>CM012449.1:9008964-9608964 GCA_003999625.1 Oryzias javanicus | reverse complement strand
AATCCTGCCGTGGTCATTTTTTAAAAATTACCATGTTCTTTTGATTGTTAACATGATGATGTTCATTTTTCAGCAGACTGAACTTTTGGGGAGTAATACTTAAGCTTTCTACAGCATTGTAAATCACTGTTTGAAGTACCTTTACCTTCCTGTTCTGCTCTATTTTCCTGTTCTTCGCCAAACATTAAAACTAATTGGAAAACTAGTCTGAATTATCTGTTGATAGAACCCAATGAATTTTGAAGATAAGCAGTCATAGATATAATTCTAAAAAAATGCTCAGAAGTATTCTAGAATTGAAGGTTTTGTACTGATTTAACTCTTGTGGCGGGGGATTTTGTTCTTCAACTGCCTCATTGGTTCCAGTCATCTGTAAGAAGCACCTTTTGAAAAAGCAATCATCTTTGTGATTGGACTGATGCATTTGAGTCACTCTGTAAGAATTATTAAAACTATGACAAAAATGTGATCTCACTTGGATTCTCCAGGAAAGTCAGCATTTATGGTGACAAATTTTAGGGTTGATCAAACAGTATATTGACAATAAGAATGAAAACGTAGAAAAGATGGAGTAAAATTTGATCTTCTTTGCTATTTTCCTTCAGCTGAGGAATATTTTGAATAGATTACCTGATGTAGTTGCAAAGCAATTTCTTTTGTTGGGTTTTTTAAATTATTCTATTCTGATTTATAGGATTGTTTTCTTAAAAAGAAGCTTTTCATTATGAATAGGATTCATGAAAAGTATATTCTGCCTTTTGTTTACAGAAATCCTCAAAATGCACGACTCTTTTTATATTGTTAGTACACATTAAGCTACGGGCGCATTTATCCCATGGTGTTCACTTCGGTCAAATAGGGAGGGGCTTCTTCTTCTTTTTCGATTGTTTATTAGCGCATGTCCACCACCTGAAAGAAGCTGAGTGTGAACTATCAAAGAAGGCTTTTTGGTTCACAGCTCTATTCCGATATATGAAAGACTTGGTGTCATATAACTCAAACCACAACTAATTTCTCCTCCATGATTAAGCCTGAAATGTCTGTTAACAAGCGTTTACACAGACCTCATTGTTGTGTGTGTCTTTTGTACTATCCAATAACCGTTAGACAAATTATCCCATTTCTGTTGTGCTGGGCGATATGGAAAAAATTATAAATCACAATGAAAATTATCTTATATCACAGTAACGATATATATCACAGTATGCCACAATAAAGTATATTTTAAGTTATTCTCTGAAAAAAATTGACAAAAATGTCATTACTTCCTTTTTACAAGTAGCTGAATTGTCACAAATGAGAATTTTTTTTTAAAGTGCACAACAGCTTGAGGTTTCTTTGCAAAAAAAAAAAAAAAAAAACTGATACAAGAGAAACTGCCCCATATGCTCTTTTCTATCGCCCACGATATGTATTGTCATTTGTTCAAGGAACATGAAATTTTTTTATTTTATTTTGGAAGCTCATAGCAAAAATCAATTTAAACTTATATTCATATGATGATATATTCCAATTGTGTTGTTTTAGGAAAAGGTCTGTTCTAATGTTGAACTGTTTCTTTTCCTCTTTACATAAGGATTTGTTTCTATATAATTGGAGTTTTTACCTCTTTTTGTGTCGACCCTGCAGATGTGGGACCGGTATATGAAGAAGAAGACCCAAATACTTTCATGCAGCACTTGGAGAACCTGATCGCTCTGGGAGGAGGAGATGAACCTGAAATGTGCCTCTCAGCCATTCTGGTAAAAATGATGATGTCATATGTGATGTGGTGGGTCCATGTGTTTGCATGTGTGGTTGTGTGCTGTAGAGAAGTCCTAAATCATGAGTAGTTCATGTTAAATACCTGAAGGAAATTGAATAAAACATTTGGAAAAGCCATTTAGTAAAATAATAATAATAATAATAATAATGGGCAATTATTAAGAATAAAGTTTATTATTAATAAAATCTGCTACTTTGGTTAAGAAAACATAATTGTGGAGGACCAACAAGGGTAAACTGGACACTATTGGACAGAAACATAGAGAATTTATCACTAAATTGAAGCATGTCCCAATTATGACCAAACAATACACGCCAAAACATTGGAGCATTTTAAAGGGTTACAATCCAGTAGGACCCACCCAGCCTAAATGTCCTTTTTTTTTTTTTTTTTTTTTTTTTTTTTGTGGCTCTTCTGCCACTGCAGCTGAGGCCATTTCCTCGTTCTGCCAGTTCTGGGAGAGAGTTCCAGTATTTGCTTCATCCTTTCTAAAGAAGGTTTTTTTTTACAGCCTGTTTTTATGAGCTTGATTTACTAAGATAAATGGTAAGGCGCACAGAGTTAGAAATAGACATAACTTATGTCAGCTTAATGATCATGATTCTAAATCAATACTGACTCATTTACAAGCTCCCTTCCACATTGTTTTAAGTAAGAAACTACATATTCATCAAATGCAAAAGAACACAATGGATTGCATACTTTTGTACTTGTTTTCTTGACACAGTCCTCAGTGGTTTGCTCAGTACATGTGGAACAGGCTTTGGGGCGTGTTTGCATGTTTTTACATGCAATTTTCTTGCTGGCCATTATTCCTGGCTGTTGCAGGGGCAGGAGGAATGCCCCTCCTCTCCTCCTTTGTGGTTATTGTGATGCCGAGTGGTGAAGGGTGTCTTTATAATGTCAAACCACATTGATCTGACCACAACGACCACTGCGCCCTGATAAGGTCGCTGTCACCTGATTGGACTGAATCTCATTGACTTGTTTTTTGTTTATTTGTTTGTTGTGGTGTCAGCATTTTTTTTTTTTTGTTTGTTTGTTTGTTTTCTTGTCTCTGGACTTGTGCTGTTAAGCTTAAGCAGAAACAGAGCAGGAATCCAAACCTGCTCACTTGGCACAGAAAATGCAGTCGTTAGGATATATATATATATATATTATTATATATATATATATATATATATATATTATATATATATATAATATATATATATATATATATTATATATATATATATATATATTATATATATATATATTATATATATATATTTAGTTCCTTTATTTTGAACAATACATAGTAAATGATAAAAAAAACAAGAAAACAAATAAAATAAAACACCTCAATATGTAGTTCAAAATGGAGTAGGAAGAAGTTAAAAACTTTTTTTAATCCTACCTAACAATTTATCTTAATTTTAATCTTCAGTATCAACAGTTTCAAAACTTATTTCAATCATATTTCTTTAACAAATTCTGTCTCTGAATTTTCTGGTTAAGATGAAGGAAATACAGTCGATGACCCATCTGCTGCTGACAACCTGTCTTTTTTTTTTCGGTAGCTGGCGCTGACCCACAGTCCTCCTCTGTCAGACATCTTTGTGTTCACCGACGCCTCCCCTAAAGACGCTCATTTGTTTGATGCAGTGAAGGCTCTCGCTCTGAAGAAACAGAGCAAGGTAACTGTGGAGACAAACCCTCTTAATGAATTGCTCTCAGCGTATCAGTGAACAGAAAATGTTTAGACAATCTCATCCACATTTGATCTTTGTAATGACATTTTCTTTGTTTTTAATTTGTGCTTTCAGTCAAAGTTCTATAAATAGATTTAAAGTGAAACTAAGTGAACTTTTAGCATTTTTTCGCACTTTAGGGCACACCGGATTAGGATCACCATCAATGACTGGTTTATTTTTTCAATCTTGTGTCATTTATAAGGCAAACTGAACTATAAGACACATTAAGAGAAACAAAAGAGTCAGAATTGAGTCTGACAGTCAGTCTTTATTAACTGTAACAGTAATATCTTAAGTGGAAATTCCTTCTGTCATATTTGGTCTTTTTTCTTATTCTGGTCATCCTCTCATTTCCCATTCCCACAGATTACATTTCTCCTCACTGAAGATCCATACTACAAACCAGGAAGAAAGAGGAGGAAGAGGAGGAGTAAGGAGCCTCTTCCCTCCGATCGTTTTTCCCTGTACTCCTCCCTGTCCTCACTCTCAGGAGGTCTGAGCATCTTCACCACGGACTTTGACATCCAAGAGGTTTCTGCCATAGTGGAGGACAGCACAGCTACTGACAAGGTACTTGTTAGAGAGAAATTACAGCTGCTTCTAGTGTTTCACAATAATGTTAAAAATACTAAAAATTATTCTGTAAAGATGTGTCTTCACCTTCTTCTGATGATAAATGAATTCATTGTTACAAGCCGTATTATAGTTTCTCTTTTACACTAATTTTAACGCAAATGTGAAAAAAGCCTCAAGTTCCTACAACTTGAATGAAGCCATTTACTGCTACAAACACGACTCACAATCTCCACTAATGAACGTGTTTCTAATTATGCTGCATTTTCAAAAGACATTCAAATAAAAGCCCATTTCTCCAGGTGACTCTCCTCCATGTGGAAGGGGGTCCAGAGCTGATCTCGGATTACTCCTTCAGAGTGGACAGCTCAGTCAAAAAGGTCATCTTGCACATCACTGGCACTCTGGCTGAGTGTGTCCTCACCAGCCCATCAGGTAATGTTTATAGACATTCTAAAAATATATTTTTTTTAATATAAAACAAAAGAAATTATTTGCAAAATCTAGTTGAAATCTTTTAATCCTTGAATGTGTTTTTTTTCCTTTTCTTTTTTATTCAATAAAAGGAAAAATGTGCAAAACAAGGGACAGAAAGAAGAACTTACTACCCCTTTTAATAAATCTATCAGTAAAAAGGATAAACAGAGCATTCTGACCATTTAGTATGCAATTAGAGAAGAAAGAACAAAAATGTACAGTTACAAATATCAACCAGTGTGAAATGAACACCATTTCTCTGGGATGAATAGTTTTCATGCTTTCAACTTTTGGCAGACCAAAGCCAGTCTCTGCTGACTGAGAAAGGCCCTTTAGCAGAGCTGGAGCACTCTCAGGGTCTGTATCGCATCAGCCTGTTGCTGCCCGTACAGTCTGGTCATTGGAAACTCCGAGCCATGAGTGAAGGACACGTCACTTTTAACGTGATAGGTAAAACCAGGAATACACATTTGAGTATTTTAATTTATATTCTTTAATCGGATCTAAAATAAATGTCAGACTTTTTATCTTCAGGTGGCAGCACTGTGGATTTCCTGTATTACTTTGCTACTTTAGCCAATGAGACGCATCCAGGCCTTGCAAGAGTGGAGGGAAGCCCCATAGCAGGTGAAGCCTTTAGTTGCAGTGAAGAAAATTCATATACCTGAGCTGTCTTTGTACAGGTGCCCCCGCCTTTCTGGTGATGTACGTCACAAGCCTGGATTCCGACACGGAGGTGTCGTTCAGCCATGGAACGCTGCTGGGGGCTAAAGGAGAGATCCAGCGGGTGAAGCTGGACATCTCCTCCTCTTCTTCGTTCCAGACCTGGAGGGAAGTGGTGGGCTTGGTGGAGTCGGTGCCCTCGGTTCCCTTCTGCGTTCAACTTTCAGGCCAAGACAGCAGAGGAAACGAGGTGGAGAGGGTTTCCACGGAGATGGTTCACCCCACCCACGTCGAGATACGGGTAACTGCCAGATACAGGAGCATTTTTATACACTGAAGAGTTTTTTTGCACTTAAAAAAATGAGCCAAAGAAACTCTACTTCTTAAAAATTAGTGTAAATTAAATCTGAAAATCTCTTGATCTCCATACATTTTTATCATAATTTAAAGTCTTGTCTTAATCAGAAGTTAAGCAGTTTGACCTTTTCATTGAAAAAAAAGTGATAACATTTTGCAAAATGTCAATGTTATTTTGCAAAAAATTCTGGTGTAAATAGTGCAACAGATCTTCAACTAAGTGAAAATGGGCGTGATGTTTATTATTATTAACCCTTTAACACTTGACGCGCCGGTGACGCTTGAACACAAAATCAATAACATACTGTAACTTCTCAGTTGTTAACACGATCAATGTCATTCCAGCAGATTCTGAAGGAAAAGCTTTTCCTCCTGTCCTAAAAGACTCTTTTAGCTAATTATCCAATGTTTATGATGTTGTTGTGACCAATACAATCAATCCATTGGTTTCTCAGAGCAGAAAATCATGAAAGTTAATATCAAAATGCTTTTTCATTGATTTACAATCCTTTACAACTGCGGTCAAAAGTATGGTCACATTTCTGCAGTCAATGAGAAGATACCATCTTCTCTCCTCCAGCACCTGAACTAGACATGCTAGCTGGGCCAGATGAGAGGTTTTAGCGTGTGCAGCAGAACTGATGTGATGTAAAGATCATTCATTCAAACAGAGTCTGTCTGAGGCAGTTTGATTGACAGAGATATAAAAGGAGAAATACTTGGAAATTCAAAAACAAATTATTTCTTATTACATTTGTTCTCTTTCATAAGAAAAATGCCACACATACATGTTAAAAACTCAAAAAACAGGATTTTCATCAGAGGAGGACTTTAAATCATAAAAAAGAAAGATAGAAACCGTTTCTTTGAGAACTGTTCTGTGTTTGTCTGTGTTCAGGTGTTGGCAGTGCCTCCTCTGGTACCAGGTCACATCAGCACCGTAGGCTTTGAAATCTTGAACCACGGACCAGCTCGGCTCTTTAATTTAACTGCTGATGATGACTGTGACTATCTTCAGAGGAAAGGACCACAAAGGTGAAGAAAAACAGTTCATCCTCTGAGTAAAAAGAAAAAATCTCTGTTGTAAAAGATGGTCCTGCTCACACTTTTGTTCCTCAGGTTTCCGGTTGCTGAACAGGGATTGTATCGCAGCGAGGTGAACCTGCTCACTCCAGCCACAGCTCCAGCAGGGGCGACTGTCACGCTCACACTCACCGTGCACGACCTGGACTCACCTGACTCTAACTTCGCTGTGGTCTACCTGACTGTCGTCCCTCCTGTGAGTAATGACAACAGCGCAGCTTTGCTTTATGATTCTGTCAATGACGTGTTTGAAACGTCTTCCATCTGCAGCACCCCGACACGTCTCCCCCGTCTTGCTCTGTTGCCCGAGTGCAGTCGAACTGCCCTTCTGTCTGCAACCAGTCCAGCTGGAGTGTGTCCCTGGTGGTGTCAGATAATGGTCGCTCCGGCCTTGCCGCCCTGCAGCTGCAGAGGGGTGAGGGCATTTTAACTTTGTTTCACAACGCCCCGTTTCTGGAGGACATCCTAGACGAGTCCGGCAGCATGAAGAAACAAACACACAAGGACAAAAAGACCAGCGAGGACCACCACCACCACCACCATCATCATCATCATCACAGCGATCACAAAACCCGATTAAGGACCGGAGACTCGCCGTTGAACATTTCTGCGTGGGCACACACGCCGTCTCAGCCGCTGTGGGTGGATTACACATCCAGCTGCTGCTCGGCTCAGGCGGAGGTCCTGGTGTGGGACAGAGCCGGAAACACGAAGCGCTGTCGTCTGACGTCTGTGGAGCAAAGGATCACAGACAGGAGCTCAGGCTCCTGCCGAACTGCAGCATCAGAGTTTACAAGCGTCATTTCTCTGGTTTCCAGCCTTCTGTGGTTTCTGTTGGTCTGATTCCAGCTTCAGTGCCTTGCTTTTCATGACTGCTGCAGCTACTTATTTAATCAGAAAACGTCCTGGTGTAGAAATGGATGGAGAGAAAATGCGTTACTCTTGAATTGTGCGTTCTCAAAATGTGCGTAATTTTGGTTTTAAGGGTAATTCTTGATTTGTGTGTAGCTTTGGATTTTTGTGCAACTTTGGATTTCTACGTAATTTTTTGGTTTGTACGCAACTCTTGAATCGTGGGTAATGTTTGAATTGTGTGTAGCTCTTTATTTGTGTGTAATTCTTGATTTATGCATAACTAGATTTTTGGGGCATACTTCTTGATTTGTGTGTAACTCTTGATTTGTAATTCATCCATTATATTTTCGACATAAGTACAAAAATAAGGACATTTAAAAAAAATAGAGCATGACAAATCATGGACAAATCTTTAAAAATTACACACAAATAGCTTGCTAAGCACACACAAAACCACATTTACGCACAAGAATTACGCACGCACAAATTGGAGTGAGTCTATTTTCTCTCCATTGAAGCTTCAACAAAAAAATCAATGTGTTTCAAAGTTTTTACATGTGAATCTGTCAAACACAAATTTACATAAAAATGTGGGTGGAGCATGAAGCTCTGCTTAAATATGAGCAAACGACTGTTGAAACGGACCTCAATGTTTTGTGTATTCTCAGTTCACACTCACCAGGATAATTTATGCTTCCACTGAAGACTGATTAACCAATCTGACAGTTACTCATTTTATGACTCAGAGAAGAGAAGAAGCAGCTCATAGAACACAGAGGTGGACAGGAAAAGGTCTTGGATCAGGTCTGACATGTCAAACCAAGAACGTGCTCAGAAAGCCGCCCCAGCAGAGGTGGAGGAGAGAGGACACTGGGCGAGCAAGGTGGAGTTCCTCCTGGCCGTGGCAGGAAATGTGGTTGGCTTTGGAAACGTGTGGAGGTTTCCTTACCTCTGCTACAAAAACGGAGGGGGTAAGTGCAGTAATAGCCTGAACTCATGATAAAATCAAATCCAGGTTTCCTCAAAAGGAGAGAAGATAAAACTATGCAGCAGCTTGACCGGTAGGAGGGTCTCCAAGGTCATCAAAACGATTTGATGATTGATCGATTTCAGACCACAACCACTGACTGATTGTTAGAAATCGTACGGCAGCAGCACGGCCACTCAAACAGGGCTGTTGACATGGCCCAGAGGCCCGGCGATGACCAGATGTCAATCTGGTGATCCCGGCCGTCCTGGGTCCAAATGGGGAGGTGGCTGCACAAAACTCATTATAACGTTGACAGCACCATCAACTCCAAAACTTGCGTATTGACGAAGTGCGGTTGATGCTGAGAAGGGAATATTATGGGTATAAACAAAATGGTACACCCCAAAGATGGTGTGATAGAATTAAAATATTTTACGTTTCAGTTGATATTTATGATGGTGACTTGTTGACAAAAATGAAAAAGTAGAAAAGTTTTGTATTTTTAGTAAGTTAATAAAAATGTTAAATATTTTTTACGCTATTGCTAATCGATTGATTTGTCTTTGAAGAATGTTCTGAGATTGATTAGTAATGACTTAACCCGTCACTAGGAGGCGTTGTGCCACTTCTTTTCATTAATCTGCATGAAATCACTAGAGATTCTTTGTCCCCTGTTCTCAGGGGTGTAACAGAAACTCCAGGTCCAAAAGGGCGTGGCTGGACTAAATGGTTTGCTCCACAATGGGGTACAGAACCCTGCTCTTTTATTTTTTTAATTTATTTTTCAGGATAAAAAAGATATAGAGTTTGACTATAAATAAAGAATAATGTAATGAGATTTCATTCTAAAGTGATTATTAGGAACACGTTGAATTTGCATCATCATGTTGACCAACTGTAACTACCGGTACATGGATTATTAGTTTAAGACAAAAGTATTTTAGTATTTTAGTTTAGAAAAGCAGCTCAAACGCACTGTATCCTAAGTTTTGTCTTTCAGAACGAACTGGAAAAATGTTGTCATTTAAAGAAAATTATACTACTGCAATGAAAAGATGGCATTCTTACAAATTAATCAAACATAAAAAAATATAGAAATGCCAACAAAAAGTTTTATGAAACTTGAAATAAATTCTGTCCTCCTCTTGGTCCAGTGGTTCAAAGTACAGGTCTGTTCATGACTGATTGACGATTATCAAAATAGTCAATGGAAAATCTCTGTTGTTCTCTAACTCCATTAAAACAATTCATAGAAAGGCTAGAACTGCATGTCTTTGTCAAAAGTATGTAAGTACTTCTAGTCACTCAATGTACCAATCAATCATTTCAAAGTAATTTACCTTCCCACAGAACTATCAGAATTCCAAGTGAAGTAGGCATAATGTAAAAATAATCTACACTTTTTTTCTTTTTGTCTTTATCTGTTTGTTGTATTTTTTGCTAAATAAAAGAGAAAATAAAAAAAATATCAAAATGTGAAGAGATTATGAGGCAATGCTGATAGTGTTGTTTTGTTTATATTGTAGCTGACTGTATGTGAGACCACTAGGGCTGTCAGGTGTTTATTTTATCCACTCTTGCCATCATCATATTTGTATTTAAGGAGGTCTTAACACTATTATGGAAAAACTGAAAATTTAGCAGAATGCACAGTACGAGGAGCAACCATCATTTAAGTCCTTAAAGTTCCCCTCCAATGAAAATCATGTTTTTTTTTAGTTTTTAACATGTATGTGTGGCATTTTTCTTCTAAAAGAGAAAAAAATATAATACGAAATCATTTCTTGTTTGCATTTCCGAGTATTTCTCCTTTTAAGTCGCTGTCAATCAAAGCGCCTGAGAAAAACTCAGCACTGTCTGCACGCATTTAGAAAACGACGCGCAATTAGACCCTCTCTATTGGCTTTCATTTCATTAGATTTCTTGTTCAAGTGAATTCAACAATCACCATGTGCTAGCATGAAATTAGTTATGAGCCCCAGCTAGTGCTGCTCACTGGTGCACTACAGCCTAAATGGTCATGTTTTATTTTATTTTTATTTTTTCATGGGCTTTTCAAAGTGTATGTCTTTCTAGAATGTCTGGGGGGATAAGGGGCGGGGTTACACAGCTCAGCACCATAAGCCACGCCCACACAGAGAGATTTTTTTCACGCTAACAGTCCTGCCCACAACGCAGAGGCGAATTTCTGATGATCTTCCGCTCCGCTGCAGAAAACATGTCCTATAAAACTATGTTTTTTTTAAATATTATTTTGGCTAAAAACTGCACAATCATAAACAAGAAGCCACTGGAAAAAATTTAGATTAGATGAAACTATAGTTTGAGTAGGACTTCATGCAGAAGTACTACCTAATAAACAGCCCCGGCCCTGGGCTGCATGGCGCCCTGGGCGAAAAATGAATTTGGCGCCACCTGCAGGGTCTTAAATTGGTTAATTTCCAGCTGGGGCTCAAACTGGGAAACATTTCAGCTAACTGACTATGCTACTGAACAGCAAATTTTCAAGAGGAAAGTAGGGGCATTTCAACTGTTGAAGGTGTTGGGGGAAAGAAAACCCAAAACACTCGATAGCCAGTTAAATTAGTCTTTTTAGACCAAAATGCAGGGGGAGTGAATTAGCAAGCAATTTTATATAAGTAAAACAGGCAAACCTCTGCTTTCAGCCGGTGTTTCCTACTCTTCCTTTTTTTCATCCTTGAAGTTTCAAAGAAGCACTAACAGCAGCAACACCGTGCACCCCTCCCCTCCCCTCAACCCTGGATATACAGCAACGACAGGCTCAACATCAAACTATTGAGTTATTTTATCTAAGTCTTTGAATCATTACTTTTTTTTTCACATGAAATGAGTTGTGCGTCAAACTGTTTAACAAAAAAAAAATATATATATATATATATATATAAAATCATTGTGATTTGCCGCCCCCTCCAGCAGACGGAAACCTAGGCGGTAGCCTAGGTCGCCTATTACCCGGGCCGGCCCTGCCAATGAATGCAGGTTAACTGCTTTACACCCAGAGTAATGTGTTTGTAAAAAGAGTATGTACCTTCATTTCCTTGTATGCTTATTTTTTTTACACAAAGTACAAACTATTGGATCATTCAAACTGAGTTTTATATTTTCACCAGTGTCTCACTTTGCCAACAAACTTTACCACTAAACTATTGTATACAGTTAAGGTCACCTGCCACCGAAAAAAATATAAGCAGTGCGGTTTAAATGATAAGTTCTTTTAGCCTACTCTGAAGGGATATAAAGTGATAAAAATACTCAACTGAATATTTTGTACGTTTGAACATTTACATTTTCTTTGTTATATACTTAAATTTCTGTCTATATCTAAATTCAGGTGCATTTTTGGTGCCATATGTGGTATTTGTGGTGACATGCGGAGTTCCTCTATTCCTGCTGGAAACAACTATTGGTCAGTACACCCAGGAGGGCGGGATCACCTGCTGGAGGAAACTGTGTCCACTGGCAGAAGGTATTCTATTTTGAAACCATCCCATGTTTGCTTCTCTGTATCTTTGTGTGCTGTCATTGCTATTGGTCATTTAACTGGATAATTGACAAGGTTATAAATGTTATGTGAGATTGCCATTGTGCTTTGATGGTTGCTGAATAGTGTAAACAATAATTTAAAAAAAGTATCATTACATTCTCAAGTTAGAAATGAAAATGTCTTACTTATTTGATCATATTTAAAGCAGTTTTTCTCAGAAGTTGTTTTTTGGTGCAAATTTGCAAAATTCTTCACTTTTTCAAATTGTGTTTGGTGAACAGTAAACATATTTTTAACATTTACTTATAGTAAAATGTCCTCAACCTTGCCTTGCAGGGATCGGCTATGGTGGACAGCTGATTCTTTTCTACAGCTGCATGACCTACATCATCATTCTCTCCTGGGCTTTGCTCTATCTCGTGTTCTCCTTCAGCTCCCAGCTTCCTTGGGCTAACTGCAACAACGACTGGAACACTGGTAACATCATGGAAAATAATGAATTAATGGGAAGAACTCCTCTCCTCCAAAACATTGTATCTGTCCTGTTTTCAGTCTGTTAGCACTGAGGCATACTGGAGAAGATCGTCTGTACAGAATCAAATAGAATCTTATTTATAAATCACTTAGATACAGCAGTGACACAACATACTTCACGGGATAAACCCTTGTGCTTCATGGGGTATTTTAACGTTAGGAGTGGAGTCATCTGGAACCCGCAAGACAGCACGCTGAACTTTTTGAAAAACGATTTTTCGATTTTTCGCTGGTGTCTGTGGCAGACATGAAATCTGTCCACTCTGAACCTCATCAAAATTTTTCGTTGTAGTTGGTCTTTTCTCATTACACAGTGAGCCAATTTGACACATTTTTAGATCATAAAAGGCCTTTGTCGCTTTTAGAATGAGTAGCAAGAAAAAAAGCCGGCCATTGATTTAGAAGAATTACATTTTTTTTTAAAAACTGGCTTTAAAAATGTATTCTTTTCTAAATCCCTCCTTTTTATGACTTCAATGAGATGTTGATGAAAACCTCTTTTTTAAGGGATCTTTTTTTATCTCTCAAAATGTTAGTTGTTAGGATCTTTAAAAATACTGAATTAATTTAACTTGATTTGGTGTCACTTCTGTTCATTTAAGAAGGCATTATAAATAAACTTAAATGAATTGATTTTCACTGTATTCCAGATGACTGTGTTGACTTCTCAGCAAAGAACGCCTCCTGGATCAACAAGACCAACCCAACCTCAGCTGCCACCCAGTTTTGGGAGTACGTTTATGAGAAGATGGAAAAAAAATCACAATTACATCATAATTTATCATTTCTACTAAAAGCATTACAAAGAGATTTGTTAATAGACTTTTTGCTCTCGTTTTTATCTCTAGACGACGAGTGCTGGTTATCTCAGGAGGCATTGAGGAAGTGGGCAGTATCAGGTGGGAGGTGCTGCTGTGTCTGATTGCAATGTGGATCATTTGCTACTTTTGCATCTGGAAAGGGGTCAAATCCACAGGAAAGGGGAGTTTTTTTGTTTTTTTTTTCAAATCTCTCTCAGACTTGAAAACTTTCTCAGTGGTGATCATGCTTTTCCGTGGTGCAGGTGGTGTATTTTACAGCCACTTTCCCCTACTTGATGCTGTTAGTCCTGTTGATCCGTGGACTCACACTTCCTGGTGCTCTTCAAGGGATAGTGTTTTACCTCATACCGGATCTGTCGAGACTCACAGACCCCCAGGTAGGACCGTGACAACGCAACAGCAGACACCATTGGTAGACAAAAGTGCCATTGCACTCCGGCTGTGTTGGGACAGGTGTGGATGGAGGCGGGGGCTCAGATCTTCTTCTCCTACAGCATTGGAGTGGGTTCTCTGACCGTTCTAGGGAGCTACAATAAACACAACAACAACTGCTACAGGTAAGGATTTATAGATTAAAAAGAAAAAGAAAATCAACTTTTATTTATTCCCAAAATGCAAATATGTCACAAAGGAATTTAAAGGTTTTCCTGTATTTTCCAGAGACTGCTTATACCTGTGTTTGCTGAACAGTGGGACCAGCTTTGTCGCTGGGTTTGCAGTTTTCTCTGTGCTGGGATTCATGGCAAATGAGCAAGGTGTACCCATTGCGGAAGTAGCAGAATCAGGTAATTTTTACTCAAATGTTGCCACATACAGTCAGAAATTGAGTTAATCTGCAGTGATGTAAAAATATGATTTCTTCCCCTCTCAAAGCCGTTTCTATAGGGGTGTAAAGATTAATTCATTAATCAATTAATCAATTTATATTCCTATGATCTAAGCAGATTGATCAGTCTGTGGCAAGTTATTAATTGAATCAAATTAAATCAATTTATTCCAAGGGGCTGCAACCTGCAGCTCTTTTACCCCTCCAGAGTGGCTCTCTGGCTTAAAAAAGAAAAAAAATTCAATTTATTTAATTTATTTTAGTTAAGTTTATAAATTTATGGCTGAGGTGAATCTAGAGATAAACTATAATGGTTTTTATATCCCTGCTGACATGATTAGACCTTATTTGCTTCCTCCAAAAGACACAGAGAACAAATACTAGGAAAAAGTTTGGTTAAAAAGTCTGAACTTTTCTGATTTATTTTATGACTTTAAAGTACATTTTATCTAATACTGCATAACAATGGTTAGTAGCTATTCAGAGGAGAGTGGCTAAAATATAGATATAAACATATACTTTTTCTACCAGATCATTAACAATCATGTTTCATGTTTATGCTTCAGCGAACTGCAGTAGTAAGTAGGAAAAAGGATGACGGCTCTCCAAAGTAAATACAAGTATAACAAGAGAAAATTAAATTTTTGTCTTGTGTTGCTTCAGAATACATTTGCTTTACTTAATGATTAGGACAGGAAGTCTTTTATTTTGAAAGAAGGTTATATGAACTTAAAAATGACTTTTCACTTTATGGAAATTCCAGTTGATCTTATTATTTATGTATTTATTTGCGCCCAATGTAATGATCCAAAGCCCAATCAAATTTTCCTAATAGGGTAAAATAAAAAATAAAGCTTTAGGGCTGCTATTAAGTTTTGATCAGTACTATTTTTAAAATTAAATCAAAAATCAATATTGGAAAATACTGTAAGGCATGGGAGGTTTATTATACTGTAACATAAAATGACAAGGTGACGTTACAGCGGACAACACATAAACTGAAAAAGGTGAAGCACTGGGTCAATTAACAAAAGCTCTGTAATTTGTTACATTTTAAATTTTTAATTTTCATCAAACTCAAACTTTATTTATTTGTAGAGCGCCTTTCATTCCAAAAAAGCTCAAAGCGCTTAACATAACATCAAATAAAATACATTAAAAACACAGTGTGTTAAAAAACAAATACAGAAAAGGAGAAAGGAACTCTCCCACAGAATAGATATTCCTCCCTTCCCCAGTTCCCCCCTCCCTCAACCCAACACTTGGTAAAAAGAACTGCAGCTAGAAACAGTCTGGCTCTAAAGAAACAGTCGGGCTTGGTACTGCTGTGTAGAAACGGCATTACGGGGATCCATCTAATCCAAGGCCCAGGCTGACCACAGGGGCCATCGCCACTGCGCCCCTTACAGTCGGGCGTACTGCGTAGAAAGCATTACGGGGCCCCAGGCCCACACCAATGAGAACAGGCACCGCAACAACAGCACACCCGCAGAGGGAACCCCGGAACAGAGGATCCCCGTGAGGAAACACTGGAGTTTTAAAATATATAAGACAAATAAAATAGTTGAAAACATTTAAAACAAACAAATAATGTGAGTATATTAATAGTAAGAGCAGGATTAGCAGACTAAAATAATAAAAGTTTATAAAATTAAAAAAAAAATTGATTCACATAAAAGTTAAAAATAAATGAATAAAAAGAAAAGACAAAATTCAAAACCAACAAAAGGTCAGGTAAAAGCCAGATTAAAAAGGTGACCCTCTACGTCTACGGTCTCTGCGGCCCTGAGGCTCTCCGGCAGGCTGTTCCACAAACCAAAAATTTGAGTTGATGGTTTATTCTACTCCAATTTTTAATTTGAGAAAATCTAAGAAACATGTTACCGTTGCAATATTCTGAAAATGTTCTCTTTGCATTATTTTGATAATACAAAACTTCCCCTTCAATGTTCAGTACCAGGTATTTATCTGGTAAAAATGTAATGGATCCATTTTAGGTCAGTAAATTGGATCAAATCAGATCATAAAAAAATTAATTATGAATTATGAATTGAATCATTGTTAATATGAATCGTTACATCACTATTTTTTCCTAAAAACTTAACCCATTTACATTATTCAGATAATCTGTGAAATTGTAACATAACAACACAATATTCTTATCAAATACTAAAGATTATTCTTTTTAGTAGTTATTTAAATAACATTTTATTTATTGGCTAGATTCTACATGTCTGACAATAATCCGGCTTCTGTGTAGAACAGGGGTGGGCAAACTTTTTGATTTGTGGGCCAGAAAGGGTTTTAAATTTGGCAATAGGGCCGGACAAAGAGCAGATGGAAGGAGTGATTTGGTAATGAACCTCATAAAGTAAAAAGATAATATGGAATTTAGAGAAAAACATGCTTTAATTTGGATTAAAATTCACATATATTCATTTAAAAACAGAAAATTTGGGAATTTTAATTTCTAAATTTTGATGTTTGTTCTCTTTTTGGTGATCCAATGGGTTGATGTTCTTCACAGGAAATGCGAACTCAAAGAAATCTGAAAATCAGAAAAAAAACACACACGAACACCATAGAAACAACACCATTCATGAGAAGGAACCAGAAACACAATGAAAAAAAAACAGTAATTAGGATTTTTGATTCAATGTATTTTAATTTGGAGGGCCAGATTAAGTAGTTTAAGGGGCCGCATGTGGCCCCCGGGCCGTAGTTTGCCCACCCCTGGTGTAGAAGATCAAACTTTTGTTTTCATTTGTTACTTTAGTTTTTTCTACAATTGAAGTCACCTATATTTCTTAACTTTGTAAGTTTTGATTGAGCTCTGACAGAAGCGTGGAGTTTGATTTTCAGGTCCAGGTCTGGCGTTCATTGCGTACCCTCAGGCTGTAGCCATGATGCCCATCCCACAACTGTGGTCCATCTGCTTCTTTGTCATGCTCATTCTTTTGGGTCTGGACACAGAAGTAAGATGCCCGAGTGGATGATTTCTTCAATGAAGTTTACATTTGACTGGAAACGTTCACGGCTGCTTTGCTCGCTGTCCGCAGTTTGTGGCCATGGAGGTGGTGATGACGTCTGTCATAGACATGTTTCCCAGGTTCATGCGGAGGCCAGGCAAACGGGAGAGATTTCTCCTCCTCTTCTGTTTAATATGCTTCTTTGCTCAGCTTGTCATGGTCACTGAAGTCAGTATTTAACATTACGTTGGTTCAGTTTTTAACAACATTTTTGCCGATATCTTCTCTTTTTTCAATCAATCTTTCACTTTTCATACAAATAATGCAGTCATAAAGTAATTGTTCATCTTTTTCCCAAGGGAGGAATGTATGTGTTCCAAATGTTTGACTACTATGCCTGCAACGGAGCCTGCATCCTCTTTCTATGTGTGTTTGAAAGTCTGGCATTGGGATGGGTGTTTGGTAAGGAGGCGTCTTCTTTTTTTTGAGATCTAAAACAAGTTCTCTTTCTTTCTTTAATTTAATTTATTAAACAGAAAAACGTTAAAGACTCAGTTTAAAACTGGTTTTCAGCAGGTTCTTGTTCTGCAGAACTTAAAACTCCAGACATAATACACAGCAAGACAGACAGAAACAATCACACACTCAAAGACAATACAGAGAATTTAGATGAAGGGGGTCAACAGCCACATCCGTGGTTGCAACTGTATGTGTTTTTTAAATGATCTGCACATTTCTTTTTGAACAGAATTTTTGTGCTTACAGCCCTGATGTCTTTTGGAAGATCGTTCCAAGCTTTACTGAGCACATAAAAGAAATATTTATGTCTGTAAGAGTTTTTAAAAGCAGGTAAAGGCAGAAGTGTCCATTTGTATAGGATCTGGTGGAATGTGTGACCAGACAGGTAGACAATATGAAATAGAAGACATAATGATTGCATGAAGGTAAGTATTGGAGTCTGAAAGGGATAGATAGGGTCTGATTTTGCTGTAAACGTATAATTTTTGTTTCAGTTTTCTAGTTAGGTTTTGGACATGGTTAGCAAAGGTAAAGTGAGAATCAAGAGTGACACTTAAGTACTTGTAGTTAAAGACAACTGAGAGTTTGTGACCAGAAAAGGTGATGTGAGTGGAGAGAGGTAGCTGTCTGCGTGATAAATAAAAGTACATCCATTCAGTTTTCTTAGGGTTTCTCAGGCTAGTCATGTAAATGCTGCAGATCTGTGTTGAGTCTGTCATTAATCAGGGCAGTATTTGGACCAGACAGGAAAATAGCGGTGTCATCAGCATATAAAATCAGCATATAAAAGAGAGCTGGAAAATGTAAGCACACTAGGTAGTTGGTTATTGTACAAAACGAAAAGTAAAGGACCTAGAATGCTGCCTTGTGGAATGCCCATGTCGCACCTCAGAATCTGGGATGTTGCGGAGCCAATTTTTACAGTCTGAGATCTGTCACTTAGATAAGATGCAAGCATGTTTAGTGCTGAGGAGGAGAAATGAAAAGATTTGGTCATTATTTCAAGATACGTGATTAATTGTTTTTGTAATATTTTTTCAAGTAATTTGGAAAATATTGGGAGAATTGCGATTGGGCGGTAATTAGACACATCAGTGGGGTCACCAGACTTAAAGACAGGTCAGATAAGGGCTGATTTCACATGACAGGAAATACAGATTGTGTAATACACAGTACAAATGATGACTAAGTGGTAGAAGAGTGGTATTTGGGTTTGAGACTATAGAATTAATTTGATATTTGTAGTAGAGCTGTTTGGCTATCTTTTTACTCATTTACAGACACGATTTAGTGTGTGAGAAGTTTTTAATAAAGTGGTGTAATTTGACCCTTCTTCAGGGGCTGAGCGGTTGTATGGCATCATAAAGGACATGACAGGGGTGCACGCCAACCCGTTCTTCAAATTCTGCTGGCTATACCTCACCCCCATGGTCTCACTGGTCAGTGCAGACATTGCTTCATTCTTCAGATGTTTTTGTGATCCGTTTTATTTTTTCTACCAACTTACACATTTTGCCCTATAACTGATGTTACAGTTCTGCATCTCTAATGTTTTAGTAGATTATATCTGGTCACCCTTAAGTTGCATTCACACTGAACATGATTCGACGGCTAGTTTCAATGTTAATTCAATGGAATATAGACGCTAATTGAGTCGACCTTAAGTCCCACGACGCGATTTGAGCGACGGGCGGAGTGCGGCGTTCTGGCAGCAGCTCGATTGAGCGGCAAGGCAGCAAAAATGTAAATATCTGAAGTTTGACAGTTTGATCTGCCAATCAGGAACTCCGCTTTGGGCATTTGGAGGGAGAGACCCTCCCAATACAATGAGATGTACTATTTACTGAATAACAGCTGCTCTCAGCGGTACTTCTGTGTCTCTGTGATCCAGTTTGACGAGTTACAATCCCACATTTAAAAGAAAAAAAAATCAGATTAAGAAACAATATTAGAGGACCTTATTGATTATTATCTTGAATTTAGGATGTCAGATTCTCCTCCATGTTGTGTTTGGACTCCATTTGCTGATCATGTAAAAAACACGCCATGCTGAGTGATTGATTGGCATGTTTTTTACCCAAGTTTGGATTTTTGAACTCCATCCACGCACTGTGACACCAAGTCACGGCGCAATGCTCAAAACACACTGCTGCCAGACTGGCGCAGGGCCTCTGATCGCGTTTTTAAATGAACATATGTTCAGCAAATTATGTTCATGTGTTCTGCTTTACTCTGTCCAATACTCCTCGCTGTTTTTATCAGTTATTATATTAATAGTGCGTTACTATTGTCGTCTAAAAGATTTTTTTTTTTTTTTGCTCTTCTTTGCTTATTCCTCTTGAAAAAAGTGAACTGCTATAGTGCGATCGCCACCTAGTGGCCAAAGTGAAACGCCCTCCAGGAGAAGCAGAACAATGTTTACAATGTTAATTTAAGCTTTATTTATTTAATGATCTGAACATTTTTGTTAGAACTTCTCCTTTTGAGAGTCCATGTAACACTGTATGATATTAACAATCTCATTATTTCACTAATACATTTTACAGTTTGTGAACTGTATCAGATGAATATAAATATGTTCAAAAAATAGTAGATTATTCATGCATTTCTAAACAAATGGGTCTAAATGTGTAAAGTGTGTAAACTAAAAATTGAATTGGAAATCATTATCGATACCCAGCCCTACTTATTTGTGCTACTAGTAAAATACTGTAAAATCATTCTGGTCAAATGATCTGGACTGCATTGAGATAACCGTGGTTGTGAATATGTGCTTTATAAAGGCAATATAATAATCTTTGCACAATTTTTATAAGAATGATACTAATTCCTCCTTTTTTCTGTCAGGGATCTTTTATTTGTTCATTAGTTGAGTACCAGCCCCTGACCTTTAATCGCTGGTACATATACCCATCCTGGGCTTACGTGCTGGGCTGGGTGCTGGCCCTTTCCTCCATTGTGCTTGTACCAGGATGGGCCCTGTACAAACTGAGCACTGCAACTGGGACCCTCAGTCAGGTGGAGGCTTTTCTTATTTGTTCACAAAAAATGCATTACAATAAATAGATATTTTTTTGCACTTTTTTTTCTTTTTTACTTCAATTGTTTCACTAAACACAATCTATTCTGTAACTGCAGCGCCTCCATCATCTGTGCCAACCTGTCCTCGACGACTCACTGACCAGGAAAGGAGAAACTGAGCTGCAGAGCACTGAGGAAGAACAGCTCCAGTTGTTCACGACCAGCTGATACACAACCCCCCCCCCAAAAAAAGTTTGAAGAATAAGCTGAACTAGAAAACATTTAAATCATTCAAGCATTTTCTTCTTTAAAAAAACAAAAACAAAGAACATGGAAAAAAATGAAGGTATTCATGTGGATGCTCAGAAGGCTGCAAAAAAAAATGTTATGCTAGTGTTTAATGTAAATGTATATAAATTATTTAGAATATGTTTAGTGATGCAAAATCTGACTGATCTCATAACTTGAACCAGTCATGCTCATTAAAGGGTAACCAAGCAGGAAAGTTGAAGGTTGACTCCACCCACAGTGGAAGTGTGAAAATCCAGTCAGAGGGGTGGAGCTTGGGGGCTGGACTGTCAGTACTGGAGCTGCAGACCATGACATGGCACTTCTGAAATGGGACGTAAACGGTTTGACCAATCCCAAATTCAAATATAATGCCTCAATTCAACCTGTAGGGGGCAGAATCAAACAAGTTTATTTTAATTTATCAAAAATTTGGCAATGACCAACTATTAACTGCCCCATATGTAGAGGTCAACACCCAAAAGGAAGTTGATTTAGGGTTTGGTTACCCTTTAAGCTTTTAAGCAGGGTTTGGTTATCTACAGTAACTGCTTATAAATAACAATAAGGGTAAATCTGTGGTTTTGTCTTTTATAAAGGATGTGTTTTGGTTGAACACGGAAAAAAACGGCACATTTACATTGTTATTGTTATTAGATTTATGTTCCAGAAGTTTTATTTAATCAGCTTTAACAGTGAACAAAAAGAACAATTAAATGATTTCTTGTTAACTGAAATGGTGGTGTGGTTGCTTTTTTTTTTTTTTGTTTATAATGTGATCCAGATTATTATGCAAATTGTTTTTGTGTCAAAAAGATTACATTTTTTTGTTTTTCAGTTAACTGGCACAAGGCATGAAGTCTTCCACTTCACAGGAACCTGACCTGTCAGACGGCTCTGGTTGAATTTTTTTTAGCTTACACGGAATGGGATGTATGATCCTACTAGGTTGTCTTCGTAGAAGAAGAAGGTCGTCCCGTGAATACTTTAACAAACACATAATCCTCACACATACTCGTACAGAGCGCATGATTGAGCGTTCCATCAGCGCTAACATCAATGGTTTCATCAACACAATCTCATTTAATAATCATACATATTTACAAATGCTAATGTTTTGTTTTGTATTTTTTACATATTAATCAATAATCATATTTCTGTATTTATACTTAAACTCTTTTACGTTTGGACATTGTTTCAAGCATTTACTGGTTCTGTCCCACAGTTTCACTCCACATATTGAAACACAAAAGCTTTTTTTTATTTGTTCGTGCTTTATGCATAAAAAATTTGTTTTTTCCCTGAGATTATATTTTTCCTCCTTTTTAATGAATAATCTTTGGATATTGGTTGGTAATAAATTGTTTTCTGCCTTAAATATTCTTTGATCTTTGTCAAACCTCTCGGTCCACCGGACCTGAATAAGCCACTGGAGATCAAAAGCATAAAAGAGGGCGGGGGGATGCTCGGCACTGCCGGGCCAGGCGCTCTCCCCCTCAGTACATTCCATCATCATCCACATCAGCACAACATAAACACTCACCTGAGCACAGGTGTCAGCGCACCTTGCACTGATAGAATTCATGACAGAATGAAAAGCTTTATTTGTTTATTTGTTTATGCTTTATTTTTGGGCGACGGTGGCTCAGGTGGTAGAGCAGGTCGTCCAATGATCGAAGGATAGGCGGTTCGATCCTCGCTCCCACCAGCCAAAATGTCGTTGTGTCCTTGGGCAAGACACTTAGCCCTACTTGCCTCCAGTGTGGCTCCACTGGCGTGTGAATGTGTATGAATGTCCCGGTGATGGTCAGAGGGGCCGTAGGCGCGAACTGGCAGCCACGCCTCTGTCAGCCTGCCCCAGGGCAGCTGTGGCTACAGTAGTAGCTTACCATCACCAAGTATGAATGAGGTGTGTATGAATAATGGGTATTCATTGTAAGCGCTTTGAGCGTCTGGAAAAGCGCAGATAAATCTAATCCATTATTATTATTATTATTATTTGTATCCAGTGGTGGAGCTGGAACATTTTCAAAGACTTTGGAAGAGTGGCAAATCAGAACAGTAGAGTGGAAGGCCATAACAAATGAATGGTTCAAAATGACATATTACAAACACTTTTATTATTGTTTAGCCATTTGTTATGCTTAAATATCTCGTATTAATGATTTATTATCCCATTAACACCTGGATTTATTTTTAAATTATGATAAAAATGTTCTTGTATTTAATTAAATAAAGTTGAAACAGTAAATTTGACAAAAACCCATAAAATAGATATAATTTTAGGTTTTTAGTTCACATACATATATATACATATATATATATATATATATATATATATATATATATATATATACACACACACACACACACACACACTGTATATAAAGCCGGATCCTTGCTTTGGTCCTGACCACCTGGTGGGCGGGCCCCCTCCACAAGGACCCTGTGTTTTCCATAGTCCTGCTGACACATCCTTCTGACTAGAGTATCCGGTGCTCGGGTATTTGAGATCTGCTCCTGAAAATTCGAGTATGAATATTCGTGACGTACAACATCGCTGATTCACAATCTTTATAAATATAGTAAATTGTAGTAAAATATGATCAAAATATTATCTGGTAACAATGTATTTTTCATCTGGAATGCAGCTTAATGTTGGATTTTAAGTTTATGAACTAAAACAAAGCCGAAAGAGCCGCGGTAGTCACCGGAAGTAAACAAATCTTCGTGACGTTGAAGCTTCCGGTTTTCAAAGTAAAACTAGTGAGAGCTTTTTTCCGTTCAAAAACCAAGACTGAAGTTCTTTCCACTGGGATAACTTTTGAAAAAATGAATTAGAGCTAAAGCTCCCATGTTTACATTCTTTTGGTTATGATAAGTCTTCAAAAGTTGACGCGTTTAACCAAACTCCAGCTTATTCTGAAGAAACGCAGCCTTGCGCTGCTGAAAGGCGGATGTAATCAACGTGAATCAGCTGATTCTGCTGCAGAAAAAAAACTTTTTTCATACAGGTTCTAGCAATATGTAATGCTTAGAACGTAAAATATTGAAGAACTTTGAGGATAGAAAAGTGTTTTCAAGTTTTTTTGTTAAATGATACAAAACAGCAGTGATTGTTATCCTTTTTATTTTGTTTATGTTAAAGCTGAACTTAACCCAGAAGGCTGACCAAAATAAGATTAAAATGACAAACAACTATTCTATCTGAATATTTCTGGGGTTTTTCTTTTTTTCCTTTCTTTTAAACAGTTTTGTTGATTCTGATCTACTGTTCTAAATAAAGGTAAAAATGTTGATGATTTAATACAATTAATTTCAATTTTTCCTCCATCTAGTAAATTTGCATATATCAATAAAAATATGAAAAAATGATTCATGGTTCGATTCGAGAATCATTGAGCTTGATTTGTGAGTCCCATCGAATCGCCACCTAAGCAACGATCCACAGACACTTCTGACACACTTCCTCTGGAAGAAAGTGAGCCTGAGGACTGATCATCACCCATGCTGAACTTACAAAGGCAGCCGAGTTCATTTAACTTTATTTTGAAACCAATGATCTTGTACAAACCATGAACATGGTTGAAGATACACCAAGATCGTCCAACTGTGGGTGCTTGACCTGCACCAGTAAACTGTAGAAAAAGAAGCCCCTCCCTGCTTTTCCAGTGTGAACACCATGGACTAAACGCGTTCAAGAATGCCCATTGAGTGCATTCTTAAACAGGTCAAATGTCCAGTTTGAACTTTGTGTAAGCATCATAACATTAAAGGGCCACCAAACAATGCAGTTGGAAACTGACTATTCTCACCCCAGATTTGAAAAATGCCAAAAAGGGGGGCAGGGCTAGTGGAGCCAGACTGAGCAGCAGAGGTGCAGCTTGGATCAATGCTCGACAGGTTAGCTTTATGTAGCTGTAACACTAGAAGGCGAAGTTCCTGCACTATTTACTTGCACGATTTTAATAGTTTTTAAGAGACAATAAAAATGTAAAAATACCACAACAATCATTTTCTAAGCTTTGGTTTGAGCCATGTTTTGTGAAAATCGGTTAAAAAAAAAAAACAAAAAAAAAAACGAGGGAGCTCCCTGATTTTTGTGGTTGATGCCTGCATGTCTTATAGCTGCCAACAAAATAAAACTGACTAAAATGCTCATTGCAAATCCATTACCAGGACTGAGTTTGCTGGTTATGCCAATTGCACTCAACATCTAGTTCCCAACTTGCCAGTAGATTTTTGACGACTCAAATTCAAATATGGGTAAGGCTTTTGTACTGCAGCTGCAGACCATGATAATGTGAAACTTTTGAGACTGACACCAATTGACCAATCACAAAATTAAACTGCAATACATCGTTTCAACCTGTGGGCAGCAGCACACAGGTAGTTTTTGACTGTTTTCATTAATTAAACAAGTTTATTTTAATTGGTCAAAAATTTGGCAATGACCAACAGACAGCACTTTTTTAGGCCCATTTATAGAGATCAACAGACCAAAAACAAATTCAATTAGTTTTTGGTTACGCTTTAAAACTTTAGAAGAAAGGTCAGCTTAAATCTATAGATCTTACATTTGTCTGCGTTTCAAATTTATAGAGTTTTTCTAGTCAAAAAATTACATTTTTTTATTTTAAAGTCATCTTTTTTCAAACAACTGCTGCCAATCAGTGACCAAAGTGTCTGAAAAGCTTCTCACATCTCTCAATAACTTCATCTTTGCAGTAAAAAAAAAAAAAAAAAAAAAAAAAAAAAAAACACAAAAAGAAGTGTACACAGTAAATTTTCGAAATCTCAAAACGTTGCAGCGGGCACTTTATTTTTACATTAAAACTTTCTCAAAACTTGACAGACAGGCCACATTCTCTCCACAAGTAACAAGAAAACATCAGGAAAAACTCTAGTATCTTCTAAATTCTAGTATTTTTCTAAAGTTAAGATCATAAAACATGGGCTAATTCACAAACACGCAAACAGCAACACCTGACACCAATCGCACCTTTCTTACCCAACAACAATCACAACACTTACAGCTTCTGATGATCCATAACCAAGAATGTTCTGCTTTGGTTTGAATCTTAAAGTTTTTCTTCTTCTTTTGATTTCTTCACTACTTACACGTTTAAGCTCACAAGTGTAATTTGGTTCCTTTTAGAGGGGCTTGTGAAGAGCACAGACCCAACAGCCCAGCAGGATTCCTCAGACCTGGATGTCTGCTAACATTCATCCTCTCTGGGGAGGAGAATTTAATAAAAGTCGCCGAGTTCTCGTGGGTTTGGACCCTGGAGGCAGCAGTGGCTAGAATCTGCATGATCCTTAGAATAGTTGTTTCACTAGAAGAGAAAGAAAAATCTTAAATGCTTGACTGGATGTGGTACAGGATGGACCGCTGAAGGAGTGGAGCTCAGCACCTGCCTACATGGATGCTGGAGGTCAGACACCAGGCCGCCTCCCCCTCTGGGGTTGGAGACTCCTGGAGAACATGGCGAGCCAAACAGAGGGCCGCTCCGGCCAGCTGGACGGGTAGAAACACCACACACTGGGCCTCTAAGAGAGACAACTCCAGCAGGTAACGGGCCGTCCACACCATCTGGAGGCAGAGATTACCAGATGACATTTAAAACTTGCAGTGATCTCAGTCCCGTGACCCTGGTCCTACCATGGCACTGCAGCGGGTGACGGAGGCGAAGAGGAGGAGGAAATGCAAAGGGGGGCAGTGAGACAGGTCAAACTTCAGAGCACAGAGGAGCCGGCGCTCCATCCGCAGCAGCTGGTGTTTGGTGTAGGCGTGGTCCATTAAGCTGCAGAGATCAGACACCTGGAAGCATCGCAGGATGTCTCAAACTAGTACACCTTTCACCGAGACAAAATGGAAAGGCTGAAAGCAACAAACCTGTGGGAGGAGGCTCTCCTCTTTCTTTGCGGCAATAAATAGGCAAACCATACCGAGGAGCTGCAGGTTTTTGGTGGTCACCTTGAGCTGTCGCAGGGAGTGATTGAGGAGGTGAACGGCCAAATACAGCGTGTCTTCTTGGAAATGCAGCAGCTCCTAGCAGGAAGTTGGGAGTCATTTTTTTTCTGATCGCCTTTTAGAAAAAGCAACCGCTTGTGAGAACAATGAAAAACTGTGCGAGTAAAAAGTGAGCCTCACATGAACTTGTACCATCCAGTCCACCAGGATTGCTCTGGTAGCATCAGTGAATTGGCGAGGTAGGTCAGCGTTTGGGAGAGAGTTCTGTGTTTGGGTCCTCTACAGGTTTAAAAATAAAAGTCCAGAAAGTGCATGGAATCAAAGATAAAGACGGTGCCAAGTAGGGAGCAAAAAGACTGATCTGCGTCTGATCAAACCGTTCCTGGTGGTCATTTAATTATGATTATGGGGTTTTTAGCCAAAACTCTAAACTTGTGTCATTTCAAAGATGTAGTTTCTGCAGTAGTTCAGAAGCGTTTTATTTGTGGGAGGGACTGTTAGTGTGGCGTAAGCCCACTTCCCATCATCCATCTGTTTATGTGCTCTCCCACCAGCTTAGAGCCACTCAAAATCCCAACATAATATTAGCGGTGCAACAAAAAAGGCGAGGACTATTGGAGCTATCCAGCAGTACACTTTTGATCCAGATGCCAGCTCGAGCCAGGTAAACAAAGACGTTCATGGATCTTTAGCATGGAAGCGTCATTGTGACCTGCCGATCATCGCTTCTACGTCACAACCACAAACTTTTTCCAGGAGTTCTGTTGTCTGATTCACAGCTATTAAAATAAAGAAATAATCAGAAATGCACTTATAATATTTGGTTTCTCTATATTCTTCCAGCCGTATGGTTTTTAGCCGAATGTTAGCTCAGATGAGGAAGTGAAGATCTTCATGGACCAAAGTTACTCCAAGAGACTGCGGTCAAATGAGCCGGTGGTCACATCAAGAAGCTCCATGGAGTTTCACAGAGATTTTCCAGCGTTCTCATGGAGCTAAATCGGGGCCAATATTATTTGAGATCGACCACATCCAGGAGGAGAAGGGAGACGTGCATGGGTTCCAGTTCCCCCAAAACACACACTGCAGTCAGGAGGGATTAGTGACTCCCCCCATCGGGCCGGACAAGCGCCATAGGACGTTTTCTACGCCTGTATTTAACACAATGAGATGGCGCTTTGAACGGAATAGAACAGAGTTTTGGACGCGCGGTTTAAATGTGATAAAACTCTGCTTTTTACACCCGTCTTGGAACAACTTTAGACTATGATAACACAGACTACACAGCCATTTTTTGACCGTAATTATCTCAGTTCAATGAGTCAGTGAACGCACCGACACTGAAGTAGTCACCTTCATCGATTTTGATTGGTCCTTCGTGTTAGCCCCGCCCCAACGGGGCCAAAAGTTTTTAAACTGAAACTTTGAGATTCGAAAAACAAAAAAAGAATTGAAACTGAAATTGAAAGTTTGAGTTTTTAACCTTTTTTCCGGCCAAACATTAATATTTTTTTTTCTAAATATTTTATTTCAATTTCAAATAATATTGGCCCCGATTTAGCTCCATACTACGGTCTCTGTATTGTAAAAAGTGTTGTTTGAAATTCACAAAGAAATCCAGTGACGGCTGATTTGACCACAGAAATGTGAACGGCGGCTCATTAGACTGCAGTCAATGTGAAGATATCATCTTCTCTTCTCCAGCATCTGAACCAGATGCTAGCCAGACCAGATGAGGGGTTTAGTGCATGTGCAGCAGAGCTGTTGTGACGTAAAGAAGGATCAAAGAAGGTTCATTGACCACAACTACTCACCATCATGTCCAAAAACAAATCCCAGGCATATGTTCTGTCCCAGATAAGGTCCAGTTTCTCAAGCGCCAGCTCCACCTCATGACGCAGTAAGCTGGGAACCAGAGCCTGCAGGCTGTGAAGACCCTGCAGCCCGTGAGGGTAAAGCAGCACCGACTTCTCAACACATTTATCTGTTGGACAGGTTGCAGGAGAAAAGAACATTAGATTAGAATGCTACTACAATTCCAAAGAGTATTTCATTTATTTCATTTGATTTATTTCAAACATAAAAAAACAATAGATAGATCAATACATTCACTGACAATCATTTGTTCTGTTGTGTATTTTTTTTCAGTAAGGGGAAAAAAAAGAAAAGTAACATATTCAAGAAGGAGATTATCAGATTCTGAAGCTTATTAAAGCAGAACCAATTAAACTTTGACAGAAGAAAAAGAAGCATATTGCTGTCATCTTTAGCTTGTTCAGAGAATAAAAACAAAAAAAAAATTCTATAAAAAAAACTAAAATATTCAATTGGTTTAGAATTTTGATTGTTTGTGTTCAAATTTAGAGATAAAATAAGATGGTCCTTTATTCGTCCCACAGAGGGGAATTCAAGTGTTATATAAATAGAGGTGGGTAGTTCGTACACACGTACAAAAAGTTAGAAAATTTAGACAAGTCACACATTTCCAAAAAAAAAAAACAAAAACAAAATTATAGTTCGAAAACAAAAATTACAAATAAAAAAGGAAGAAACTGCACCTGATTATACGTAGTGTAACAGAAATTGCACAACGTATTTTAAAGTGACAATATAGAGTAAAGTTAAAATAAAGAGAAAAATAATGAGGGCAGCAACAGAGAAATTGAATTTGTGATAAATGTAAAAAATATGTAAGACGTTTTTCAGAATGTATGGATGTCAAAGTTTGACATTACAGAGAGAAATAATGAAATTCAAAGCACTAATTTGGCCGTGTGTGTGTGGACTACTACAGTGTGGATCTGGAACATTTCAGAGAAACAAAAAACTGAAATCTGTATTATTTCCCTCTTTAAACTATCTTTTAAAAGTCCTTCCAGACATTTTAAATGTTTTAATTTTAAATGGATCCCATTGAATCCAACAGGTTTGAGGAAAAAAAAAATCATTAAAAAAAAAAAAGAAAAAAGAAAAGCTTTTGATGTAAAACACAGCAATGCATGAAGATTTTTTTCCCAATAGTATTGTTTGGTAAATGTCAGAGGTGAAAGGTGTTTGGGTAGTCTCACCAGCCACAGTTTCAGCAGAGCTCGCCTTGCTGTCTACATGGAATCCCAGGATGATGCTCTCACTCGTCTGAGCAGACAACCTCCTTTCCTGCACAGACCATAAAAGAGGGAGATTTGAGACCTTAAAGCTTTACCGTGTCCGGAGGTCTTAAACTACATTTAAACAACACACAGGTATACCCATCTGCTGCTCTCCGTTTCCATTTTGGCCGGGGCCATCCTGGACTCGTCCGTCTCTGCGGGCTGACGCCGGTCTACCGGCCCGCACGCGTTCGCCCGGGCCCTCAATGGGACTCTCCTGTCATCCGCCTGAAACCGCAAAGCCTGCTGGGTCAGAAGCCCGCACCAACCCTTCCATCGGAACCTCATCCACCTGATGAGGAGGCTATACTTTTCTGAAGAGTGGAGTTTTACGCACAAATGCTGCAGATGACTCACTGTTATCATTGTTTAATTAACTGAAACCAATCAGAAAAAAATGTTTTTTGATTTGATTGCTTAATATATAAAAAAATAATAATAATGGTTGACCTTCTTGTGTAAGTCCAACAGAGGCTTGGAGTCGCAGAACCCGGTCCTGGCCATGGTCACATCAGCCGGGGCGAGGGCTCCGTGTCGGGCCGCTGCAGCTACTTATCCACGGTGGTCGGCGGAGGCCTGAAGCTCACAGCAGCCGCGCAGCCTGGAGCCGCGCTAATAAACGCAGCTGGCCGGCTCTGATTGGACCGGGAGAACCGGTGTCAGGAAGATCCGCTCCAAAACAAGCAACAAAAGGCGTTGGTTCTTTTGGACTGTCTTTGCAGAAAGCAAAAAAAAAAAAAAAAAAAAAAATTGGCGCAAACTAAACATAAACTCTTATTTTTTAATTATCTTTAAATATACAAATTTATGAAAAGGTAATTGTTAGATGATAAATGTGATAAAAATAAAATATTGGATCAATTAAAAGTCATTTACGTTTCATATTATTAGTTTTCATCAAATTAAAATTTTGAGTTAATGGTTTACTCAAAGTACATTTGAAATGTGATCAAAATTAATATTTTTACATCTAACTAATTACAGAACTTTTACTTTTTGGAGTATATAGGTCTACATATTACATATCTAATTATTAACAATTGGATCTAAGTTTCTGTTTTTTTTTTTAGGTATTTCTTTTATCCCATACTCAAAAAAGATCAGATATTGATAATGACTTTTTAAATTATTTTTAGCTGTTTTGATTTAGACAAGAAAGTATATCATATTTACTTGAGTATTTTTCCCAATGTTAAGATATTTTTAACTGAAAAATTTGCAACAAATTTGATCAAATAAATTAGTTTCAAATTGTTCCATCAATCATCATTTTTCTATTGGCTGTTTTTTACAATTACACAATTTATTGTCATTAGACAATAAAAACACACTTGAGAAATTCCTATATTTATTAAAATATTTAAAAAGGCTTGTAAAAATAGCACTTGAAGATTAAAAAAAAGGAAGAGAAGTGGAGAAACAAAAATATATGTGAAAAAAGTAATGACACAAATGAATCCACATCCATTTCAGAAATGTTTTTTCATGCAAAAGAACAGAGAAAACACGCTTTTATTTTGGTAAAAATGTTTACTGGCACATTATTGTGGCTAATGTTATAAGCTACCATACTGTAGCAGGCATCAACATTGGAACGTCTTGCAGAAGAGACTGAAAACTTGTGAAGACAACGTTCCGCCCTTTTGAGATTGCTTTTTTTTTTCCTTCTTTGAGTCTCAACTATCTGCATCAAGCACAAAAAAATAAAAATAAAAAGAGCAAATCCAAAGAGATCTCTGTACGAGCGGCATCCGGTGTGACATTCCTGATTGCTTTACACATTCAGGTTCACAGAGAGGTTTAAGGTCATCTTAGTAAAGCTGCAAATCAAATTCTACTAAGCTGCAGGCCTACCCTTCTACGATTTCTGCATTCATCATCAGGGTTTGTCTTTTTTTTTTGGTATTTACACAATAATGAAGAGGCACTTGTCGTGCCGGTGTATGCCTACAGGAGAGGTCAGGGGGGTTCAGTTGCATGTTTTTATTTTCTTTTTAGTTGAGAAGCATTGGTATAAGCGTGGCCAGCTGTGAGGTTCAGTGTATGGCTTTACAACCAGCTCGAGTCCAACAGCACCCCCTAGTGGCCCAAGATAGCAATAAAGGCAAGTCCACCGCGAGGTCCGTCGTCAGGGTCCAAAGCAGGCCTCTTGTGGACAGAGTTTGAGGGCTGTGCTTGAGTCAGTGAGGAGAGTGCTGGAGTTGCGAAGCATTGCATTATTGTCTGCAGGAACCTAGGCCACCTCACGCTCACTGGGGAGTGGAAAACCGGCTTCTTTTTTTGTGTTGCCACTCTCATCTCGCACACTCACCCACACAAAAACAGACATGGAGATATGACAGAGGGATATCCAAGAGAATGCCAAATCGTTTGCGTGAAACATAACAGATTGATCACAATTAAATGGATCTTTACTGCAAAAAAATGCAAATAAAACCAAAAACTAATTTCTGTTTAAATTATTTTTCTTTAACAATAAGATTGCTTTTCTGTTAGAGTTTCTCAATTTATTTAGAAAAAAAACATTAGTTTAAAATCAATTAAAAAAAAAATTAAACCATATAGTCAACTAGAGTGTTAAATTTAAACACAGAAATGTCTAATGTGAATCGCATCCTCTGCCTTATTTGAACAACTATTTCTTCAATTTAAATCTATGGAACCAAATCGTAGGTTAAATCTAACCCTGTATTTAACACAATAAGATGGCACAACAACATTTTGTACGCGATAAAACTCTGATTTTTTCACCCGTCTTGGGACAGCTTCAGATTATGACGGTACAGACTAAACAGCCATTTTCTGAGCATAATTATCACAGTTCTCAGAGTCAGTGAATGCACCGGTACTGATGTTATCCACCCTCGGATTTGATATGACTGGTCCTTCCTGTTAGACCCCATCCCAATGGGGCAAAAAGTTTTTAAATTGAAGATTTCAGATTCTAAAACGCAAAGAGTTAAAAGTGAAAAAAAAGATTTGAAACTGAAAAGGAAGTTATGAAAAGGAAATTTTTAGTTTTGAAACCTAAAACAAAAAAAACAATTGAGGCTGAAAATAATTATGTTTACTTTAGAATAGCAAAAAGTTTTGGATGTTTTACTTTTTTTGTGCCAATCACCAATATTTTCTCAAAATGTTTCATTTGAGTTTGAAATATTTATGACTCTAAAACAGCCAAATCCTGATTGAATGTTAGCACTGCTATTTAAAAGCACACAAAGCAATCCTCTTATGGAATCCCACTTAAAAACAAAGACAGAAAAAGTAAAAAATAAGAAAACAAACAGAAAAATGTCAGTTTAAAAAAAACTTTTAATAGATATATTTAATATAATGTATACTTAAAACAAGATGACGTATCTTCAAAAAAAAAAAAAAAAAGAGAAGTAAAAGGACAAATAGGGATAAAACACAACAAATAATAATAATTAAAAAAAACAACATAAAAAATGGTTTAAATGCTCCTTTAGTACAACTTAAAGAGCAACCAACATCTTTTCCAGCATTATGGAATAAAAAAAGAAACAAAACGCTTGTGTCAATTTGAGCACTCAATATAGTTTCCACAGCGTCTGTCAATCATGTGCTGCCATGAATCAGAGTACTGACATTTTTTTTTAATTTCCACTCAGCAATTTTGCTGATGTTTTTGCCTATTTCTTCCTTTTTGCAGGCTGAAGGCTGGTTTGACAGGTCACACAGCATTTAGTACAACAACAACCCTGTTGCTGCACGCATTTAAATGTTTTCGACACTGGATTTATAAAAAAAAAACAAACAAAGTTTTACACGTCCAACAAGACATCATTTTTGGCCTCTTATTAACAGTTGATCTCTTTCATTCTTTAAATACAAGGATCATGAAATATTAAATAAAAAAATAAAATAAACAAGCACTGGTTTGTTTCTTATTCTTTAGCTAGGGAGTGAAATTGACTGGATCTATTACAGTGAATTTGTCGCTGGTTTCTAGGGGTTGGTTGAGGAAAACCACATACGTGGGAGACTGATCCAACTAGTCGGACACTAAGTTTGGACAGAGCATCCTTTAAAACGTGTTGCAGAAAATGACAGCCATGCTACAGAACTTTTGTAATACTGACTCATCAATTTAGCGATAACGCTGGTCAGTTTTTGAATGTGTTTCCTTGGAAGAAGAAAAAAAAAAAAGTGTTGAGTGAGCTGCATAGTGTCCTCAGCCATTAATCTTCCAAAGTTGGAAAAACTAAAACAGACACTAATGGATGGCTGGAAACAAAAAAAAACAAACAAACAAACAAAAGGTTGATCATTCATTCTTCTGCAGTTTTTGCACACATGCGTCCATCCGTTCTCAGATTCACCCGTGCAGTGCAAACACAGTAATGGCAACTCTCTTTGCCCTCATTTCCGCCTCTACTGTAGGTAAAAACCTACACTGATTCGTAACAGCAAGTTCCAGAAAGAGCAATTGTTTTTTTCTCTTTTTTTTTCTTTTTTTTTTTACCCCAAAAATCACATGAAAAAAGCGGAAATATGGCTTTACATTTAAAACTGTGACATAAAAAAAAAAAAAAGGTTGCAAATATCTTTAAAATTCCTAATTTTTGAAATTTTGTCTAAATGCATGGGCTTGCTCGGTGTGTCTGTGTGTGAAGCATGGCTGCAGCTGGTTAAAGAGGTCGGTGGGGGGAAAAAACCTGGTTTTCGAAGTGTCAAAGGCGTTGATGTGGTGTCCAGAGAAGTGCAGCAGAGGTCCAGCAGGGAAGCCTAAAGTCAACCCTGAGAGGATGCACGGAGACGAAGCTGCCAGTCTGTCCACACAAACCTGCTGAGGTCAGTCATTCTCGGTTTGTGGGGTCCTACTTCATGATGTGTGTGTGTGTGCACTACAGACAGAATGAAAATATGCTTTGTGCCATTCAAAAGTACTCAGCAGTGCAAGTGTGCATGTGGGGTTGTGATTGTGTGCCAGCCTGCCTGCTCGTTTGTGAGTCTGAGTGATCATTCCCGAATGCTGGCGCTATAGGAGAACTGAGGGAAGTGTGTGCGCTGATCTGAATCCTCTGGATCTATACTGTCATCTGGAGAGAACACAAAAGACAAACCGAGTTGAGAACACATTTAAAGGACCTCAGACATAAACTGGATCTACACTTACACTTGTCTGGAGGAGTTATTGTAATAGATTGTGCTGTGAACTCATCGTCAAAGTAGCGGGTGTCTGTTTCCGACGTCACCTGGGGCTTGAAGGGGGGAACAAGCTGAGCACAAAAACGGTTAGTCAATATTTCTGCCATTTGTTTTCAACGCTCACGTGGATCTGAGCCGCCCACCTTTTTATCGATAACATCCTGCCAGTTGATTGAGATGAAGAACTTGTGAGTCATCACTTCTTTGGCATCGTCTGGCCCGCCTCCGAGCCTGCAGACACACACAAACACATTCATTTGAAATGTGCGCGCACTCGCCACGTTGTTTTCGTCCTCCGAACGGTAATTTCCTGGCTGTGAGTTTGTAAACCCAGAGGCAGAGCTCCAGGTGCTAATATTAGCGATCCCTCTGTATTACAGGAAGAACGAGCCCCCTGACCAAAACAACAATCAATTATGGGCCCGTTTATGGCCGTTACCTCGAACCAAAACCAATAAAGAAAGAACACTGGCTTTAATGTGGCTGTTGCTGTTTGTTTCCCCCCCAACAGCCTCTATGCATGTCGTAGAATTAACTTTTTTGGTTGCAGTATTTGCCGATCACTTATTATCTGTGAATAATCACAATAAGAAATCAATCACTAAACTGTACGTTTAGAACATTTATTTTTAATTATGACTGAATAAAATCAGATTGATCACACTGTTGTGTTGTGATTAATCAATACTAGGTCAATTTTATGACAATATGCGGATTTGAACAAATTTGATTCACTGTTTTAAGGTCATGATTTTGATTTTTCAATTTTTTTTTCTCAACACAATGAATTAAAGGCATTATTAGGACAAATATGTTTTCCTTTTGCCCCTTACATCAAACTGTCTGCTTCCCTACAAACAGAAAGGATTCAAAACAAAAACAATTAGAAATAAAATTGAAATGATCACAAATCCTTTCATACTCAGTTCATATGGTGCTTTACTTTTGGCGGACCGCTCCGCACAGCACACCCTCCCACACTCTGTAAATGATCGTTCACGCGCAGGTTGTGGCGAACAAAAGCCAGAAAGGGCTAAAGAGAGTTTAAAAAAAAAAAAAGAGCATGGCTCCCAGGGCGAAGTCGGAAGGGAAAAAGTCGTGAAACTGCGTCGAAACTGTGTTATTTTTTTGAATTCGGGTAAATAGATGCGATCACAACATCGCGAAATCCTGGAGGGACTGACTTATGTGAAACTTTTAAATCCGAAGGAGCGACGGGAATTTCCTAGGGCAGCGTATTTGAAGAGCACGCAGCCCGTCCGCTACGCCCACGCACACACAGCGAGCCTGCATGAAGAAATGTCATCAGCTCTGCATTTCCAAATTTAGGCACAGGCTGCATTTCTCCGTTAGTTGCACAGATTCAGCTGAGAAAAACCATTGTTAATTTTCTGCACCGATGAACATGTTGACAAGTTTGAATCTTTTTTTATTACCAATTCACGAAGAATGTCAAAGAAAGTCTTGGTGGCTTAGTGTAGGAAAGGGACGCTACAGTATAAATGGAATAATACCCAACGAAGTGTTTTAACACACACCGTTGAATACTACATTTATGAGGCAAAGCGAAAGACTGCTGCTGGGGAAGTTTAATTAAGTAGGGGATAATACCAGACAAAGTATGCGTTATGAGAAACGCAAAAAGCAGAGTCCTGCTGCCGCAAAGTGCGTTTATTTCTCATAACACACACTTTGAAGGGTATTATCCCGCTTCCATCATGGTCACTGACCTGCTCACAAAACAGAGACTCCCTCTTACGGGGAAACAGAGGAATGCACTATTCAGTACATCGACTGCTGTGCTGTGAGTAGGAGAATAACTCATCTAAAAAACACACCACCCAAAATTATGGGGTGGGGGTTGGGTTTTTTTGGGAAATTTTTGAATATGAACTCTTTTACCTTACTAAAGGAAAGCGATAAATATGCATCAGTTGAGAGAGAAAGTTCACCTCTTATTGCTTGTTTTTGTCCAGATGGTGATGCAAAAGTAATCTTCAAAAAAGCCTACGCAATGATACAGAACATTCGGGCTGTGTGGAACTTCTTTTTTAGGTGTGGAATATCACTTTTAAATCCACACCCAGCAGCCAATCAGAATAGAGTTTTCACCCGGACCATGGTATAATTGGCGTCAGTGAATATTAACGCGTTAAATCTCTTTTATTAATCGTGTGCGTTATCGTGTTAATGTTCACAGCCCTATTTGAAGTACAAATATTTTGTGTATCATAGTTTATTTAGTGCAGTTAAATATGTAGACATGGTTTGAAACTCCAGCAGGACTGGGCTATCCAAAAAAAAAATGCTTTTGAAGTTTTTATCTATTACTATCTCTCGCACAAAATAGCCCAAATGACAGAAGAAAAGGACAACCACGTCACCACGTACCGTTGTTTGGGATCCTTTTTCAGCAGGCCTGCCAGCAGGGCCTTGGCCTCCGGGGCCAGGTTCTTGGGGAAGCGGATCTCCTCCATGAGGATAAGCTCAAACAGGCGCTCGTGATCCTGGTTGTAGAAGGGCAACCGACCGCACATCATCTCGTACATGACGACTCCCAGGCCCCACCAGTCCACCGCTCTGCCGTAGTCGTTGTCCTCCAGCACCTGACACCGAAACACGAGAAATGTTGGTGAAAAACACAAACGTGAGATCAGAACAAAAGCTGAGGACATTACAAAAATAAAAGGTGAAAAGACATTAAAGATTAAATTAAATTAAAAATGAAAAAGTGTCTTAACGTATCTGCATATTTATTTACTGCAAAGCTCCTTTGTCGATGAAAACTAAATTTGCTTATCATTTTTTTTGTCTTTTAAAGTTGACTCCTTTGTTGCAAAGTGAAGTTATTGAGCAGAAAATAACCAAACGTGTGTGGAATAACAACATGGTTTCATTTAGTGACCCTGCAGAACTGCTGCTGTTCATCTTAACGTAACACATTCATTTTTTCTCAGTTTACTTTCTTTTTTGCATGACCTCTACACTTTCAGTTTCTGATACCTTTGCTTTAAAAACAAACAAACAAAAAAACATTCAAACAAAGCCTAACTTGTAAGACTACATTCAAAAGCCAAATGACTCACTTTGGTTTATCCTCATTTATTTATTTATTTTGCACAAATGTGAGATTTGCCTGTAGCTCTAATGATCAAGAAACTTTCACTTTCACTTAGACACATTAAAGAAAAGAGGCTAGAAGTATTGGATAAGAATTTTTTTCTTTTTTTGCTTTTGTCACAAAGAATCAATTTTCTAAGTAATCATGTCTCCTATTTATAAAATAAAATCAACTCTGGTTAGTTTTTTGGATCAAAATGAATTTCCAAAGCAGAGCTATTATCTTAAACAGTAAGTCCTTATTCTGTAACGTTTGGAAACTGTTAAAGTATAAAAATAAAATGTAAACAGGCAGGGGTGCAGGTTTACCTACAGCTACAGAAATTTATGTTAAAAATGTAATTCTTTTTAATTGTTAACACGATCAATGTATTCCAGAGAAAATTCTCCTTCAGAATCTGCTGGAATGACATTGATCGTGTCAATGGTGGAAAAAATTACATTCAACAACACACCATAGGATGCAGACACAAACGATACATAGCAATGACATTCAGTTTAACAGCAGGTATCGTCACAAAACGGATCCCTTCTCCAGTCACTGAGCTCTCTTTGAGTATCAGATCAATAGATCACTTGTAAATAAAGATTTCTGTGTAATCCACAAAGTTTGAAGCAATAATCATCTACCTCTGGCGCCAGGTACTCAGGGGTCCCACAAAAGGTTTTCATAGTGGCTCCATCAGTGATCCCCTCTTTACACAGCCCAAAGTCGGTGATCTTTATGTGGCCGTCTTTGTCTAACATGAGGTTCTCAAGCTGTGGGGAAAAACAAACAAACAAAAAAAGTTAAATCTGCAGAGGCAAACAACGAGAAGATACATGAAAAATATAATTTAATTAAAGGCACTAGAAGTTGCAAGGTACAAAGACAACAACCATATTTTCCAGAATATAGTGGTATTTTTTGCATAATTTGGATGTATACCACTAGAGGGCACTGTAGTTGTGTGTTACAGCAATACATAAGAAGAGTTATGCCAGGCTCAGCAGAATTGTTCCAAAGTGACACAAAGGATGAAGAATTCAACAGATTTAGAAATTTGAAGTCATATAAAGAGTTTAGTTGACATGTTAGCATGTTCTTTATGTTATGGATATGCTTATATGTAGCGTTAACATACTAGCATCCTCCAATGTTTCTTGAAGCAAAATAAGCATCAATCAATGTGTGGAGATATTCGTAATATTGTTGCTATTTATTACATTTTTATGATTTGTCTTTCAAGATTAGAGCTCGTTCTTGTTGCAGTATGTTTTTAAATGAATTTCTCCTAAAAGTGGGACATATGAATCGTTACTTTAGGTGGCAATTTGATTCACAAATCAAGCTCAACGATTCACAAATCAAAGCAGGTTTCTTACTCTTTGATATAATGTTTTTTGTTTTCTATATGCATATCTTTTTACAGGATGTATGAAAATTAAAATTATACTTAATAAATCATTATCATTTATACCTTTATTTAGAGCAGGAGATCAGAATCAACAAAACTGATAAAAACACAAAGATTTAGATAGAAAGAGATGATATTAGTCCCTTTAAACAAGTTTTTCTTCATCATGTTTCTGGTTAAGTCCAGCAGTAACATAAACAACATAAGAGATCAAGAAATGAACCATTTCTTTGCAAGCAGGTGCCATGCCTGGGTAAGATACAGTTTGGTTCTCTGCCAGCCTCACTGGTGTTAAGTTGCAAAAAAAATAATCAGGTGTGACATCACAATTAACAATATGTTGTTGTCAAAACGATGATAGTAATAATAATAATAGCTCTAATAATAATAAGTAATTAGGATACTAGGTTGTTTGAGGTTTTTTTTTCTAATTAAGAAAAAAACAAAACAAAAACAAAGCTACAGATAACAAATTGACCATAGGTTATTTTGCTATTATGTTACTGGTCCGGCCCACTTGAGATCAGGATGTAGTCCCCAAACCAAAATGAGTTTGACTCCCCTGATCAAAAGCATTACATACGAGTCAAAGTCGATATAAAAAGTCTCTTTTTCTGTGGCAGAATCAGTCAATTCATGTTCATTACATTGGCACTTCACTGTGGAGAGCTGCATGTAAGTACTGTTTGTTTGTTTGTTTGTTTTTTAATTCAGCTCCAAATCTGTACATTTGTGTAATTGGAGCTAAAGCAAATTTATTTATTCAGGACTTGTATCAAAAACTCTCTTTTTTTTCAACAAAAAAAGAAAAAAAAAACACCTGTTTTACTTTGAAAACAGGAAGCTTCACTGACACTTTATTTTGAAGATTTGTTTACTTCCAGTGACAGTAGCGCTGCACATTCACATTATTATTAGTTTATAAATCTAAAATCTAACATTTTTCTACATTTCAAAACAATCAAGACGTCGTTCCCGAATTGTATTTTGTCTACGGTCTACTATATTTATACAGATCACGATTTAGCAATCTTAGATGTTTGTACTAAAACACTGGTTAACAGATTGCAAAAATACAAGTACTCGAATACTCGTTATATCCCTACTCCAGAGTGACCATTATTTTTTTTAAATAATGCATTTTTTGGCATCTGTGACTTTAACCTCTGGAGCAACTTATAACCCAAAAATGACGGTGTTACTAAATCTTTAAGATACTGTAACTTTTCAAACGTTAAGACAATCCATGTAATTAACTATCATTTTTTTATTGTTTACATGGTCAACATAATTCTATTGGATTCTAAAAAGAAAAGGCACAAATTACAGTTAATCAAAGAACAAACACTGGAGCTCTGGTGTTAAAGGGTTAAATAAATATTGTTTTTATTGATTTGTTTCTCTACCTAAGAAACCTGAATTGTTTGCACCTAATTACAAACTATTGACTTAAGTTATTGTTCCCCAATACAAAAAAGAAAACTCAACATCGTACCTTCAAGTCCCTGTAAACAACATCGCGGGAATGTAGGTACTCGAGAGCTGAAACGATTTCTGCCCCGTAAAACCGTGCCCTGTCTTCTGTGAAGACTCTGTCCCGGGATAAATGAAAGAAAAGCTGCAAAGGAATGAAGAAAGAACATTACAGTTGTTATCAATACACTTCCTTTTTGTCATTTTTCAAGTAAAACTGAGATTAAGTGTATTAAGACGAGTGTAATAAGCAGACCAGTAAATATGTGGTTTCAAACATTCAATAGGTGTGGCCACAGTTTACAGATGAGCTTTAAACTTTTCTACAATCAGACAAATTCAGTGTTACAAATGTTTGAAAAGACGTACTTCGCCTCCATTTGCGTATTCCATCACAAAGCATAGCCGGTCGTGAGTTTGAAATGCATATTTTAGTGTCTAAGAAAGAGATAAAAAGAACAATTATAATGTTATTACAAAGGTTAAAAGATCCTCTGATTTAAAACATAATATAAAAAAAAATAGGGGGATCTACCGTTAAAAAGGGATGCCTTGTATTTTGGAGAACCCTGCTTTCTGTCACCGTGTGCGCCACCTCGTCCTGCAAACACCAACACATTCATTTTAGGAATAAAGCTGGAACAATAAAGATAACATTTGTTTTTTTAATGTCGGATGACTAACTTTAGCGATGATGACTTCTTTGCGGAGGATTTTCATGGCATAGTACATCCCTGTGGCTTTCTCTTTCACCAGGATCACTTTCCCAAATGTCCCTTTGCCCAAAAGCTTCAGATAGTCAAAATCACTCATTGTCTAGAAGAAAAAATAAACAAAAAACACATGAAAACAAATCTTATTTAAAAAATGTTTCAATGAAAAAAAAAGTAAGTTTCTTTCTATACTATGGGTTAAAACAAACCTGTCAGAATATGCAAAACATTGGTAAGGATGGTCCCAAACATTTCTTAACATCTTTCATACATAAGAAATGTTTATTTTTTCATTTGTCTGACACTTAAAAACATTTTTTTTAATAATTTTGGTTGAAATATTTTAGCAAAAAAAATAAATAAAAAACTTAACAATACAGCTTCACCAAAAGGCTTTAGAAGTTTAAAACAACTTGCTGACTCAAGATGAGCTTAGCTGGATAAACATGTCGTGCACTCCTGGTCAAGCGATGCCTGAGCAAATACTGTGTTCCCTTCTTGTATCACGGTTCACCTTTTGCAGTCTCGCAGATTTTTTGTCAGTGCAATTTTTCATGTTATTTTATATTTTTACAATGTTCTGTGTCCTAATTGCCTGTAGACCTTGTCAATCAATCTCCTCTACAGAAGGTGTTCAGTTAGCTATATCTATATATTCGTCAAAAATTTCAGTTTTTATTTTATAATGCTGAACTTGATTTACAATGAAGGTTTGAACTTTGAGAGCTTAAACAGGAGAGAAAAGCGTGAAAATGTTCATGTCGAAGGTTACGTTCTACAAATAACCCACAATAGAGGAGATCTGCAAAGAAGGATTATTAATGTTTTAAGTAGGAATGGGTATTGGTAACAATTAACAGAATTGATTGATTGGATTCACCAGAGCCTGAATTGCTTCGATTCTGACTTTTTTTCCCTGATTCTTTCAATCCACTCAGGTCAATTTGATTCAATTTTGAGTTTACACATTTAGACACATTTGCTTAGAAATACTGGAATAATCTACTATATGTTTATATTTATATTAATCTGATACAGTTCACATACTGTAAAATGTATTAGTGAAGTAATGAGATTGTTAATATCATGCTTACATGGATTCTCAAAAGTGCTAACAGAAATGTTCAGATCATTAACATTGTTAACATTGTTCTTCTTCTCCTAGAGGACGTTTCAGTTTGGCCACTAGGTGGAGCTCACACTAAAGCAGTGCACTTTTTTTCAAGAAGAAGCAAAGAATGAACAAATAAATTGTGCTTTAGACCACAAATGGTTACTTTAAAAAATACTTCCTTAAAAAAGCTTGGAAAATTCATGCCTGTGAGTTTATAAAGATGTTCATTTAGTCAGCAATGTATGTTTACGTTGACCGAGCGTTAGCATTAGCCGTCCTATGGGAAATTCGCTTTATGTGCTAAATCAATCTCTACTTTTATGGATCGTTAATGATCTGTTGTCTATTAAGCTTAGACAGATTTTGTCAACCCAGCCCTAGATTTAAGGTTGTAAAATCCTGCACTACACATTTTATACACTTTTCTCAGACAGACATGAACATGTTGACACTTTTCTCTCTTTTTTAAACTCTTAAAGTTCAAACCTTCCTAAAAAAAAGTCCAGTATTAGAGAATGAAAACAATAATCTCATTTGGATTGAAGATGCAAAGATTTGGAAAGCTGAAAACTTTCTGGACAAGAGATACGGCACAGAGGAAATTAATTGACGGGGTCAACAGCCAATCAGAATGCAAAACAGCGTACTTAAAAAAAATATGAACCACAATGTATGGTAAAAAAAACAAAGATGACTACTTTGCACATTTCACTAATCGCAGGTTATTTTTAAAACACTGGGGAAAACTGTACTCACCACTTTAGTGCAGGATTTGGACACGGCGATCTCCATCTCCTCTGTGCCGCTGCTGTCACTCGGTGAGCCGAATTTGATCTCCATGGGTTCCTCATCCTGCTGTTGACTCTTCAGGCTGTTTGTTACGGCCTGGATTGCTCGCATCCACTCCTCCCTAAACCAGAGGAGAGCCCATCAGCAAATCTAAGAGTTTAAAAGTTACTCTTCAGACTTCATCCTTGAGTAAATGACAACTTCTCTTTAACAAATAAGTTGTTCATCTGTTACAAGACAAAATGTATGTGTTAGAGAAAAGAAAACTTGTGCTCTAGCTAATGAAGTTTAGGATTTTATGTGTGCTATTCGGCAGAGGGTTATGGGGATTTAGTGCTCGGCAGAGCTGAAGTAAACAAAACTCAATGACAACTGCAGGGGTTTGATGTGTCTAATCAGGTCTTATCTGGCACTGAATCCTACTTGGAGCATGCTGGTTGCTGCTTTTCTCACAAATTAAATGGCTTTCACTGAACATTGTGAGCAATGGTCCCTCTGGGCTTTCAGCATTGCAGTTCTTGACCTTTGTTTTCCTGTCTTTTCTGATCAACTTAACGTTTCTGACAGAAGCCAAAGCAGGTTGAGAGCCCGATTATTGCCCTGTGCTGTGTCAACAGTTAGGTTAGAACACGTGGACATTTTTTAGTTTTGTTCAATGTGGGAGAAACTGAAAATACGCATAAACTTTGTCCTTGAAAATTAAATGCACACATTCGAGATAATGAATCTGCAACTTCAGTGGGGCTGAAATAGGATCTTTGTGCACAATCCACAGGTCTCGACCGTGTTTTGAGCTAGGAGATAACAGATGATAACATCACGCATCTCAGTTTTTTTAATTTTCCAAAGCCACAAGTCTAATGTTGTGCATCTGACAGGTTTTTGTTTGTTAGGGATGTGAACGTTAACGTGTTAAAAAACGCAGTTAATAAAAAAAATGAACCCATTAATATTTTTAAAAATTTAATTTTTTGATAACTTTTTCCAAAAAAAGCAGACTATTTGATTCATGGTTCGGTGCGTTGTCACGGTAACACGACAACGTGTCGCTGAGCCTTGACTGAAGCGGCAAATGAAAACGATGGAAATGCTGATTGTCACGATAAGTTAAATAAAGCATCAGTTCGGAGAGAAAGTTCACCTCTTACTGCTTAGTTTTGTCCAGAAGAGGAAAAACTGTGTTTTTAAACAGTCTGTGCAGAACATTTGGGCTATTTGACCAGAACTTTTTTTTTTCCTTAGGTCTGCAGGTTTGTTTCTTATGACTGTATGTCAGCATCTTTGTTTTCTTGGAGTAATCCTGCAGACACGAAATAGTCTTGAGAGTTCTTCTACCGCTGATGTGTTTTTGTGTGCAAAAACTACACTTCAGGTTTAACACTTAACAAATTTAAAGATTTTGGACAATAAAAATTAAAGAAAAATGTTGTTTCTGGACAGTTTTTGTTCAAAAGCCGCATATTGTCATATAAAATGTACCTAGTAAAACCTTGTGATTAATCGTGATGGTAATACTTTAGATGAGGTTCTGCAAAACACTCAATATAATGCTGACAAACATAGTTAATATAATGGTTAAGCTTGTAAGCAGTTTATTAATATAGGCTTTGTAGACAATGGTCTCACTTTAGATGTTAATGAATCTTAATAAGTATGTTAATAAACTTTATTTGGCTTTTGTGTTCATAAATGTCTAACTAATACCCTATAAACACAATAATGTTTCTTAATGTGTTAATAAAGCTTGCTATAAAGAGTTACCATAGTGATTAATCAAAGCACAAAAGTCTGATTAGACTGATTCATTTTGTTAATTGATTAACAGCATTAACAAAAAATAAATGTTCAAAATGTAAAGTTATGTTAGTGATTTTGTATTTTGATTTTTCATAGATAATAACTAGCTGCAATTAATTTTGTTCCAGGTTTCAAGATTTTTTTTTTTATTTGATATGTAATGGAAAAGTTCTGCATCAGTAGAAATGAGTAAATCTATTTTGCTGTTATGTTCAAACAGAAAAGACCTGTGGTTTGACCAAATGATTTGACAGAGATGTACAGTAACTGCATCTTTATCACACAGCTGCAGCACAAAGTTTCCGCCGTTTACCTCTCCTCGTTGCTATCTACGTGGAAAGTTCTTTCAATAACCGAGGTCCACTGCAGGCACCGGATGACAAACGTATTGGGCCTGGGTCGCTCTGTCTTCATCAGCTGACATTCTACAAAGTGCACAAACACGCACGTCAGCTTTCTCTGGAGCAGAACATGACAACAGAGCCAGATCTGGCGCTCGGTAAAACCAACCACGCTGAAGGAACTACTGACCTGCGACAGAGAAGTTGTTGAGAGGTGGGAGGCTGTGGTCACCAGACACTTCAGGCTTCTCCTTGTACCCGATAAAGGAGCCATCGGTCTTTAGGATGAAGTAGCGAGGACGCCATGTTTTAATGTATTCACCTGGAAACAAGACACATCTATTAAGAACATGTTATTTTACTGTTATTGCCGTCAAGAAAATAAATATTTGAAAACAGATTTTTTTTTTTTTTAATAGATTATCACTAGATTCACGTGTTGGATGATGAATACAAAGGGCCCCTTACCTCTCTTGTGGAGCCATCCTTTTTTAACAACACTAACTTCATTCATGCTGGGGCAGAAGACTGTCTGGGTATGCAGGGGGCTGCAGACAAACTGATGGAAATTGTGGAAACCGTTCCTGTTGGTCCAATGCCCGATTGTGGCTCAGATGATGAAAATTGTGTATAAATGAAGGAGAAGAAAGAAAAAAAAAAGAAACCTAAAGAAAATAAGCAGATTTAACACAAGAACATCCTCAATTAAAACCATCAAAAAATAGTAACAATCAACATTTATTTTTGGAAAATTACACAGAATCAAATAAACCATGCGTGAGATTCCAGAGACGTTCGCAGGTCTGAGTAAAACTGGATTATGCTTTGTGGAATCTGGGTTTCACTTTAACAGAGCACAAAAGCAAAGGTCATTTTCACTCACTTACAGAGCAGAACACTGAAAACTAAGTGAGAAAAGTCACAGGACCCAAAGGAAGTAAAACTACAGCCAGCAAGACTGAAATGAGCAGATAAACTAGCAAGCATGTGTTAGACGGTCTTTGTTTTCACACCTATCTCAAGCGTTTCGCCGCAGTAAAGCCTTCAATAAACCTCACAATCATCTTTAGCAGGCTGAAGGACAACTTTACAGTAAGAAAAACCACACTATCTTACTTCAAGTGCTCTGTCAAACCTTTACATTTCAAAATAAAAGACTCGTGTATTTCAATCAGGAAATTAAAGGCACTGTTGAATAAAAAAAAATATGCAAAAAAAGTCAAAAATGTATTTTTGTGGAAAGACCTTGGTGATCCAGGGTCAGTCCTGAATCAACAGCTTACGTTAGATAATAGGTTTACCGGAATCTCGCAGCATTTCAGTGAAAATGATGAGGTTGAAATTTTTAGAGCATACAGTCGGAAAGGCTGTTTGAACTGCTTTGTTTACCAAGATAAAGGCCGATAAGGGTTCACTCGACTTCAGACTTTTTATAACCATCCACGGTTATCTATAGCTCAAGTCACCTGCGTAAAAATCGGCAATATTTTTTATCATTTAAATTATTTTTAAGAGAAAATATACACATAAGCAAGCTTTATTTAGATATTTATATAGAATATGAAACAAGAAAAGGGATAGAATAACCACACGCAGAGACGTGTTCATTTTAGAGCTAGTAACAACCACGACCACACGCAGCCAACTGTATTACAGTAACGTAAACACATCCTTAGTGTGGTAGCAAGCGGCGACAAAGTCAACAAAGGTTGCCTGCCAAGTTCAAGACTTTTCCCGTGTCACACTAGACCACCGAAACTCCAAATATTGTCAAACTTTTGGGCAGCGGGAGCAATTTGTGTGTGGGACAGCAGAGAGGACTCCAACCACGAGTGCGTTTCGATTTAACAACGCAGCTAGCTTAAATTTATTTGAAGCTAACCGCTAGCTAGCACGTCAGTTAGCCACCTGTGCTAGTTTTCCTTACTACGGCTATCCTTACCTCAACTTTAGAGACGAAAATAACCTCTCGTGGTGCTTGCGGAAAGTGTTCCCGAGCTACGATGCACACCGCTCCCGCCAGTTGTCACTCGAAGCGTGTGTGTATTGAACTCTGTCAATGATCACACAGCTTAGCGGAGAGCGCACCGAGCTTGTTTTCTTCTTCCCGCAGCAGCAGCGTCGGTGGCGGCGTGCTTGGTCTGTCGCTGCCGCGGAGGTTCACAGCAGCACACCGGACAATAAATAAAGTCCACTCAAGTAAAAAACGAGTGAACGGAAAGGTTATTTACAGAAACAAAAATAAATAATCCAGACAAAACTGAAGGAAAACGCCGTTTCTCTCCACAGCTTTCACGCGAAAATAGTCGCCTGCCTCTGTCACTACAACAACCCTGCAGACGCACATAACAGGAAGTGACGTAAAGCAGCAGAGGGTCCATGTACCTGAGCAGACGGTGAGAAAGAACATCAAGTACTGAACTCACCTCAACCCGACCATGTTTTTCCTTAACTTGAAGAAAAATATCAACTAAAATTCCCATTTTTATATAAAATTAAGAAAAGATAAATAAAAAAAAAAAAAAACAGATAAAGGCAAAGTAATAAATCTTTATTGTTTTTATTATCAAAATAAGAGTCACAGAATAAGATCTTTCAATAAAAAGTCCTTTAAATCAGAGAGCTTTGCTCTGCTGTCTTTGTTTCTTTCGTTCCAAGTAGCGAGCGCGGGCATCACTGACTGTGGCTTCGTTATTTCGCTTTTCCAACTTCTTTATGACCTCTTCATTTGATACGTCTGAAAAAAAAAAAAAAAAAAGTAAAGTATGTCAGGTTATTAGAAAAGAAATAAACATTTTGCAATAGAATAAAATAATGTTTTTATTTTAGCAAATCAAATTAATTTGCAGAACAGTTAAAAATCAAATCTGAGAATGTTATAATTTTCTACACATTTTTTTATATTAAAAAAGATAAGTTTAAAGTGTTACCTAATTTACTTATACAATATTTTTTTCAATGCAATCATAAATTATAATTTTCACAGAAAAATCTGCTCAGTGGAGTTATGGTAGAGCGTCCACCCTCAGACCAGAAGGTTGTGAGTTCAAATCCCTTACCAAGTGATATAAAGAACAGGACACAATCACCATTAACGGGTTAAATTGGGGGGGGATTAAACCACCAAAGGATTCCTGAGTGTCTGCAGCTCAACGTACCCCCAGGCTTAAACGCGGAAAACAAATTTCACACACCCAGTCGCGTGACAACTAAAGGGACTTTAACTTTAAAGTGTTCTAAATTGAATGTGGAATGATGGAATTCCATATCACTAAGAGTAAAAGCTAAATTGAATAAGATAACATGGTTTATATTAGTGATTACAATATGCGGCTACTTTGCAACATATTGAAAGATAAAAGGTCAGTTATCTTATTTCAAAGCACATGTGGCCTAACCTATTTAACATATCTTGCCTACATGAAACGAGTTATCAGAGGTGTAATGATTAATTGATTTCAATTCCTACGATCCAATCAGATCGATCCATATGAGGCAGAATCGAATCAAATTGACCTATATTATTAAAAATCAATAAAATATAGTTTCATATAGGGCTGCCACAATTAATCGATAACTACTATTGAAATAGTCGACGACTAATTTTATAGTCGATTTGTTGTTTAATTATTACTACTATTTTATTTTTTTAATTTTATCTCTAAAATACAGTGTGCACTTTCTAATGCAGCAACTGCCATCATCTTTGACACGTGCAGCAGTGCTGATCCAAGTCAGTTGTGATGTCACAAGACGTCATTAGAAATCTCAGGTACCATAACAACAGTTAACGAAGCTTGAAAGTGTGGGAAAAACAAAAAAAAAAGAAAATAAGTGTCCAGTGCAATTTCTGCAAGGTAGAAGTGCTGTTCACAGCAGCACTACGACAATGCATGAACACCTGAGGAGGAAGCACATTGTGATCGAGTATGATAACAATGAAGAGGGATCATCGTCTAGGAAAGCTAAGCTAACATTAGCGCAAACAAAGAGCAAGAAGAAGAGAGGCATTTCCCCACACTGTCATGGCTAGCCAAATGTTTTTTGTGCATTCCTGCAACTTCTATCCCTTCGGAGCAACATTTCTGCTGAAGGGAACATCTGCTCTCACAACAGATCAAGTATTTCCGCAAGACATGGTTAAGACGTGAGTTTACACATGACCCGATTAGTCGACTAATCGGAAAAAAATAATTAGTGATTAGTTGACTGTTAAAATAATCGTTTGAAGCAGTCCTGGTTTCAAAATGAGATAAATCAGTAATCAAATCGGTATTGGAAAACACTATTTGAATTGAAATACAGTAGGTTTGTTTACTTTGACGTAAAAACAACCAAGTGCTTCATAGTGGACGACAGACATGTGATGTCAGCAAAAAAATGATCAACTTTTGTTACCAATGTTACCAACTTTTGTGTTTCCAATGTGTGGAAACACTGAATTTAGCAAAGACATGTGACCATACAGTGTGTAGAATGCTCCAAAGTTCCATTTTGATTATTTTGATGTGAAAAAACAACATTTCTTCTGAACTTTATGAAACTAAAATGTGAATGGATTTAACATTAATTCTTGTTTGTTTGTACACATATTTAATTTACTCTTGATTATCTTGCAAGAAATACAAGGAATCTGGAAACCTGCACTGTTCAGTACTCGGTATTTATCTCTGAGTCAGACTGGTTGAATTTTAAACTAAAGAAAAGAAGGATCCATTTTATGTCAGTGAATTGCATCATTTCAAATGAACCAAAATTGAAAGTGAACTGAATCGACAACCACAATATGGTATTGTTGTCAAAATCGATTGTCATACCTGTACTAGTTATCTGTAGGGCAGTCTTGGTTTCAGAGGTTAACAAAGTAACCTTTTTTCAAATATTTTTATTTTAACTTGAAGCAAACTTTGTGAATGGACAGGTCCTATGCCTGAAGCAATGTTTCAAAAACGTTCTTTAATCTTTCAGAAAAAAAACACCTGATCGCATTTGAACAATTGCTAAACCTTATCTTTTTCCATTTATTATTGAATTTGAAGAACAAATAAAGGAATCTTATTTTTAAATCTGAACAATAAGCTGAATTAGGAAAAAACAGCTTTTACTGACACACAGAATCAGCAACCTATATGTTATCTCAATGCTCATTGTGGTTTTGTGTTATGCTTTTTTAAACCTTCTTCTATTCTTGGAACTTCTGATAGTATCAATTATCATGAATGCTACAGCCAAGTTCCCAGTATCACTAATCTGTGTAGAATAATGGAATTAAAAGATGACTTCTTCTTATTGTTTTTAAGTATTTTGACAGACTGACTTGTCGAGAAAAATAATAGCAGGCAAAAAAATAATTTTTGAACAACTCCGCTTTTCTTTATGTTTTACCCGTAAATTAGCGTTCGCTTTCAAATGTATCTTAGAAATCAAACATTTGTCTTAACTGATATTTTACTGCATTATTTATTATCAATTAATCTGTTTTTTGTCAAATTTAGTGAAAAATCTTTGCTTTGTTTATTAAAATATGTTATTAGTAAGTATATGACCTTTGAAATGCATAAAATTAAATGCTGGGTTCCCCAAAATATTATTAAGAAAAATATAGAATCTTCTGAAGAAAGAAGGTATGAGTTGAACCTTGTTGTCTCTTTGCTTTCTCTTTGGTCTCCCATTTCTTCATCTCATCATCAGTAACTTCCTCTCTTGCGACACTGCTCAGTTCGTAGACGTCCACCTCATGAAGCTTCGGCAACAGATCCTTCACCCAGTCGTAGCGGATGGGACACACCGTCCGGATGTAGACCCGCGAGGTCACCATCACGTCGTGGAAAATGACCCAGTTCAGCTCCGTCTCCTGCTCGAACAGCTAACAGTCCCAACCAGATACGATCAGAGCGGTTGTTGCAGACGGAGGATTTATGGCGTAGAATAAACGAGCGTGTTTACCGACGATGATGGATGAATGTGAACCATGGATCCGTGGCCGTCCATAGTGCAGAACACTTTTCCAACAGACCTACAGGGGCGTCACAAAATGTTTAACTCACAGCAATCTTGAAAGGAGAATGACACAAATGTTCAAGTTATCCGTACCTTCTGGCAACATTTGTAAAGTACCCGGTGCACAGACATTGTCTGAAGAGCTCACTTTTATTACCATCAAATGTCTCTACAGGGAAATCTCTTTTCTGAAAGGCAACCACATATTTACACATTTACTACAAACAGTTTGTATTGCTATTCGCGACATAAAAAAAAAGATATAAGAAAGCTTTATCAAACATCCTGGTACCTGCTGGAGGCGGAGGAGAATCTCTCGCAGCTGAGTCTCCACACTGAAGGCTGATTTTAGCGCCCTCCAGTGGATCCAGTTGTCCTTACACCACGCCGAGGGTCTGTCACTGGAGCAAGAGAATCATTTGCATTTTGTGAGGGGAAAGCCGTGAAACCTAACCACCCTTTTGAACAACACGGCCTCTATTGGTTTTCCTACCTGGATTTACAAGACTGGAATACTGTGAGCAGCAGTGCAAAGTCGTTCTTACTGCCTGTTTTAGCAACCAACGCCTTGTGCTTCTTATCCGCCTCCTTCTGCTTTTCAGGCTGACCTGAGGTAAACAAAAAATCCAAAACAAACAATTTATTTGCCATTTATTCTCCCTCAACATTTCACAAGAATTGATTAATCATTCATAAATATCCTTTTTAAAACATGTATTTGATGAACTATGATGCTTCAAGTCTCTTCTGTAAACTTCCAGCTGCTGACCTGGCCGGATGAAGATGTTCTCCACAGACAGCATGGCGGCCACGGGGAGCAACAGGTCCTGACAGCCAAGCGAGGCGGCTTTAAGTAAAGCCCGTGTCAGGCCGGGGTGCAGCGGGAACTCCACCATCAGCTCACCCAATTTAGTGACTTTCCCCCTCCTGCATCAGACGTGAAAATTCACAACAAAACCTGCTGCATTTCTACATAAATAAAAATGAGAAGCTCACCTGTCAATGGCATCAAACTGGTAGAGCTGTTTCAATGCCTCAAGGATGAATCTCTCCTCCGGACAGGCCAGATAAGGAAACCTAATGAAGGATCAGAATTTCAGTTTTCCAAGTGGTTTATTGACATAGACGGACAAAAAGAAAGAAAGGAAGGCAAACCTGATCACATCATGAATGCCGAGACACTTGAGTGTGAGAATCACTGCAGTCAGGCTGCTCCTCTGAATCTCAGGGACCGTGTATTCGGGCATGCACTTCTCCCAGAACTCGGCCGTGTAGATTCGGAAACATTTTCCGGCTGAAGTTCTTCCAGCTCGGCCGGCTCTTTGATGGGCCTCGCTCCTGTTGACAGAACCCCCATTTGAAGATGAGTGCACGCCGCCCACACAGCAGCGCCGTCATGAACACTGGATCCAGCTGGGTGTTAGGGTGAAACTTGTGAATCTAATTCGCTTTGATCTTCAAATCAGAACAACTGAATTAAATTTAACATTTTCATTTGGTTTTGAAAAACAGATATACAATCATTTGAACTTGCACCTTCAAGTTGAGAGCATACTGAAACATATTATCGTAACCCCAAAACTACTTTGAAGATTTTCATGAAGATTTTTGCTTAGAAAATGTTTAAAATATTGATTATTTTTCTGAGACTCACTTTGAAATTGGAACAACTTCCAACACATCCAAGCCCACCCTGGAGTTGTGGTTGAGTTGCTTTACAAAGCCGCTGTCTACAATGTACCTACATGCAAAAACAATAACAACAAAATATAAGATTTTTTAAAGAATGTAAGTTAAAAATTGAATAGCAAATCAGCATTGTCTTTAGCTTTACTCACTTTATGCCATCTATAGTCAGGGATGTTGCTGCAATGTTAGTAGCTACAACACATTTCCTTATTCCTGGAGGAGGTGGCTGAAAAATCTGCTTCTGCTGATCTGAAACCAGATTCAAACATTGTTTTATACAATGGCTTGGTATTGCTTTAAATTAAGAAAGATTTTTCAGTAATATATAATAGTGGAATTTAAAAAAAAAAGTTTCAGTTATGCATAATTCCAGCCTAAACCTTAAAAAAAAGATCACCCGCAGTTTACTCCACACACCTTCAAATTTAGATCCACAAGTTGGCTTCAATTTTGTGAGGATAGTTTTTTCCAATCTAGATGCTTGTACATTTATTAAAAAAAACAGCAATTTTAAAACATTTTTGTGGGACTTCTTCACATTTTAGTCAAACTTTCAGTCAGAGATGTGTTCTGAACCATGACGAGGAACACCAGCTACTGAAAAGTCACAGACATTCTACTTATTTGGCGACTAATAACTACTGTTATGTAATGTTAAAGGGTTGTAAAAGGGTTGAACATTTGGGTTTTCAAGCAGTGTTGTAAAGCCAGCAGAAACTGGACTGTAGAAGAGAGGAAAAATGTGATGAAGAGTTGCAAAATAGCTGATAAAAGTATCTTTAATCACGGCTTAAGATCTAACCTGCATCCATTTTAAGTTTGTGGAAGGGAAAGCAAGTTTATTTTTGAGTTTAGGCAAGGCACCTCTCCCCTTAACTTGACTTAAGACCTGGAGGAAAATCCTTTTTTTTTTTTTTAAAATTCAAAGTACAGTGAAGATCCATGAAGGTGAGATCATTGCAGGATTTTGGTGTGGAACTTGACACTACCAATCATATAAATTCCACCTAACACATTTAGAGAACTTGACAAATAGACTGATATTGAATAAGATTCTTCGCACACTGTATCTATTTACTTTATATAAGTCAACTCTGACTTTAATGTTCTTACATGAAGAGTAGGTTTGCTCAGTTTAGAGGTCGTTTTCCACGTTCCTCTAGGAATTAAAATGGTAAATTTTGTTAACTTGTATAATGCTTTTCTACCTTCATTGATGGCCCAAAGTGCTTTACAGTCACAGAGTCATTCACACACACTGGTGGTGCCTTCCACCAGAGGCAATGTAAGGTTCAGTGTCTTGCCCAAGGACACTTCGACACATGGCAGGAATGGAACCCGCAATCTTCAGATCGGCCTACCGCTACACCACAGCCGCCCAAACCTTTAAGAAGTGTTTGTGCATCTACGAGATCGTGAGAATGTACCAGTGGGCATGGATCCGTAAAGGGGGAGAATGAGAAGGCCCTCCACTGTTCGGTCGTACACATCGTAGCGATAATCGATGCACTCTGCTCGCTCGAACAACAGGTCACAAGCACGCTCAATCTCTACCTGGCCTGTTGAAGCAAAAACAGATCACGTTTGAGTACACATCAGGATCCTGGTGAGGCGGAAGAGATTCAGCTTTTACTTACCCGTCAAAAAAAACCAAAATATCACCGGCCATTTCAGTTGTGTGCACGTTCAGAGCCACTTTCACCACCTGAGGAACAAAATGTGCAGATTTGAATAAATATATGATATTTTAGTACAATTAGATGTAAATTTGATACATCCTTTACAACACTACTGTTGAGAACCTATAAAGGTCAATTTATAAAACCCAATAAATTAAAGTACCTCTTTCACATAAGCTGTGCCTTCTATGTCCTTGGGTCCAATAGCCTGACCAAATTTGCAGGTAACAGGGAACACCCTTCCAGGAATAGTGAAAACAGGACAATTGTTGAGGAAAACAGACAGTTTGTTTGTTTCCAAGGTGGCAGACATCACCACCACCTTCAGGGGGAAAGACCTCCCTTTAGTAGCCGTACGAGGATTGGAAAAGACTTTCTTCAACAAGCCCAGCAGAATGTCCTGCAACGACGGCAAAAACTTAAGGAGGTACGGACACCATATGCATTAAGGTTCATCATTGCTGCACAAAAACAAACTCACTGTGTTGAGGCTACGCTCGTGAACTTCATCCAGAATTATAACGCCGTAAGCGGAGAGCGCAGGGTCGGCCAGCACCTCACGGAGCAAACAGCCGTCTGTCATGTACTTCACCACCGTGCTCTGGGTCAAACAAGCTCCGCATCATTACAGAAGTCAATTACAGATTCAGCGAGAGAGAATCTTTTCGGACTTACTGGTGTCGTGAAGTCATCAAAGCGCACTTGGTATCCAACTTCTAATCCTAGAGAGCACTGCATCTCCTGAGCTACCCTCTGGGCCACTGTGATGGCAGCCACCCTGCGAGGCTGGGTGATGCCGATTTTGCCATCTTTGCAAAAACCTACAAAAATAAAATAAATATTGGGAAAAGCAAAAACCGCAATAAAAACTGGAGCCTCGTAAATTTATAGTTACAATTTAGCAGCAGGAGTTGAAAAGTGTGGGTGTTCCAATCAGACTGTGACTGCATGCCCACCTGTGCAACACGTCCAGTCATGAAGTTTCCACACCTGTGGAAGCTTTTGATTTTTAGCCTGTTTTTAAACAGATGTGGACTTTTTTTTTTTTTTTTACTACATGCATTGAGTGTAGCAGCATTCATATCTCTAGTCACTTCCAGAGAAGCGATTAGAGATCGCAGGAGAGACAGAGGAAAGTGGATCCTCCAGAGTTTGCAAGACTCTTAAAGAGATTTTTTTTTTTTGATGGGGTTGTTGTTGCACTGACAGAAACAGGAAGAGGATCAACAATTGGTGTGGAGACTGGCTTCTTTTTGGGATGTCACTTCTAGTCTGTGACTGTGGTGGGTGAGAGGAGGATTTTATAGAAACTGGAATATGGATAATGTTAAGACTTTTTACTGTTAATATTTAAATTATTAATGTTAGAAGATGTCATGTTTTAATCTGTACATAACTTATTGCCCTGTTGTTCTGTTTCTGTATTGCTGATGCGAAATCATATCGTCATAAATGAGAAATTGTTCTCAAGCAACATACCTGTATAAATAAAGGTATATAATGTTAATTATCCTGTGAATGAGAGAGTAGGTGCACTGATCAGTTCCTTCAGTGAGAGACTCAACACCTCACTGTAGGAAAGAGCACTTTTGCTCATTTTTTCCTTCCAGTCACACACAACTCTAAAAGGCCTTATAGACACCAGACAATTCATTTTTAGCAGTATTGGTTATCTGCGATTTTTAACAGAACTATAGTAATTTACCCTTCGTGGGATCAATAGTTTTATTCAATTTCATTCTAGTAAATATCCCAGTTAGAACATCAGCTCATCAGTCACATGAAAGGCCAAAGCAGGACAAATCACTACAGATATACAGACTTCCTGTGGCCTTCAGGTTACTCATACAGTACTGCAGAGAACCTGAATGAAAGTGTTGGACGCAGTGATGTAAATGGAGCACCTCTGGACTCAAGAGCAGAAAAGTTTAATGGAACAGAATCAGTTTCTTCAGCTGCCGGAGTGACGACTCTGGTGGTTTCTGGGACAACGGTACTCGCTTAAATGAATTCAGCCAAGCGTCAAGTTTGGCGTTAGCTTTTATTGTTTTTAATTCCGACTTCAACATTGAGATAAGGTAAAATAAAAGGGGGAAAAGCCAGGCCTTCTTGTCATACCTCACCACCTATATCAGCTTTATGAGTATGAAGACATGCTTCCAATATAAACAAAAATAGTACATATACCTAAACAATAAAACCAGAATTTATTTTTTAGATTTGAGGATAACGTGTCACTTCTACCAATAAAATAAACGGTGGGTTTTAGTTCTAATTTATCTTTAATTCAAAACATGAAAGAGAAGGAATTTAAGGGTAAATGATAACTTACCCGCTTCATAAAGATACTGTGGAAGCTGTGTCGTCTTTCCACTTCCAGTCTCTCCACTAACTATCAAAAAAGAGTTTTCCCTGACGGCCTGAATTAATTTGTTTTTCTGGTGATATATTGGCAGTTTCTTTGACTCCATCTCCTAAAACGGAGGCAAGATCAGGGATACATTACCGAAGCAAGGGACTATTAGCAGCTAAAAACTGATTTTAAAAAATAGGCTAAACCTTGCGTTTAAACCACGACGACGCGTCGATAACTTCCGCAAACCAACCCACTCTAGCCTGCCATTGGACTCTTTTGATCACGTGACAACGGAAGCCCAGATGTAATGTAATTTTAAATAAAGTTTCAGCGCAAAAAAATAAACACGAACAAAACCCCCCAACAAAATAGTCACAATTCGTTTTTTGTTATCGGAATTGTTTCATAATTCACATAAATGACGTGTTTTCACATTAACCACCTCAAAATAAATTAGAAAAAGTTTTCCAGTACAATTGAGAACATTTTATCACTTTAATTAATTTACATTAAACAAAAGCCTGTATTTAGACACAGCATCATGACAGCTTCACCAATATTATTAAATAAAAGGATTTAAAAAAACAAAAAAACAATGCCTACTTGAGAATTTTTCACTTTTTAAACTGGAGCATCTAGCAGACATATTTAATTACGCTTTCTAAGCATAACTGGTGATTTTCTTTATTGCAGATAATGAAGAGGTCCACCAGAAACAACACCAGGAAAATTTCTCTGCCCTTGTTCTGGTGAGATTCCTCTCAATTTACGGTTGTCTGAAAAACAAAAAATAAAAATTAATGTATCAATAACAGCATTTGTCTATAACTTGTCTTAAAAAAAAAAAAACCCATCAGTTTACAATTAAGCCACAATTATATTCAATTGTAGATCAAAGCACTGAATTTCCTACCATCGCTGCAAGATTGGATGCAGTTTGGTCCTTTACAGATTTCTACACTGCAGTGGAAATATACCTAAAAGAGAAAGAGAAGAACACATAAACCCTTTGGAAGAAACATTATAAAAACTGTTGGTAGTGATGAATTCACATACCAGGTTTTCAAATGTTGGAGGTTTCACAAAAGAGAACAATTTCACAACAAGCCATTTGTGAAGAGCAGGACTCTTCACCTCATCCCTGGAAACGGGCAGTAGGACAGTTCTGTGGGTATCACCACTGAAGGGACACCTTTATTGGATGCAAAGAAACTTCAGTGATTGTCCCAGAACTTAGATCCATAACATATGTTTCCCCCTATTTTCACCCTTTTACAAGCAGGTTCCATCTGTACGGATCATGTGGGTCCTCAGTCGGTGTGGCCCAACAGTCCTCCAATAACAAAGCCAAGTCCTTGTCTTGATGCTTGAGGAAGACCTCCACAAAAACCAGTTTACCGAGCTCAGCTACTCTGGGAGGATCACCAGAGGAATAAAAGGATCTATAGGAGGAATCTGTAACGAGGCACAATTTCAGAAGTCACTATTCATATTAAATTTTAAAAAAAATGACCATTGAATAGAAAAAAACTCATATGATCAGCGATTTAAAAAGAATAAAATGAAGGACCTTTTGCAAACCTCATTTCAGTGCGTAGTACACCTTTGTTCTTCAGTGCTGAGGGGTAATCAGCTTTACTTTGCTGAACATCAAAACCCAGCTGTGTCATTCGGGTCAGTGTAAAGCTGCACTTCACAGTCAGGCTGAAAACACACAGAAAAACAACATTAAAGCAGCCAAACTAAGGGAATTTGCATTGTTTCCCCTCATTACCGAAATGGTGTGTCTCGAATGATTACGCCTCTCTGCGGGTACTGCTTCACCTCTACGATGATCCAGTACGTGATGTTTCCATCATCAATCTGCAAGCGAAACACCTTCAGTCTAACCTCAAAAAAACAAACCACTTAAGCTGCCTGATTTATTACCTTTGATTGAGTGCCACAGTCAGTGAATGGAAAGCTGTAAGTGACGGCGTCGATGGATCTTTTCTGGGGTTTACAATTGTGATTTGGGTCAGAAGGAATCCATATTGCGTCCAGGTTCAGAGGTGGGTCTGTTGCATTCCTGGGGATGGTAATGTTGAACCCATTTTTGTTGCAGAAGAACTCCTTAAATACATCTGGAAACTTGTTTGCCTCTGTGGAAAACATTAACATCCATCAGCGGAGAGATTTACATAAAAAAAAAAAAAAATTAAGATAATTCAGCACCTCTCTTTTTTGATTCACATTCTAGCTTCATGGAGTGGACAATTTCAGGTACGCCTCCATCCCCTGGTGCAACAATCACCACTGTGAGACTGGTTGTGTGTTCCTATCAACCAAAAAATTAAAGAATAAATTCATCAAGTTTGTTGCCCCTAGTACTGCTCAAACATGCATGATTTGGAAAACGATGAACTCACATGTCTTTTCACAAAACAACCATGGAAAGCAACCGTTAGGATGACAGAGGTGTGCGTTTCTCCAAAGAAGTAGTGGCAGCGATTAGCAATAGCTGCAGCTTGATAATATCCATCACGTTCATCTGGAGCGCATGATCAGCGTGATAGTCAAAGCTCTGCCTTCTACATCTGCTCACAGCAAAGCCACTTACCTTGAACGTAAATGGTCAAGGGGAGATTGCTAAACTGCTCTTTTGATAAATAAACAGACATGAGATTATCATAGCAAACCACTGGATCATCTTTAGCAGAGCGGTGAATTCTCGATTCAGCCCAGGCATCACAGTTTGGAAAAATCAGAGACAGAAACAAAATGAAGTCCCAGCAGTTCATTCTTGCTTACAGATACTCTGAAACAGAAGCAGCAGCTGCGTCACGTTTGCTTTAATTGACTGGAGCTTCAAGAGAGAAAAACAACCTGACTGAAATGATTCTTATTTTTGCACAAAGTTTTTGTTTGTTTTATTTTTTTGTAATTTTCTAGTGAAAATTTTGCCCGATGACCTGAAAGACATCAACTTCTTTCTGCACTGTGTTTTATTCCACTAAACAGGGCTCTGCAACCTGTGGCTCTGGATCCACGTGGCTCTTTGGTTAAAGTAAAATGTTGTCAACATTTTAAAAAGTAACTGTAAAGGAAAAAGTAAGTTAATTTTAAACAAAAGTAAATCAACTTAAACTTTATTCTACTTGTTCACAAACAGCTGAAGGACAGAATCAATGAGGATCCTAAAAACAATACTCCATCAATCTGTTTTAGTTTTTAAATATCATACTGACACATTTAGACTTAATTTTAAGCTTCATTTATCACAGAAAATCAATTTATTGTCAGTAAGCACAACCAGAATTACAGCTACATTAGGTAATAATCCACTGAATTATAAAGCAGATTTTCTATTTTTGAACAAATTCAAGGATTTAAAGTGTGCCTCATGGTAGGGATCACTTCATTAGCTCTGATTTAGTTTTTGTTGGCTATTTTTATGAATTTATGGATGAAATGTACCAGAAACAGTAAAATAAACAGATGTTTTTAATCATCGTTAATGACTTACGCTTCCTACTGCATTTGCTGCACGTGCTTGACATGATAGAATGTCTTTGATTTTGAAAGGAAGTCATACAAACCTCTGTCAAATGTTACAAACTATTTAATATTTTTTTTAAAAAGCTATTTCCTATGAATGTTTATGTTTTATTCATGTAAAAAAATATATAGTTTATTTAAATGTGTTGTGTCAGCAGCAAAAGCATAAATACTAATCAGTTTCTTATTTTTCTAAAGGGTGAGTGAAGACTTTGTGGCTCCTACTGGGTTTTGGTTTTGGCTCTCTAAGTGTTGAAAATGAAAAGCCCAGAGACCGAACCCCTGCAACCAGAAGAGGGCGGCACCAACATAAAGATGACTGATATGGCACAGCACAACTTTTTATTTTTTAAGAAATTAGCAAAATAAGGACATTAATACAAAAAAAAAAAAAGTTTCCTAAACAAAAGCCATAGAAATACACATTAATTTTCGGAAAAACAGTGCAATTGATTTATAAAGCAACAATCACAGGCAGTTGTTTCAGTCAGATGACGGTCAGCTCTGTCTTTTGCTGCTCTACACTCGGCTGAGCTGCTCTGTGCTCCTGTTGTAGATAGGATTGTTGTATTCTCCATCTGAGAGGGGGGAAATAAGTTAAAGTGAGGTTTCATGTGTATTTCTGAACATTTTCACAGACACTAAAAAATATATTGAAGAGAAATCTGCATTTTGGCTTTTGCCCCTTTCAATCCCCTAAACAGATTACTAAATTAATGTTTGCTTTGATTACTTTTCCAACTTCTTCCAAACATTTTTGATGCAATATGAATGCAGTGCCATACCTTGCTCACTCTCCACGTGCGTGGCCATGACTTGCTGGTTTCTGATCTCATGCTGGTTGACTGTGTGGGAAAACAGAACAGAACAGTAACCTATCTGACTGAACAAGAAGGTTGCAAAACAGACATTTTTATCTCACCGTAAACGTGGCGGCGGAGACTCGCTTGGCGCAGTCTGGTGAAGAGTTCTAAGAAGCACATTTGTCATTATGTTAGGTTTTTTAAAAGTTGGAAATCGATACCGAGTAAAACTTAGAAGTACCTATGTGAAATTTCTGTCTTTTATGACTTTCTTCTCTCTGAAACTGGAATTCTTCAAGGTTTGGATAGATTTGGGCCGAACTTTGAGGAGGCTCAGTCCTGTTTGGATTCTGTACATCTCCTGCAGTCGTTCTGCTGTCCTTGGCTGAACCAGCACCGACCGGAGATTGGTCATCATTTTCTAGTAAATGAAAACAAATCTAATCAAAACACATGAAATAAATTGAAAGGCAAATGCTGGCTTTTGCTTAAAAGACCCACTGTGATCCTCTTTTGATCTATTGCTTTGAGCTAGATTCCAGCGCATCAGAATGGAACCGCCCAGCACATTTTTTCCATCACAAATACATTTCTTTTTCCAAACGGCATTTTTTCCCATGCTCCTGATTCAAAACGATTTGAGCAACGAAATGCTCCAATTTTATCTTGATATGTCGTCCATCATCAGAAAAATGTCACAAGGACGTGTAAAAAACTCAGAAAACACAATTTTCATCAGAGTGGGTCTTTAAAGATAAAAAAAAAACTAATTTGTATTACAACACAAAGAAAAAAAAACAAAAATGAAGGGGGAAGGTCAACGCACCATAAACACCACTGTTACTGTCCACACCTGCAAGAAAAGAAAGAAAATACAAAACAATAAAAAAATTATATTTCATCAGATTTTCTGTGGTTTACCAAGAATGTTCATTTTAAGAGAAATTCATGTCCTTCAAAGTCCTACCTTTGAACCAATACTATAAACAGTGGTTTTAAAAGCATGTCTATATCTGAATCATCAGCTGCTTCATCATTCTACATGTTCTAAAGTAACACAGACCCAAAATTAAACCAGTAATGCTAGCATACCTTCAGTTGCAGCAGAAGCAGAGTTGGTTGGATTTATTTCAGCTTTTTTCTTCCAGACGCCTAAAACAGAAAGTTTCGTATTAATAAACCTCTTGTCTATTATTTTTTTTTTTTTAAAAGTGTTGTGCTACATTTGGTCCCAAACTCACATATGAAGTGCATGCAGCAGTAGGCGATGAAAGTCAGCAGAAAGAGGACAGCCACGGCGATGCAGATGTACAGAAGTTTCTCATATTCCAGTGTTTTACCTGCACGGTAGATTGTGTTTTTTTTTTAAACTGCAGCTCGCAGGAAATAGCACCTCTACTGTGTCCTTTGAGGTTTACGACCATGGAAAGTAAAAAAAAAAAAACAAAAAAAACAAGCCCCTTGCAGATGCTTTGCACCTGTTAAATGTAGAAACCAAATTTCCACTTACTTTCCTCTCTCATCAGCTCCACTTGATGACACTCAGACCCCAGCATGCAGCTGTAACACCCCAAATCATTGTTTTCCAGCTCACTGATGCGAATGGAGAAGTTACCCGGTGAGGTCTGGATGGGAAAGACTTTCAATCTGCCATTTCTAGGGTTCAAAAACTTGACTCGTCCATTTGAAGAAATTTCCACCAGGCTACTGTCTCCGTTGTAGGTCCAAGTGACATTACCCGTCTTTTTCTTAAAGAAGTTGCAAGGCAGCAGCACAGAGGATCCAATCTGAGGGTTGAGATTTGTAGTTGCACAAAACATCCCACCAGAAGAGTCTTTGCAGCCGCTTTTCTCATCTTAAACAGAAGACACATGATACAGATTTTATTTGCCTTGTCACCTGTGCCTCATTTTCTTTCCTTGTGATGGTGCGTTTCATAAATGTGGCCCAACCTTTTATTTTATTGCAACTTTGGATTAACTTTTAATGAAATCTTCTTACAAATAGAAACCCGTATTGTTAACATTGCAAAGATCCTTAAGGAGGTTATTATCTTGATTCCATGAATTTTTATAAATTACCTATTATTGTGATTCATTCGGCATCCTGAAATATTGAAAAAAGCTTAATGATTAAATCTTACCTAAATTTTATCTGTTTTCAGATGCGTTATACTTCTTCATACCAGCTGTTCGTGTCAATAGCCCATTAAACAAGATGTACAAGAAAAGTATTTTGCGTCAGACTGTATTTTTTTTTGTTAAATATATTTATTTTTTACAAAAACTCAATATTAATGGCTTTGGTTTGTTTAAAAGTAACACGATAATAAATTTTGAGGAGAAACAAATTTTCATTACTTGTCACGAACAGATTAGAGAAAATGTTTGAGAAAAAAGAAAAAGCTGAAAAAAAAGAATTACAGTAACAATGTCAAATGGACTTCAGTGCTCTTAGGAGAGAAAACCTTATTTATTGGGCTGCCTGGTAGCTGAATCCACACAGCTAGACTGAAGTAAAGCCACATGGGGCTGTGAGGTCTCTGATGATCCTCTTTCCACAGAAACTGTTGCTATGTGGCCCAAAGAAATCTGGGACTTTAGTCTGTATTTCTTTGTATTTTCATTCAAAAACATATTGATTAGTTTGTTGACAAATTTTATTCTTGCTATCTTTATAACATTACAACTAAAACTTTTTATCTATGTTGTGAAAACAGTTTGTTGAATATTTTTTAGAGTTTCCACAGCAAAATGAATCCCTTTTTTCCAGATGGAATTTTCTGTTTGTGCACGATTTTATGTCTAGTGTGTGAATACAACATGAAGGAATGACAAAATAAAGGTAGTGTCACATAGGTGAAGTTGAGCTGATTAATATAATACCAAATAAGCTGACAGGTAGTCTTTCAAATTCGAAATACAGAGGTAAATTCTAAAATAGATAAGAGTTTTAGTTCCTAGGTTTTAAAAGGTTTAAAATAAATGTTTTTAATGTGCAAATTAAAATGTGATTTGCATTGTGATTTTTTTGCAGATAATTAGTGGCTGCCAAATATTGTAGCAAAAAAAAGATTGCGATTAATCGCAATTAATTTTTCCATATTTGTGATTAATCCCTTAATTTTGTATATATATATATATATATTATATATATATTATATATATATTATTATATATTATATATTATATATATATTATAATTATATATATGAAATGCCATTCACTTATATGGAACATAAAATAAAATTGATGTTAATTTTATTTGTAGTTTCTGTTAAGCGCAACCGCAAAACCGTGTAATGGAACTTGAAAAATATTAGGTAGGTCTAAAGAAAAACACTTCATGAATCTTTCTTTTTCTTTTTTTGGGGGGGGTCCTTGTTTTAATTTAGAATTTATCTTGCATTTAGTGACTATTTGGAGTGAAAGAAACTAGTGTCATAACTCTGTCTTGTTCTGATATTCACATGAAGACTAAATAATTTAGTTATTCAATTTTTGTAATATATATATATATGTATGTATATATATATATATTTTCACATATAATTTTTCTGTCTTTTTTAACCCCAGTTACTTAGTTCAGTATCACAGTTTTATTTAGTATCTTGAATAAATATAGCTCTCCAACATATAAAAAAATTGTATGGATTATTTAGAAACTTAGAAAGTCCTGTTCAAGGACATGCAATCTATCAAAATATATGGATGCACCAAATCGATAAAAGACTAAGTTAAATTCAGCCCAGTAAACCTGTTAAAATAATTCTTTGTATGTTTAAATGATAACATGACTTACCATTTGAAGACACGCTGAAGAGCCTCATGGCTAAAAGAACAAAAAACGTGCTGGTATACATCATCGCAACCATGAAAACTGTTAGCAGCAATGAGGCTGCAATGATTTCACCTCTCGGAGCATCATGGGACAAAACCACAAGATTACTTCATTTTTCTTCAGATGAATCTTTTCCTTTCTACTTTTCAACTTATGCAAATTTTAAATTTTTGCAGCTTTACTTGGACAGAAAACACATGCAGAGTAATCTTAATTTCTCAAATATTTATGTTGGAAACTATAAAGAACCCTTCAAAGTCGGTAAAAGAAAGGCAAACCACTTCCTGTTGAAGTTTGCAGACATTTCCTGAGCAAGGGTAGACATTACACCAAAGGACCATGCGCTACTGTTGTCACAAATAAAATTCATTCATTTTGAACCCTCATTGGTATAAAGAGTTCAACCTTTATGGTGTCTCTGAACAAAATCCTGTGAACTTTTCAAGTTTGCAGGCTACTTTTTTTGTTAATGACCAAATACTGATCTTATTGCCAACTTATCTGCACAAAGACATGATGAAAATTTAAACAGAGATCCTGCAGTCAGTTTTTGCATCAAACATGGCACTTATATCAAACTACTTTCAATAGAAGCTCCAAAATAAAAACACGATGAGGTTTGGATCCCACAAGTTTTCTGTCTCCCACTCCTTTTCAATCAAACAACTTTACTCTATTTGGGAAACTTCATATTTATTGAGATTAGTGTGATATGTACCATAATGTAAAAGTTTTTTTTTGTTCACATTTGAAAAATCTTTATTGTCACTCCACCATAAATCAAAGATGGTTTTGTAAAGTTTACTGCTCCTTCAGTGAAGTGATACCTTTAAACACACTAGATATTTTTGATTCAAATGCGACCGGGCATGTGAGTTGGTGGTGGTGGGGTGGGGGCAATCACCCTTGACACAGACATGAAATGTGGTGATGTGTTACTTATTGCATAATTGTACTACATGTGCAGACATTTCTAATTAAATATTACTTTGACACCAGTGAAAACGTGTACATACTAGATTCTAGAATATGTGTAAAATTACTTTTTTATTATTATAGTTAATGTATCTTATTATTGTTCCAAGAAGTCAAAATCCGATAAGACTTCCATTGAGGATAAGATATTCTCAGTCATTCTCATCTGAATAAACATTCTTGCTCTAATACATTCGTCCTAACATCTTCTTTCTAATCCTATTTTAGAAAACAAAAGATATTTTTTCTTCATCACAAGTTATTCAAGTTATGAACTGACAAATCAGATGTCTCCGTCAATGTCATGATTCAGTGCTTTGGTTTTGTCATGTTCTGTTTCCCCTCTCAGTCTCACCACATTCAGGTTAACAATCCACAGCTGTCTTAATTTAGTTAATCAACCTCAGTGTATTTAAGTGTCTGGTTTTCAGGTTATCTGCTCTTCTATGTTCTGTTGCCTCACTGGTTTGTGCTCCTGGGTTTTTGTCATGTTCAAGTTACTTTAGTAAATGTTTATGTTTCTGCCACCAAGTCTGGTCTCCTGCATTTGGGTCCTCCACCACAATTCCTGACAGTCAAAGGACGTGGTGCCCGCTGGCCCCGCCTTAAACAGTTGATTGGCCCCTTCTCCCTGAACTGTTTTCAGGGGGAGGGGTGTGGACATTGAATAAGCTCACTCCTGGTTGGCGACATAGAATCGCTGACTCAGACAGACTCGGACCAATCACTGTCATCTGCCTCGGAGATGGCGAGGATTATATTGCGGGAAATTGGTGACTAAAGAAGTTCAAGTCCCATTAGTTGTCACACACCTAGGTGTGTGAAATTTGTTCGCCGCATTTGACCCATCCCCTAAGGGAGCGGTGAGCTGCAGACACAGCTGCACTCGGGAACCATTTGGTGGTTTAACCCCCCAATCGAACCTCTTAATGCTGAGTGCCAAGCAGGGAGGCACTGGGTTCCATTTTTAAAGTCTTTGACTCGGCTTAGACTTGAACCCACAACTTTCCAATCTCAGGGTGGACGCTCTACCATAAGGCCACTGAGCTGGTTAAATTAGCATAATTTTGCTGAGGCCGAAGGTAAGGTATTATCTATGTGTAATGTCACACCTACTCTGTCAAGTTCTATATATACTGTCACAAGTGTGGTTGTGACTGCAAAGCACTTTGGGCCTTCTAAGAAGGTAATAAAGAACTATGAGTATTTACCATTTTAATTAATATCAAAATAATATTTATTTCTCAAATATTCTAAAAGATGGAAAAAAAAGTGTTCAAAAGTTCATTCAGAGTCTGAAAAATAACCCTTTGAAAATGATCATAAATTGACCTGATGGGGAAAACAATGGCAATAAAAAAATAAAAATTCCTCCAACAATCAACTGTTTGAAAGGAAATCTGAGCCACAGTGCAAACCATCTGTTTTCAGCTCTATATCAATTTCAACACTGCAGATGGATTTTAGTTGGAAATAAAAAGTCTTGGGTCACAAAACACCTATTTTAACACTTATCTCAACATCAAAGTTTGTCCGACTTCTGTAACATCTCAGGAAAGCGACAGACTGAACACCCACACGTCACACGAGACTTTTAAAGTAACTCGTAGGAGTTAGGTTTTCAGTTTCTTGCCCTCTTTTGGTCCTTGTGGTTTTCCGTCCGCTGGTTGTGTTCCCCTTTTTTAATTCCTCTCTTCATTGTCACCACTATTATGATTTACAACTGAACTTTTATTGCCATACAATGTCTTACTTTGGTTATTCTCTTCTCTTTTGATTAGCTTTCTCAACTCTCTATCGCCACCTTCTGGAGACAGGGAGTCAGAGACTGTCATTGCAGCTTGAGTCATGTTCACTCTGACCTGCCGGCCGCTTTACGTGTCTAAGCAACAATTTTTTTCTTTTTTGTGTCAAGCAAAGCTCAATTTTCCTATACCTTTAACCTTTTATTCACCAGAAAATTTTTAATTGTTTCCTCCAATCTCAGGTACAATTTTACATTTATATATCAAGCAATAATAAACCTTAATTGTATAAAATAAGACTGTTTTGACGGTCGGTTTTTGTTACAAAAAAATGTCATGTTCACTGGTGATCGTCTTTTTGTGTTGCGCAACAAAAATATGACAAAACTAGATTAAACTGAGTTTAATTCATAACTAACAAGTTGTTTCTTCATGCAATTTTAGAATTAAAATTCAGTTCGGCTGCTTTGTTTAGGGGTGCATAAGTTTTGATCCGTAGTACAAGGGAATAAAAAAGAATGTTAAAAGAGCACAAGAGAAATAAAAAAAAAAAAAAAAAAAAAAAAGTTGGTCATATGTTGATTGACATGCTAAGAACATGATGGGAGCTCTACTAGAGACAAAGTTATTTTTTTGGAACACAGAGCATCAGACACTGTGAATGTAAAGTGGTACACACCCAGGAATGATAAACAAAAAATGTACTGAATGTTACACCAATTATATAAGGAGAAGGGAACACAGCACATGCCAAAGTGTAATTTTTTCAGAGTTTAGGTACACAGAGTCCTTTTTTTTAACACTACAGAGTTTGTTAAAAACTAATTAGACTTTTTAGTGTTCAACAGGGACACTTTGTAGTATCATTTATGATTTTTTTGAACTGTTGACGGAGTGGTTACTTATTTGTGTCATCTTGAACGTGAATAACTGTTGCTAATTAGTGTTTTAGTACATGTGGCTATGTAGTTAAGATGTAGAATATCTAAACAAGAGTTTATTGTGTGACCTGAGTATTAAAAGGCAACTCTATAATTCTCGAGCGTAGATGCAGTCAACATCAGGAGTGTTCTGGTTCATCTGGACAGAGTAAAATAACATCTGTAAAAGAGTTCAAAGAAACTCTCACAGTGTTGGGATTTTTACACTATTTTGGTGTTATTTAATTAACTTCAGTGGAAAGTGTTGTTTTGACACTGGGAATTTTGACCCAAATAATCACTGAATTCGGTGTAAACTTTACTCCTATGGAAAAAATATCATAGGATTTCCTGTCTAACATCGTGTAGGACGTTTGGCATTTGCTAGAGGACTCTGACATTTTGCTACAGGCACTCTGTGTTCTTCACAGATGAAATCAGGCTCACAATGAACACAGGACATGAATGAGTGTGGAGATACCCTGGAGAATGCCTGCAACGTCGTCCAGCATGACGGTTTGGCAGTGGGTCAGTACTACTGTGGGGTGGTATTTCTTTGAGGGACACTCAAAGAAAGCCCACTACCACTGGGTAACGAGATATACCCTTTATGAGACCAGATGCCAGTGCAGTCTGGGTTTATGAAGGATCAGCACTTCCAGCAAGACATAGACATTGATGCTATAGATTGGAGCCTATTCCTATTGCCTATTCAATAAAACTGAGCACAGCCGGGACAGAGAGTCCAGAAGTTGCCACATTAGTTCCAATCTGGGAGGAAACCCCTTTTGATGTGATTGGCCATCTCATCAGACGTAGAGACCACACCCTCTTCATTTTGACTTGTTTTAACTTTTAAGAAGCAGGACCCATGTTTCCAACAACCAAGTGGACCACCGAACACATTATTGATGTTTTTCTGTTAGACTGATGTCACTGTGAGTTCTCATTAAAATGTATTTATTGTGTATTTCCATTTGAATGTATGAATATGACTATAAATTAGACCGGGGTGCCCAAACTGTTTTACTCAAAGGGCCAAAATCTAAACAGAATCTCGGTCCGCGGGTCAAATACAACTTTTTGTTTTTTTTGCATGTCATGAAATTAAAGGAGAAAATAAATGTTATTATTAATTATTATTAATTATGTTATTATATTATTGCATGTGAGGGGTATAGTTTTTCTTGTATTTGTTTTATGTACAGCACTTTGAGCTGTTTCTTAACTGGAAAAATAAATAAAATTAATTTTGAATTTTTTTTTTCTTTTTTCTTGTCATAACACACAAAAGCCCAAGGCTGAATCACTTCTTAGCCTCTGGCAAAGAAAGTGCTAAAAGTGCCACCTACAGGCCAAAAGTACATTATAGAGAATCAATGGACAAATAAAATATGTCCAGAGTAAAATATTTAAAACTATTGCAATAATTCATATAGTAAAATATGTTCTGAGGTACAAATCCTTGCATACATTGTACTGTTCATTAATATTGCCAAATTTAATATACTGTATTGAAGTATGGGGAAATAACTATAAAACATCACTAAATGGCCTTTTCATCCTTCAAAAACGTGTAATTAGGACAATTCATAAAGACGGATACTGTGATCATACTAACATGTTATTTCAAAGTTCTGAGGTAATAACATTTTTTGATTTAGTTTATTTGTATACAGCAAAACTTCTTTATAAAGCCAACAATAATTTACTACCACATAATATTCAGAAGCAATTTAAACAGAGGGATGGAGATGATGCACTGAGGGGACATGGTATATAAAACTGTGGAATAGGCTTGAAAAACAATATAAACAATGTATAGGCATCAAACCATTTACAATCAAAATGAAAAAGAAGCTGTTATCAAAGTACACAACGAAATAATAAAAAATGAATACAATTTCAATTTTTTTTATTGTGAAATGGTGACTGTGGATGATAATTTGTATGATTTTATTGTGGAAATAAGAAAAATTGAAAGTTATGGTCACATTGTATTTTAGTATTTGTATTTGTGAACTGGGAATTATTTATATTAAGTGAAAAAGACACACAGGGATAGGCCTAAATAAGCATTTGCTTCTGCCAATCCCCTTTTCAAACATGTATTTATTGACTTTAGTTTGTGACCTTTTTACAAATGGAAAATGTATTGTTATTTTTAATATCTTTTTTGCTTTGTAATGTTTTTTTTCTTTTTCTTTTTTTTTTTTTTTACATGTTTGAAATAAACATTAATATAATATAATAACAAATACTGCCATGTAATCTGTAAATGTGATTAAACTCATTCCAATATTTTTGGCAATGGATTGTTCAAAAACATTAAAGAAACTTGAGATCCTTTCTTTGGTCACCGTCTTTATTTACTTTCATCTCCTTCAGAGATGCTAAAGCGATTGAACGTAGAACCAGTTTAGACTCCTTAAATTTTTGTTTGACAGGTTGTTGATCTGAGGTTTTTCCCACATGACTTAGGCTGCTGGTTTTCACCTGCTTTAGAGTTAAAATGCAGGTCATTGAGTTTTACCTGATCATAGAACCATTTCATGTAGGTTAACACTCAGTTTGAAGCTCACACTTTACCAAAGAAAATCACTTAAACCTGTAGTGTATTTTGGATTATGAGCAGCAGTTTTTTGCAGAGTTTGGTCAGCGGAGCAACTTATACTCCTGAGCAACTTAAAGTCTGAAAATACAGAAATCTGTACAACAAGCAGGAACTTTTCCGTCAAACTCCAAATGACTGTATTTCATCTATTTATTTTTGCTTTGAAATGTACTTATCTTAAAGCTCACGAATTACCTTTTGACTAATCGGGTCAAATGATGCTGCCTGAGGCAACGCATGAGATAAAGGATGCAGCTCGGCATCTGACGCGTCTTTTCAAAAAAGCCCAGCAGCATTAAATGTTCTGCTGGGTCTCTGTACATTTCAGAGAGGATTGAAACTAACTCTAGTGTTTTCTTGAGAAATCAGTTCAATAGCGTGTGCCAAATATCCCCTAATGCAACCAGTGATAAATCACAAAAGGAAATATCTGTAACACTGTAAAAATGTTGGCAAATATCTGTTAATAAAGGGCTTAAATGGTGGCGAGTAGAGGCAAACTTGGCAAAAATATAAAATTAATTATATACATATTAATGTATGATGGAAAAAACCACAAAACAGAATACAAACTGGACTAAAGTTAGAATTACAGAAATGAAAATGACAAATATGGAATTGGAAACAAAAAGTTGTCACAACTCTATTTTTAGAAGATAAAACAGAAAGTATGACCTTAAATATTTGTTGGGATAGGAAGAGATAAAAAAAAACACTGCTGTTGTTGCTTTTACTAAGTAGGGGTTCTTTTCACTGAAGTGCAATGTTAAATGAAAATCAAAGTTTGAAAACCAGAAAGAATAACTGAAACAAAACTATCTGCACAAAATGTAAAAAATGTAAAAGTGGTTTCCCTCTGGCTTAAAGGGAGGTTGATGTTTTCAGCTGTTTATGTCCTTGGACAGCCTGTTAAGATAAAAAAAAGCACTTAAAAAGCAAACACAAATTAAATTTTTATTTTTATTAACCTCACCTCATATTTATCATCTTTTTCTTTGCCTTGCAGCTGCTCCCTTTAGCGAATCATCCACCTCCATCTTACCATCTCCTGCATCGACCTCATTCACATAGACTACCTTTATATCCTCCTTCTCTTCATCCGTAAAGGTCTTTTTACTCTTAGCCACATTTATCTTCTGTAATCCTAAAGCAGTGGTCCCCAACCTTTTTCAGGGCACGGACCGGTTTAAATTAGACAATATCATATCAAACGAGTCTGATGCTAACATTTTTAAGCTTCCAGTTTCTGAAAATCTATTTTTTTTTAAATGCTACTACAAGAATATATCTATCTATATAAAAAAAATATCTGTATATTTTTTTATACAGATGATGAAGATGAATTAAATAAAGTTGTTGATTTATAGAAATTTATTCTGATTTGAAAAAAATTCCATGAACATAACGTGATTTTTTTTTGCCCCCTGCTTTGAAGTATCAAATCTGATTTTAGAGGTTAACAAGAAAACAATCAAAAAGATTTTTTAAAAATTGCTTTTGCCACAATCAAGGTGTAAAACTGTATATAGCAACAGAGGTCAGGGATAGACAAGTATGGATCATTCACTAGATCTTCCTTTTAGAAGATAATAGAGCTAAAGCAGAAACAGAAGTTGTTTTCCGATAGCATACTGGTAAATAATTTCAAAAGCAGAGAAGATGGCATTGATTACCTTTTGCTCGCCATTTTTGTATTTTTGAAACCTTGTAATACCAGAAGCACAAAGCTAAATCTGGTTATTCAGGTTTCGGCCAAAGGAACACGAGAACACACCCTTTCAGCATCTCAACATGACTAAAAATACACACACAGAAAATACAAAACTCCATCACAATTTATTTGATCCATTTATTAATACCTGAAAGTAAAAAGAGGAATCACAGCTGAAAATGTTGAAAAAATAGGTATGTTTTTACCTAGAGAGGAGGAGGAAGAGGAAATAACCTACACAAATGGAACACATGCAGAAAAAGCCCCAGCTGGGATTCACCTTCCTGATTCACCTTCCTGCTTCAAACCTACAAATGATTTCGAGTTTAGATCACAGACGTATACTGATTCCTGTCAACGGCTTCTTGCTACTGTTTGACTTTCGTTTATCCTAATAAACAAAATACAACTGTGTAAACAAAAAAGGAGGTGCCAGATCTGATCAAACGTTGTGCTTTTTGTCACCTTAATCTAAAACATGTCACTCGTTTGACATAAAAGATTACCTTTCATCGTAAAACAGGATTTTATCAGCTTTCTTTTAAGTCAGTTGACTGAGAATTTTTTTTTTTTTTTTTTTGCCGCATCAGCATTTTGCAGCATTGTCATGCTGTACTAATTTAATTTGACACAATTTTGTTTTACTAGAAAACAAAAATGAAGAAGAAAACTCCACTAAAAAACAAAGAAACACACAAACTATAAATCTATAAATATTTTAATGCTACCGAAAGATCACAATGTTTGACATTTTAAAATTAAGTTCTTGTATACAGAAAATCTACTTCAGTTGTACCTATTGTTGATTATTTTGACTTGAGGAAATAATTAGAATAAATATATCTTATAGTATTTAAAAATACTCCACAGACGAAGTTATTGAGAACATTTCTTTAAACTCTTTTGGCGGGTTCACACCGGACGCGGAAGTGCTGCGAAACAGTGTGCGCATGGCGTGCGCGTTGAGTGCTCGCGGTATCCGCTTCACCTCCAGTTCAAACCAGATGGTGGACAGGCGCCTTTGCTCAGCTGCGGTTATTTAGAGCTTCTACAGTTACTTCAGGACATCGTCCATCTTGATTTGTCACCAACCGCTCTCTGCCTCTTTCTCATTTTTTGTGTATTTAGACGTGTAGTCGGCACACTACATTGATGTGTGTGTGTTTCGATGTGTGTTATTTGTGTTTATTTTCATCTCTACAGACTGTTTAGGTACAAAAATATGATCACATTTGTCAATCGCTGTATTTTACTTGGAAAATTGTTTTTTGTTTTTTTTTTAAATTGACTGGATTTTCGTCTGTGTTTTTGGCGTAACTATCTGCAAAGATTGACGCAGATCAGTCGTGGCTCGCACCAAATATGGAGCAGACGATGAAACAATCGCTACATGACCTGAACTGACCGCGGAGGATGGCGGTGCTTCACGTCTGGTGTAACAAGGGCGCCAGATGGAAGTGGCCTCCGTTCTACGCCCCTTCGCAGCGCGTGCGGTGTGCAGCTGCGTTACAAAGTTTTCTTTTTTATATCTTTCTTTTTCATCAAGACTAAAAATTCATTCTTTTTATCCAGATTAATAAATCTTCACAAGATGCTCCACATCTTTCATCTTCAAGCACAGCTCTGATAAACAGACAACTTTGGTTTTTTTCTCATTAAATTACAACTTTTAAACTTGTAAATTTACTACTTTAAATCCCGTAGATTTAAGAGTTTAAAAGCTTTAAATTTAGCCTATGACTTTTAAAGTCATAAATATACGACTTTATTCTCATAATTTAGCAGTTCCGACTTTTTTCTCGTAAATTTACTAGATTTAAAGTCGTAATTTTAAAAACAATTTTTCTTTATAAAGTGGCCCTAACACTCCGTCGTAGATGGCTAACACTGTGTCTTGAAAATGTGTAGTGCTGAGGCTGACCTGTTCTGTGAAATCAACCTCCAGTCCTGTTTGAGTGAAATCAAAACAGCTTTCTCGGCTGTGGAAATGTTTTCTTTGTCTGCACACACCAACTAGAAACCCTCTTTTCTCACAAAGTTGGGGTCACATGTTAATGATTGTCAGTCACATCTGTAGTTCTGATGGACTCACTTAAAAACAGTTTAGAGCAGAATTTAATGCCATCAATCTGGGATTCGTCATATTTTCTCAACTCTGGGGTCATCGTGATGAGAGTGAGCAGAAGATAATCATAAGCTGCACTCAGAAAGTCTGTGCCATGATTTTCTTAAGCCTTTCAGAGTCAACTATATCCATACATTTTTTTAAAGCTTACCTTTGGGACACTAAAGATCAAATTATTCATAAAATTAGATTTTTTTTTATCTTTCCTTCGACCCTGAAGTCAAAGGACTTGATCTCTTATGGTACAGGAATATTGGAAAAGTCCCTTAACCCTAGAACACTTTTGCTATAAAAAGTTACACCCTCAACTTTGCCGGGTAATTTTTACTCAATATAATATACCCAATAAAAAGTATTTGTCATAAAAATAGATCAAAACATGATAAATTAGAGTAATTTTCTTTCATTTTCAATTGCGATATATGTAATAAAATGGAAAATAAAAACACAGCAAGATCCTAAAAACATGCTCAAAAATCACTGAAAAAGTAAGAATTTGAGAACAAAAAAAATCCTAAAAAATATAAATGATACTGGAGATTTGGCCCTTGGTCGACCAATTCCTGGGACATGTGATACTTTACCCAGACTCATGACACTCAGAACAATGTAATATATTTCTAGGGTTAAATTGAGTTTCCATAATCCTGTCTGTTACAGAACAAGCAGTGATCCCAAAAAAGTAAATTACCAGAACTATGAATAACATATACACATGTTAAAAGCTGTGTTTGAATTAATCTAAAATATACATCACGATCCTTCTAATTCAAATAACTATAGTCTATAGGCAAAACTTTTAAATTGCTTACATTTAAACACATCAAAAAAAGAAAATATAAGCTTGTGTTTTTTTTTTTGTCATGTACTGTAGATACAAAGAAGTTGTGTCTAATTTCTATTGGCTTTCATGAGCATCACTTACTGTAAAGTTTCCAAATAAATCTGCACAAACCTGTTTAGGATCATTCATCATTTAGCGCACAGATTTGGATGTTATGCTTCAAGTAAAACTTTGAAAGCCTGCTAATCTGGTTGTCACTTCGCAAAATTCAAAGGTATTCATAGGAATGTGGATTGTGCAGTTATCTTGTCATAATAAAGAGACAACAGACAACTGTACAGATAGCTTTCTCAAGTGATCATAAGAAGCAGAGAAAACAAAACACATTTTCTCTTTCATTTTCTCATTTATTTGATGCCGTTTTGTATTTTTCCCACATGTTCTGGACAGCTCGGCTTCAGACTTGACAAAGACAGTTGCGAGCCCCTACCAGCATTGCTGAACGTCAGCAGGAGGGGTTAAATTCCTCTGTAACTGAAAGAATGGCACAGCAAATACCAGTACACCTGCCTCAAGGAAGTGTTCCAGTTTGGCACGCCATACCCTAGCTCTATATAAGAGTCATAGCTGGAGACTTGTCCATACACCTGCCAACATGAAGGTTATGCTGATCTCCATGGTGCTCCTGCTGCTGTGCAGCGCTCAAGGTAAGGAATAAAAACATCTTTATTTATTCAGTCTTTGAAGTGTTTTTGTTCAGTCAGACTTTACTAAAGATATGCATGTGAAGGATTTAATTTAGGAATTTTTTTTTAACTTTTTTTTGTCTGGTGGACAGTGCTCACACTCAAATGCTACACCTGCGATGGGGAGAATGACAAAATCTGTAAGACGGAGACCGTCTGCCCCCCTCTTAAAGATTATTGCAGGACCTACCAGAAGGGTGCGTAAAACATGCTGGATCTTTAAAAAGTTTTTTGTCCGATACTCATAATGAAAAAAGACGTGAAATGATATGAATATTCATTTATTTTCTAGGTGATGTGTTTTCCCGAAGCTGTGAGAGCCTCTGCGCAGAGGACTACTTCACCACCTGCTGCACCACCGATCTCTGCTGATCTAACCTTTTAAAATCAAGATAAATCAATGATTATCTCTTCCATTTAGTTCGTCTTGGGTGTGGAAGCCAAATCTGGCAATCTTTATCTTTTTTTTCCACCTTTGATCAAAATGAAACACAGAAAGTGGACAGTTGAGTCCTTTTCATCGTCCCACAGCCTGGCTTTTCATCCCTGCGGCCGGGTGGGTGTTTCAAAAGCGGGACACCCACTCGCTTACACTCTTTTAATCCGCTCCTGATGTCACTTATTGGGTCACAGCTGCAGTCTTGTGCTATGTGGGTCACTGTCTATAAGTTGTACTCCTGCTCTCATCTGTGTTAAACTCATTAAAGAAAAGTGGAATTAATCCTTAAACTGAGTGTTTTGCTTTATTCCATCTGAGATGTGTGAGGGTTGTTTTTTTCTCCAATTTTTTATTTTTATTTATAAGCTGTGCAGACATAACTTTACAGAAAATAATTTACTTCAATGATCAAATGAAAGAAAAACAGTAATAATCAAAACGCTTACTTCCTTGAGTTATTGTTTGACACACACTCAGGCTTATTCTTGGTAGTGCCCTCCCACAATGCTTTGTGTCTGACACACCCTGTCACATTCAGGCACTTCCAGGGAAGCACCTAACAAGCCTGATATGAAATAACCCACAGAAGAATTTAAACGTTGCAGCTTCCACGACAGGGGAATTAGTCTTCCATGTAAAAATTAAACATTTGAACTTTTTATTCAAAATATGTGATGTGAGTTACTTTTTGGAGAAAAAGGAAACCCTGATAGCCATTTAAGATTTTTAAATCCCCTAAAGAACGACTAGAATAAGTTTTCCGTCTAACAGCAGAATACAAAATCACGGGTATTGAGTGACGAATGAGAAACATGAACTCTTAATGTGATCCTAGAAGAAAATAACTGCTAATTTAAAGTCGCATTCGCACTAAAATAATTGTAGGAGAAGCTTTCACGTCCCACTCTGATAACCTTTTGACCTATTTTCAAAGTGTTCTCATAGGTCTTTTATTTGTGATTCTGCAATTTTTTATAAAATAATAATAATAATAAACTGTTGTTTTTAGGACATATTTGCTGCAGAGTTGCAAAGATTCCTTAAAAAATCAGCTCTGAGATGAATAGGGTACTGTCAGTGTGGAGTAAGCCCAACCAGCAGTGGTGTTACCGTCAGGGCCTGCAAAGCCTTCAGTGAAGGCCTAATGCAGAAAAACTGAAATGCCTTTTTTTTTTTTATGTTTTTCACCCTGGGATTGAGTCTATTGTTCAGTACAATACCAGTCTTTCTTTGTAGTTTTTCATTGTTCATGTTTACCTTAGCGCTAAAGTAAATCTTTTCATCAAAAGCACTTTATGTTTAAGCTTTTTCACGCAAGGTTTGTGTTACTTAAAAGATAAATTCGGCTGCACCTGACACACAAGTGCAGGTCCGTCTGATCACTGAGGGACGAAAAAAGAGAAAGAATGTTGCTAGTTGCCAGGCGTATAAAATATGTTAATGAAGGTCATATGTTTTAATCACTCCAGATGTTTCTCTCTAGATGAGTCTTTGTAACTATGAACAGTCACTACTGTGTGCAAGATGACCTATATTTATCTTCACTTTTGTAAAGTAAATTCTCAAAAGAAAACTTGAGGTTGATGAAAACTACAATCCATCTGCTGCCTACACCGGGAAATGCTGCAGAATTTAGTCTGCACTTCTTGTACGTGTATTTCTGTACACTGGACTTAGTGTGAAGCTGTTTTACAACTTCTGACACTGAACAATGTGCAGGATTTGTTTGTTTTGTTCTTTTGTTCTAGTTTTTTTGTTCTTTCAAACCAGTGCCTCCCAAAAGTTTGTGGGAAACACACGTAAGCAGTTGGCTCCAAAATGTTACGTTAAGCTCTTCTAATGTGAGATTCTTTGTCAAAACCCTTTCAAACACACAAAAAAACATGCCATCATCAAAATAAACAAGAAGAGTGTACCTGCAGGCCCGGAGACCCAAAAACACTCTCAGGACCGCATTCTCAGGACCCAAACATTTTTAACACAGCACCTCCTGCAGGGTGGAGTTTGTTCTGTTATTTTCTGGAGACTCTTTGAGACACATTGCACACGTGAGTAGTAAGAGTAAACAAATGATCTAAGCGCTGCTAAAGGATAAACAACTAGGTAATTTATTATATGAATCTTAAACTATAAAAAGTAAATTACCAATAAATTTCTGTTATTTGCAGAAACAAACAGTGATATATATGTGTAGGTTAGCTTAGCTTTTACTCAAATTAATGTTGTTTGTGCAAAAATAAATCCATGATTGTTTGTTAGCAATACATCTTTCAGCATACTTAGTTTTTGTATTTTTCCTTTTCTTCTTGTGTTATAATTTTCTTTTGTGTAATTCAATAATATTGAGTCATTATAACCCAAATATAGTCTACAATGTAGACTATATTACTTTTTATAATAATATTAAGTATTTATACTGTATTGTTCAGAACTAAATTACTCTTTACTTTAGATTTTACTTGTGTACTTTTTCCAGATGGACACAACAGTTCAAAAGAGGAAGTCTCTGGATGAAACAGTGTGCTGAACGCTTTGTTCTATTTCCAACCAACAAGATTATAAAAGGTTCAAATTCATGATCAAACTCTCCAACTTACAAAATAAATAAATGTCAACTGTTACAAAACATTTAAAAGAGCAAAATATTTTTTTTAGTAAAGTAGATTAATTTGACAGTATAGAATTGAAAAAAGTAAAGCTCAATTTATGGCCTGCATCTGTTCCTCCTCCACATGCGGCCAGGCATCAAAAATCAAGTGCAGCCATTGCTCACAGCTTGGAGTACAAAACAAGTTAGCTTTTGCTATAACAATCTTTAACCCTCCAATTAGAGGCGAATACGTCCTCATATGCCCTCATGAAGCTACATAGCCTCTCACTCAAATTCTGATTGGTTGAATCAACGTAAACAGGTTTGATCCACATATGGCTTATCGTTCAGCAGCGTTTTTATGGAAAGACCACAAGTCAGAACAAAAGCACAGACTGTTTGAGAGTAAGTCAGACTTTCATGAACCTGGCAACAAGTGATGTCTATCTCATTAGAAACTTTGATGTGAAAAAAGCAGTCTGATAGCATTGCAGGCTGTGAGAGAAGCTGACAGAACAGTTGGAATTATATATTTTGGACAAATACATACACATATATATCTATTTCTTTTTTAAAAAAAAAAACGCCCCTAACACCTTCCACGGGTGGTTTCTCCTCTTCTTGCGTCCTCTACCAGAGGTCTGGGTCCTGCGCAGTATCTTAGCTGTTCCTAAGACTTTGCGCTCTCTGGACTGAGATGTCTGAGGTTAAACGGTCAGGATCAAACAACATATGAGTGAAGCTTGGAATCCTGGGATCTTCCACAAAAGTTCAACAAGTTAAATTCTAAACTTGAACAAAGACTTTATAATAGTCTTTGTGAAGAAGTGTCATGAAAACACACCATGCTGAACAGACTGTTGTGTCGTTTTTCTGCCTCTTCTTATGTCCAAAGTTGCAAAAGCATCCCCATGATTTTGTCTTTGTAGTGAGCGAACATTTAATGTGTGGCCTTCATCTCACAGCCCAAAACAGGGATTTTTCTAGCCTAATTTTTTTTACCCAGAATGCATTTTTGTGTCTTTGTTTATAAGATCAACTTTTAGGGTTAACTTTACAATTAAAAAAAAATCACAAAGAATTATTCTTCTTATTTTTACATGTTCTTTTATTGCCTCTCAGCAAGAATGCCACTAGTTCAAGTCCCAGCTGGGGGTCCTGAAACACAATCATCAATGACGGACCTTTTTGTGTGGAGTTTGCATGTTCTCGTCGTGCATGCGTGAGTTTCTCTGGGAATCCAGCTTCCTCCCATCGACCAAAAACCTGGTTCATAGGTTCATTGGTCACTCTAAATTGTCCCTAGGGATGTCTGTGTATGGGTGTGATTGTGGTCCTACGACAGACTGACGGCCTGTCCGGGGTGGATTCTGCCTCCACCCACGAGTGGCCGTGTTAGTCTTCGGTAATCCTGTGACCCCAGAACAGACAAAGGGTTTAGAAAATGAATTCTTTTTCTTAAATACATATATTCAAAACTAATAAAGTATCCAGTCCTGTTGTGATTTTTCATTCTTTTTGTATGAGCACTGCCAATAAGGTGAAGCACATTTCAACAGTAAAACCAATGTTACCTAAAAATAAACAAGCTAAAAATAGAAAATAGGGAAAGGATTTTGCGTTGAACCCCTCTTGTGGTGGGCTTGTTGTTAACAAATGAGTCCTGCCCGGTCTGATAGAGTAATGGTGGTCCATCTATTGGATTAGTGCAGGGATTTCACTGTCGTATTAATCTGTGAAGACAGCAGGCGACCTGAGCTGCGCTCTCTCTGAGCTGTTGTGTCGCTCAGCCTCTGGCTGTCTGTCAGCGGCTCTTTCTGCTCCATCTGACGCTCCGCGACGCACAGGAGACCCTCTCTGCCAACATGAACCTCTTCTGCTTCTCACTGGTAAGACTTTCTCACAACTTCCTCGTTTTTAACTGTGAGAGTTGAGGAGAACTAACCACATGTTGAGATGTTTATTGTTTGGTCTTCAGGCTTTGAGTGAATCTCTGCTTTTATATTTATCTTCCAGTTGAATAAAGTGCTCAAACTGAATTAAATGGGATACTCAAAAACAAGGAGTCAGTTAAAACAAAAAGCAAAAGATAAGAAAAAAATTTTTTTTTTTCAATAAAAATTTTTTATTTAACATAAATACAAAAAACAAGACTTTTTAGTTTTATCTAATTTATTCATGTTCAGTTTTCATATTTTAGTTGTTTAATCCAATGCTGGTTGATGAAGTCAGATTAATAGAAGCAAAAATGTTGAAAAAGAGCTTTAACTCTTAACAGAAGGAGCACATTTTCAGCATATAGATCATTGGAGCACACTGTTGGCTCATCTCCACTCGAGAGACTGGTTTTCAAACAATCCAAGTCCAGATAAAATCAAAACAACAAATTTCCAAAACAGCTTTTTCTCGTGCTTGTCAGGATGTAAAGACCCCTATGTTCTTGTAGCATTTCTCTCGTGATGGAGGGCAATATATAAGGAAAATGAATTTCAAAATTGAATTTCTGAGTTTTTCTTTATCCAAATCGTTAATTGATAAAAAAAAAAGAAAGAAATGCAGTTAGAAAAAGCTTGTAGTTGGGACATAGTAGCTACGATCAGCAGGCCACAAACTCACTGCTCCACTCCATTCTGATGGTTTAAACAAACCGATCCATGAACGTCTTTGTTTTCCTCGTCTGAGCTGGATCAAAACTGCGCAGCTGGATAGCTTTAATATCGCTTACCATTTTTGTAGTACTGCTGATGTTATTGGATTGTTAGGGGCTGTAAGATAGCGGGAGAGTGTGTAAACAGATGGGGGATGGGAAGCGGGGGCGGTGTTGCTCTGTGCCAACAACCCTGACCACAACTTAGAGGTGAATATTTTATTGATTTTTTAAAATTTGGCTAAAATCGGCATGATCATAACTCTGATTTGCTTGGAACGATTTTACAATAGATCAAAAAATGAGTCTTTAAAGAGTTTTTTTTTTTGCACATTGGACATGTCTGAAAACTGCCACATTTCACACACAACAAATAAAACACACCAGTGAGATGCTGATTGTTTGTTCCTCGAAGGAACTCAAACGAGCCAAACAAAATTAATCCATGACGAAATCTTCTCTGAGGAATCCTTTCCATCGCTGAGAAGCAAATTTAAAGGGCTTTGATGCGACATGACAGCGGCGGCCGTCAAATCCTCATGGCTCTGACTCACATGCTTTGCGTTTTTTTACTATGAAGGAAAGATTAATGTGCCATTTCATGGATTTTCTGGATAAAATAAAATGAAAACTGGCATATGTATGTGTGCGTGCGTGTGTGTGTTGTCATCACATTCAGATTTAATCTGCCATCAGGGTCGTAACAACATCAATGGATTACTGTGGTCCACTTACTATTCATTGTGAAATTTACTATTCACAGTGCATCCCTTCACCCAAAACCACAATTTTTTAATTCATGCATTTATTGAACCTGAAACAATGTATTTATTTAGATTTCTTTATATTTTATTGGTCAACAAATATTTTTTTAAAAAGATGCATTTCATTTTTAAGGGTCTAAATCTGTGTTCAATCTTGTTTTAAGTTCACTCTGGTAATTTTTTTACAGATTTTCCGATGCGGCCTCTGTTTGTGTATTCATTTCCCTGTTTTTGTCGTGTTTAATCACCAAATCTGTCCCCACATCATCCCCTCTGACAGGATCTCCCGTCTTACGCCCTTTGTCTCTTTCCATCTGCCATCAGGAGGGCTCCATGGACAGCCTGTATGAGGCGGTGCAGAGCTCCGGCGATGGCCCACCTCCACCCATCCCCAGCCGCTCGTCCAGCCGTTCGTGCAGCCGCTCCTGCAGCCCCGCCGTTCTGCTGGAGGACAACACAAAGTGGAGAGGCTCCGGACGCTGCGTCTCCACAGTAAGTGTAAATTGGTAAAGTCATGCAAACAGGGTTGCGTGAGGGTCAGCGCTTGCATTTGTCCTCTCATCATGCAGATTGTTCCTGGAAAACAAAGCTGATTATGAAATGATGAACAAATCTGTCTGACAGCTGCTCCTTTGTTCAAACTTGTTCAAATATTTCATTCAAGCTGGAAATATAAATTAAATGTTCTTTATGCCCCCAAAGTGAACTCTGTCAACAACATTTTATTTGACATAGGAGTTTAAAGTGTACAAAGCTGATAGTTTCGTGCTAAGGAGCTTTGTCTTCCTCCAGGACCAGCCTCAAACAACCAACTCCAACAAAAAGAAGAGAAGGTAGGCCGGGAAAAAAGTTGCATTCATGTTGTCTTTGTGCGGGTCCACTTTATGCTATTAAAGCTCCAAGTAAATCTGGACGATGATTAAGGTCATTCAAATTTATACCGACAATGTAATTATTTTAAAAACAACATTATATTGTCAAGGATTTAGAATGTAAACATCTCTGGCTTTCTTTCATGTTGCATGCAAATTAGAAATAATAATTCCATTCGGATTTTTTTTTTTTTTTGTTCAATTTTGTAAATGCTTCCTGCAACATATTGGACAGAGTTCTGGCTCCTCACAATATGACGTCAATTAAACAGAAACTAAATGAATGATTGTGAGAGATATTTTTTTGTCTTTGTTGAGAAGAATGGCTGTGCAGACTGATGGGCCAGCAGGAGGCAGATTATGGGGCTTTGGGACAGTTGAACTAAGCGGATTCAAGTTCCCAGTTGCTCTAACACCTTTACTTCCCTGGCTTTACTCCAGAAGATGCCCAATTCTGATTTTTATATTTAGACACAGGTCCCAAATCGAGTTTTATAAACTTTTTTTTTTTAATTGCCTCTGGTGGTTATAGGTTAAATGGTAAATGGTAAATGGCGTATACTTGTATAGCGCTTTCTACCCTCCTTCGAGGGCCCAAAGCGCTTCACAGTCACAGACCCATTCACCCATTCACGCACACATTCACACACTGGTGGTGGCTCCGCTGCCGGACACTGGCGCCAACCTCCCACCAGAGGCAATTTAGGGTTCAGTGTCTTGCCCAAGGACACTTCGACACATGGGCGGGGCAAGGAGTCGAACCCAGCATCTTCCGATCCTGGGACGGCTGCCCTACCACTGCACCACGGCCGCCCTTAGCATGGATGAATAGGACTGTGACTGTAAAACGCTTTGGACTGTAGACACTTTCCATTCTCTAATAGTGTGACTTCTTTTTGCTTTCAGAACACACATTTCCAAATCTGCATCAGATAATGAAACACTGGGTAAGAAATTTGATGTAATTCCAGTTTAAATCTCTATCTTTTATCCGGTACCATGCCTTACTAAACCAGTCAATGTTGCTAAGCTGCTCAAAAGAAAATTTGTGCTTTTGATTTAAATTTAGAAACCCCGCTAGTAGCCGAGTGGCCTTTGCTGCGCTGGCTCACAAATAAATCGGGCTGGTTTGACTGTGGCCACTGTTAACCCTGACTTTTTCACATAAAACCCATTCTGTTTGTCCTCGTCCACCACAGATAACCCTGTCTGTAATACTGCGGTGTGGCAGCCGGCCAAAAGCCAAGAAGATTTAGCTCACGTCACCAACAAGCACAATGAAGGTAAAAAGGAAATAAGTAGGTTAAGCTCATCTGGAGTCTATGCAACTCTTTATTTCTGCTCACTGCAAAGTCTGATTGTTTGCAGATAAAGCTTTAAAAAAACAGCCTGACTTTGTTTCTATAAAAGCGGAAATTTGAAATAAAATAAAATTTTTAGAAGCCTTTAAAAAATGTCAGACAGTATCTCTGTTCTGGAGTATTTGACAATTACCAGATGATTTATTTACAAGTGACAAAATTAGAGAAGAAAAAAAAGAGAACTACATATATTTTAATATTTATGATATGTAAAACTTAGCTAGCAAAGGAAGGCTGTAAAATATTTGTTCGCTCTGCAGAAAAGAACCATAGTACCTGTTAAAATACTTTATGGGTTATACAAATACAAAAACAAACACTGGTGTGAGTGCTATCAGGCAGGATTATGAAGTAATCCAGGTGAAAATATTCTTTGATTTTTTTCTCTAATATACTAATTTATTGAAGTTTTTCTGTTTCATCAATTTCGAATTTTTTAAACCTTTAAATTTTCATTTTGAATTTTTTTTTAACCCTTAATTTTTGATGGCTGAGAAATTTGCAAGAGTAGCTCGCTGGGTGCCCCTCAAAAATTGATGAAAAAAAATGTATTGAAACAAAACTTGCTTTTTCTGCCTCACTATAACAGGGGTCTAACACGCGACTCCGGAGCCATATGTGGTTCTTTTACCCGTCTTTTGTGGCTCTCTGGTTGAAGAATCATGACATGCTTTTAATTTTAAATATAAAGTATCTTTTGGACTATACGCCACATCTAGTAAAACAAAACAGTCAGATAAGTCAAACTTTATATAACTCATTTACAAACAGTTTAGGCTCCCGACGACTATTCCCATAATGCTCCTACAATCCATCAAACTATTTGGGTTCATAGTTTACCAAAGAAGAAAAATTTGACAGATTTTTGAACCACAGAAAGCAAAACCAGAAATCTAGTTTAAGGCACACTGGCGGCCTGTCTTTTATTAAACAAAATTCAAGGATTAAAAATGGTGCTAAAAATACACAGCATGTTGCAGTTAAATTAGCTGTAATTTAATTTTAGTGAGATTTACAGGTTTTTGACAGAGATCCACAGATAATGACAAATTGAACTGTATATAGTTTTTTTTGTCTTAAATCACACTACTAACTATTTGCCTCTTTGGCAGGAGCCTATCCTACAGGGTGTCTTTTATTTTGAAAGGAAGTCATTTAAACTTTTTTTTAAATGTGCAAACTTTTTTTTATTTAAAAAATATTCTCTTTATGAATATGTTATATTCATAAAAAAATGATCATAGTATTTATTGTTCCATCAGTATAGTAACAATAAGTCTGTCTTCTTTCTTTACATGAGATGCAGTGGCTGCTACTGGATTGTGATCAGTGATAAATTGACCTGAAAGTCTCTTTAAATGTTAGAGGTTGCAGACCCCGTTGCTAAAACAACTATAGTTGATCTAAGAGCACATCGACAACCAGCTAATCAAATTGTGACATCAGCATCTGCTCCGTTCTTTTGGAGCACAAGATGGCAGCCAACCCGTTGCATGAGGGCCGACTGGCCCTTGAGGGCAATGCAGCAATGTGCATAGTAAATATGTGAGACAAACATAAGCTCTGATGTCACAAAAAACTTTTATGTTCCTTGTATGAATTCAGTTCTAAAAAGTCTATTTCTGCAAAGTTGACAGTTATTCATCAGAGTTTAAAACAAGTAAAAATATGTCACTTTCTTATATTTTAAAGATTTCCTATTTTGTTCATTTGTTATTCCTGTGAATCACCTGAACAGTAAAGAGGTTTTATAATTGCAGAGATCCGGAGGACAAAGCACAGAACAGAAACAAAAGGAGGAAAAGGAACCAATCACTCAGGGACCAAGAAGAAAGAGAAGCAACTTCTGACTCAGGTACCAAAAAAAAAACAAAAAAAAAAACGTCTTCCTGTCATTGACCTCTTTGCTTTCCAACAGAAAATCATCTACAACAGAAACCTTCAAACAAACGTGTTCTGGTGATGCAAACACGCACGTTGCTGCCATGTGCCTGGGTGCAAAAATATCACAGATGACAACAGCTTTGTTAGGTTTAATAAATTATGCAACTAGAAAGGACTGGAAGTATTTTTAGATGACTTACCGCATTAGCTTAACGCTCGTCAGTGATGCAGCACTTGATGAATTCCGTTTTCATCACAGGTCCAATTAATTAGTGGAAGTTTTATTTTTCAGCAGCATGCATTTACAAACAGACGTTTCTTGTATTTTTGCATCCATAATCTAATATGATTTGTGTTTAAATGGAGAAAAATGATAAGTGTAACATTTGTTATGACTTACTTGTGCTGGAGGACTGTATTGCAGCTTTGTGGATTGCACTCTCAGGTTTAAAAACAGCCCAACTGTCTGCCACTTCTGCATTCTGGTCACAGGTCTGGTCACGCTGCTGTGGGGTGGCATCTTTTTTATTCAACCACAATTTGTTGCCCAACTTAGTTATGTGATTTACCCCACTGTGCTCAACCTGACACCACCAGAGATCAGTCAGGTTGAGGCCAGGATTACTGGAAGGCTATCTCATCCACTCTATCTCTACTTTCCAATAAACCTGGCTCTGTGTTGTCACACTGAAAGACAGGATTTAGAATTTGTTGCCAAAGAGAACCAATGCTACGCAGCATGACTTCACTGTTGTAACCACACACTCAGAGGGTTTCAAAACTAGGACTGGATTGATGAAACTGATTAATCAATTTGAATCAATTTAAGCATAATAGATCAATAATCGATTCATAAAAATATAGATCAATTTATTAAGATGAAGCCTGCTAGGTTGGTTCTAACGCTTAATGGAATTTCCGACAGGACGGCTTTACTCTCGGTCGACGTAAACATACATTGCAGACTGAATTAACATCTTTATAAACTCAGGCATAAATTTTACCAACTTTTTTAAGGAAATATGTTTTTAAAGTAACCATTTGTGGTCTAAAACACAGTTTTTTGCTAATTCTTTGCTTATTCTTTCTGAAAAAAGTGCACTGCTTTAGTGGAATCGCCATCTAGTGGCCAAACTGAAACGCCCTCCAGGAGAAGCAGAACAATGATTACAATGTTAATGATCTGAACATTTTAGTTAGAACTTTTACTTTTGAGAAACCATATAACACTGTGTGATATTAACAATCTCCATATTTCCCTAATACATTTTACAGTATGTGAACTGGATCAGATTAATATAAGTATGTTCAAAACATATTAATATATTGCTAGACAAATGTGTCTAAATGTGTAAGCCTTGTAAATTCAAAATTGAATCGAATTGAGTGGATCGAAAGAATTGGGTAAAAATCAGAATTGAATCGATCCTGGCTCTTCTGAATCAAATCAAATTGTTTCTGTGAATCATTATTGATAGCCATCCTAGTCAGAAGGGCAACAGCATTATTACTAACTTTACAGAAGCCATTGGTCTGAGCCAACATTTCAAACAAAATTTGTCAAACGTTTGACGTGAGACCACCTACTTTTATTGAGGGATCTGATTGGCCAGATAGTGACTTCAAAAACTTGTACTGCTAAAAAAAAAAAAAAAATGGAAAAAAACAGAATCATCAAGAACATGTTAAAAAGAAGGCAGTAGAGCAGGAACTGTGATTCTGACTAAAATAATGCAAAGATTTTGGGATTTTGGCTTCTTGGAACCGGCGAGTACTTCCTGTATGAAACGTGAGGGTGGAGGAGTCACTCAGTCCAGTTCCCTTACAGTCAATGATTTAGCACCTCACACATACACACCCATGCTGCTCATTCCACAAAAGCATGTTCGTTGCAAACACGGTGCTAATCAAAATAGATCCAAACAAGCTTTTCAAGGTCGACATGTTGCAAAGAATATTAAATTTTCTTTTTCCTTTTGTTACTTTTACACAATTTTCTGCTGTAATCTTGCAGTTTTTTTAAATTTTTATTTTACTCAAAGCAATTCATTGAAAGTATTTTCTTGTATGCATCTGTAAATAAAGTATTGAGCATGGAAACAACCAGATGGTTTGTCATTCATCAAATTTGTCATTTTTTAACTCATCATTTCATAATTGTCTCTCCACAGGATTTAAAGCAGACAAAGACACCCAAATGTAATTTGTTTGGAATTTCCGAACCACATTTCATTTTTAATCGTTCAGGGGTCGGTCAAGGACGGGCAGGATGACTCAACAGTCCCGCAAAGGCGTGATGACTAACAGGATGCGTCTCTTTTTTTAATGCTTTTTCAGAGCGTCCCTACAAACGGAGTGATAACAGAGTCCAAAGCACCCGTTAAAAGACATCATAAGACTGGGAAAAAAACAGGTGGAAGGAGCGGAAAAGATGTCTCAAAGAAAAGTCATAACCCAAGAGGTAAAACCTTCTACATCATGTTTTAATTTTTTACATTACTTTTATATGACTCTGCATTTCCTGTTCTCCTTTTTCTAATGCGGCTTAGGGTGTAAAACTATCCAAAGTTCCTTCCACACTCTCTCTGTACTACTCTTACACCCACTTTTTCCTGCTGCATTGTTCTTAAAGAGCCCTCCTGCAATGCATTATGGATTCTTTGCAGGTACTGAGCTTGCTGGCTCAGGATTTCCTTCAATTTTTTATTTTTTTCTGAATGGTTTTTTTTTTCAAAACATCTCTGTCATTCCTACATGTGACATCCCAGAATAGATCTGACACCAGAAATACAACAGATGGACACTCACTGCCTGTTGGTGTGGATTAAGCCTCTGATAAGACAACTGTTTACACATCGACCAGATCAAATAAAAAATGCTCCTCGTTTGTGCCGAGATTTGCTGATCCCAGAAACTATATTTGCAAAGTTAGACACAAATGTGTCTGTTGTTCTACTGATGTTACCAGATGCATGCTGCAGGCATGTTAAGATCATATTGATGATCAATCAGCTTTTTGTTTACACCACTGCGTCAAAGATAAAACTTCAGAGACATTATAGGGTGATACTGTCCCAGATTTAAGTGTTTTGATGTAAAGGATACAGATGCATAGCGAAAATAAAAATATATTTTATGGAGGGTAAAATATTGAAAGTTATTTAAGGTTTAAGTTGATTTATTCTGGAATAATATTCCTACCTTTTTATTATTCATAGTTATGTTAAAGTTTTATGATTTTTTTTTAGGGTCTTCAATAAATGTTTACCCTGTGTTTTGGATTTTGGCCCCCTGTGCAATGGCGTTTGACACCTCTGATCTAGAATATTTGGAAGAATATCTATAGTATTCTTTTTGGTAAAAGAATTAGACTATACTGTATTGCCACAAACTTAGTCAAATCTTTAATTGTGAACCATGTATCGAGCAGTGGCAGACTCAACATTTTGGGGGCCCTTCACGGCCGACATTCCAACCTACGCTCAAATTGAACTGGATATATGCAAAACACTGGTATTTTGAGGATAAAACGACTAAAATAAATAGAATCAAATGTATAAATTGCATTTATGGAACATATTGCTCTCAATCTGTCAACATTGAATTTTCTGCATGCTAACTTGGGCTACATCAGAATTCCCAATCCTAATTCTTAACTACTAAAAAGCTATTTAGTGTGGAATTATGTAGTGCCCTGGATTTTAAAAGCAATTCGGACACAACGCTCACTACTTTTCTTTTCTTTTTCTTTTTCTGAATGCTGGATATGACGGCACCAATTTCACAAAGTAAAAATCTAACCAATATGAACACTTCGCTACGTCTATTTACGACTTCACCGTGTTCTAATGATGAAAATGTGGATAGTTTATCAAAAAAATTACATTTAAACACGTTTATATCTCAAAAAATTGTACAACCGCACTGCATTGTGGTCTATATTCACTAATGTAATGAGCGTTGATGCATGCTGTCTTTTCGTAAAGGCTTCTGGGAAATTTCTATTGCACTTTATTTTGGAATTGTAGATTCAGACAGCACTAGAAAATGTAGTGCACTATGTGGTGAGTAGGGGCAGAATTTGGATATAACTTTGATGCAGACTGGAATATTCCATTGTTTCAGAGGGACGGGGGAGAATGAAACACTTTCACATAATCATAATCAATCTTATGCTATTTCGGTGATTTGGGGTGTTTTTTATTTTATTTAATTTAATAACAACGTTAAATAATAAAGGACATACAAAATTTTTAGACACTTTTTTAAGGGTTCAACTTGGGGCCCCAGAGCGTATTTTAGCCTAATGGTAGGTCCACCCCAGGTATGGAGATGCGTATCGACTCGTAAGAGGAAAAGACACTTACTCCAAGTGTTTTGATGTTGCAGGTTTCTGTGCCCCTAATTTTGTGCAGCTGTTATAGTAATTTAAGTTTTTAGGTAGTCATAACTGTGTTACTTGGAATGTTTTGTTGGTTTCCTGTGTGCCGTACTTCAGGTGTTTGGTTATCACTTTAGTGGAAACTGACTTTCCTGTATCTGGGTCCTTGGTGTTCTCTGTCACAGAAACCTGTGTGAAAATACCTTTAGAGGAGTTTCTCTATGGAAAAATCTGCTTACTGCCCCACAAAGAAACACTATTCATTGAATCCCTTCATACATAAGCTGCTTAAGAATAGGTTTACCCTCTGTGACATTTGTCTTCTCTTCTCTAACTTCTGCATCAGTTCACTCTCCATCGGGCACGCTGAGCCCACCTTTGGGACCCCAGTTTCTGGATGTGCCATACCCCTCCAGGCCTGACAAGCGGCTTTACCTCGGCAAATCCTCCACCCTTCCCTCGCAGGAAAACACAACCCCAGGCCGCTACGCCGACATGGTCAGTCTACCTGGTGGAGCCACGCCCACCCATCACCAGCGCTGGAGCAACCCGGGCGACAGCAGCCCTGCGTGGAGCACCATCCAGCACACCTGCCGCCGGCCGCTCACAGAGTACCGCGCATACTCCCACGAGTTCAGCACATTACAGAGCAAAGAGTGGAAAGGGAGCCAGCAGCCGGCGATGATCCAGGACGGCAGCTTGAAGCGGGAGCGAGAACCCCAGTTACCCCCTAAGGTGCCACGATCAGCCACCCAAGTGGATTTGTCAGAACCAAACGTAAGTGTGTTCAGGTTTTACCACCGTAACGGTTATGTTCACACAGATATTTTCAAAGACACAGCCTCAGAGTTTACTTCAAGACCTGGTCACAATCCTCCGGTTCTTTATTTAATCCCACACCAAACAGATGATTTCAAGGTCAAGGGTCAGTGGGGACGACATGATCTGATGAAAGCCTCCTTCGTTGTGTTTCTGTCTAAATTGTATGTTGGGGATTGTGTTCACATTTGAATCTTAGGTCGGGGTCAGGGAATTTTCTTTGCAAGCCCTAAACACTTGTCTCATGGCGAGGGCGGCCAGCAGACGCCATGTGCCACACAGAGCAGTTGTCAAAGCTTAAGACGAAAAGCAGAAAAGAGTCAAAGATGAAAGAATGATCCGGCTGGAGATTACAAAGTCACTGAGTTCTAGGTCACTGGATCCTAAAGAAGGTGACAATCTATCGTTGCTTAAATGTCTGGGCGGCTTGCTTTACCTGGTTATGTACTGTCCCCTTCCTGATGACTAAATCTAGCATCCCCAACCACTACGTGACCTGGATTTATTCAGGTTTAACAATTTTTCTAAAAAAAATAACTGGACTTTCTCTAAAGCAAGTTCACTTTGGAATGATTTTTTTTTTTACTGAAAATCTAAATCTTTTTTTGACAACCCAAAAGGAATATCAACAAAGAACAGAAATCTTAGGTAGTATTTGCTCAAAGTGAACCCAAATGGATCCTGGTTCAGGACCAGGAACCGCTCTCTGACCCATTTTTAGGTGGTCTTGTTTTTTATCCAATTTGAGAGAGCTCCGCTTCACTCAGAATTTTCTCAGTCTGAATAGACTCTGTGCTCAAAGCGGAACAACTGAACCAAAATGGTCACAGTTGCCGGTCATTATTGGATGTAAACAGAGTAGTGGAGCAACAATGAGACGGCAACTCCTGGAAATGTGGTCAAATGAATGCAGGCTCAAAAAATAACTTTCAACATGAGACACGCTGCTTCTTACACTGTTTTCCCAACAATCTATATGTCACTAACACTTATCAGAGTATCTTCCTACGCCGGGTTCACACTGCACGCGGAAGCGCTGCAAAGCGGGGCAAAACGAAGGCCGCTTCCTTTCTGCTGCCTTGTTAACCTATGGTGTAGTTCACACCAGACTGGCGCTGCAGTTCTCTGTGGCCAGCTCGCGCTGTGCAGCGATTGTTTTGGCATCTGGTCTATTTTTTGCGTGAGTGATGCGTGTCAATCCTGGCAGGAAGTTACGCCAAGACACATGAGAAAATGCGGTCAAATTTCAAAATATAACCAATTTTTCACAATAAAATACAGCTATTGACAAATGTGATCTTTTTTGTATCTAAACAGACTGTAGAGATGAGAATAGAGTATTTTCCGGTTCCTAACCCCCTATTCGCGGGGGAACCGGAGACCTCAGGGAATACGTAGAATATGGAGAACCCCCATCTACGTTTCGCCCTCCACCCCCCGCAGCTGAAGAATGTCAGTTACTGATCCATACTCAACAAAACACTTCTGATCATGCTTTGTAAGCCTTTATTGAAGAACATTGGAGTATTGCTCAACATAGTAATTTTTTTTATCCAGAACAATAGACTATGTGCAAGAGGTCATTTCTATCCAGAATTTGCCTGTTTCATCCACAATAAACACCTTTTCTGGATGATAATCATCCTCCGTGATCATTAGGATATTTTCGAGCTGCTTCTGAGTCAGCTGATGCCATTTCTCCATGCAGGCTGGCTGTGAGTGCTGTGAGCCTAGTGGCTTGCTCTTCAACTGCGCTCCCCTCCTTGGAAATATCAGCAGCTCCTTCGGAAGCAAAAGTTTCATACAAGCATCTTAAGTTGTCAAAGGGGTTGTGACGAACAGAAGCAGTCATGGGACTGAAAAAACACAATGTAGTGAGCCGACTACGGAGCTGGGATGTGGTTTTGGTTGTCTGAAAACACAATCAACAAGACAGAGTGAAGATGGACGATGTCAAATTAAGAAGTTCTAAATAACCACAGCTGAGCAGACTCGCAAACAAAATACAAGTATGGTGTGAACTGGATATGAAGCGGATTCCGCATGCGGTATGAACCTGGCGTTGGTCGTTTTCTCCTCAGTAACCGTCTTGTTGCATGGCTTGGCCGTACCAAAGAAGCAGTAATAAAGAAGTTCAAAACTGGTCAGCCAAATGTAAAGTTTGAATTACTGAACTCTCGACAAGGATTGCAAAGCGCAGGACTTTTATTCTTCTTGCCTTGCCCCGCCCCCATAATTCCTGGCCAATGACGGTCATGTGGTTTTGTTTACAGGCTTTAGTTCAAAACAAAAATCTCCAGTTGCTGGCAGTCTGAATACAGACCAAACGCAAGCTTCAGGACTCGATCCGGACCAAATTTAGTGGGCTCGGTCCAGACCAACTGACTTTTCCAGTCTGAATAGACCCTTATTGTTTCAATTTCCCCTTGAAATGAACAACCACCTCCATAGGGAGACAAGAGTCTCTCATGACGCAGATTAGAAACCTTAATCTGGGTTGACAGGAGTTTGTGGCTGATTGGAGACAGTAGGATTAGGCAGCGATTTTTTTTTCTCTGTTGAACTTCTTTTGTACAAGTGACCAAATGAAACCAGCTGTAATGTAAACACAGCAGCAAATCCCCACGTGACTGACTGCGGGAGATTAAAAAACATTGGCGTGGGAATGAGTTAAGAAAATCTGTGTGGCCCATGTCATAGGATCTGAATGGAGGAAGGCGGGCTGCCGGATGGCTTAACAGTGAAAAATTGAGAGTTGAAAAGTGGAAATTGTTTCAACACAACAAAGTTACCACTTTTGTTCCTCTGTCATACTTCAGCACTTCCTCAGAAGAAGCCTCCCCACATTAAGAAATGAATAATTACTCCAGCATCATTTACCATAACCAAGTTCCTTTTTGTTCTGTTAAGGGAAGTTTTGTTTCATTTTGTGGTTCTTCATTCCAGATGAGTCAAACATCCACGTGCTGGTCAGAGTTTGTAACACACATTAGGACACAGGAGCATCTGAGACCAACACACAAAATGAAAATAAAGAAGCAACGTTTGACACATACTCGTCCTCAAAAAGTTCTAGTCCACATGTGTCAATGTCAAGGCCCGGGGGCTGGATCCGGCCTGACGGGTAGTTATATCCGGCCCTCCAGATCATTTTATCTCATTGTAATTAATGACCTGATACTATCTTGCGCTCATTTTTAACTTGTTTAATTTTGACTTAATATATTTTTATGGAGGGTAAAATATTGAAAGAAATTTAAGGCTTAATTTAATTTATTCTGGAATAATATTCCTGCCTTTTTATTATTCAGTTACCTTAAAAAGTTACAATTTAAAAGTTTTAAAAAATTGGAATTCTGTTAGCTTTCTGGATTATTTTGGCATTTACTAAGAGTTTTTTAAGTTATTTTGTAGTTTAGCTCATATTTCAGCAACATGCCAGCTGTATTAGCTCATTTAGGCTATTTTAAACGTTTTTAGACCGTTTTGGAGTTAGGTTAACATTTACATGCTAGCTGTTTTGGCTAATTTAGACGTTTTACAAAAGTTTTTAGGCTATTTTGAAGTGTAGCTATTTTTTTTTAGCTACATGCTAGTTGCTTTGGCTGACCTAGGTTTTTTAATGAGGTTTTTTAGGCTAATTTGGCATTTAGCTAATATTTTAGCGGGGTATTAGCTTCAGCGTTTTCAGCTGTCAATTTCAACATCTTCCGCTTTCAGCACTCGCATCTTCAGCGGTCAAAATTCAGCATACAGAATTCATACTAGCATTATCGCAGGTAATTCTATACATCTAGTTCATAATTATGTTAAAAACTTAAGGTTTTAAAATGATTGTTTTAGTGAGTTCGAATGAGTTTGACACCTCTGTTCTAAGGTATTATGAAAGGCGAGAAACAGCTGCTGCTGCTGCTGCTGCATGTGGTTTTCAGTGTCTTTCGATGAGGAAAGCAAAATAATGCCTACTCAAGCATTTGTACTTTTCCCTTCTCGATGCGATACTGCTAGCAGAGACACAAAGTCACTTGCCTCATATCCTGTGTTTTGTAAGGAAGTGGGCCAGTCAGCCCGTCAGACACACAGACAGCCCTCAAGTTAGTTAACGCTTCAGTGTCAGAAGGGAGCAGACGGAGCGCTGAGACCCAAGAATAAAGTTAAAACTGAAAATGTTACAGAGGACAGCATCCAACGTGTCAGATAAGAAAAGCAGCAAACCGAAGGTGGGTGAGAAAGCTCTGTGAGAAAATCTTACATTTCTGAGTCTCTGAGATTTAGTCAGAATTTAGAAACATGACCTTCCAGAGCATTTTTATTAATAAAAAATAAGCTGCTCATATTTCTGTGTATTCTTCATTAGTGGACCTTCAAATGAAACCGTCACCGCTGCTGCATTAGCTCAGTCTGTTTCAGAGTCTGCAGATCATATTTAATCAGGTTTTCCAGGGATTAGTTATGTCTATAATTATTTCTCTGCTTCGTTTGGGGATCATTGGGGTTTGGGGGATTATGATGACTTTTAGTTTATGAAAAATTGGACAGCATGAGTGAAATACCCAGAATTAAAAGTGGCCACATCATTTAGGTATCATTTGTCTGAGTAAAGACTCTGACAGAGAGCGTTTTACCTGTGATGCCATCTGGGTCAGACTATACCCACAGATATGGTCTTCCTGTAAGAACCACATCCTTTGTGTTGCAGCGCTCTACGAGCTTCGGTCGCTTCGAGGGCCTCAGGCATCACTCTTCACACGCAAAACCAGAGGACAATGGAACAACCTCGGTCAGTTGACATATTATAAGATTGATTCTAGTAAATGAAGTACTATGAGTTGTGGTTTAGCAACAATGGCAGGAAAATGATTAAAAAAATGTGGCCAAGTTTGTGACGTTCCTGTTTTTGGGATGTTGTGTCCTCAGCTCAGAGAGGACTGTGAAAGTCCAGACCCTCACAAGTCGACCGGACTCGGGAAGAAGATGAAGGAGATTTCATTGACCATGCGAAGGAAAATGGGGAAAAAGCATGCCAAGTCCTTTTCAGAGGAGACAGTGAGTCATTTTTTTTGTTATTCAGTCTTACATTCATGTTTAGATGAAAAGTTGGCTTATTTTTGCACATGGTTTTAAAAACGCCTCTGCGCCACTTATCAGGCTGACTTACTGAAAGCTGCTTTTCTCTTATCATTCTCATACATTACTAAACCACATCCTCTATAATGACACCGTCACAGGCATGATTGAGATGAATCGCCTTGCTTTGAGATAAAAAAAAAAAACCTGTGGTGCAGTTGTTTGAAACAGATCAGAAGATATTATTTTTTTCCTTTTTGCTTTTTCATAATCTGTTTCTTCCTGGAGATTTTATGTTAAATCAGAGAATCTGATCGATACAGTTTCATCAGTTCCTCTAAAGGAATGTGGGCCGGATTCGGACCCCAAAACACTATCAGAGATACAGGATTTTTTTTTTTTCAGTGTGGTCATGCATTGTGTGACTTTTGATTCCACTCTTCCAGAGTCTGTGCTCCTATTTGGTTATGTGTGGCTTTCTGTAAAACTTTAAATGTTTGAGTTTAGACGCATCCTATGATTTTTAAACTTCTTTTGTTAACCTACAACTGACCCGCCCCCCTATAAGTGAAGAAAACAGTTATGTGGCCTCACAAGGCAAAGTTGAGGGACCCCTGTGTTAAAGCACATCAAGTCATGGCCCGGGGGCCGGATTCGGCCCTCCGGATAATTATATCCAACCCTCCAGATCATTTTTTTTTTAATTGTTATTAATGACCCAATGTTATCTTGCGCTCATTTCTAACTTGCATAATTTTGACAAAATATATTTTTATGGAGAGTAAAATATTGAAAGTTATTTAAAGGGTTACCAAACAGGACAGTTGGAGGCTGACTCCATTCTTAGCACAAAACGGGGGCGGAGCTGAGCGGTGGAGGTTTGGCTTGGATCTATAATTGACAGGTTTGCGCTACGTAACGTGCGTTGGGTCTTTGATATGGAGAGTGGTACCAGTCAAAGTGATGCAAGTTTCTCCACAGAACTTTCTGAGGAGGCAGCAGATTTTTTGTCTTGAAGGCAATACACCTACGAGCCATGCTAAAGCTAACATGATAATAACCGTTATAGAATCAAAGATGGGCGGTGCTTTTATACTAAAGATGCAGAGCATAATAATAATGTGAGACTTCTGAAATGACGTATTACCTCCTTACAGCCTGTGGGGGGCAGCACACAGACGGTTTTAGACCTTATTTTCAAGAACTAAATAAGTTTATTTTTAATTGTCAAAAATGTGACCAGCCAACAGAACTTTAAATCCCCATTCATAGAAGTCAGCAGAAAAAATGTTGATTTAGTTTTTGTTACCCTTTAAGGTAGAAGTTGATTTATTCCGGAATAATATTCCTGCCTGTTTTTAATTCATGGTAATGTTAAAAAAGTTACGTTTTTAAAGTTTTAAAATACAGTTTTAGTAAATGTTTATTTTGTTGGCCCGTGACCTTTTGGATTTTGGCCCCATGTGCGATTTAGTTTGACACCCCTTTTCTAAAGGACGGTCTCTCATTTCTGTTTTTCTTCAGGGAGATGACACAGACAAAGACCCGGAGGCGGAGCAGGAAGCTGCTCAGATAGCTGAGAAGAACTCTGCAAAGACCAGCATCTCCTTGGAGAGTCTTTACAGCGGCCAGAGCTCGTCCAGTGAGTGTCTGCACCTGATGCCCTCAGCATGGTGCAAACGTGGAGTGGAAACTCAGAGTTTGATGGTTTTGTGGATTTAGGTGGTGTGACCAGTGAGTCTAACGGTTCTGGTCAGAGAGACAGCCTGAAGCTGGAGGAGGACGGTTCCTACCACGGGCAGTTCTGCGGCAGAGCTCGCGTCCACACAGATTTTGTTCCCAGTCCTTATGACACAGACTCTCTCAAGCTGAAGGTAAGCTTAAGGTTATTTTTAGATTTTTTTTTACCCCAACACAATTGTAATCCTTAGCCTTTTCTCAGGTGGGTGACATCATCAACATCATCAGCAAGCCTCCAATGGGAATCTGGACGGGCATGCTGAACAACAAAGTGGGGAACTTCAAGTTCATCTATGTGGACGTCTTGGAGGAGAAGGAGGAAGAGGAGGAAGCGCCTAAGATCAGACCCCAAAAACTGTGCAGGAGACCTCGACCCACAACGCTGCTGGAGCTGCTGGAGCGCTTAAACCTGGAGGTGAGAGGATCCTGTCATCTAATTTAGCTGAAATGTCATCCAGAAGAAACAAACTAACCCTGTTTGTTGGTTTCAGGAGTACGCCTCCGCCCTGCTGCTGAACGGCTACCAGACGGTGGAAGATCTGCTGCACCTGCAGGAGAAGCACCTGATCGAGCTGAACGTCAAAGACGCCGAGCACAGACACAAGCTGCTCACCGCTGCTGAATACCACTACACAGCAGGTTAGGAGAGTCCCCAGCAACAACCTTCTCTGGGATTACAAAGAAACCTGTTTTTAACCAACTCAACTTGTCAAAACATCCCATTAACTATCATCTCCAGATTAGGTAGAAGCAGTCAAGGTCGTGAGATCTTAAGATTAACTAAATGTTGAAGTACTTGACAGAGATCTTTCAGAAATCTGAACTGTTTCTCTTTGGTTAAGTGAAGCATTAGTATGTGAACTGGGGCAGATTGTGGTCAAACAGGTGCACACACACACACATGCACATATTTAGAGTAGAAATGTATTTCTGAAACATCTACGTTTACACAAGAAATTCAGTGAGGTGTCATTGGTTTTTGTTTTTTCCATGCGTCACCTTTTCTACCAGTTTCTTGCTCTTCAAATATGTCTTCTTGTTAGCAGGACATCCGTGTTGCATCATTATTCATTACCCACGTTGCACTAAAGTTGCAAATGTACCAGTCTGATGCAACAGTTAAAGTTGCTGTAAAACCCTAAATATAGTAGTTTAAACTTGAACGTCAATTAAGGTTAAAATTATGTTTTTTTAAATGGTACAGCACTATTTTTTTTCTTTTTTTGTGGTTTTGAGCTTGAAACTCCAAAGAAAAACAAATGAAAAAAAAAGAGTGAGAATCACTTCCTGTAGATCAGTGTTTTTTTTTTTTCTTTTCTCATCTGTGAATTAGAAAGAATGCGGGTTCATAGCAATGACGTGCGATGTTTTCTAGTGTAAGGAATGCTTTCTGAGCTTCCAGGCAGCAGCAGCTTTGAGTTTAGTCATCATCTATGTTTAAACAGGACGCTTCCAGCTGTGTAGAAAGTCTGCCACCATGTGGAGCTGTCAGGTTTCATCAGGTAAACGTGACGCAAAGATGCTTTTTAATGGCTATTTTAATACCATGTATCTTTAAGCATTTATTTATTGATTTATAATTTTATTCGTTTAGTGCCCATTTGAAATAATTAATAATACATTTATTTAATAACTAATTTTTTTGTATTTGTCCCTTCCAATCCTCCATATCATCAGAGCGTTTTCATCAATAGATTGGGGGAAAAAAAACATTAAAAAAACACAAAAATTTAAATGTACCTTAATTGAACTGTGCACATGAAGATACTTGTATTCATGTTTGAAGAGCATGTAAAAGCTGGTACCTGGTTGCAACACAACATCCTGTGAGAAGCTTACCGCCGACTCGACTTCCTGTTAGTTAGATAGAAAGCAGATAAGGACGGGTTCCTGTAATCTTGTGTCTTAAATTACGGGGCCTGATTACTGCACCGCTCTGAAAGGGAAACAAAGATGAACAATAATAGGTTGGAATTTTTTTCTCAGTAAAACTCCGGGAGAGCCAAATGAGAGGTCATCGTTGCTTTTCTTTTTTTTTTTTTTCACTGTTTGGGAAGGCAGCACAGTTCAACAGATGGCAACAGCCTGACATGACCGAACTCGCTGACACACAAACGCCAGTAATTTAATCAAGCTGCACTCAATGAGGTTAGTGGTTAGGAGGATTAGTAAAAATTATACGGACAGTGAGACCGTTTTGGTGGAAAACAAATGCATCTTGAAAGGGTTTTTTTTTTTTATGAAGATTCTACATGTGCTGAAAGAAAGAGGCATTATTTAGTTAATTGTAACCCTCTGTGTAATCCAGTTTTTTTTTTCTCCACCATTAACAAAAGAAGTAAAAGTTGCAAAAGCAAACAAAAAAAAAAACACAAGGATGGATGGACAGATAGATGGGCAAATAGACAGACTTGAGAAGCAAATAGGGCTGAGTATCGAAAATAATTTCCAGAATAATTCTGATTTTTTTTCCGATTCTTTCCTCTACTTATTTCCATTCAATTAAATTTTGAGTTTAGACATTTTCCAAATTTAGATACTTTTGTTTGAAAATACATTAATAATCTACCATGTGTTTTGAATATGTTTATATGAATTCAATATAGATCACACACTTTAAAATGTATTAGTGAAATAATGAGATTGTTTGTAGCAAACAGTCTTACATGGATTCTCAAATGGAGAAGCTCCAACAATCATTCTGCTTCTCCTGAAGGGCAAATCAGTTTCGCCACTAGGTGGAGCTCGAACTATAGCATTACATCTTAATCTAGAAGAAGATGAAAAATTAGCAAAAAATAATGTTTTAGACCACAAATGGTTACTTTAAATTAGAATTTCCTTAAAATAGTTTGGAAAATTCATTCCTGTGATTATATAAAGATGTATATTTAGTCAGAAATGCATGTTTACGTCGACTGAGCGTTAGCATTAGCTGTCCTATGGGAAATTCCATTTAATGTTAGCATCAAGCAAGGAGGGTTTGGCTTTATTTGTTAGATTTATCTCTATTTCTATGATTCAATTATTATGTTAAACTCAAATTGATTAATCGATTTTATCAACCCAGCATATATATATAAAAAAAAGGAAACAGTGTCCTGCTAGTGCCTGTCCAAAGGTCATGTCAGGAAGAGCATTCAACGTAAAATTTTTAAGATATATATATATGGATAGATGAAGTGATACGATGCTCGCATGGTTTTCTATGCATATTAGGGGTTTGGAAGGAAACTCTGCACACCCAGAATTGCCCTCCCCTGATAGTCTCCCTGCACCCCATTATTACCTCCCTCTGTCAAATCATACTAGCACTTATTTTTAGCTTTTTTTTTTTTTTTATTAACAAGAAGTACATAGAGAAAATTCATGCAGAAAACCTGCTGATGCTTAACCCTGTGACTGTGTTCTGTTTGGTTTGTGGCTGCAGGCGATGATGTCAGAGACACAGAGGAAAACAGATCCTCCAACAGTCTACAGGAAGAAGACAGCGACTGTCCCAGAGACTCAGGCTGCTTCATCCCATCCGAGTGTTCAGAAACCAAGGACGACGCAGAGCAGGTCGCAGATGCGCCGAGCTCCTAGAAGTGCTCCTCGTTTATCCGGATATGTTGACGTTTGGAATTCACGGCTGCAAATTTTGTTAAAAATTTCGAAAAAATGGTACAAAAAATTCTTCCTTAACCGTTTAATGATGTTTGTTTATCTTGTTCCAACTGCAAACTTTTCCAATTTGGGAGTTTTCCAGATGTGAAATATGACCAAAAAACGACTTTTCTAAATGCCATCTTGTCCTCTTGTTGTTTTATCAAAGTAAAACTTGTCACGTTTCATTCTTAGAGCTATTGCTAAGTATCATTTCACAGATATATCTGATTTATTTATTGTTCCAAATATATTAAATATTTTCTTAAAATCGTTTAAGCCTTTATTTAAAACAGCTGCATTATTTGTATTTTTCCTGTCATGTTCAGTCTCAGTTCATCTTCGTGTGGTCTGATTTTCTGTCCTCTGAATTAAGCAAATCTAAAGAGTGGATGTTTTTGAATGCAAGCATCAGGATTTCTAACCTGTTTACTGTACAGAATGAGTGTATTATTTTATGATCAAGAATTTGAATAGGTGTGTGTGTAAGAGTGAGTATGTGGGTCATTGTGAACATTTGTATTCATATGATATCATAAACCTTTTGTAAATAAAATTTAAACATTAAAATGGCCTCCTTTTCTCTTTGCCATTAGCAAAACATAGTAAATTAAAGTTTACTACTAGTAAAAGTAAAGAAGTATACTTTTGTCATCTTCCATCTTCATGAAGCTACAGAGACTCTAACTTGAATTCTGATTGGTTGAATCAACATAAATGTGTTTATGTAAATTTGCAGAAAAGCCAGAAGTGAGGATGAAAGTACTGACTGTATGAGTGTAAGGCAGACCTCCATGAACCTAGCAACAAGTGAGGGCTAAAATCTGATTGGTTGGAAACTGTCATGTGGCTAAAAAAAAAAACGAAATTAGTAGGACAGGAACACAGTCAGGCGTAAGGCTGAGAGACAGTTGGAATGATCTAAAATATATTTTGGACAAACATAAATATATATATATATGCACTGCTCACAAAAATTAAAGGAGCACTTTAAAGAAACACATTAGATCCATCAGATCTCAATATGGATATCTATATAATTTGGATATGTATACAAATAACAACAGTAACGTCTGAGGAACTAAAGGATACCAAGTCTTTTAATGGAAGTGAAAGTTTTCAGTCTACAGAGGCTCAATTGTGTAGACACCATCAAATCAGAGTGAAATGAAGATGTGGCAGGACAGTCTATTTTCTCCAAAACTTAATTTCTGCAACTCAAAATGCTTTTCAGTATCTTGTGTGGCCCCCACGAGCTTGTATGCATGCTTGACAACGTCACAGCATGCTCTTAATGAGACGACGAATGGTGTCTTGTGGCATTTCCTCCCAGATCTGTGTGAGGGCATCCCTGAGCTGTTGTACGGTCTGAGGAGCAACCTGGCGGCGCCTAATGGACCCAAACATAATGTCCCAGAGATGTTCAATTGGGTTTAAGTCAGGGGATGGTGAAGGTCATTCAATTGTTTCAATTCCTTCATCTTCCAGGTACTGCCTGTATACTCTTGTCACATGAAGCCGGGCATTGTCGTGCATTAGGAGGAAACCAGGACCTACTGCACCAGCGTAGGGTCTGACAATGGGTTGAAGGATTTCATCTGGATACCTTATGGCAGTCAAAGCTTCACGGTGCTGGGCAGTGAGCACAGGGCCCACTACAGGACGTGGGGCCCTCAGGCCACCTTCATGAAGTCTGTTCCTGATTGTTTGGGTAGAGACATTCACACCAGTGGCCCTCTGGAGGTCATTCTGTAGGGCACGAGCAGTGCTCAGCCTGTTCCTCCTTGCACAAAGGAGCAGGTATGGGTCCTGCTGGGGGTTGAGGACCTTCTACGGCCCTGTCCAGCTCTCCCAGAATAACCAGCAGTCTCCTGAAATCTCCTCCATGTTCTGGAGATTGTGCTGGGAGACACATTAAACCTTCTTGCTGCAGCACGTGTGGATGTTCCATCCTGGAGAAGTTGGACAACCTGTGCAACTTCTGTAGGGTTTAGGAATCTCCTCATACTGCCAGTAGAGAGAATTACACAAGATAAAATCAGCACGAGTGGAAAACCAGCCAAAAAAGATCAAGAGGGAGAAACTTGAAATGACCTCCACATGTAACAGCAGTCCTGTTTGGAGGGTTTTCTAATTGTTGCCACTGAAGTGCACCTGTTGTTAATTCCATCAACACCAATACAGCTGAAATTGATTAACGAGGCTTTCAGCTGCTTAATTAACAAGAAAATGATCAGACAGGTTTCATTCAATTCATGCCAGGCACAATAAAAAAAAAGTGTTCCTTTAATTTTTGTGCTACGTTAATATATAAACGTTATTCATTTATTTATTTTTTTGTTACAGTATCTGCCAGCCACTTATTGTCTGCAAATGATCATAAAATAAAATCACTCACAATTGTGCACATTTAGAACATTTAGATTTAATCCTTTGTGACTAAAAATCAGTTTTTTCTCATCTTTTTAATTTACCTCTGTATTTTCTATTTGAAAGGCTACCTGCTTGCTTATTTGGCATCATTCAAATCAGCAAAACCTCTCTTATGTAACACTGCCTTCATTTTGTCATGTGTCATAGTCACACACTATACATCAAATTATACAAAAGAGCAGGAAATTCTATGTAGAAAAATAGGTTTCGTTTTGCTGTGGAAACCCCCAAAATGTTTAACAAACAGTTTTTACAACATAGAATAAAAGTTTTATTTGTAATTTTATAGAAACAACAAAAATGAAATTTGTCAACAAACAAATCAATATGTTTTAAATTAAAATACTGAAGAAAAAACATCAAGGCTAAAACCACACCAAGCAGCCCTAGAAAATAAGAATTTCTCTCCTAAAACACTGCTGGGCATTTTACACTTTTCCTGGAATTCTCTTTTTCCTTTTTATTCTTCTTTTTTGGTGTCTTTTTTTTTTTTTTTTATTTTGAATTTAAGGCTTCAAGGCAGACAGATTTTCAGAAGAGCGCCACAAACAAAAGGCACATGAACCACAAAGTACCAGTAACATGTGGGTACAAAATCATGATGAATCCAAATGACACACACACGCACAAAAAGAAGTGAATAAAAAATAACCATTGAAAATAAATAAATAAATAGTTTAAAATAATAATAATAATAATATTCCTGGGTGTACATAAGAGAAAAAGTCTTCCTCAAGTACTTTAAGGCCTTAATAATTTTTTCCCGTTTTTGTTACCGATTAATTTCAGAGTATTGAGTGATTCTCCATCAAGTAACTTTTAAAGGCAAATACATTAGTTTTCGATTGCTCTATTTACATGCAGTAAGAGAGAATTTGGCTAAAATCAATGTATTATTGATTGTAAAATCGTTCTTATTGTCGTAAAAGGTCAGTCCAAATATGATATATCTTCATATAATATTTTGTAATGATTGTAATGTTCCGTGGTGCCGTGAATGCAGCACAAAAGTTCTTCTTTTTTCTTGTTAGCCCCATTGGCTATCAGTGAGACTACGTCATCACGTTTTGGGGCGACTGGATGAGCTCGTGCCTTTCTGGGTCTTGTAGTTATATGCATACATTCAATACGGAGAAACCAGCGCGAGTACCAGTAAATAAACTACATTACCCAGAATGTGTAGGACCAGACGCAAAGTTGACGTGTGTTTAGTTGACGGACCACAAAATTCCCATCAGCTCGACACGGTTACCGGACATAGCGGTGATTTAAGAAGAATATTTTTTGCTGATGCTTTAAAACATTTAGTACATTTTGTTATTCGTGAGTAACGATGTCTGGAGAGCTGTCTATGATCGGTAAGTTAAATCTAACCGTGTTTAAATGCTAAACACACGAGTTATCCGGCTATGATGCGCCTGTTCTGGCTCCTCAGGTTCGGTCATCCTGGCTCTGTTCCTGGCTGGTTACCTCGGACAGCAATACTTACCGCCTCCTAAGCCCAAAGTGATCGGCCTGGATTTGGGTACCACGTTCTGCTCTGTGGGGGTCTTCCACCCGGGAACCGGGGAGGTGGAAGTGATAGCGGATGAACAGGGAAGGCAGAGCATCCCCAGCGCCGTGTCCTTCACCACCACAGAGGTGCTGGCCGGACACGAAGCTCTGGACCTGGCGGACAGCAACGCCCAGAACACCTTCTACGACGCCAAGAGGTTTATTGGGAAGATCTTCGAGCCGGGGACGCTGGAACAAGAAAGCTCCCGGTACCCGTTCAAGGTGAGCTTGGAAGTTCCAAATCTCATGATGTCACCTCATCTAAAAAATCTAAAGGTGTTTGCTGTCCGTCTCTCCTCGCAGGTCATCAACAACAATGGAAGTGCTGAGTTTGTGGTCTTCACCAACCGCTCCTTCACCGTGACCCCAGAGTTCATCGGCTCCAGGCTGCTGCTGAAGATGAAGAAGATGGCTGAGCTCCAGCTGGGGGTCCCCATCCAGAAGGCCGTCATCTCAGTGCCTGCAGAGTTTGATGAGAGGCAGAGGAACTACACCGAAAGAGCCGCCAACCTCGCAGGTCAGTACGCTTTCAAACTCTCCCCCGTTTAGACGTTATCTTTTTTATTTTAGCTTCATGTTTGACCTTCCAGGTTTGGAAATCCTGCGTGTCATCAACGAGCCCACGGCTGCAGCCATGGCCTACGGCCTGCACAAAGTGGATGTGTTCAATGTCCTGGTGGTCGACCTTGGGGGCGGGACCTTGGACGTGTCGCTGTTAAATAAACAAGGAGGCATGTTCCTCACCAGAGCAATGGCAGGTATGAGTTTCATCAGAAAGGCTTTAAAGACCAAAAATCTTGACATTCTCTGGAGGTTTTGAATTATTTCTAGGGATAATCAGAAATAAAATCTATCAAGTTGATGCTAAGGTATAAAAAATACATGTTTTTACAGGAAATAACAAGCTGGGGGGTCAAGACTTCAGCCAGAAGCTGCTCCAGTACACCACCGAGCGAGTCCGTCAGGAGTTCGGCGTGGTCCCCACCCTCAAAGAGGACATCCATCACCTCCGGCAAGCGGTCGAAGCCGCCAAACTCAACCTCACCCTCCATCCCACCGCTACAATCAGCACGCCGCTGCACCTTCACACCGCCGCAGGCCCCAAAACCTTTCCGGTTCTCTTCCGGACGGTGGTCACACGCGAGCTCTTCGAGGAGCTCAACGAGGAGCTCTTCCAGAAGATCCTGGCGCCGGTCAAGACCGTGTTGGCGGAGGGCCACCTGGAGAAGGAGGACGTGGATGAGATCGTGCTGGTCGGAGGCTCCACCAGGATACCGCGGATCCGGAAGATCATCAGCGAGTTCTTTGGGAAGGAGCCCAACACGTCGGTGGACCCGGACCTGGCCGTGGTGACGGGCGTGGCCATTCAGGCCGGCATCATGGGCGGCTCCTGGCCGCTGCAAGTGAGCGCCGTGGAAATCCCCAACAGACACCTGCGCAAGACGAACTTCAGCTAATCCTAGGACGGTTGGGATATTACCAGTGCCAAACTCCTAACATGCACTTTACCTCCACAAAGACCAATGCACAGCTGTCTGAGAAGCGCCCCCTGCTGGGCTGTGAGGGTGCAGCATTTGCGTGTCAATGACTGATCAGGTTTGCTGCTGTTTTGGTGTTGAGTGCAACAGATTTGACTCAACAGGATGGCATGCGAGCATGTTTGGGGTCACAGATAATAATCTGCTGCTCATTCAGGGAACAGATGCTCGTGTTTTGCGAAAGCTGCTGCACCTTCATCTTTATTTATTTATGTCTCAGCTCGTTTGTTGTTTTTTTTTTTTTTTTTTTTTTTTGCTTAAGTCCAGTGTTTGTGCCTTTTCAGAATGCTGCTAATTGTTTCAAAGGAGCTGACAGTGCAGCTTCATATCTGCAGGTTTTTCATCACCATGTAGATTCTAGCTAAGCTATAAAGCATCAGTTACACTCTATAATATTAACCCTCGTCCTGTCTTCTGCTGAGGTTCAGATTAGAGTTTCCTGATCCACAAGTGAAGAACTGAAAAGCCTTAATGTTTACTCTCTCTAGCATCATGGCTGAAAGGGAAACGAGTCACATGGAGGCAGTGCAGCTCCTTTTGTGCAGTTTGTGGTTCTACAGAAGGACCAAAGTGATGCTTATTAGTGCCTTGTGTGTTTTGACTAAGGTATTTTTGTTGTTGCTGGGAAAAAAAATATAGAACTTAATCTGAACTGTATTTTCTGGCCTGCTTTCATTTTATTAGGCAGGTCATCTTCCATGTCCCTCTGAGGCTCTGCAGCTCAGATTTACCAGCTTACACTGAGATAGAATGGTGTTTTAGAGGAATGTTGTATTTATTTCAACTACTTCAGCAAAGCAGAACATATGTTAAAGGATTGAAATTGAGAAGTTCACTCCAACTATCTTTGAACCATTGTCCAGTGGGTCTTTTGAATAGAATTATGCTGTTTTTGACCAAAAAAAAAAACTTTTTTAGGAGAGTTTCTGCAGAGCGGCAGGAGTTCATTATTGTTGGGTAAGCCTGCACTGTCCATCATCCCTGTATTTACTTTCTCCTGCTAGCTTACAGCTCCTCACAACGCAAAGCTAGCATTAGCAGTGCAGCAAAAATGGCGAGGAGCTCTCCAGCCGTACGGTTTTGAGCCAGATGCAGCTCAGATGAGGAAAACTTAAACTTTCATGGATCCATTTGTTAAAACGTTCTTCAGAATGGAGCGGAGCAAGGAGCGTGCGGAACTCCAAACGGCATTTTTTCATCTGCTCCTGATTCACGATTTAAAGAAATACTCAGGAAGGTACTTTTAATCTTAATTTTCTGTATACTTGTCCTATCATGAGAAAACACCACCAAAAACATGATTTTTATCTGAGAAAAGTTTTACTTTCCCAATTCAGCACAAATGAGTCCAGATTCTGCTTATTCTGAGGTGTTTGAAGGATTTTACTGTTTATTAATCTGAGTTTAGAACCTTCTAATGCAGCTAAATGAATGCTTGTTATCCTCCATTCACAGCTATAAGCAGCCTGTGTGGTTTATAAAGGGGTAGTTCTGAGAACCCAAATGTTTCAGGAGAAAGTTTGTATTTTTTGTAGCATTCCTCTGTTCTTCAGGGCTGGAGTTAAATCTTAAAAAGTGGTAACACAATGACAAAAACAGTGAAAGTTAAAAGATCACAAGGTTTAATATCGACTTTGGAGGCACAGTAATACTCAAACAAAAATCAAACTGCAGTCAGTCTCACTGTGAACCCGACAGCATTCCTCCGTTAAAGCTCTATTTTGCACATTTATTCCTCACGTTTCCTAACATCAAAATAAAACCGATGTGAAAAGCTCAACCGTTTCCTCTGATTTGTATTGTTCATTTGGCTGGCTAGAGCTTCTCAAATATAACACACACACGTCACAATAAACATCACAGCATGCAATATACAAAAAAGAAAAACATCTATACAAGGGATTTAAACACATCTTTACAAAAACAGTTAAAAACAGCTGATCAAAACAGAAAAATCTTTACTCTTAAAAACATTTTGATCAGCTTTGGTTTCACACAGCAGCATGCTAAAACCACAAGTGCAGTTCAGAGATATCATACTTGTGAACACTTTGTAAACATGGGGTTTCCTCTTTGAATCTAGTTTTGAGTGGTTGTCTGAACTGATGCCAAACTAAAGTGTGAACAGCAGGCAGGAGCAAAGTGAAAAGCGACTGGCTTCATGCTACAGTAAAGTCTCCATCTGCGAGCAGAACAGCCTTTAAAATGTACCTGAAAGTATTAAACCTATAAAATAAGCAGGAAATTTCACTTTTAGATGGGAAAGAAAGAAATCACAGATTAAGTTAATTCCATTAACAAGTGCTAGCAGTCCTGTGTGATTTACAACATGTCAAACAAGAAAATAGATATTTACACGATTTACAGTGTGCAGAAAGTCACATCCAGCAGGTCAGAGTTTAGCCTGAAGCAGGAATGATGCAACTCTTCCCCGTCAATCACTGACTGATGCTCTGGTTGGAGTAGTAGTTGTAGCCATCCATGTACGGCTCCTCATCGGCTCCCATTTCGCTCCTCACCTCTAGAGGGCGACAGATATGCAGAAAACAAGTCAAAGCTTTGCAGCTCTGACTTTGCAAATGTGTCCTTTTCGCAGAAACGCCAGCCTTCGCTCGGTTCTTGAACTCACCTTTCATCTCCCACACAACAGGCCGTCTAAACACCGACTGGGGGATTAAACTACTGGTCTCCGTGGGGGAGGAGTGTGTGGGAGGACAGGACGGTGAGGGGATGACGGGATGGAAAGGAAAACGCGAGGGAGGCAGAAGGGGTTGAAGGCAATGAGGGAGGCGCTCGATGCATGGAGGGAAAATAGGAGTCACTGCTTGCGAGGAGGATGGTAGAGCGGTGAGGAGCACGTCACACAAATGATGGGGCGGGGAGGAGGTTACTGGGGTTGATCTTTGTCATGAAAGAGAGGAAGAGGAGGAGAACTGAAAACATTCAGAGGCATGCAGCGACATGCTAGCAACACAAGTTTTTTTTTTTTTTTTTCCAAAACAGAGGCTGGTGACAAGCGGAATGCAGGTCCTCACCAGAGAAGATGAGTTTCTCCTTCATGACGTTGACGTCTCGGCTGGCCGTCCTGACCGAGGCGCTCAGCATGATCTGCTCGGGGTTGTAGCTGCGCATGCCGCTCATCCGATACCTGTGGAGGTCAGGCTGGGTCAGATTTCAGAGCTGGGAACCACAAAGGAATCTGCTCCCACACGTGTGTGACGTGAGGATCAGTGCTGCTGTGGAGTCTGGTCACATGCCTGGCTGCAGCGTGCGTCTGCAGGTTTGACTCTACACTCAGAGGACGGCTCGCTTTCATGTAAAACTAACAGTCAACTCTCAGAATAAAATTCATTTGAACTATGGCAAAAGTCTTTTTTTTTAAATTATTTTTATAGAAATGTTTCTTTTTAAATAAAATATCGAAAACTAATACAATTCTCCAGAATGACAAAGTCAAAATTCTTTCATTTTCTTTAGTGAAATATTTCACATTTTTTCAACGACGTGTTAATTTTTCAACTTCACAAGTGAATATAAAATGAGACATACTTATGACGGGTAAAATAAAGCTTTTATAAGTTTTTTGAGTCAAAATGTACCTTTTTTTGGAAAAGTTTGTCATTTTTTAAAATAATCTTTAAAAATTACATCTCAGAGATGAATGCAGGAAAAAGCCAATGATTAGAGAGAATCCTCTCTGGATAAGATCCACTGACTGTATATGAGAACTAGAATCATCTATAGAAATAGTTAACTTTGGCTCCAAACAAATGAAGCCAATTCAGGCGCCATTTTTATGCGAGGTCATCAGAGATCAGTCTGAGTCAACGTTTCCATGGTAACCACTCTCGTCAATCAGGAGTGAGCTTGTTTGAAGTCCAGACCCATAACACCTAAAAGAGGTCTCACAAGAACATTTGAACTGAACTGTTTAATGTTTGACACAGGGGCCAGCAGAGTTCACCTACTTTTATTGAGACATCTGATTGGCTGTTCATAGCTTGAATTAAAGAAAAATTAGGATTAACAAGAACATGTTAAAAATGTGTCAGAGCAAGAATGGTGATTCTGACACAGACTGAGTAACAGCCGTTCATTTCTCTATAGAAGTCTATGGGATTTCGGCTCCTTGGAACCAGCATGGACTATGGAGAGAGAATGTTTCACCTGATTCGTGCCCCTTTAGTTCTTGATGTGCGTAACTTTGGATTTACGTGTGTGTAACTCTTGAATTCTAACTAATACAATATATTTTGTGCATAAGTACAAAAATTATAAAAAAAAATAAAACACAATTTACACATGCACAACTTAAAATTACAACAGCTTGAAACTAACTGCACACAAACTTTTTTATATTAATTATCAAGCATATCTGCTTAACCCTAGAGCACTATCACCGGGTGATTTTCACCAGAGCAAAAGTATTTTCATTCGTTTAAATTTGTTGCATTCTTTAAGTATCATGGGTCCCTGGGTAAAGTCTCATTAATTCATCATTTAATTAATTATCATTAGTTATTTTTTTTAGGATATTTTTCTTCTCAAATTCCTACATTTAAAGCATGTTTTTAGGATCTTCCTATGCTTTTTCCCCCACTTAGTTATATAAAAGCACAGTTTGAAATACAAGAAAACTACTCTAATTTATCATGAGTTGTCATACCTTGATCCAATTTTTTTTGAGAAATATTTTTTATTGGGTATTTTCTATCAGGTAAAAATACCCGGCAAAAGTGATGGTGTAACTTTTTATAGCGAAGTGTTCTCGGGTTAAAAAAGTGAGAAAATGTTAAGTTTTCACCCAATAATGCACAAAATGTATTGCATGAGTTACAAATCAAGAATTATGCATGCACAAATCAGGGTGATACTTGTGTCTCTCCATAGGATACTTCATGTTTGGAATGTGAGGGGGAGGAGTCACTCCATCCAGTTCTCTATATACAGTCAATGAGAAGGTTTAGATCATGTTTTGTAATTTGATAAATACACAATTAATACAAATTTTGAGACTTTCCAAAGGATGCTGTTTTCTCATGAATGCTCTTCAAATTGTAAGAAGTCAAAAGGCACTTTTATTACATAAATTGTTTAATAATTTGGCACCTAATAACTAATTAGACACATAGTGATTTCCTGTGTGGGGCTATAAATCAATTAAGACATTTCTAAGTTAATTAGCAGAACTGAACCCTTTTTTCTGTGAGGGCAGCCCAGTTGAGCTGCTGAAAGTCCCTACAGCCTAAATTTAGCTGATTTTGTTTCCCGCCTTAATGGAATGAAAAGTCTTCTGCTTTAGAGCCAGTAGTAACTAATGCACTGAGGCTGTTAGGAGCAGAATTGGAAAGTATTTAATGAGTCTGCTTCAATGAAAACTAATCCTATGGCGACTTCCCTCGTGAGTGCAGAGTTCATTTAGTCATTCCCTTTAATGATACAGATGATTAATTTGAAACCTCTTCAAGTCCTTCTGCGCTACTTCAGTTTGTGTATTCAATTTATTTTCTGTAAAAAGTGATTAAAAAAGAAGAAAGAAAATATGAGGAGCAGCACAGCAACACCACTACAATGAGGGAAATAAAAATAGAGGTCTTGAATATTACAGGAAATAATAGAATATGAATTATATTAATGACTGGGGTGAAAATAAGGGGAGAGAACAGAAATGCATCAGACTGAGGGTTGAGGTGATGAGAGCAGTTTGGGTTGAGCAGAGGGGAGCCGTTACCTGATTATGTGATAGCTGAGAGAAGATGCCAGAATGCAGCAGAGGAGGAGAAGAGCATGCACGCCGGGCAGAGGAGAGAGGAGAACGACGGAGAGGGTGGAAAGATAGAAAAGGACAAAAGAAGGAGGGAGAAAGAAAAACAAAAAGAGGTCAGTCTGGAAGCCAGCAGAAGCTGAGGAGTCTGGCTGAGAGGAGCGAGCTTTGACCAGAGGGACACAAAAGAAGAGGACACATAAATCCATCCATCCCAGAGGAGACGGGAGAACGGGCCGTCTGTCTGTTGGGTCACCAAACGGAAACACTGAAAAACTGCAAAGGGTTCGACTAGTCGAGGGGTCGGTAACCTTCAACACTTAAAAGAGCCTTTCGGGTCCATTTCTAACCAACAACAACCCAGTAGGAGCCACGAAGTCTTACTTCATCCTTTAGAAAAATAAGACAGATTTGTATTACTGTTACTATTATGGTTTGAATTTACTGTCATAAATAAAACTAAAACAAAGAGAAATGAGCCTTTTTTTCCCTAATTATTAGTTTATCAGTTGACAGAAGTTCACACGACTTCCTTTCAATATAAAAGACACCTTGTCCCGTGCAGGATAATCTCAGTGCAGAAAATATAATAGTAGGAGTGTAATGTCAGCAGTGATATTTAAAAAGAAAGCCATAAAAAGTTTATTCTACTGTTTTTGATGCATCTCACCCAGAAATTTGTAAATCTAACAAGCTAAAATTGAATCAGGGCTAATTATATGTGACCCTTTCTAGACTTTCAGGACCATTTGGCCAACTAAAAATGCTGAATTAAAATTAAAAAAAAAAAAGAAATCCTTCTTATAATCCAACGATCTTTAATTCTGGCTGTGCTCATTGACCTCCAATTGATTTCCTGTAGTATACGACACTCAAAGATTTGACGGATTGCTTGATTGATTATTACAGGAGCGATATGTACTGTACTTCAATTGTTTGAGAATGAGTTTAATAAAGCTCGACTTATCTGACAGGCAAGTAAGTTACCTTTTAACACACAATTACAAACATTTTATTTGTCTTGAACCAGAGAGCCACAACGGGGAGGTAAAAAGAGCCCCATGTGGCAACAGAGCTGCAGGTTGCAGACCCCTGGACTAGGAAAGAAAAAATGTCTTGACTAGTTTGTGACAAGAAGAGGAGAAAGTACCAAAAAAAATCTAAAACAGCAGTGATACGAAATGTTTTCAAGTTGATGTAATCGTTTAAATATTTGCTTTGTGGGTCACTGGAAAAGAACACGTCAGCCATTTGTCACGATGCTGGTGGACAAAAGTGTGTTTCGTCATATTTAGTTATGAAAGCAGTTTCACAGTTTCCATTACGAGCCTAAAAAGTAACCAGCAGATTTCTAAAGACGATGAAGATCTGCATCAGACACTGGTTTCACGTGGGCATTTACACAAAAATACTTTGTTGCACCGCAGCATGCAACAGCCTAAATTCAAGAAAACTTCAATTTGCAATAGGCCACCATACCCGGGAGCTGTCGCTGACCTTTGGGGGTGGGGCAAACAGAAATCATTTTTACCAGTAAGGATTTGCACTTACTTCTGGAGAACAAATATTCCTACAATAACTGCGAAGGAGATGAGGTCTGCAGACACCCACATCAGACAGTATTCGTTTGGTCTCTGAAAATACAGAACATACAAGTCAGCACACAAATCTCCACTGGGCGGAGCTGTACACCTCAACATCAACCAGTCACCAACGGAGGAAAACCAGAACCACATTATTCTCAATGGCACTTTTCTGCTTCCTAATGTGCTTGACATGGAGGATCAGATCTTAAGTCATGACATGGGATGATAATGGAGAGAACATGACAGTTGGAACTTTGAACTGTGCAGCAGGGAGAGCAGGAGTGGAGTTTTCATGCAGAGGGACAGACGGGGACACCAGGCTGCCATCCGGAGTCTACGAAGGCAGAGCCAGCTGAGTCTCTGACTAAGAACAGAGAGGAGGAGAAACGGCAGACGCTCTCCTCTGAGGGGAAGTAAATACACCAGGAAGGAAAGAGCTGAGGCATCATCTATGTAGAATCATGCTCAAAATGTAGCTTTTCAAAAAATAGTGCAATATTGAACATAAATATATTTGAATACAACATTCAAAATTTTAGGAATATAACTTCTTGTTCTTGTTGCTGAGCAGAAATGCTCCAGGTTGTCAGAGAAAATGTGATTAAAGTCCCTCTCCAAACATGTTGTTGATCTATTTTCAAAGTGTTCCCAGTGGTCTCTTCATTACGATTGTGCAGTTTTAACCCAACATTTTTCAAAACCCCATGTCATTTTCTAGGATATAGTATCTGCAGACTGGCAGGAGTTTAACAGAAATTCCTCTCTGAGATGTGGGGATTAAGCCTGCCCCCGTTTCCCGTCATCCTCTCTGTTTACGTGTTCTCCTGCTAGCTTACAGCCCCTCACCACCCCAACATAATATTAGCAGTGAAACTAAAATAGCGAGCAACATTGGAGCAATCCAGGTGTACAGTTTTGATCCAGATACCAGCTCAGATGAAGACATACATGGATCTGTGTCTACAGGCAGATGCATCAGAATGGAGCGGAGCAGGCCTGCTGACTGTAGCACCTACATCACAGCTACAAGCTTTTTCCAACTGTGCTTTTTTTATCTGCTCCTGATGCACAATAATTTGAATAACAAAATACTCAAGAATGCAGTTTTAAGCTTAATTTTCTTATTTTATGTCCTCCATCATCAGAAAAATGTCATCAGAACATATTAAAAAGACCAAAAACATGATTTTCCGCTAAGCAGATCTTTAAATCAATGGGAATTATTCATGAAACACAAAATATGTGAAAACCAATGCAAATAAAAATGCTTTGCAAACAAAAAACATCTTTTGGATGGTGAGATATGACTAAAAAGAAGCTCTGCCAAATCTTCTACAACATAAACATCTCTGGACTTTCTGAAGACCCAATAAACTTGTACTGTATTCATGAACAATAAACAAAATAATACTGTTCTGGTGTTTTCCTTACTGTACTGCGACTTCATGCAGGTAGTAACATAATGCTGATGTGTCTGCGTTTAATGGGTCTTGCTTGGGTTAGCACTTTTGTTGTACTTTATATAAATATTCTAAATATATTCATTCAGAAATAAAAAAAAAACAGAATTGGTTTTCATTAGCAGTAGTCCTCACCATGAGCCAGCTTGGGTAAGGCACCTTTTTGAGGATCTGCGGGGCCTCAGAGGAGACTGCGGACACTCCGCTGCACCAGAGCACCGAGTACAGCCATGGATCATTGACAGTGTAGAGGGTGAGGTCAATGTGAGACTGGGAGAAGTTCCTATAAACAAAACAAAAACCAAAAAAGCATCAGCCTGCATCCACAAGGATATTCTCGTAACTGAGCTTGATGAACTCTGTTCCCAATCAAGTCCAGTGATGTTAGTCAGTTTTAAACAATTCTAAAAGATGGCTAACTTTTAAGTTTTTTATTCAAAAACTAAAATTCTCACATTTCTGCTTTCACTTTTTCTAATTAGATCTGCATCAACAACAAAATTTTAGTCTTTTAATGAAGCCTTTTGGAGCTGCTAACGATGCAAAGAGGCACAGAAATGATGAAAGAGCGTGCTTTTGAAGCTGCTAATAAGACCCAGCAGCTGTGGGGTGATGGTTCAAACCTTACACTGCAGATGGAGACGTAAATACACACGCTCACAGACTGAGATTAGATATGATCTTTTAAAAAATGTCTAATCTTAAGTGTGCTAGAAATCTTAACCTGTGGCTCTGTAGGCGGGACACCCGACCTCACACCACCTCTTTTACATCAATCATACTGCGTTTCATTTTAAATTCAGCTCCATGAATGTGCTGAATAAAATTCAAATGTAAATGATACTTAGAATTTAATGTTTAGACTCTCTTTACTTCAAACATAACAGAAAAGACATTTGATTGTTGCGGTAGGTTTTGTAAGTTACATAAAGTTAAAAAGGGAAATCCGTTTGAGGGCATTACAGTTACTGTAGACAACATCATTGATACTGAATAATCATTGTGCAATTTTCCAGAAATATAATGCTCTCATTAATGACTCATGGGGAAAAAAAACAGTTTAAATATACTTTTTGTCAAACTTGGCCTGTATTTTTTCATGCAATATTTAAAATGACAGTTTCAAAAACGTAATTTTAAATACAAGAATAAATTTTCACATAAATGGTACCAATCTTCTATTTCACAAAACCTGGAAAGTAATTTTAAAGATTTTGAGTTTTATTTTCTATACAGCAGAGTCTGATGTTTGCAGGTTGGGAAACTGCCCTATCAGATGACCCCAATTACGCGCTACACATGACCTCACAGCAACTCAAATTGCACAAAGTTTTAAAGTTGTTGACGTGGTAAAAGAGAAATGTCGTAACTTCCACAGCTACAAAATTTCCTATACCAGTAAGGTTGCTTTCACAACCCAGAAAAAGAGCAAACTGGTTAGTGTGAACACATCCTCATGATCATATGACAAGAACTAAACAACTAATGGAAGCACACACACATGACTAACAAGAAACTTTCTACAGTCTGCAGTCACAGAAAGCTAAAAAAACCCCAAGATTTGTTCTGAAACCAACCAGGAGCTGTGGATGGCAGGTGTAGAGATAAAAGAATTGGAATTAAACCCCGATATTGCTGTTGACGGCTCAGCTGCACACGCTCACATGCACGGCTGATGCTTCATAACATGGTAATGAGGCCACACCTGACTTCATTTGTGCTGACTTGGTTGTATCTCAGCAGCATCCTGCTGACGTCAGACTGCTGCAGACTTTGAAGACTGCATTTGACCAGTGATGTCTGGATCAGGCCGGGCGCTTGCCGCCTCACTTCAGCCCTTTGCTCATCAGTAGTCCACATCACCTGCTCGCAGCAAAAACAAACAGGACACCTTCTAGTATCATATTTACAACATTTTGTGCCAAAAACAGTCAGTTATGGTTAATATTTAAAGACAATAGAGAGCAATAGTATTCCTCATTTTGTCCCATTTACCAGGCGCTGAGGTATCCCAGACCGCTGCACTACTTCCAGTGTATCATTGATCCAGCTGTGGTGGTGGGGGTGATCCGGAGGAGGCCTCTGCAGTCGGAAAACCACAGAGCTGTTGGTAATGGAGGCCAGCTTTAGCAGTTCCTCCAGGCTGCAAACACTCTGGTTGGCGATCTTCCTCCTCTCAGTCGGGGACAGGTTGGGAACTGTCCAGAAGGGGTCGTCCTGAGAAGAGGTGGAGAGGTAAACGGGTCATGGTTGTTTTTAACTTAATTACTAGTTGTACTGGTTGTTCTGAGCTTGCTTTGAATGAGTCGGAACAGGGGAAAAATGTTTTTGTTGAAATGTGCAGGGATTTCAGGTACTGCCAAAGACAACAAACAAAACTTCTGCTGAGGAAAAGTAAACATTAAAAATACCTCATTAGAACCATTATGTACATTCCATTTATTTTATTTTTTAAAAGTTTATACTTAAAGAAATAATTCTCATTATCTTAACTGTTTTACAACATTTTATGTAAAAGTAAAACTATTACACAATAAAATAGTTTTAAAATAAAACAAATAAACAAAATGTAACTTTGGGATTTTACCCTTTATTTTAATAAACTTGAAAATTCAAGACCCACTTAGATCATCTTTTGATCTAATGTAAAAGCATTCCCAGTAGTCTTTTCATTATGATTATTCTGCATCAGCATTGTAAACCTGTATCATTTTCTAGGACACAGTTTCTGCAATGTTCATAAAAAAATTTTGCCCCCGAGTTTTGGGTGGGACCACTGCTGGAAAGCATCCCCACCACCCCTTCACCTCACTGTTGCTGAGAGCTTGTGGCCTGCGCAGTGTATTTTCACAAACACTCTATTTCAAATGGGATTTTATTTTGTCCGTCTCTGATTCAAATCGAGACAAACTCAGAAATGCAAATTTAAGCTTCATTTTCTTTTTACATGTTCTTCATTATCAATAAAAATGCCACAAGAACACGAAGAACACAAAAAAACATGATTTTTATCACACTGGATCTTTAAAGTCGCTCCATGACAATTTTTCTTTAAAAAAAAAAAAACACATTCCCCTTAGAGGTGTCCCACAATCGAAATTACTTATAAAGCCATTTTTCATGTTGATCTGAAGCCCTTTTTTTTTCCAAAATCTCCTCTGAGGGGATTTCGGAGCAGAGCTAAGCAGGCCCACCCCTGATCCCCCTGTCTGATTATGACAGCTCTGTCTCGGTAGCGCAAATCTTCATCGCTGTTACATAAAAACGTCAAGCAATATCGGTAATGTCCAGCCGCATGGTTTTGAGCCGGATGTCAGCTCGTACAAGGAAGTGAAGATCTTCATGAGTTGTGCTTCCATTAATTATGAAATTGCGCAAACATAGTTAATGGAAGCGTGAGGGAGACATTCTGAACACTGGGCAGAAATCACATCGCGTCAGCACCCGCCACAGACCCAAGTGATGCTTTGTTTTAATTAAACAGCCGGATTCCCCTGGTCCACACTAGTTCCAAGTCAGTTGCTAGGCGCCAGTTGAGGTGGCGCGCTGGAGGGGGACCCCACCAAGATGGGATGTTTGCAAAAAGGGCCCAGCGAACGTCCAGTCTTGATCGCAGCCCGTCTCCCACATGTTTCTGGACACCGTCCTGTGAGAGACCCGTCCCCCCGACCAGACAACGAACTGTGGGGCAGCCTGTGGCAACTCCCCCAGCAGCAGGGAGGGGGCCATTGGTCCTCCAGCGGCAGAGTGAGCACACGAAAACCTTGTGAAAAAACTTGGATCTATCACTCAAGCAGATCGGGGAGTTTGCAAATATGCTCTTGGGCCCGGTTGTTGTGACATCACAACAGCTCATCAATTCAAACGGAGCGTCTTTGCTACAGTTTGATTGACAGCAATTTAATAGGAGAAATACTCAGAACTACAAAAACAAAATGATTTCTTATTACATTTGTTCTATTTCATACAAAAAAATACCACACATGCATGTTAAAAACTCAAAAAACATGATTTTCATCAGAGTGGGTCTTCAACAATTAATAAGTCATGACAAAAACGGAAAATAAAAGCACGAGCTATTTAATTTGAATGGGAAGTACCTTGAGGAACCACTCCCCAGCATTGAGCTGCTGCAGATCGGTCCAGTTGAAAGATGATGCGTTGAGTGTTCGTCTCTCTGGAAAAACCTTTTCCACGTCTGTGGTCCTCCGGAGGTCAAGATCGTGCATTAGGAAAGGCACGCCGTCAGCGCTAGTGATTGATAGGGAAAGAGCAGCGCACAAATGAATTAGGCAGAGGAGTTACAGTAATCACAATACTACTGTTGGGCGTATGTCTTTGTTCAAGAAGGATTCCATGTAATCCATTTGGGCAGATGGGCTGTTTACTCTCAAAAAGAGGAAATTGTTTTGCTTTTTCTTTTCTTAAAAAGTAACAAACGGAAAAAAGGGATAAAACGGCTAAAATTATGGATTGTAAGTGAAAGAAAGTGCAGCCACTGGATTCTTTTCTTGGGTTCATACAGACACGCCATCCTGCATGCAGCTGCGGGAAAACCTGTTTGTTTGATTTGCTATTCAAATGTTCAACCACAAACAGGGCTAAACATTTGAAAGACAAATACCTTCGGCATGCATTCGTTAACACAAGAATGACTACATTTAGTCTGGACGCTCCTGAGGCACATTCGATCAGGTTTTTTTTTTTTTTTTTTTTTTTAAGAAATGACTCGGCACTATCAGGAGCTCAGCAGCCTCTCGTCTGGTTTCAGGTTCACTGCTGTATGAAAAATGGATAAAACCTGTCATACGGTCAATATGTACCACTAGTCAATGTCAGGTTCATTTCCCTTCAGTGTAAAGCTGCACTTATACCCCATCTGGTGCTGCAGACTTGCCAACATTAGATAACTGCAGCGAAAGCTGAAAGAAAAAGAAGTCAGCACTTTTTCCTGCTGTATGGAAATGTTTTGGCTATGTCAAGTATAGATAAATAAACCCCAAACAGCCAGCTGCTGCTGGAAAAGGGACAAACATTTCAACAATGTGATACAAATCTTTACAACTTTAGCTGAGGTGAAATGAAAACCAAAATCCTCCATTAGTTTGCAGCATTAAAATAGAAGTTTTATTTATTTATTTTTTTATCTGCCTGCTGAACATTAAGCCGTCATGAACTTTAAGTCATTCCGATCATTGTTTGATTTATGGGTGAAGTATTTTCATCGGTGAAAATTTATTGACTGGAGGCACAATGAATGAAATCTTTTCCAAAAGTTGAACCAGCTGCACCGATTTAAAATCATAAAGTATTTTTTTTTTAAAGAAAAACGGCATTATATATATATATATAAAACAATAAAAAAAAGAAAACAAGTGGAACTTGTGTCACCTCATCCTGCACTTTGAAATGTGATTGATCTGTTGTTTGTGGAAAACTACCCTGATGGTTTCTGTGCAGCAAATCTGAAATTCCAGGTTTTTCCACACTATTTTAGGGAGAGTTTGCAGCATTACGTTGGAATGTGGTTAAACTCCTGCTTTAATTTGTTTACACTACTTTGTTTCAAGACATTTTCAGAAATAAAAGAAAGTAAAACAACAATAAACATATAAAATCTATTTAATATATTATTTCATAAATTGCATAGAAAATAGATTTTTTTTTGCACATTTAAGCACAAGATATGTTCATTTTTGGTGGTCAAACTATTTTTTTTTTTACAGTTCAATCTTAGAACCGACTCATTCATTGACCTAAAATTTAGAATGTGTTCATTTGAAAATCAATTAATCTTTCTATAGAAACAATTGAGATGTTTTGTGTGTTGCTTGGAAATGAGATGTAGGCTGTTACCATGAACACTGTCCCACACTACCACACAAAACAGTCAGTAAATATATGTAAACTTGTTTACACATCACACTAAAATATAATCCTACACTAACAACAAATGGAAATCCATGATGCTACAAACGTGCAATGCTGAAATGCAAACATGCAGCAATAGACAACAACACTCCCTACCAGCACACAGTCACTCATCCTCCACCCCTGCACATGCATGAGTAGACCTTTACAGCCACCGTTCATCAGTCATTTGCATTTCCCTGCATGCCACTTTCTCCTCCTCTTCCCAGTGTCTCTTCAACTTCAGCCTTTCAGCTCCAGTTATGTTAGTAACCATCTACTGAATGCTGGGAGACCGGTCCATTCCTGCATCACTTAAGTCTATTCAACAGTTTATGTAAAAGCAGTGGTTTGGTGGAAAAACACACGACTGTTGACCAATGACATTGAAATAATATAGTAAGTAAGGCACTGTTTAAACAAAGATTAATGACATCTTGTATGAGATTTTAGCTGATTTAAAGAGACCTCAGTTGTACAATTATTCGTGAAACCCAGGGATGGACAACTCCAGGCCTCGAGGACCGCCTTCCTGCATGTTTTCCAGCATACCCTGATCTGGCATGTTCACACCTGATCCAGGTAATCAGTCATGAGTAGAGCTTGGATATCTGGAAATCATGCAGGCACAGCGGCCCTCGAGGGCTGGAGTTGCCCGGTCCCTGATGAAACCAAAGGGAGTGCATAACTCCAGTTTCATTGTCCCGCATTGATCCTGTGTGCACGTGTGTGTGTGTACCTAATTTTAACATTGGTTTCAAATCCTGTGACGTTCATCTGCAAAGATCGCTGGAAAGACCACATTGTGTTCTCCGGAGCAATCTGTAAAAACAGAGAAAAAACAGACTGCATTTTATTAAACTCTTAAAGGTCTAAGTAGATAAAAAAGCAGCACACATCTAATCACAAAGGAATGTGTTAACCGAGAAAGGCCAATGCCATGGATTTCTCTTTAAACCAAGTGAACGCCAGGATCAATACTAAAACATCATGTACTAGAATAGAATCTTTCTCTGAGAGCCTGTGACTCAAGCCTCTGGCAGGGCATTGTGGGATAGGAATGCCAAAATAATCAATATATAGAGGTTGTGGGAAACTTATTCCTGAAATGTGATGCCGTTTTTCCCAAGGCTTTTTTTCGCAGAGCCACTCCTAATTTTGGATTCCACTGAAAGGATCGATTTTTGGCAGGATTTCAACAGAATGGAGGGCAGTGCTCTTAGTCATGTGGGTAACTGCTTTGAAGTGTTGCATAACTCTCAACAAAATGTTGTAACAAGCACCTATAGGTTTCTACAGCAACAAAATCTGCTAACAGAAAATCTACTTCAAAGCCAACGAGTCACCTTTCAATGAGATCTTTTGATGACTAGCTAGATTTTGAAGATCCACTCCGATAAGAGTTGGGTTTTTCTGGTTTGCATTATTATTTTTGTGGCATTTATCATATTTATATTAAACAAAATTAAGCTTAAAATTGTATTTGAGTATTTCTGTATTCAATTTGTTGTGAATCAGGAGCAGAAAAAAAACTGTTTGAAAAATATTGTATTTGTGATGTAGAAATCCACTGGTCGGCCCCACAAGCTCTCTGCTCTGCTCCATTCTGATTCATCCACTTGAAGTGATCCAAATAGATCCATGTATGTCTTTTGTTTACCTTGTCTAAGCTGGAAACAGCAGAATCATTATCAAAAGACCACAGAGAACTTAGAAAATAGATCAAAATGTGATCAGAGTGGGTTCTTTAGTAACGCTAATACAAAGGTATTGCTTTAATAAACCTAACATCTTAACTCTGGGTGGATCTCTTTAGAGTATCTGAAGGAAATAGACTCACTCCAATTTGTGTGTGTGCAATTCAAGATTTCTGCTTAACTTCGGATTTGTGCGTGCGTAATTCTTGACTTGTAGCTCATACACTACGTTTAGTGCATAAGTACAAAAATTCTGAAATTAAAACAAATTGATAAAAAATAAAAATAAAATTCAAAGAATTACTGTTTCACAAATCCAAAATTGCGCACACATAAAAAATTATGCAAACACGACTCCAAAGTTACAAATCACAAATTAACAAAGTCACAAATCCAAAGTTACACACAAATCAAAAATTACGCACAAATGTAAAGTTACAGATCAAGAACACCACACGCACAAATCAGGGTCAGTCTATTTTCTCTCCATATAAAAGCCACAATTTAAAAACACAAAGTAGATTAGTGTGAAAAAAATATTTCTAATGATGCAGATCATATTTTTTCATGTTTTGTAATTTCTATACAATGACTCACCATGGGGGCTCCCCGCTGGCCGATAACATCGGGGCGAGGCTTCAGGGTACTAGGATCCATGATACATGGGGAGGTAATATACAAAGGCACCAAATAGAGTCCTACTAACACACTGAGGTATAGCAGCATGACCACCACCTGGAACACTGGAAGAGGACATAGAAACAACAGTAATAAAGTTTTTATCTACAACTTCTTGGCGTGTGTTTGTAGGACAGCGAGCTTTGATAATCTTTGTGTTAAGTGTTTGGTCAAAGGTTCCATTTGCTCAAGGTGAAAGACACTACAGTCATTATGTGCTCTTCACACAGAAATAAATAGATTTGGTCTCTATAGAAATTGAAAAAAAGTTAATTCTTTTGCATCACATACTGTTTTTGAGTGATATTTAAGCTTCATCAACTAGCCATGCTATTATGTTGCTTTTACAGTATATTTATAAAACTACTCTCAAATCTTTTCTTTAATTTTTTATTTCAGCAAACCCCAACAAGAAACTGACGGATCCTCTGCAGTCATAGACATGTTCACACCTGCTGACGTTTGGTACTTCAGGCTCGTCTGGTTAGCAGCACCTGAAGGATTCTTCGCCTCTCAAAACACAACACATGGTAGATTTTTTTTGTTTGTTTTTTCACAACTTCTGCATTTTGGCCAAAGAGTGTGACATTCATGCTGCTTTAATCTAAGCTAACGCATTGACACATTGCTAATTGTCATGCACTAAACGTGCAGACAGTTTCATGCTTGAAGCACTTAGACTGTAGAAAGGACCGTAGAAAGGGATCGAAAGGGTCCTGAAGTACATTTCAAATCAATAAACGCAGAAATGTCCTAAAATTCAAAACAAAAAATAATCAAAAGGCAGATAATTAAAAAAACCCAAAAAACACTAGACTTTAAAAATAAATGTATTGGACTTCAGGGCTACCATACAATACCAATAGGTCTGTTTAATTAATATAAACAGCATTAATATCATGTTTTTTTTCTTTTTAAAGATACTTAAATTAAAGCAGTGATAAGAAAAGAAAGATCAAATCAGATAAACACAGCTGATTTTGTCGTCGGTTGCAGGGTGCTGCAGTAAATGTACACAGAATCATATCTGTGAGCAGTGCAGTGATAATCAGAGTTCAGTAGCCAGTTCTATAGCGGTGAGCTTGGATTGTGGAGAATTACGCTGTTCCAACTCCAATTATCCTACTAAAGTCTAAAAAAGACATAAAGCACATTTCTTCTGTGAATCCAATATGCATGCCTGTTTGGAAGTACAAATTTAATGTTTAGAACAAAAGAAAAAAATTTATATCTCCCATTTCTTCTTGTACAATTCTCTCTATTAACAATGCAGACACACAAACATGGCTGTGTTCAGCTGCCACTGGGAGGAGACAGGTGGAACCACCACCGCTGCTGCTGTCAGAGACTGAGAACACCCTTGATTCACCCCTGAGTAAATGAAGGTTACTGCCTTTGAGTGTGGACACCAACACATGCACACACCTACACCCAAACCACACACGGAATGTTCTGGTTTCCCCCCTAAAGGTCAGCTCCCGGGTGGGGTCAGGAAGACATCATCCATCCACACACACTCACTCACCCACACACTTGCTCTTATGTCTGATATTCACATGCAGCGCTGTTTAACAGCAGCATCAACATTAGATTTTTTCCACATCATTAGATTGATCCCAAATTATTTGAGAATAAATGGCAGTTCTTCCTCATAAAAGTAAATTTTTGTTAGTTGTGAAAAAGACAAAACTCTTGTCTAAATAAAAGCTTCCACTTAAAGAACGCTTCTTTCTCAGAGCTACTCCTACATCAGGGCAAAGATGATTTTGTTTAAATATACAAGTGGTTTGTTCTTTTTTAGTGAAAATCTACACTCTCAGAGCTCAAAAAAGTCCTTGACTGAAAGAAAGATTGACTGCAAGATTACACTAGGCTCGAGGAATGTTTGTTATCTCTGACATCCAGGGCGGAAATCTTGACCTCCATCTACAGCCTGTTAATCATTCACAGTTTATTCGTGCTGTGTACATGTCCTGTGGCGGACTGTTCTTGATGTAAACAAAAAGCCTGTTCATGTGGCAGAAACCACCGTACCTGGTTTTTCGGCTCGGGCCACTTGTCCTGCCACGATCCACGAGAGAGCAGTGACTGCAGCGAGAGCGCCTATGTGCAAAAACGGACCTGTAGCCTGGAAGGAAGATGGGCGGGACAGATGAAAGGAGAAATGTGAAGTGAGTGAAAAACAAAATTATGGCAGAGGGCTATTCAACTTCTATCACATTTCAGAGATAAAAGCTCTATAATTATTCAACCATAACAGCCTCAGTTTTAACAAACTTAAATATTGTTGACAATTGAGTCACGAAGGTTGTCATTAAATTGCAAAATACTTAAAAGTCAACAACAAATCACAAGAAGAGTCATTTTGATATGACATTTGTGTAAGAGTTTTTTATAAATAAATAAAGTAGGTACAAGCTTAATATGCGCAAAAAATACAAATTGTCCCAACCTAGTTAGGGCTGGGCGGTAAAACGATATATATACAATATAACTTTCTCAATAGAAGAATGAGTCTATAGCAATAAAACTTTTATTTTGAAGGGTCCAACACCTCCACAGTGACTTCCACTTATCTGTGCGCAACGTTTAGTTTCGGCTGATGAAGTAGAGGGACATTTGGTGACTTATTAGGATTCAGTCAGAACTGGATGACAAATGCGCTAGACTCATAGCAGCAACAAAAGTTCAAATAAAAAGTGTAGGTTTGGTGACCGTGATACAGCATAGCATGATGCTAATGCTAGTCAGCAGTTCTGTGTCACCTTGATGTGGTCACGGACCGTTTTAAAGTCAGATAGCATCATCACTGACCAGGCTTTGACATAAATCTAAACAACCTGCTGATGATTACACTTTTTGAGCCCCAAAGCATTCAAATGTAGTTATCTGGTTTATATCGGAATATATATAGTTATAGTAAAAAGAGTTGTAGCTTTAAAAAAAAGGTTAAAATAATTATTGTTTAAAAAAAACAACTATATTGTGATATAAAAAGTCCATATTGTCCAGCCCTACACTTTGTGCACAAAAACAATTTTCACTTAAAGTAACTTTAAAGTTGACACATCAAAGACAGTTTTTGCTATTATCTAAGGTTCTGACCTGCAGGGAGATGGGAACAATGTCCCACTCTTGCTCCCATGTTTGGTTTACAGAAATCACTCCTACGACGGTGGTGAGCAGAGCAGCAACCACGCCTATCTGAGGAACAAAATTATGAACTTTAAGTACATACTTTTAATAGGAAAGAATGAAACACACTGTTTGAGAACCTAAAAAAAAAAAAAAAATCCCATTATCTCCGCCCATGTATTTTTCTGCCAAGGAAACAATGTCATTCTACTGAAAATTATTTAAATCTTTATCAAAAGGACAGCTCTTCCTGAGTCCGGTAAGTGGAGTGTTACCTTGTGGAGCCAGTGCAAATTCAGCTGCTGACCAAGTGCTATGTGGCAAAGTGCTAAAATCTGAAAAGAAGATAAAACACAACACCCCATTCAGGAACAAGACTACCCAACATTTACGTTTCTAAGGAGTTTTCATGACCAAAATGTGAGTGCTGTGAGACTGACCATTAAAAATGCGACATAGGTGACGCCTGCAGCAGTGGTGGCCAGGATGGGAACAGTGCCGTCGCTCCACTCCCCAGAGCGGCTGTATAAAAGCCTGAAGAAAGAGAACAGGTTCACTCCAGCTCTGACATGATCATTGTCATTCAAATAAACAAATCTAATCTGAACTTGTTCAATAAGCAGTTTTCTAAATGGTGTAAAATGTAACCAATTTAAAAATCAGTTCAGCCAACATCTGCAATGAGAATAAAAGGTTTGGATATTTATGTTTGCATAAACTTGTTAAATTACACTATAGCCAGTTAATCTTTTGTTTGTTCTCTTGAATGTCATCATACAGAGCTCTGAAATTGCTTTTCCACCTATTTTATATTTCACCTTTATAATATACATTTTCTAATTTTTGTGTAGTGGATTTATTTCCACCACACCATTATTATTTAATACTTTTTCCCTTACGTTTTTGCTTTCGAGTAGAAGCTTCATTAAGTACAGATTGTTAACTGAGGCGGTTTGATGCGCCTCACATCAAAGTCATGTTTGTGGTACAACTTGAACGCACCGTTTACTTGTTTGTTGCAAATGTTTGGGTCCCCAGAATTTTTTTCCAGAAGCAAACCTCACTGTCATATAGGATCGTACCATAGGGTCATGGCTCTTGATTACTGAGCCACATTATTGTTAATACATTTTTCCATATGTGTTTACACCTTTAAACACAGACTCCAGGCATCTTTTGATAGGACCAAAAGGATCAGCTTTGCTAGTTATTGAGAAGAATACAGAGGACGAGTGTCCTAAACATATTCATGAAGACCTAAAACAGGAGTGTTATTAATGTGCATATGGAAAACAACAGGGCCCCGACTTCCATTGTAGTGAAGGTGTCCGTATGGAAATAAGAGTTATAGAAACATAAAAAAAAATAACATCGGCCTGGATTTAAGAGCTATTTTAATTTGCTACAACCCCCACACACAAATACATTTACGATGCCCTGAGCCGTAATGTTCCAACGTGTAGCACTGCATGTATAAATAGCTCTCCAGCTGTAGAGAAAAAGTGCACGAGTGTGTGCGTTTCACCGCAACAGCAAGGGACCGTATTATTAATCACATGTGAAGCTTAATCAGTGATTCCAGTGGCAGAGAGCCACTGGGGGGTTTACTGGTGTTTTTGAACTGCAGAGGGGTGGGGACACTTTACAAATATACTACGAGAACATACAACATTAGGAGATCTGATGTAATTTCTGTGGTTATCTGATGGAAGCCTGCAGCAAAAAAAACAAACCAAAAAGAACAAACAAAAACAGAACGTTCCTACTATTTAAAAAAAAAACACTTAAATGTGATTTAGCAACTAAATGAAACAAAGATTTCTCTGCACAAAACAAAACATGCATTATCAAAAAATATTAAAAAATTAAAACATCAGTGTTAATGTGGGGAAAGAATACAAGAACAAGAGAATACAAAAGGAGAGAGTAACAGATTTATTTAGAAGTAAAAAAACAATGCTGGAAAAAAATGCAGAAATGTATGTGTTAAATAAACAATAAAACTATACAATTTAAACAAAAGCCTTGAAACATAACAGCCTTACTATGGCTACTTTCTGTGGAATTCTCTTTCTGTGCATTAATCAAAGGAACTGTGCAACACCCCAAAGGATTTCAAATAGATTCAAGTTAAACTTTTAGTGAATCACATTGATACATCAACTGCTATACTCGCACTCTAAACAGCTGGTCTAGCACCAGAGACAAATTTCATTTTATTCCTGCAGTGAAATGAGAAGATCCTTAAATATTCACATTAGTCATATAATAAAAGCAACATGTACCAAAAAAAAAAAAAAAAAATCAGCGCTAAAGTCTAAAATAACAGTTAAAAAAGCAGATATTTGAGTTAGAAATATTAAAAGTTTTTCATAACCAATGACAAATATTGAATAACTTCAACTTCAACTTTTTAAATCTAAAAATAATAAACACTGCTATTGTCTTGATAATAAAACAATAAATAAAAACAACAACAACCTGTGAGTTGCTTTGTCACTCCATAATTTCCTCTCTTTGATGGAGCAGTTTGGATTTTTACTGAAACAATCTTGCACCCATGTGTTTATATTTATATACCAAACTTCAATCTGCAGAACACGTTTTAAACAAATAGCCTTTAAATACGAGAATTGAAATGTATATTTGATCAAAAGAAAACTGATGTTTGTTACCATATATAAATTAGAACAAAAAGAGATGCTGCATAAAATCCTCACACACACGTCTTTGCAAAGTTCAATGAGATTTCATCATGGTTGATGTTGTAGAGTTATTAAATGAGGCAAAAAGCATAAGCTTGTATTTGTGCTCCAGTAACTGTCAGGCTGGAGAAGTACAGGACAGGAAATGTTGGATGAGTTATGTAACGTAATCTGTAAAGGAGTGGGTGGTCTCTGCTTAGATTAGGCCAGAGAGCAGATTAAACTTGCAATTTAGAAATCAACAAGCAACCGAGTATGTTTAGAATGTAACACAGTCGAAATGAGACTCTGACAGGCACGCGTCCTTTCGTTTGATCTCAAAAGGAGGAGAAAGAGGGACTAAACACTCACCAGTTAAACTCATTGTAGTCATTATGTGCCTCCCACCAAAAGTAGAACCAGACCAGGAGCAGACAGAAGGTGAAGAGGAGGATGAAAGACCACAGCAGCTCCCACTGTTGAGTGAACACACAAATACAATTAGGCATTCCTGTAATGAGACAGTCAAAAACAAACATGACAGGTGCGTGGAATGATAATGACAGCTTCAGAACTAATTAATCTCTGAACTCTCTCTTCCAAAAACCCTCACTATATCTGACTGGACTTTAGAGAGCAGATTAAACTTTTCAAAATCCTCTTCAGGGACCAAGAAAAGTTTTGAGCTAACCTTTCGTAGACTAACTTTCAGCGAGAGTCTAAATGAAAACTGACCTCTGTAAAAAAGTATTCCCTTATCCACTTTGCTCATTAATAAGGAATAGTTTAATGACTTCACAGGCACATCCTCTCTCATGCACTTTTGAACCACGGTAAACGTTAAGTGGACTACATCTTCACATCCAGACATACTTAGGAGGATACAAGTATGCAGACATGTTTATTACCATTTTTCTGTGCACTTAAACAACTCTGCTAAATTCTAAATTGTAGACGAGAGCTGTTGTGACATGAAATAAAATCTGAGAAATTAGATAAATTAAATGTGTTGTGTTACTATCAGATATGTGTGTATTGTACCATGTTGACTGTTGTGTCAAGCTAAAGTCTGTGTAATCACAGCATGACTGAGTGCACTCTTGCTAGGTGCCATGGATCAGAATATCATCACCTCCAACAGCTAACACATTGTCTAGGTTAGATGTTTTCTGACTAGCTTCATCTGCAGTGAGATTAAAAATTGTTTGTCAGTCACAGATTTGGCAAGTTGACCCACTAAAAAAAAAAAAAGAAGGGGTCTGTGATGTTCATCATAAGTTCACTTCAACTTCAGAAAAACTTAATATTCAGGAAATTCAGAAAATCAAATTACATTTTTTAATATAGTTTATTTATATACTGGTCCAATAAATTTGTTTAGCTTCAACAAACAAGCAAGAATTTCCTTTACAGATCTATTACCTCAATTTAGGAAGCTTTTCTATTTTCCACTTGTTTGTATTATGGCTCCTGTGTGAATTGGTAATCTGCATTAAAAAAAAAAAAAAACACCCGTCCACACACACACAAATAAATAAATAAATAAATAAATCGGATTGCAACCTCTCCAAGATCCACTGGAGACCAGACTGTACATCTGAACAAGTCTGGGTTGAGATAATCTACAATAACCAGGCAGTTTGGTAAGAAGTGATTGACTGTTGGAGCTATTATTTGAAGAAACAAGATTATCGACAGTTTCTCCTCACCTGGAACCCCATACAAGGTCTCACCTGGTGGGGTAAAGCTGACATGAGAATGATTATAAACTACACGGGAGAACTGGTCAATGATCTGAAGAAAGCTGGGTCCACAGTAACAAAGAAGGTTACTATGGTAACACACAGCATCTTCATGGATTCCAATCCTACGGTGATCCAAAGGCCCTCCTGATTAAGACAGCACACATCCAGGCCCATCTAAAATTCTCCAGAAACTATCTGGGTCAGGGATAGGAAACTCCAGGCCTCGAGGGCCATAGTGTCTGCTTGAATTGAATTGAATAAAATCGGCATTGGCATTAGATTTCCAGATATCCAAGCCCTACTCATGACTGATTACCTGGTTTAGGTGCGTCCAGCCAGTAAGAAGATGCCAGAAGGACCACAGTTGGAAAACATGCAGGTTAATGCGGGTCATGTGGCTTAAACCAAACACACTGTGTTTTGATGAGAGCGAATGCAAACTTTCATCCCAAGAACACACTGAAGCACGAGAGTTGAAACATCATGCTTTAAGGCCATTTTTCTGCAAAGGGGTCTGGACAATTGATGCACCTTAAGGAAAGGGTTTAAAAGGACCATTTATGGTGAGATTTTGGGGAAAAAAAACTCTTTCCATCAGTGAGAGCACTGAAGATGAAATGTAGTCGAGTTCGCTTTTAAAATACTCCCCCACTAAGTTCTTGCGTTCTGCTGACCAGTGTGTGCTACTGGTTCCCAGAACCAAACGTAAGTTCTAAGGGGGCCGTGCTTCTGCTGTGTTGGCTCCTAAATTCTGGAATCAGTTGCCACCAGCTATTAGAGAGATCACGCTCTTGGAGTGTTTAAAAAAAAAAAAAAAAAAAAAGAATTGTTCCTCCGTTACAGCCTTTTAGCATCAGCCTAGCCTTTTTAATCTATTTTATATTGGTTTTAATATCTGTATTAAAATGGTTTTACTTGTTTTTTTGCTTTGTATTCTTTTTGTTTTACTATTAAACAATGCTCTGTAATTTTTTCCTGTGTACAGCACTTTGGGCCTCCTTGAATGGTGGTGGAAGGTCCTTTATAAATCAATAAATTAAAATAAAATTTAATAAAATCATACAGGATTTCAATGATCCCAAATGCGTCTCCTGGCCAGCGAGGGAGTGGCTGTTTGTTCTTTTTTTTTTCCTATCGCTGTGTAAAACATGTTTAAATAACCCTACAACAAAGAGGGAGTCTAAAAGTAAATGACGAGGTTTGGAATGGCCTCACCAGTCACTGGACAGTAATACAACAGAGAATCTATGTAGCGTGTTGGAAGTCAATGTTGCTCAGCCACATGCCCAAAACATCACAGCTCTTGAGGAGATCGACATGGAAGAATGGACCAAAATAGAAGCTAGAGTATGTGCAAACCTGGTGAAAACCTACAGGAAATGTTTGAATTCTGTAATGTAACCCTGGTTGAGAATTAAAGTATTGAGATGATTTTCAATTAATGATCACATTTTTTTTTTTGATTATGAAATCAAAAAAAAAGAAAGAAAAAAAAAAAATCATAAAATGTGATTTGCTGGATTATCCTCCCACAATCTCCTACAATTAAGAATCTATATTGAACATTTTTGACATATTGTGATGTTTTGCTTTTTTTTTTTAAATGGACAGACTGCTACCAAATCCTTTTGTACCCCACTGCAGGTTATTAACCTTTTTCTTTCGAGGTAAGCAAAAAAAAAAAAAGAAGTTAAGCATTTAACTGTTAGAGCAGCATACCGAGCTCAAACGTCTTACTTCTGGTGAAAAAAATCCTTATTTTGAAAAAGACATTGCACCGAGGTATTTTTTGGTGGAAGTATTTGGAAAAGCAACTATTTGAACTGGAAGAACAGAAAAGCTCAGAGGAATGTTAAAACATTTCATAAGAAGCACAAATGACTGTCCTATAAAAGCAGTATTTCACTTTCTGACAGAGACCATCATTGTCCCAGATGTAGGGGGGCACGTGGACAGTATTGGCATGAGTTGCTTACTGATGATAGAGCACTGAGCTTGGTTCCCATGGCCTGTAATAGCTTCCTGGAAACACCTGGGAGACCTGACCTTGCTCCTCAGAGGGAACATTGTTCTGTCCTTTCTCTCAATCCCCCTTCCCCCCCTCTCTGGATAATGGTGGATGAAACCAGAGAGCTGCGACATTGCAGGTAATCTAGTCAATATTGTATTTTTTTAAACCACCAACAGTAACATTGCCAACATGATAGCCAAGAGTTCGACATAAACGGGCTGATTTACAGAGAAAAGTCATTTCCTGTTTCTGTCCATTTAGCAGCGCAGCTCTGCAGAGCTGACATGACTTGACTCGTCCTGACGGCATCACATTATCTTTCTGCACGGCTGGCATTTCATTTGGTATTTTATTTATTAGTATTTGGACTTGAGACCAAATGGCATCAACTGACAAAGCAACAAGAGAAATCAATCTGAAACCTAGGATGTCTGGGTGTTAATCCGGAGGTTTGTGCACCGACATCACGCCTTCGTCTGACCTTCAATCCCTGAGGAAATGACAGGATCTCAAGCCCTCATGCAAAAAAGCGATTGAATTATATCAAATTTGATTTCAAAATCAAATAGTGGGTTTAAACTGCAAATAATTGAAATCTATGGCAACTGCTATAGTTTAAACAATCACTTGCATCTTCTTTTTTCCCCCATTTACTCTAAGTACACCAGAGAGTTGTAATTGATACGATTAAATGCGTTTCAAAATGACTGCAGCATTAAAACTAAACAAAGACGGGGTCAAAAGAAAATGAAAAATTAATTTAATATTGATACCAAATCTCACCGTAGCAGGTAATCACTTACTATGCTATCAATGCTAAATTTTCATGAAATCTATAATGAACATTTAATATTTTTTTAAGTTAAGAATCAATTTGACTTAAGGGGTACATACCATGAAAATTCTATTTTTTGAGGTTTTAAGTGCATTATACTGTTCATTCCTCTCTATACAGAACCCCAAAGCTGTATTGTGATCAATTCATGCATTTAAGAGTAATCCTCTAAAAACCTGCGCCATCTGCAGCAGCCCCTCCCATACCCACGAAAACGAGCGGGTCGTATCATGCTAACGTCAGCATGGTGTGAACCACTCCCTCCAGGAAGAGTCTGTTCTACCCGCACCGTCCCCAGTCTAACACTTAATTTCTCCACAGAGCTAGTGATGATCAGTAGAAAAACTTTCATTTTAGAGGAACAATGCTGTATATTTTCCAATTTTGTCCTTTTCTTTAATGAATTCCAGCGCAAACAGGTGTTCGCTATAGAAGCGGGACCTCTTTAAGCCCCAAGTGCATTTGTGTTGTGAACCAGTGTAGCAATGGCTAAGGCTACTAAAGGCAGATATTTGGTACGTATATCCATCTTTGAAGAAATCTGGATATTGCTTATTTTCGTTTTAAACTCAGCTCTATAGGAAACCATATTTTATCGTAGAAAACAAAAAAATACAATCAATTCCAACGGGAAACGCAAGTGATGAAAATAAAAGGATAATACAGTTAATGAACTTGTATGTAAATCATTGTGGTACATAAGTAATGAATAAATAAGAAACTTAGAAAGCTTAAAGAAGAATTTTTTTAATAAAAACTGAGCCTCATTTTATAATAGCTGTTGTGTGTTCATCAAAATTTACCATTCAGACTAGTGGAATCAAATTACAAGAAGATTTTTACATTTCCTCCCAATTATTTTGGGTTTTTTTTCCTGTTAAAAATAAATTAAATATAAATAAAAAAATGATCAGAAATAAAAAACATGAACTTCAAATTAAAACACTAAGAATTTATAACTGCAATACTTCCTTTGCACCTTGCACTCACATCAGTAAACAAGCCAGCACTTTCACCTTATCAATAGTTAACTGTAAAGTATTTTAATCCCTTTGACGTCTAATTATAAAACCTTTTTGTCAATTAAATTCTTTTAATTAGTTTTTTCCTTAATGGGAAGTTTTTCATTGATTATATGCAGAGCAGCACATGTGTAATTTGAATAAAATCATTATCGTTTCAATTCTATTATTTTAACACGACTTATTCACATCTCAATTATTTCCACTTTAATACTAAACATATTCTTGCTTAGTTGGCATAAAAACATAGCAGTATGCATCAAGTTTAGTGCAGTTTGACCTGATCATTAAATCATTGCTTCATCTGAAAAAAATGTCATTATGTCATGAAAGAGCAGCTGTGCAGAAGAACAAAAAAAAAAAAAGAAACATAAGAAAATAAATTAAAACTGGACGGAGGAGCTGTGAACCCCAACAATATAGGGGAATGAAAAAAGCAACAATTTAATAACACAATGCTAACTTTACCTTTCCTCTGTGACTGAACTTTTTTTTTTTTTAATTCAACAGCTCAGCAGAACAATATATTTGAAGCAGCCAACTTTGCAGTTATTAAAAAAGCTAAATTAAACAGTGCGCAGCCTGGAGCAACTCCATTGTGAATTTGAAAGCTTAAGAATCACCTAAAACTTTAATGCACATGTGTCAAAGTCAAAGCCTGGGAGCCAGATCCGGCCCTCCTGGTAATTATATCTGACACTCCAGATCATTTTATTTCATTGTTATTAGTGGCCTGATGTTTTTGTGCGCTTATTTCTAACTTTTGACAAACTATATTTTTATGGCGAGTAAAAGATTCAAAGTTATTTAAGGTTTAAGTGGACTTATTCTGGAATAATATTCCTGTCTGTTTTTATTCGTAGCAATGTTAAAAAGTTTCATTTTCAAAGTTTTAAAAATGTAATTTTAGAATGTTCAATAAATGTTCATCTAGTTCATCCTGTGACCGTTTTGAACTTTGGTCCCCTGTGAGTTTGAAACCCCTGCTTTGATTTAACATTAAGTTTAGGATAGTGCTGGGCAATATGGAAACAAAATGTCTATCATGATATAACATTTTTTTTAATCACGATACGATATATGTCCCGATATACAACAATAAAGGTTATTTTCAGCTATTCTCTGAAATAATGCCTGATGTTGCGGCAACGTTTGTGAAAAGTTGCGACAAAAGTTGCGATATTTTTAAAATAATCTTGTTTTGAAAAGCATCTAAAAAATGTTAATTATGAAGTAAACTTCACATTCTCATATTCCAACTCTTTATTGTGACAGATGCACTAGGAAAATACTGCATTTTCACTATATACAATGTTGTTGTGCTGTCTTAACTTGAACAGAACTGTGAAACAAAAAATTTACTTTTGGCCCTCGCTGCTCATAATAACACAAATATTTGTGTATTGATTTAAACAAACTTCAGAATAAAAAGACATTTTCCACTGAAAAATTATAAGCTTAAAAAACCCAGCATAATCAGATTAATCCTCAGATTTCCATGTTCTTCACAGAAAGTGGAAAGGTTCAAAATTTTCAGAGTCTCTCTGTGCTCTCCTCTCATGTTGTGCAGCAGCTGTGTGCCGCGCAATATGTACCTGGGCCCCACTGCGCTGTCTGCATTCATGTGCGCAGCGCACCTCCACTCCGCCGCGTGCACGTTTACGCGCAGACTTTCACTCCGCCGCGGCGCACAGCCACCACCCTGCAGGGTGACCGTTCGCATGTGTCTTAAAAAGAAAAAAAACTCAGAGAGGACTAGAGAGATAATAAAAGGGAGCACAACTCTTGGTAAGGAGTCAGAAGGGAAACGGTCATGAAGCTGCCTCGTCATCCATGACTGTTGTCACGGTAGATTGGTAAAGTTGTGGTGAAAATAAAAAGTTGCAGGGTGCAACAAATCGAGCGAAATCCCGGAGGGCCTGATTAATGACATATTTGGCAATAACTGATCAAATTAGCTCAGCAACGATAAACGATAGAGGAGAAATACCACGATAGACACCTTTATTGTCACATGTATCGTCATATCGCCCAGCACAAGTTTAGGATCACAAAAATATCCAGGTTCAGAGGAAAAAGTCGTAAGATTGCAGCAGAACATATGAATATTGATCAAATAAATAACTAAACATACTTTGAGTAAGATCATTGTAAACTTTACTACTAAAGTTGACTAGATGGACTCAGAGTAAATGTGCTTCCAAAAAAATCCTCCCCTCTGTAAATGTACTGTATATCTTAAAGAACAAGCACATTAGTTATTTATGAATTTGAATTTTAACTTTCTTCTCTCTTCTTTGTTTTTCAATATTTCTCTATAATATTCAAATCTTACACATCTCCATGGCTCCAACTTCACTGGCCTTAAGAAGTAGGTCACTTAACATTGTGATAACGCATATCCAGATAAGTCTCTGGCATTTTTCTCTCAGCAAGAAAACCCTGGTTCAAATCCCGCCTGTGTTTTTCTGTTTAGAGTTTGTAAGTTCTCACCATCACAGTGCATTTGTGACGTTTCTACAGGCACTCTGGCTTCCTCTTAAAGTCCAAAAACAAGCTTCATAGAATAACTGGCATCTGTAAATAGCTCCTTAGTGTGAATATAAGAGTGAGTGTGAGTATGTGGCCCTGAGACAGACTGGCGACCTGTTCGAGGTGAACTCTGCCTTTGCCTTGCGATATATGTTTGTTTGTGTATGTGGGGAGTGAGGGTGATCTTATCAAGTATGCACAAACTGTAAACACACTATGAAAAAAATAAATAAAAATTTGTCAACAAACATCCCAAAATACAAGCAAAAAGCTCAACCAAAAGCCATAGCTACAAAAAAAACAAAACAAAACATGTTTTCCACAGACACAACACACTGCTACAATGTTACAGCTAAGAGGGTTATGGTCCCCAGATGACAAACATCACAACAATTAACCAGTCTTATCTTTGACGTTTACTTGCAAAAACATTTATTCCAGTCAAAACAGCTGAACAGTCTCCAGCAGATCCCCTTGAGTAATCTATGCCATCCAACTGTGGATAACATACTCTCTGCTGACTGCTGCAGCAGTAAATGAGATGGACGTTCAGAGCACTGCTCAGCATAAAAACGTAATGAATGAGTCTGGGTGACGCAGCTCAGCAGCTTTTTTCATCCCAATGCCTCATTCCTCCCATCTCTCCTGAACTCCGATAAACTGACAGACCTGTACCTGTCATCCTTCAGAATGGAGCCAGAGTTTTAGCTGAAAAACAGCTAAAAAGTTAGCAAATTCAAACAAGAAGCTTACTTTATATTTAAAAAATTGCCAAAAATAGCAGAATTTTAATGTATTTAACAATATTTTATATTGTTTCAGTCTGGTATCAACACAAGATTCACATTTGTTCACAAATTAGTCCAAAAGCGATGCAACCTCACTTGGATATTTTCAGAATAGAAGCTTCATAAAACTGATCAAGCTATTGGGGGGGGGGGGGGGGGGGTTGTAAATAAAAATAAGAATAAGAATTACTAAAAATAAGAATTACTCACTGCTTATCACAACCTACTTCTACAACTGGCATAATCCTCATTTATCAAGATTTTGTTTGTTTGTTTGTTTTGGGGGGGGCAATTTTTGAAAATTATTTTTAAAGGGATATTTTTAAAACCAAGAAGAATATAAATCTCCCAACACTTTTGTGTGTCTTTTCTTACTTATGTAACCCTTGTGCTATCCTAGGCATGTTTACATAAAAAGTGGGATCATTTGGACCCCATAAGACAGTGCACTCAGCTTTTCTCTTCCAAGGATATTTTATTTTCACTGGTGTCCATGGCAGAGCTGAAATCCTGCCCCCCCCATGTCATGGAATAGATGACATCAATATAAGGGTAGGGTCATCTGGACCCCATGAGATAGGATGAGGGGATGGATAAATGGATGGACAGGTGAATATAATTAGTTTAGTTGAGTTTGGTGTTTTTAGGCTTTCCCGACTAGATGAGAAAAAAAAAAAAAACAATGCATTAAACAAATGTAGGCTTCCCTTCCGTATTGATGCAAGATAAAGTAATAAAAACAGTTTATTTTGGGCCTGACCCTTTGAGAAATACACTCCCCACAATTTGTTCCTTTAGTTACTATTACTTTGTCAACCAATAATTTAATGATGAATATTAAAGTGATCTGATCTGGTTAAATAGCTTTATGGTTCTGCATTGTAGTATTGGATGGTAAAGTAATATTTCAAAGAGTAACCATGGGTATAAGACTTTCTTTTATCCTCATGTAAAGATAGAGCATCTTTTCAGTACATGACACTCTAAAAGAGCAGATTATATACATTATATTTTTTAATCTTTTTTGTTCCCCGCCTGCTGAAACCAGATCATAATTTAAATCAACACTCTCTCCACATCAATCCTGTAACCCTTCCGCTCTCCTTGGCTTGTTTACATTAAAAGTGGGGTCATCTAGACCCCACAAGACAGTGCGCTGAACTTTTTTTTTTCTTTGATTTTTGAGTTTCGCTAATGTCCATGGCAGACATAAAATCCTGTCCCCCTATGTCCACATTTGTGATGGAAGAAATCACATTTCAATATGTGGTTGGAGTCATCTGGACCCCAAAGAGAGTGGAAGGGTAGCTCCACTGCATCTCATATTGCTTGTGGTTTCATAGTTTCTGGTGGGGCATTCAGTTCTAAAACTGGAGGCTTAAGATACAAAGAAAAAGTAAAGCCTTTAGCTGTCGGTCTGTACATTCTCTCCACCTTAAAGATTATTTTTGAAACTTAAAAAAATACAAACAATTAATGGTAAGGTCTGGTTGAGTGACTCTGTCCTGTAACTCCACTTATCTCACTAATGGCCTAAGCTGTCAAGGTCCCATGATGCATTAGGAAGCTTTGTTCACCCCGCTCTATTCACTTTCCCAGTATAGATAACCCATTTTTGAGTAATTTACATTGAGTTTCCCCTTTTAAAAACCCAAGGTCTTGTATTTTTGCGTTTCAATCATTCCATCTCATTTAGTCTCATCCTCTGCTCCTTCATGCATGCTTACCATTGAAAACTAAAATTCCTTGCAATATTTGGTTTTTACCTAATTAATTTCCCTAATAAAATGTGATAAACATAAAATGATACATTTTAAAAGTAATTTTAATTTTTTTTAAGCTGATCTCAAGCTACAGCTGCAAGTAAACATGTTTTGCTACAATTACTTACCGTTCCTCACATATTACTATGGATACAAAGCTCAAGTTAAATAAAGAGATTTGAATCTGCACAGAGAAGTAAACTAGACAGATAAGGGCCTTCCCTGTTTGCATTAAATCAGAATAAAAGCTTCATAAAACTGAAAATGTAAATTTAGTTTTTTAATGCTTTATAACTTTAGTTTCTGAAAAAGTCAGAGGCAGATTTCATCCCTAAATAAGGTTGCTGCACATAGGGTAAGAACTGAAACTTGAAAATTTAAGACTTAAAAATGAAAAAATATGCACCACTTTAAGTAATAAGAAGCTATTAAATAGATGCTTTACTACGAAGATTACTTAACGATATATATTTATATATATTATTTCTTCTTTCACGTTTAAGCTCCCAGTTAAACAGCAGCTCCAAACAAAAAAATACGAGCACGCTCATGGAGTAAACATCTCTATTACTATTGTGTCTAATACCTTACACGGCAGAGTAATGAAGACCGCAAGTCTAGCAGCAACTTTGTTTCTATTTTTGAAGTCTTTGTGTGACTGAATGGTAAAGACAGGCTAAATGGAAATACTCTTAATTATTACTGAGAGGCCAGATCGGCTTGCGCAGTGTGACGTGTGCAGTCTTAAAAAGCAGCCGGAACGCAGAATGAGGCAGCTTCGACAGAACAACATGTGACTCACAGCAATGATGGAAACAACCTGAAGAAAACACGCGTTTATAGATGAGCGACGAGTTCTGCAGTCGTTTCAATGCAACAATCATCCTTTTCATGCCCCTGTGATTTTTGTCAGGTCCAGTTACGTTGACCCGATACCTCTCCTTGATTGGTCACAGCTTTGTTTACTGCGATCTTTAAAGATGCAGTGTTATATGACATCACCTGGGTCTAAGCAAAGAAAGGTTCCCAATGGAAACATAGCGTTGTGTCACAAGCAAAGCTCAATGGATATTCACGATACAGAATAATTCAAGGGTGTTTCACTGTCATAAACTGTAGACCAGTTATGATAGGCTCCAGCACTTCCCCAGCCCCCTTAACAAGATAATATCACAATAGAAATTAGGGGATGCATTGATAGAAATCAGCTGCAAGGTTGAGTTCATGGTCAAGCAGAGGATGAGCCCCGGGAACAAAAAAATGCAGACTCGGCTCTTCCCAATCAGTTGGCCAAAGCAAACACTTGCTAGAGGAAACAAAGCTACACAGTGTCCTGTTTCCTTCAAACAGGAGAAAGCAAAAAACAAAAAAAGGAATTCAGACCAACTTCAAAAACCATCTTTAAAAATCAAGTATTTTTCCATTGAGGTCCCATCTGTGTCAAATAACACGTCTCATGCAGGTTTAGTGCAGTTTGTGTACTTATCTTAATAGAGCATGTGTGCAAATTCACACAACTATTGTTTGTTTCCAAGGTTTCCGCTGCTGTACAGTATGGTATGTGGGTATAAATCCCTGAGTCAAGTGTCTGAGTGTGTGTTGGAGCTCGCTGGGGTTTGAATTTATTGCAGCAACATTAGACGTGTGTCCTTCCTTAATGGTGAAAAGAAAAGGGCAGGACAAGCCAAGTGCCTTATGGAAGCCTGCATGTTTCAAGAGAAAACAGCAGGACAGCTTTAAATCTGCTTCAAAATAAGGTATTTTCTCCACCATAGGGTGCACTTAAAGTTCAGCTATAATTTTTTTCTATTGTAAAATCATTCCCAGTGATCTTTTAATTGTGACTATGCAGCTTTTAGCAAAAATTAAGTCCATTTCACTTTTTTTTTTTTTTTTTTTTTTTTTAAAGAGCCCATACCATGATGTTCTTTAGCCTTAAAGAGTAAACTATATCCATATATATGATTTTAGATTACCTTTGGTTCATGAAATAATTAATTATTAATGAAATAATTATTTTGCAAGCAAAGTCTGTTGTTCTTATAAATATGCTAACGCAGCTAACTAATGTGTAGCAGTGTCGAGTTGTGTGTTTTTTTAACTAATTACCAAGAAGGTTGAAAGTTAGTGTAGTCACAGTAATGTTTTTTTTAGCAATATCGGTTTTTCACGCCTTCCAAACAAGGTTGGGAGTTACAGGTTTTGGGAATACGCTAATGTGGTTAATGTCTAGCATGTCACAAACAAGTTCTAGCGTTATTGTAAACACAGTTGATAAAGACTGATGGAGTTATCTCTGAATCTTCTCCAGTTTAATTGAATTTAGATTGGTGTACCTTTTATCTGACAAAAATAATTAAAAAAAAAAGACCACTGACAGTGCACCTTATATTTCAGTATGCCCTTTATAGTGCTGGGCAATATGATGATACATGTGGGCGATAATGTATATTGCATCATTTCTATAGTTTTGTTTATTATTGATGTGCAAAAAGTCTATTATCCTACTAAGAAACTTAAAACTGTTGTTCACTTTAAAAAATGTTTCTCATTTATGACTTTCAGTTACACGTTACTTAAAAAAAATAAAGCCAGAGAAAGTCAAGTAATGACATTTTTGTCAACTTTCCGCATTTTATTCTTTTAAGTCTATATTATATTTTTAAATGACTATTTTCCTTCAAGCAAACAAAAAAAAAAAAAAAAACTGCATTCACCCTCACCACTCAAAAGATCCTCAACACATGAGCAGCACTTATCGAAGGAGTAAGCAAATTAAAGTTGTATAGAAAGTAAAAGATGAGAGACAATTGGAAACAAATAAGTGTTTGAAAGTTCAAGGTTCCTGATAGAGAGATGAGCATGGAAATGTTCCAGCAGATTTTCTTTCTAAGATCTTAAATGTAGGTGGTAGGTCACTGACTGTGGGATGTGTAAAAAACCCCACATATTTCCTAAGAGGATTAATACTAACATAATACCATCAAAAGATTTTCTTGCAGAAAAAGGCATTTGCTTTACAAATCGTTCTCATGTGACCAAATCAGATATATAATTCTGCAGGGACATTTTGTTTTCATTAAAAATTTATAGAACTATAAATACCAGAAATTACTGCTTCCAACAATAAGATTAGATCTACTACAGCATATATCCTTCAACGGGCACTTCACCCCACAAAAGCAGCTTCAATCTGCTCCCACCTTGGTGGTGTCATCATGGGAACGCTGATAGCGTTTCCATCGGCAACCGTAGAGACCGGTGATACATGACAAACACAGCTGGCGTTCGTAGACCTGGAGAGGTTGGTGTTTCACCATGCTCCTTCATGCAGTCCTCCTCCCAGAGCCAGAGCTAACATCCCACTGGCTGCGAGTGTCCTGTAAGAAAAGCAGAAGATTTGTTTTGTGACCAGCGGCAATGCTGTAAATGTTTGGCACCACAGGAACATGTCAGGCAGCTTGATGCAAAACATACACCCGACCACAGAAAGCACAATACACCCGACCACAGAAAGCACAATGCTTCTGAGCCCATTCAAATTAAGACTTTCATAGACAAGCGGCTTTATCAATGTACTTGGATTTCATTAATAGCTTACAAGTATTGGTCAAGTTTTTTTTTTTTTTTTTTTTTGTTAGGCCTAAACAAGGCTATAAAAGGACACCAAAGCTTTTTACTTTGCAAAATGGGGATTTGAGGTCAGATCAGCAGCTGCAGCTTTGACAAACTGAAATGTGTAAAACAGCAACTGGAAACTCTCTTCAAAGAAGTCTTGTTTTGTGCACATTTTTTTAAAGATCACTCTTGAAGAAGGGAGGGTTGTTTTTGCCTCATTTAACACTTTTTTAAAAGAACATTTCTGTCAAGGAGAAATTCAGCCCAGGCAGCTGAACTGCAGAGAACCAGGCCCACTGGCAAAAATAAACTCAGCAGGCCTTCTTGCCATTTTAATGCTGCATTATTGAACCCGGTAGGAAGTGCCAGAATGCGTTGTGTGAATAATCGGAGTTATAACAGACTTCTTTCCCACTGACTGGTTGTTGATTCAGCACATAAACTCTGTAATCAGCTATAATAACAATAATAACAGCACGGCAGTCCGAACCCGGCTTTGCCTTGCTTCTCGTGGACATGACATGGCTTGTTCAGAAGCCAAGAAACAAAAAAAAAAAAAAAAAGAAAAAAAAGGGTAGATGCTGCTTTAGGTTGAGAACTACTGTTTAGCATCTGCAGCAGCTGCCATGTTTCCTGTTATTGCTAAAACGTCTGAGTAGGGTGGGCCTGACCCCCAGGGTATAATGAATCTGGATCAACCCCAGCAAGACCTCAAAGTCTTCTCTATCCACTCTGTGTGACTTCTCACTGGGTTAATGAGAAGTATTAACTTGCTGCATGCAGATCAAAAACAGCCCATGTTAGTTTTTATATATATATATATATATATATATATATATACATACACATACAACAAAATCCAAGGAAAAACATCCAGAGAAATGCCATGTGTGGACATAGATGTCATGCTAAAAACAAAATAAACTTTTGTTTTTTTACAAGGTCTTTGAGTCAGAGGGCTAAATTAAAGAAAAAAGCGTGAGTAACTACTGTGTTGTAATAAAAGTCACAGCTACCAATGTTTACAATGTGGTTTAGCAACTCAGTGGGATGAAAAAAAAAAAAAAAAAAAGGAGGCAGAAACTTGTAAAATAAAGAAACTGAACAAACCAAAGACAAAAGTTACAGCAACAAAATACTGCATATGTAAAAACCCAAACATCAAGCTGTGCAGGCAGACCACTGGGCTGTTAACTAACCAACTTTAAATGATTCATACCTGTAGATTTTGCACAGTTTGATTGTTGGAACAGTGATGACAGTTGTTCTACATGTACGGAAAGGTTGAGCAACATTTTTTAATTCAATAAGACTGAATCAAAGAAGTTGTAGAAAGGAAACACAGCTAAAGCAGTTATTTGTAGAAACAAGATTCCTTATTTTTGGAAATAGTTTAAAGTTGAAATCCCATTAATTTGTCTTTTACATTTGGCCCACCCCTGGGGGAGCGGTGAGCTGCAGTCACAGTTGCATTAGAGAACAATTTGGTGGTTTAACTCCCACAATTCAACACCTTAATGCCGAGTATAATGCAGGGAGGCATTGGTAAGACTCTGCTTGGATTTAAACCATTGTATAAACTGCACTGTATAAACTGCACTGAGGACAAGCTCTCTCACGATTGGCCACAGTGCTTCCCCTAAAAACCAGACTCAACATATCGCTATTGAAGGGTAGCCAAAGTTTGCAATATGGCGGTAGATGTATCAGTAACTGACTATGAAGGCTCTGGCCCAATTTCGCAAAGCCTGGAGGTAAGACATTTTTCCTGTGAGGGACCTCAACACTCGTTATGTCCAGTTTTTACTTATACACTCAATGATTTAAGCCAACAACCTTCTAGTCTCAGAGTGGATGCTCTACCACAAGGTCACTGAGCTGGTCAGAAATCTATCCAATTTCTAAAATTCTCTTTATCCTGTAGTGCTTCTCAATGCAACTCGGTTGATAAAAATTAATGTTTCCAGAATTTAGACACCCAAGATCACAGCAGGAGGTCTAATGGTTGCTCCAACTGACTGTGATAAAAGACATCAACTTTCACATTTCAAGACAGAAATACAAAAACAACATTTGGTTTACAGAACTGGACATCAAAATACAAATATAAGTATTTGTAATGAGACCGAGCATCCCTGAGGCTGTAAATTACTTCTCTGAAATTAAAGGATTCCATAGTGTCCACTTGTTATTTATAGGTCTAAATCCTTTGCTAGAACTCAGATTTAAGACTAAATGTGGCAAGCCAATACCCCAATTATCATGATGACTTTCTACAAATACGCCAGCAAAAATAACATTTAGAGACTATTACAAGGCTCTTAAGTGAATTGCTTTGCAACAGCAAGAGTTTCCAAGCCTGTCCTTTATCCAAGAATATTAATCTCCACTTGTACTTTTGTCAAACATGCAATCAATGCATGAAGTGGAAATACATTAACATCTAGACTTCTGGTAAATAATGCATTATAAGTTAATGAATGCATATGCATTCATTATACCTTTTACTCATCATGTTTGCCATCACATTGCATCACAAATACGTTTCATGACTAAGACATATGAGAAAAGAGAAACCAACAAATAATCAAAGCCCCTCCAGATAAAAAAATAAAAAATAAAAAAAACAGACTTCCTGTCGTTTCTGTCACGAGGGGTCTGAACTGAACAGAAGATAAAGGTTCCAAAAACACCTAAAAAGCTTTTGTCATTTTTTTTTCTGCTGCCTCATTTCCTCCAATCAAAAGCACAGTGAGAAAAAAATAAAAATGTCATTGGAGAAGGAAATGCTTCAGCAGTTTCCAATCAAAGTTCTTCAGGGCAGAGAACGGAGGTAGACTGAGCAGCAGTGAACTCAGAACAAAAACCAGGTTAGAATGGGAAATGAGAATTTTTTTTCAGCTAAATATGAACAACTGTCAGGACAAAAAAAAACTCTTATAGCACACAGTGTACATATTACTAGTATTAGTTACCCTGTATGTAGTGTGCATGGGCTCTGCAAAACAACTAAGTCTTAATGGCATGGAACAAATCCAACATAAGATGATTCAGCAAAAATAATCACTTTTTTTAATTCCTGAGTGCATAAAAACAGAGTGTGAAAATGAGTTCTTCATCTTGTTTGACAGATTTTAAAAGACCAAATCAATATTGGAAAACTCATAAAACAAAAGTGGACAAACTGAGTTCATTCAAGACCCTTTAAATCACTTTGTCCTCATTAATCTTCTTCAGGTTTTTATGTTCGGATTTAGAAATCAATACATTTGCAATGGGGTTCAAGGAGTCCCATAGGAATACAACTGAACATTGTCTTGACGGTTATGATTTGTGACTTATGATAAAATGGATCATAAAATGAAAATCCGCATGTCTACTTGTAGATTGGTTTAACATAAACAAGATAATGCTGATGCTTGTTTGAGTCTGTGGCAAACCTGCAATACCAGAAGAACAAGATCGAATGCAAAATAATGAAAGCCTTTCTCAACCAAGTGATAACATCATATAAATGCATAATAAGCAGTATGGCAAAAAATGTCTAAACTTATTGGTGAGATGCACTGCAGCAGCTCGAAATGCGATCATTCTCTGATCTGCTGTGCAAACCAAAAACTTTGGAGTGACTCAACATAGATAAAAATTAAAAATATATTAGTTGAGGAAAACCACAGGACACGTACCCATGCATTACTGCAACACTAAAGTCATATGATTTTCCTGGGAAACAACCAATCTTGTGACAAGCTCCAATTAGAAAAGCTCAGAATGTGTGTGCACATAAACAAAAGCAGTTCAATTCACAAGGAAAAGCAGTGGAAAACAATCCCTGCCAAGAGAATCTGTGTGGCAGAAAATGTTCAGATCGGGACAAGTAGTACGTCTGATTCAAAACTTGTTCCCACCATATACACCTCTTAATATTCGGTGCAACACAGTACCAGCTAGCATGCTTGTCATGAGGACATGAGCTAAAAGGAATCTATATTCAGAAATCATAAGGTCCTTAGAAACTACCCTGAAATTTAATGTCACTGCAACTTAGAATTCAGATTTTCAAAGTCCGAGGAGGAAACAAATTCATATACACACAAAAGACAGATGTTTGTAAGTATGCACAATTTTTCTACATTTTTTTTTATAGGAGGTAATTTAACCAATTACATAAAAACACTCAAAATATGATATGTCTTGCTGAAGTTGAAGAAACTGAGGACAGTAACCAAGTAACAGCAAGGCAAATAAATGTATAAAAATAACAGAAATCTATCAAGAACCATTACAGTAAACACACGACATGGTGAGAAAGAAGTAGTCTTTTGACTGATTTTAAGAACAAAAAAATGATCTTATAGAAATAGGCTGTCATGAGTTTCATCAGTTTGATTGCTTTAAAACCACGAAACATAACATACACAAACAGGATGTAATTTTACAGTTCCCATATTGTTATAAGTTTATCATAAACTCATGTCTGCTAAAAAAAAAAACACGTTTAAGTCCCCCTTTTAATTTTACAAATCTGGGAAGATAAATTTCAGATATGAAAGTTTTAGGCAGAAGAACAAAGGGCTACAGTACATAAGTTATTGCAATCATTAAAAGAATAAATAACTTTTTTCAGCTTCAAATAAGTTATAATACATTTCTGTGTCTTATGATGTTGAGAAAAAGCTATGAAACTTTGAAAAGAAAAAAAAAAAAGCCATCACTGCTTCCTCAAAATTTATAAAAATAGTTGGTTATAATCTGTGAAAAGATAAATAAAACTTAATCAGAGTAATTTCAAATTATGACACTGAAAGCAGGGATAAAAGCAGCTTTACCGTCACTCATTTCCATTATTGAGGCTAAACAATGGAGAACATGAGTGGTGAAAATCCATTCATGCACATCAATGCGGGCAAAACACGAGTTAAAGACAAGTGGAAGAATGTGTGTAGAAAAATCCCTTTTCTGCAAGTGAAAAATTAATACTTTCATGTTGGGTTTAGACTGATGAAAGAGGCAAAGTTCAGACTAAAAAAAAAAATGTGTTTGATAAATAGGACTTTTTGGGCTTGATGCACTAAACGTGATACATTAGTTTGATACAGCAGGGAGAAACTAAGATATTTTTCTATAGAAGGTTTATAGTTATTTGACTTTGAGGTGTCACTTTTGGCTGGCTTAATAAAGTGTTGATGTCAAAGCATCACCCAAAACATAAATCTAAAAGTTTAAAGTCTCAGCAGCGGCTTTTATTACATTTCCCAAGAGGCAACAGAGACAAAGGAGAGGTTTTATGTTTGGCTATGACTACATCTATGACTATGTGGTAAACAAATGCCTCAAAGACAATGGTGATTAAAGAAACATGTATAAGCTTCACGAACACTCTGGCCAATTGTATAGAATTTGAAACAACTTGTGGTTGTCAGCACCAAGAGCTCATCTGACATGCTGTTGTTCGAGCAGCTGATGGCGTGTGGGCTTGACTAATTATCACCTTAATGACTGGTCACACTGACAATAGTCTGTTAAAGCTATATTTGTGGGCAGTTTTCTTCAGCTGTGTGAGAACATGTGATTTTGCTTCTCTCTTTTGTTTTGCTAAATGAAGAAGGGAGAACGTGAACTTTCAAAAGAAGAAGACAAAAAAATTAGGAAACAGAGCTACGAGGTCAGGCCTTTGTGAACAGACTCCACTTGAAAGTCTGTGTCCATGGTGATGACTCAAATTCAAGCCAGTCATGGTCTAGATATTACTAACTACAGTTTGAGATAGAAATTGGCTTGGAATAGAAATTCATCCTGGTATTGTCTTTAGCATAATTAGTCCTTCAAGGAATTTGGGCAAACTGAAGTGTTAAAATATAGGTTATTGTTTTACATGCTTTTAAGTAACACCAATTACAATTAACCCTCGTTCTATCCTAGGCATGTTTACATTAAAAGGTGGGGTCATCTGGACCCCACAAGGTAGTGCACTGAACTTTTCTTTTCCAAAGATTTCTCATCTACACTGGTATTCGTGGCAGACATAAAATCCTATCCAACCTTGTCATAGGAAGGATCACACATCAATATAAAAGGTGAAGTCATCTGCACCCCATAAAAGAGCACAAGGGTTAAATACATAACTCAGATTTCATCAGTGGTTCACTGCTGAAACACTCATTTTAATCTAATAATGATTACTTTTGAACAGACAAGATATTGTCGTGTATTTAGGTACAAAATGGGCATTTCTTTAAACATCATTTCCATTCTAGGTTTCTAGGTACATATCTAAAACCAAGAGCAGCTGAAGGCGTTGTTGGCCAATCCAAAAAAAAGACAGCTGAAAGCCTATGGCAAGCATACCTTATTTTCTTGTTTTTTTAGGCATCTTGGGTATTTTTTTATACAACTGGAAAACTTCACCAGGAGAGAACAGCATAAAACTTTATTTTATTCATTACAGTAACATTTCTTACATTCTTCTTGTTAAAAAGTGACATTGACATTCTGATATTCTAGTCCAATTCAAAATCCTCATTTTGTTCTTGAGAATTTTGAATTTGTTTCAACATTTGTACTACATAGCCATTAAAAGTGCAAAATGAAAATAACTGAAGCAGAACAGAGAGCAGCATCTCGTCTCAGTGAGCAGTAATCGGCATATCCTATTAAAATTACAAATCTAGCTATGCCAATATCAAAATTACTTTTTGCGCTTAAAAACTCATATCAACTTAATGTAGAGACAAATACTTTGAATTTTAAATAATTTTTTCTTTCCAGACATTTAAAAAAAAAAACCATGAGTATGCAACTGTTTTGCAAAAATTCTAGCCTTAAAAAAATATCGTTTTCCAGTCAGTTTGAGTTGTAATTTACAAAAACAATGAAAAAAGCCCATCAACAAAAACTGATAAATCTATATAATTAGGTAAAAAATATCTCACATCATTACAGCTCTAGTACTGACCTTTAAACTTTACTGTATACCATTTGCCTTTGCTGATCTAATTTTGAACTCGTTTGATCCAACATACTAGAAATTATGAAGAGGAAATAAATTCTCAGCTTCTGGTTCTTCTGCATCTAGCACATACAAGTCATCTTCTTAAAATTGTTTCATCACTTCCGAATCTTAGGATGTGCTCAGACTGGATACATTTGATTCACTTATAATGAACCAGAATTTGCTTCCCCCAAATCTCCAGAACAAATCTTCAGACCCGTGGTCCCTGGTCCAAGACCAGAAACCGCTCTCTGTCCCATCTTCCAAGGGGGTCTCGGATTGTTTCCAATTGGACTGAACTCTGGTAGGCTCTGAGTTTTTCCTCAGTCTGAATAGGCTTCGTGCTCTGAGCCTGGACCAAAACCGTAGACAGTCGTCAGTATGTGATGTAAACAGAGAGCAAAGGACAAACTTGGAGCAACGATGGAACAGCAACTCATTGAAATATGGTTGGATGAATACAGGCTCAAACAACTTAACATGATACACATCGCTTCTCGCACGTTTCCTGACAATCTTTATTTTATTAACACTTTCTTAGCTGCCGTCTCCTAAGTAACCCTCTTGCAGCATCCCTCCACAGTACCAAAGCAGCAGTAAAAAGTGTTGTACCTGACGCTGATACAGACTCTCCAAATTGTTCAAAGAAGTATAAAGTATGAATAAGTGAACTATCCCAACAAGGACTGCACAGTGCAGAATTTTTGTTATTCTTTCTCTCCCAGTTTTCCCCCACCCTCATATTTATATTTCCTGGCCAATGACTGAAGAGATCTTGTTTACAAGCTTTGGTCCAAAACAGGAAAGCATTTGATCTGAATAAAGACCAAAGGCAAGATTTGGGACTCAATCTGGACCACATAAAGCAAGCTTGGTCCGGACCAACTGACTTTTTCAGTCTACATATCTCCTTAGTTTTATGATGTGGGGAAAAAAATAGGATTTTCTATGATAGCTACTTTATAAAAGGCTTCCAGTAATATAAACATTTGCAAACCTTCTTCTCATTCCATCAATTGTAGCATCAGTGCAATCAGAGTGACTTAGAAGTGAGCCAGGCTAAAGATGCACAGACCTGTGACACATTCTCCAGAAAACTTACCTTCAAAGAACTGCAGTCTACTGGACCAATTTTAATTTTCCTATATTTAACCTTGGGAAAATTCATCCTATACCCATCTTATGAAGAACTGAACGAGTTTGCCCTGTGGCATCAGAAAGCAAACACAAGACGGGTGAAATTAAATTTAATACCTGATGTTCTCCTGATGTTAAAGCCTTATGTCATGTTGTGGTCTATAGGCAAACAGATGACAAAGAAATCCATGACTTTCAGAAACAAAGTAGATAGTCCGTTGCTGCCTTATGGGTAAAGAGCCAACTTTATTGGCTTATTTCACTCCAGCATCTTCTTTTCTTTAGGCTGAAGATGATGTAAAATGCTTTGGACAAGTGAGCTTTAAAAAGGTGCCATCTGTGTGTCCGCATGAGGGCCGTCAACCACCATCTGTGTGTTGATATCACACCCAAATCTGTTCTGTCTACTGTGACTGCAGGTTACACAGGAAGAGCAAGGCCAGACAAATCCTGCCATCAGGAAAAGCTCTGCTTTCTGAGTATGTGGTCTTGGATCACTAAAACCATCTTAGAGATTAAACTCTAAACAAATTTACAGTTCTTTCAAAATAGTTTATTTTTTCAGACACTGCACTCTTCTGTAAGTGCGAGTATTCCAAAGGTAAAAAAAAAAAAAAAAAACGTACTAAGTAACTACTGAGACCTTTTACTCTGGGGGAAACCTCATCTTTTTCAAAAGTAACTGCACCACCCAGTTTGTCTAAGCACCGGCGTCTGAACGGGGCTCAGATTACAAACTAACAAGGACAGCTAACCAAAGACCCCTGTGTTCTGCTGAGTGAACAAAGAAGGAAACAGAAAAATCAGCAATTACCTTTGGAATGTAAATCTGTATCCACAGGACGAGGCATGGAAACCGTGCTTTAATTAATCTCGTACAGCATCCTGCTGCATTTCAACAGGAACGAGATGTGTTTTATGTGGTGGACAAAGAACGTGTCCATGAAGCAACAGGATCTGCTTTGTGTTGGAAATATCAAAAGGTTTCCTGGAGAAGAGAGTTGAGGAGTTAACAGTGCTGCACAGTGCTGGACTGCAGAGCCACAACCTCCAGTGTTTCGGGGGAGTGACATGTTGCCAATGGGACATTGACTAAATGATCCAGGAATAACCGGATGTTTCTGTTGGTGAGGAGAGGGCCTTGTTTGTGAAACAATCCTGCAGTACAGTACATGAAATGGTTCTAGGAACAACTTTTAGAGTGGAAAGTGCTAGTCGCTTATCTGTAACAGAGATTTGCATGATTTATGCAACTGAGGGCAAAATACTACTAAAGGCTAAATAAACACAAAAGGTGACCGATTCTTTATGATTCTTGATGGGACAAAACAAGTTCACGAGGTGTTAAAAGTATACAAGTAAAAAAACTACAGATGCCCCGTTCAGGTTTTTTGGGCCCGATCCTATTCTAAGTCATTGGATTTTGTGGATTTGCCGATACAGAGTGACGTTCCGATAGTTTTGTAACATATTTAAAACATGAACAAATTGAATCAACCCATTTGTGTTGTCACTTATTTATATTTCATTAACCTTCTTTTATCATTAAAAACTTAAATAGAACACTTCTGTGAAGTAGCTTTAATAGCCTTGTAAAAACAGAGCATAACTGTTTTAATTATTTTGTCATCAGACACGATCGTTTCATACCAGACATGTTTCGACTGAGACATTCCATCTTCATCAGAGTCGTCACCAGGTGGTAAAGTGTGACGTGTATAAAACAGCTGATTGTTTCTGAGGCGGAGTCACCTGTCAAAGTCTGACCGGTGACTCCGCCCCCAGCTGTCCGGCTCGCTGCATGTCTCCGTCGAAACATGTCAGGTATGAAACAATCATGTGTCTGATAACAAAATAATTAAAACAGTTAATAATACAGACACTATGAACTTTATTGTATTAAAAATAGAGCAAATAAAAACTAGGAAAAAAAAAATATATATTTTTTTTTCCTTGTTCTATAAGTGATAAATAGTTGTGTGAGAAAGCTTAGTGACTTTAGCTTTATCTTTAGAGCTAATGAACATTTTTGATCAAATGTGATTCCTGTTCTCATTTAGAATTCTTAAACCATAAATTATGACTTTGTTTTAGCATGAATGTGATGAGTGTTCATGACTAGCTCATATCATTCATTTTAATTTATTAGTTTATTGTTTGTTAGTTTGTTTAAGATTATGTGTTGCTTTTTCAGTTCTTAAGACATCACATTTTCGGTTTTATTATCAGAGTAGTTCATTTTCTCAACTTTTATTTCTCTTTGAGATAAATAAAACAGGCATATCAAAAGGACAGCTTGGATCCTAAGGAGTTAAACCACGGGTCTAGCATGTTGCAGTTAGCAGCTACTGTTTAGCCATCTGTCTACAGTACGAAGAGCTTAACATTAAAAAGAAACAAAACTGTCTTTTTCTGTTGAAATGTCTTTAGGTTGTTGTTTAGAGACACTAGCTGACAGTTTAAAGCGTTTTCAAAAGAGTTATTGATCCTGGAAGTTTAAATCCGTGATCAGCTAGCTAGCTTGATTGAACTGTTTACATTAGTCCTCTGCCTGAACTGTTGCCGTTTTCTGCTGCTTTTTTCTGGGAATAACATTTTGTGATCTGTTCATGACATGCAGACTTCTAGTGGAGGATTTATCCGGAATAATAAGCTTGAAATATAAAGCGCTGATCATAAGAAGAATAAATGAAATATCCAATCTTGATCGGACAACGGAGCCCGATTTCGTACAGTCTTCCGCCAGATGCCTGCTCAGACAAAGAAAATGAAGATGTACATGGATCTATTTTTCTGCGAGTGGACGCATCAGCAGAGCAGGGAGACTTTGGCCCACCCACTTCAGATTCCTGTCACAGTTTTTTTCAAATGGCTAGTTTCACAATTGAAATAAATACTTAGAAAATAAGTTTTTTCTGTCTTTAGTTCTTTTATAAATCCCCTCCATCATGAGAAAAATGCTACAAGAACATGTTGAAATTATTATTATTTGAGAATGTCTTTTATGTCTTCTATTACAGGGTTTTCCCCATAAAGTTTCGAAAGGCACCATTGGAAATATTGGACCATTTTTCCCAGTAGTCCATTTGTAAGATCAAGCCACAGACCTATATATAAATGGTTGAATAATATGTGATGCCACCCATAGGATTCTCATCAGCAAAAAGTGAAACCTGAAGTGGGATGAGCACATTGACCAGAGTTTACTATGTCCAACCCAACAATGTTTATAAAAAATAAAAAAAATAGAAGATTGAAAAGGAAGAAGTGAAAGTCTTGACTCAATTCACGTCTCATTCCAAGACCCTAATTTTCATTTGAGGCACTACAACATTAATTTTAGCAGAGTTTCTTCCGAATTGTCTTAAAGAGGGTGGAGTTGATGTTGGATGAGAGTGTAGTCTCCTATCCATTAGTCCCAGATGCGTTTGTGTACAATTTAAAAAAAATAAAAAAAAATAATAGGGAATCAGCACAGACCAGTCCCGTTTTTTCACATCAAGTTTTTTTTTTCCTTTCTTTATGGGGCTTTTTTCCCCCTACAGTCATATTGGAATAGGAAGGGGTTTTCTACTTTCACTGAAACTAAGGAGCCATGCCCAGTTGCTATAGAAGAGCCCCACACCATTTGCATCCCTTCACTAAGCTTTAAAACTGGCACAATACAGTCAATCAAAATGCATTTCACAATGTAGAGTACAGTTTTAACGCAGTTCATCATTATTCATTGGCCTTTATTGATCTCCAAAGGAAAAAAAGTTATTTCATAAAAGTTTAAAGAAGAGTCTGTGGCTTTATCTGCATGATTCCAATCATCTGTGGTCATTTAAGTGAATAGAACATCTTAATTCAATTGTTTGGAAGAGTGGTGGATTCTTTTGGGAATAGAGTAGATAAGAAATACTAATACAAACATAAAATACATGCACCCCCCCACACACACACACTCTTCAAAGTAGCTTTGATTAAAACAAAAACAACTTAATCTTAACATATTAAGTCCACAGTGTAAAAAGAAACAATTGCAAAGAGATTTCTTACTTATCAATGATTTAAAAATTAAAGCCAAGAAAACTAAATCTAAGTTGTGTGTCAATAAAAGTAAATCTAATATGTGTAAACTTTCTGCCCGTAGCAGCACAAGTTCTTAAAATAAAAAGAGACAAATACTGGCTTGTATATCCATTATGAGGAACAACTATCAGCAAAAAAAAAGAAAAAAGAAAAAGTGGACTCAGAATCACTAATTAACTCCTGCAATGTGATGAATGTGCACATCGTTGAAAGGACAGAACATTCACAATCATTTGTCTAAAATGTAGGCCAAGGAAAGTCATACTTTATATTGTGAGAAATTCCTACAAGTACTGGAGCATCTGAAGAGCCTGGAAAGGTAAATCAATTTCTTGCCATTAAAAGGTCAACACTTAAGGCTCTCAGATTAAACCAAATTCAAGATGAAGATCACAAAGGTTGACACAACAGTCTTTAAGGAATAATACAACCCCTTTTCAAAGAAAGTACAAAGAGTTTTTTTTTTTTTTTTATTTAAATAGACGCTAATTTTACAGCCATAGCGGTTTGTCGCATTTTTGCGACAATAGGCATTAAGTTGCAAGTCTGAATTGTCAATTGACTGTCGCAGTCACCCGTTCAGGGGGTCTACCCATATGGGGGACTGTGGATTTTTGGGTTGGTGGTAGAGAAAAGCAGTAGGATCTTAAGGGGAGTGCTGGTGTATCTTGTGGCTCAAAGGTCACCTCAAGGAGAGTCATGAAAATGAAACTTACGATTGTTGCACATGTGGTAAATGTATTGTAAAATATTTGTAAGGCTAATTTAAGTTTCTCACACTTATGCAGTATGGGTGATGCTGTTGTATGGTGCCCTTACACCAGAAGTGTGCAAATAGGCCACTTGCTGACTGTGGGCAAGTGCTGCAAGCAGCCAGCCTACGCAAAAGGAGCGTACACTTATCACGTGAGCAGTGCGTGGGATTTGGAGGGGGATTGAGAAAAAGAAAAAAAAAAAAAAAAATACAAATCTGAACCAACGTGCCTGCGTCTACCCAACCTTTACATGGTGTGTAAATATTCGCTACGACCTGTCAAAGCATGCTCTTAAAAACAAAATGTGCAGGAATAGTTCTCCCTGTGGATCTCATTTTGAGCAGGTAATCTGGTATACCCATTTTACGCCAGAAGACAACCCAAAATCTACCCATAAAGGGAGTTGTGACTAAAAGTGCATTCCGGACACGGCCGGCAGGGGAGCGGTGTCAAGTTTCAATGTTGAGTCAATGTAACGGTTCAATCTGAGGTCTTATGGCGTTATTTGGCCGTCTGGCATGGCACGGCGAGGTTGACACACAATCCGGGACTCCGGGAATTTAATCAAAAAATTAAATTAAAATTAATTTCAATACGGCTGCTTAATACGGGAAATTTCATTCTGAGCTTTTGATGGGCCCACGGGTTTGGTAGAGATTGTCCCGGTTACTGTTCGGCGTAGCCGGGATACATCCTGGACGGGTCGCCAGCCCATGGAGCTGGATCGACCGCTACGCTAGCCAGCAGCCCGGTTGTCAGGCAGAATCAGTGAGGTCTACTGACCAGGCTGCCAGTCCCAGTGCAGTGGAGCTCACCATGCTGACCCGCCGGTGGTTTGCAGCCCGACAGATGGAACAACCACTGCAGGTTCCGTCATAGCGTGCGATTGCTTCAGCCTCGTGGGCTTATGTTTTTATTATTTTTATCAAGACAATAATAAAAAGATCCTCCAGTTTAATTTTTAATTCCCCATTCCAGAACTACTTTGGCAGTTGCTCCGTGTAGCGGGGCATCAAGGCCATAAGCAGTAAATGTGACGCGTGTCAAAAAAGAGGCAGCAGACGCAAATTTGATGCGGCTGCGTCTGGTTTAAATGATCTTAATTCATTAATGGCTTTACAAAAACTTGCCTTTAATCAAGACTGAACTTGATGCATGTCAAGTAAAACTTCTGGGTTTCTCTACAAAGTAGGTTTGGGAATAAATGAAGGTCAATTTAAAAAAAATGTTGTGAAGCGCCAAGTACTTTGTTCTAATGCCTTATGCCACTCTTGGATACTATGTGGTGAAAGACTTTAATTTGAGAGACCATGCTGTTCTGCTGCTATAATGTAACTTTTTTTTTTTTTTTTAAGAAATGAAAAACAACATGATAGAAAAAATTCTAAAACAATTGTGGATTTTCTATTGCTATATTCATTTGAATCAAAGTCTAGTTTTGTTGTTCATCACTTGATAAATAAACCCACTTATGTTTGTTTGTGAGAAAATGACAGAGTAGACTTAGACTTAAAGGCAGCCAGTAATAACCAGTCTTGTCTTGTTTTGTTGTTCAACAACTCTCAACGACTCATTTTCCTATGGCATAATTCCACGTATGATTCCCTCAAAGAGACTCGGATGAAACTTGAGCTATGGGAAAAAATAATGACACATCCAAGTCTCAATGTTATGATGTGGGAACATTTTCACAATAGCTGCCCTCAAAATGAGAACCCTTTGAAATGAATGAAAGCTCATCTTGCTTACACAATACTGCACTGTCAGAAGGCTGCAACACAAACTTACCATAATATATGATAAGACTGGGTATTGCAGCCAAAATAAGGAGTTAAATCATTTTTACATCCACGCAAATTGGGGAAAAAAAAAATATTAGTCAAAGTTCAATTGTACAGCCAATTTTGTTTGACTTAACTTCTCTTAAAGTTAGTGATTCAAATCAGGGATCCCCATTTGTCTACATTATAGATTACCAAGGTAATATATTGATTATTGCAATGTTTGCCTCATCAAGATACTATCGGAAACGTGAGCCACGTATCGTGAATCGCATCGTATCATGAGTTACCTCGAGCTTCCCAGCCCTAATCCTCTCCAATCACAGTTCACACTAGAAGAGTAGAATAAAAAGTAACATTTATTTGTGTGGGTCTCAGTCGGCCAGAATGAGGAAGAAAAAAATTATGGGTCTCTTTTAGTGTCTGGGGGGCCTGGCCAAATGTGGAGGTTGGTTGGATCTGGCTCGTGGGCTGTTTTTTGGGGACCCCTTGAGTAAACAAAACTAGAGCTTTCCTTTATAAAATAGAAATTTTATATTAAAAGCATTTTTTGCATTCCAAAAGACAAAAAATTAAAAGAAATTCAACTTACATTTATTAAATATATTGATTTTTTAAGTTAATACTGATTGATCACCCTTTTCTAAACAAAGGCTGCATACACAGTAGATGCTAGCAGAGGTGCACAGTGTGACCATCCATATGAGACGCATCACGGCGTCATTGATCCAACATGCTAGCAGTACACACATGGAGCACGTAACTAACCTGTTCAGCAAAGAAAAGTGCAGGAAGTTTGAATAAAAGTGGGAGGGAATTAATATGGATACAGGCACTGTAAAAAATAATATTGCCAGGCATAAAGTTCATATTGTGCCTCAATAACAAAAAAAAAAAAAAAAAAAAAGACAAACGTGAAAATTAATTCAAATGCAGCATTGTGAAATTTTATTTCCACATTTATTGCCATTTAAAGTGAGAAGATGCATTTTGGTTCTTAACTGCAGATTTGTTTATTAGTTACCTTAAAATGTATTCATCATTATAAAGACATTCATATTTATTGTTGATCTGATTTTCATGTTGGAAAGGTTGTTAAATTAACATTTGTGTTTAAATTGTTCTAAAATAAGGTTTAGAAGAATACATATACACATACATATATATACATACACACACACACATATATATATATATACAATATATATATATATATATATATATACATATATATATATATATAATATATATATATATATATATTATATATATATATATATATAATATATATAATATATATATATTATATATACTTGTTTTAAAAATGGTTCTACAGCTTAGAATACCAGGGAAACATATTGATTACTGCAATTATCATATCGTGAGTCATGTATCGTGAATCACATCGCAACACCCTCAAATTCTCAGCCATAGTTGTTTATAGTGAGGAATAAAAACAGTATGATACACTTCAAAAATAAAAAAAGTTGTTTGGTTTTTTTTTTTTTTTTTTTAATGGTATGGCCCCTTTAAAGATTTCAAGTAAAAAAGAAAAAATAAGCGGGGTTTTAATTGGTGGAATGTTAAAACAACAACTTGCTATCATCTCCTAAAAATGATGGTTCAAGGAATTATGCAGTAAAAGCACTCAGCAGTATTAATCAATTCCGATACTAGCTCTCAAAGGAAAATGTTTGACGTAAAACCGTTAATTAATAGTGACATGACTCTTAATGTAGAACAGCTTGGCGTTACCATGGTAATTAGGCATTTCCCGGGGTCACATTTTCACTCGGACACACACTATAAAAATAAATAAATGAATAAAAGTGTTACACACGTACCGGTCTGAAGGCTGCTACCACTTTAACCGTTTTCCAGTTCGCTCGGAGGTTAACAGAGTTTGAAGCTCCCACTGCCAAAACCGGGAACGGCGAGGGAAGTCCACAACCGGCAAAGTCAGTGCTGTCAGAAGCAGCGAAGTTTTTTTAAAACCGAAAAATAAAAATAAAATAAACCACGCTCGAGAGAGTGTCTCGCGGCAGCCTCGCCTCTCGGTTTCCCTCCGTCCTGTACCTCTCGCGGGGGTCGAGCGCGTGCCGTCGCCTCCGCGTGAGCGAGCAGCTCCAGAAGTGAGTGTTGGGATGTTCTCCTCTGTCTACTCGGCGGTGGGAGGAGGAGGAGGAGGAGGGTCCTTTTATCTCCAGCCCTCCCTGAACATCGAGGTAGCGTCACCGGGAGCTGACTTTGCTCTGCGGGTTCAGGTCAAGCGGAGCGGAATGGGTTATGCCGCTTTCACGGCTCAACAACAATGTCGAAAACACCAACAAAAACTAATTAGCACGTGTTTCTGTTTACATATCGAGATTAATAAACTTTTGTCAAATCGAATAAGTCATTTGTGTGTATAGAATGCAATTTAAATGTGAACTAACAAAATAAAAAAAATCCGACGTGACTTGAACGCGGCACCGACCGTACAGCATTTATCAATTTGTTATCTGCACTGAACGTCTCACTGATGCTGGACTATAAATATAAAGCGTCTGCGTGGACACGTTTGCTTAAGTTTTACTGGTTTTCGGTAGTTTCCCCGTTCAATCTGGCTTATTTTATTTTATTTCATTTTATTTTTGCTTGATTTTTGCACTTCTGTCTTCCAGCAAAAAGAAAGCAAAGAAAGAAGAGAGGTGGTGGCTGTTAAAGCAGTAAAAGTTATCTTTTTTAGACTTGAAGATGACTCATTTGGCAAGTTCAGGCCTGCAAAAAAAAAAAAAACATTTTTAAAGGAAGGCGTATCATGTGTTGACCTCAGTTCCAGAGAACTTGCTGAAAGATGAGAACATACTAACTTTTTTCAAAAACAAAAAAAAACTTTATTAACAAAGTTGAGAATCAATACACAACACAAAAAATGAAGGTGCCATAGAGAGAAATTACTGAATGAGAACAGAAATGGAAAAAAAATACAAAGCATGAAATAGGGGCATAACCAATGTTTTAAATCATATTTTTCTAAGGATGTAACGCTTGATCAATGGAGATTTACCCTCCTACAATACAACCAGATTGATCTTTCTGAGACAAGTCTTTAATTGATTTACCCAATACCGTTATTAAATTAATTGATTATTCTGATTTTAGAAAATAGCATTTGGATTAAGATAAAAATTCCGTTTACTATAATGTAAAAATGACCACAACGGACAACACGAATGTGGTGCAGCAAAATATTATCAATCAATCATTATAGTCCAATGTGTGGAAGCACTTTATGCAAAAATATGTGTGACCATACAGTGTGGTGAAATGTTCTAATAATGTTCCCTTTGTATTATTTTGATATGGAAAAACAACAGTGGGCAGTGAACTTTATAAAACTAAAATGTAAATGGATTTGACATTCATTCTTTTATAAGTTTGCGCACATATTTACTCTGATTATCTTGCTAGAAACAGAAGGAATCTGGAGGACTTCACCTGCACTGTGCGGTAAGTAAATGTTTGTTTTTTTTGCAGCTTCCCCACATAAAAATCACAAAGTGCTTCAACAAAGAATTAAAAACATCCAGTCATTCGCATAGAAAAACAAAAATAAAAGCCACTAAAAGCAAGGTAAAAAGATAAAACAAAATTAGATTAACTAAAAGCTCTTTTTTTTAACTTGTCCTGTCCAACAGTTGATCAAACAGATACAAGCTGACTAAAACTGAAAGCTCTTCTGAATAAAAACGTCTCGACCTGACTTTAAAAACACTCGATCTGTCGGATAAAAAAAGGAGGTCGTTCCAAAGATGAGTAGCAACAGCTGGAACGGCGAGGTCTGCTCTGGTTATTATTTGTGGAAATTGTAACAGATTTTGGTTTGAAGACCTCAGGGATCAGCCTGAAGAGTGTGGGGGTCAAAAGACTCTAAAAACTAGAATTCAGATTTCAAAATCAATTCTAAATTTAACTGGTGGCCAATATGGAAATGTGCTTGTTTATTGCCTCAATTTGAAAGCCTTGCTGCAGAATTTTGGACAAGTTGCAGACCTTTCAAAGAGCTTTGGTTAAAATAGGCAAAATGTAATTTAGATGTTCAATAACAGGTATTTATCTCTGAGTCACACTGGTTGAATTTTTAGCTAAAGATGTCCTAGATCCATTGTAGATCAGTGACTCACGTCGTTCAAAATGAACCGATTTCCACAGTCGGATCAGAAACATCAAATTATGTTACTTGTCAATCATTAAACTGAATTGTTTCACCCTTATATTTTTCAAACAGGTTCCAAATTTTTTAAGTCTTTAAATTCACTGATGAGCAAGAAAGGGTTCATAGTGAATATATTTAAATTTATGAATATAAAATTTAAATAAAATTCAAATTAAATTAAGTAATTACATCCTGTTGTATTTTTTTTAAATTAAAATATCACTAAAACATTCTCCTCAAAATATAAAGAAACAACATTTATTAACTAATCCCTTCCTATTCCACCCCATGACATTTTAAATATTTTTATTTTCCCATCAGCCCCAGGGGTGAACTGACGACATGCTCCTGCAGCCCTCAGTTTGTTTGTCTGCCACTCTGACAAATCATGACTTGACAAACAATGAGAGTGCTCTTAATGTGTGAACAGCTAACACACTGCTGACAGAAGCTCCCTCTGTAAAGTCCTCAATCATGCTTCCATCCATTCAATGTCTTTGTCTGAATTTTTTTTTTTTTTTCTTACTGTGGAAAATTTGATGTGAAAATGAGGACAACTTCACAGCCATCACCAAGGAAACCTCCAGCGCAAGATGGAACCAGACCCTGGAGCATGCTTGTGAAGCTTTTCTCCTAATTTTGTGTTGTTAGGCAAGACAGACTAATCCAAATTCATGATTTCAGAAGATCAAACACCTTTTGTTGCCTCTAATGAAAATGTTGAGGGAGTGCTGTTCACCCACATTACCCTCATAACCCTCTCTGATGTGGAAACAAATATTGAGGTTGACCTTACAAGCCTTGCGTGTTTTCCGGCACACGCCTTGACATCGTCTCTACAGGTGCATCTGCACGAAGGGAAGGGGAGCAGGGATGATGTTGTGCTCAGGATGATTTCCAGAGACAAACCGTATCCGTCTTTGATGCGGCTGACCCGGACTTCCCTGCTCCTCACTCTGCAGGCTGGCATTAGTCAGCAGCTCCAGCTGCTCGGCTTTGTTTTGAACTCCACCCATTTTTAAAATGCCAACCAGCATCCACGAGCAGGAAGTGCAGCAAGGTCGATGGGGGTCCTCCCTGCAGGTGACATTACATAACCGCTGGATCAGGCAACGTGTGGGGGTCCTAAGCTGTCTGAAAGGGGACATTATACAGTGTGTTTGTGTGCGAGCTTGTACTAACTATGAAGCCCTTCTGAAATTTCACATGAAGACGTGATCTTTTCTGAGGCCTGAAAACAGTCTAAACGCTCATCTTGTAGAGTGTTTTCTGTGGCTTTAACTTTTAAAAGTTTCTGTTAACCTAACTAAAACTAATTTTCTGAGAATTTTCAACACTTCACTTTATATTTAAACAAAAACACTTGGTGATATTTTTAATTTTTTTAAATGTTTTTTTTTATTTGACATACTCTAATATTTCCTCCTTTATAAAAATATGCAAAGTTTTTCTTACACAAATGGAAAAAAAAGACTGAATATAAGATGGTCCTGTTAATATTATTTAATCTTATTCCAGAAGTTCATTTGATCAAGGGTTCCCCCTAGTGGTCAAGAGCTGGAATCACAGCTCAGTAAGGGAAGTGAGTTGGTAGAATATTTGCATTTATTTACTCGTTGCCTTCCAGATGTTGTATTTTAATAAGCTAAATTTCCCCAAAAAATATACATATTCTTGGTTTTTCTGCATTAAAAGTGCTTGCGTGGGAATTTGTTTTTGATAAGATATTCTTTTTCTTTTCCAAAAAATTCAAACAGTTGGGTTTTTTTTATTGCTTTTTCTGCTCTAACTTAAATTGTATCTGAAATAATTCGATTTTCTAAAGGGAAAACATATTTTCATGCTTGACTATTGGCCACCAGGGGGCATCCTTACCCAAGTTTTGACTTGTGTGTGAATTATGGTTAGCAATCCCATTTCATGGCTTATAGGAAAGGTGTACAAAACTGTTTTGAGACCAGATATGTTGTTCAAGCTAGAGGCAGTGAGGAAAAGAGTAAACCAGGCTGGAGGTAGCAGAGATGAAGATGCTGAGATTCTCTTTGGGAGTGACCAGGATGGATAGGATGAGGAATGAGAACATCAGAGGGACAGCAGATTTTAGAGCGGGGGTGTCAAACATATGGCCCGTCAGATGGTTTAATCCAGCCAAATTATGAAGAGACAAACAAAAAAGATGTTGAAAATAAAAGCAACATTTTGGCTATTCCTGTGGTAAGTTGTGGTTCTTTAAATACATTACTGCAATGCACAATTCCACCACTGGGATGAGCCATGGACACACAAGACAGGCATAACAAGAGATCAAGTAATAAACACAATAAACAATGTAATAAGTGAATAGGCTACTAGAATAAAAATAAAGAAAAGAAAAGCCACATAAAACATTCCAGCTATATGAAAGCTGTTTTAGCTAATTTAGGCTTTTTTTTTTTTTTAAGTTTTTTAGGCTGTTTTGGAGTTCAGCTAATAATTACATACTAGTTGTTTTGGCTAATTTAGGCTTTTTTTTTATTTTTTAGGCTGTTTTGGAGTTTAGCTAATAATTACATACTAGTTGTTTTGGCTAATTTAGGCTTTTTTTTCAGGTTTTTCGGCTATTTAAAGTTTAGCTATCTTTTAAGCAACATGCTAGCGTTTTTGGCCAGCCTAAGTTTTTTTTTTTTTTTTTTTTTTTTTAATTTTCAGCTATCAAATTCAGCATCTTCAGCAATCAGTACTAATAATTTTTAACAATTATGTACAAAATTTACAGTTTTAAAGTTACAAAAATGTAGTTTTAGAGTGTTCAATAAATATTTACACAGTTCAACCCTAAGGTGTGTTTTGGATTTTGACCCCTTGTGCGATTGAGTTTGACACCCCTGGTCTAGAGTAACACCAAAGAGGAAGTGTTTGGATGGAGTAAACAAAGACATTAAGGTGGCTGGTCTTAGAGTAGAGGATGCAGAAGAAGACAGATGGAGGAAGCTGATTGGCTGTGGCGACCCCTGAACGGAAAAAGCTGAATGGAAAAGAAGAGGTTATACAGGATTTAGATGAAGGCAATTTTTCTTTACATCCATCTTCAAAAAGGTTAATGTCAGAATTTTGTAGTTTGGTAGTGAGCAATTTGATGGAGAAGTAATAGTTTCTGTATCTGGTTGTTCTTCAAAAGAGACAGGTAAAACTTCTTCCCGGTTTTGGGCAGGTGAACTGTCCGTGTTTGAGGTAGATGGGATCAGATAGAATTCCATGAGTGATTAATGCATTTTAATCTCAGCTAGGTTTTATTAAAAGCTACTGTTTAGGATCTGGGACTATGATGCTCTTTAGAGAGGAAGTGAAATCATCCAACGGAGCTGAAACATTCCCCTGCTCTTACATCATGAACTTGGCAGCTGTGCTTTCTTTACAAAGTCTTCATGTACAGTCAAGATTTAAGCAAAAAAATCCCTGCAGCACCCAGCTGCTTTTTTAAAATAGGTTTATTTGTTCTTTTTAATTCCCCATAAATCAGCAAAAAACCCATAATTCCCTCTAGTTCAGGGATCTGCAACCCACTGCTCCAGAGACACATTTTAACCCTCTATTTTGGCTCTTTTATTAAAGAAAAAAAAAAAAAACCTCTAAATAGTAACTATAAAGTAAAAAGTGAGAAGTAGTAAAGGGAAAAAATGAAACTGACTCAAACTTTAATGTCATTACAAACAGTTGAAGGACAGTGCTTTTGTCACAAGTCGAACTACAACATTTTTACACATTTTTATATGTCCTGTACTACAAAAAAAATCAATGGATGTCAATAAGCGCAACCAGTATTCAGGAACGCCAGATTATCAAGCGAAATTTCTATTTTTGAAAAAAAATAAGGAATTTTAAGTGTCTTTGAAAGACGTGGCAATATCTCTTCATTAGCTTGGATATAATTTTGGTTTGTTAGATTTAAATTTCTGGCAGAAATTCACCAACAAAAACATTAAAATGAGCTATTTTTATTTAATCACTGCTGACATTACACTTGTCACTACCTTTGCTGCTTTGAGCTGATCGTGTGTGACAGGCTGTCTTTTATTTTGAAAGAAACTTCTGTCAAAAGGTTAAAAAAAAGTATTTTTTCTTTTAACCTTTGTGTGTTGGTCATGTAAAACAAACAACAGTTCATTTATGTTTATCATAGTAGTAACAAAAGCATAAATACAAATCAGTGTCTTATTTTTTTAAAGGGTTAAGGAAGACTTCCTGGCTCCTACTGGGAGGAATCTTTCAGAGATGAAGGTTGCAGACCTCTGCTCTGGTTGAACCTTCAGTGGGATACTTAGGGTTCTAATGGAACTAGACAGACATTCTTGCTCGTGGAGGAGTCTGCTAGGAAGGAAGTTACTCAGTAATCCTCTCAGCAGCAGCTGCTGTTTGTTGCTACAAGACAGCAGCTGAAATCTTGTTTGCTCCCAAATGTCTACATCCTCTCCTGGATGTTTAAACCCCGAAAATGCAAAGACTTTTTGATGCTTTGGATCAGTTTTCTAAATATCTAAATAGTTTTACAATGCATCCCTTAATAGTGGGCTATCCACTTGACTTTTTCTAAGCTAAAAAGTTGCAGAAAAGTTGCTTGCACTGGTAAAGGAGTAAGTTAGAGTAATGACATCCAGATGTTGAACGGGCTTCGATCCTCAAATAGCACTTCTTTGCTGCAGTTATGTAACAGCTGCTCCTCCCCTCCTCAGGAAAACGTGCCTCACACATGCCCGACTTCTCTTCCTTTGCCTCTCAGACTTCATCTCCAAAAGGAGGTTTTCCCTTCTGAAATGTTGCATCACGCACTGTAATCGGATGCTCGGTCCCCTTTCATTCGCTTCTGACTTCTACCAGAGGTTCCTCTCCTCCTGCACGTGTTTGAAGAAGAACCAGAGAAGCTCTGGAAGTTTCTTTCTGCCCTCACAGAGAGGCAGAGACATGTAATTAGTGGAAACAGAGCAGTGGAAAAGCTCATGACTCCACAGTTGATAGTGACCAGGATTTTTTATCATCTTTTGGTGCTTAAGTATGATTTTCATGTGCAATCCTGCTCCAGATCAGTAGGTAAAACATGTATTTTCTGAAGAAAAAAAATTTGTAAATTAAAATTATTTTCTTACCTTTTGTTTTTTTTCCTCAAACAAAATTACCCATTTTTAAAAAGTAAACTCAGAGGATCATTGATTTTTTTTCTTTCCAGCTTTATTGACACTTCCTCCACTCAGCAAATGCTGAGGAATTTCAAAGTAAACTGAGGTTTCTTTTTGCAGAATATTCTAGATGGAACTTCTCCACAAAAGAAGATGAAACATTAAGGAGAGCTCAAAATAGAGCACTAAAATGTCCAGGAGTTTAAATCAATTTCCTTCATTTAGTAAAGACCAAATCAATGTCACAAGGATGAAAAGTTCACGTCGCAAATGCAAACTAAATCCAATATTAAAGCTAAATTTCTTCTTTTTTTTCAAGAATTGTTCATTGTGCATAAACAGAAATCTCTAGAACGGGGGTTTTGGTTTAGACATGTTAGCTTTTACACCCCCCATCTTCTCAGGCCTGCAGCTGAGTTGGAGACGTGGCACTGTGGGGGTGGGGGCCAAACTGGAGCCTGAACGCTACAGTAAGAAACTTTAACGGGACGTTTGAGAGGGAAACTGGAAAAAAAAAAAATGGCCAGCTTTTTCTTCTGGGAGTATTAGCAAACAATGCATCTATTCATGGATATCCTGTTTGGTGCAACTGAAAAAGAGTGCACAGAGCTTTCACACAGCATGATTTCATCAAGGATATAATTAAATTTATTTCTTTTGATAATGCTGAAATCAAAGCAAATGACCAAAAGCAGTCTTTTTCTCCCTCATTCCTTGTGGCAAACTTTTTCCCACAGATCCCAGATCAGCCTGGACGAGTCAACTCCCTCTTTGAGTCCACCCTGCAATTCCAAAAAGGGGGACGTCCCAGCTCTCCACTTCCTGAGCAGACCCAGCCACCCTCATTTGAATACCCCATTCCCATCTTCTAGAAAATTCTCTCTAAGGATATATAGAGCAGGAGCGCTTCATGCAGCTATGCCACCCCACGGACACAACACAGGAGGGACGCCCTGCGAATCTGTGCCAGGTGAGCATTTTCAGCGCTTTTGTGTTCAGGGAAGAATGCAAGTTTGTGTTCACGGTTTAAAGTTTCACCTTTTGGCTTTTAAGAACTGATCCAGAGCTTTGATCTGTTGGAGCGGCGGGAAGATTAAGCTTCTCGCATGTTCCTGTTTTACTCCTTCACATTCAATCAGATTAATTACTGAAGTCTGATGGAATTTATTAAAAAAAAAAGATGTAATTTTTCTTGTATATTTTCATGGATTTGTAAAAAATAAATAAATAAAGAAAGAAATGTTTGGCAGTGAAAAAAAAAGGTACGAAACGTCTTCTCCGTCAGAGCCTGAAAATATGCTGCTCTGAAGAGGTTATTACATGTACTTCTTGTCTTTCAGAAAGAAAATCGCAGACATGAAAACATCTCCAGGTATCCAAGCATGAAAATCATGTCATAAAAATGCAATTACAGGGCTTTAGTCTGCAGAAAGAAAGTGAATTCCAGAGCCTAAGGCGGTGCTTTTAGACCTTTAGTTGAACTCCGTGAGAAGAGTCCTCTGCAGGGACACTCCCTTTTCCTGACTCTTTCCGCGGAGACCGTGTTAAAGTCTTAAAAAGTCTGAAACTTTGAATGAACATTTATCTGCAGAGCAGGAGGCATCAAATTTCAGCCTTTTTCAGCAGTTTTCAGCCATAGATGACGTGGCACCATCGTGTCTGCCTCTGAAAAGCCTCACTAGCTTTTCCATTGGGGGGGGGAACTCCGGCTCCACCCCCACAAAGACTCCAGATTCTTTTGCATGTTTTGTCTGCGATTTGCTCATATGGCCTCATTGTTCCTCCGAATGATTGTGTTGCGTTAACTTTTTCTGCCTTTTTTTTCTATTTTTTGCTCTCAGGCTGCTGCTGCTGCATTTGGAGACAGACAGGATGTGGATGACAAGCATTGTTGCTCTTTGCCTGCTGGCCTCGGGAGCCTCTGCAGAGGACAAGAAGCTAAGCGTTCATGCCACGACTTTGGCTGATAACAGCGCCAATCTGGCCTTCAGGTCAGTTATCTTTACACAACAGTAAAAACAAAATAAAAATGACAGGGTCACACTGTTGTGATGTTATGGTGAGTGATTAATTCCCTTTTAAAATGTTTCCAGCCTTTATCATAGCATGGCAAAGGACAAGAACACCGAAAACATTGCCATTTCTCCTGTGGTGGTGGCCTCCTCTCTGGGGATGGTAGCTCTCGGTGGTAAGGCCTCCACCGCCTCCCAGGTGAAGACGGTCCTCAGCGCTGATAAACTGAAGGACGAGCATCTGCACTCAGGCCTATCGGAGCTCCTCACTGAAGTAAGAACCTAGAATAAGTTTATTTAAAAAAAAATGTTCACATTTCACTAATAGTTTTTTTGTCCTCAGGTGAGTGACACCAAGACTCGTAACACTACCTGGAAGATCAACAACCGCCTGTATGGGCCCAGCACCGTCAGCTTCGCCGATGACTTTGTGAAGAACAGCAAGAAGCACTACAATTACGACCACTCAAAAATCAACTTGAGGGACAAGAGGAGCGCGGTGAACTCCATCAACGAGTGGGCGGCCAAGTCGACGGGCGGCAAGCTTCCCGAGGTCACCAAGGAGGTGCAAAACCCAGACGGAGCCATGATCGTCAACGCCATGTTTTTCAAGCGTGAGTATTTATCAGAGGTGGACCGCTCGTCAAAGCCGGTGCAGACGTGGGACTGGATGTTTTGTCTTCTCCCCCCACAGCTCACTGGGAGGAGAGATTCCACGAGAAAATGGTCGACACCCGAGGTTTCCTTGTGACCCGCTCCTTCACCGTGGGAGTTTCGATGATGCATCGCACTGGTGAGAACCCTCCCACCCAGGCCCGGCCCTGAGCTGCATGGTGGCCCAGGCGAAAAATGAATTTGGCGCCCCCTGCAGGATTTTAGATTCAGACATTTTAACCGGGGCTAAAACATTGAAATTCTGCATCTGTAGGCAAACGCGCTAACTGACTGCACAACTGATCAGTCAACATTGAAGAGGAAAGTAGGGAGTTTTCAACTGTTAAAGGTGTTGGAAAAAAAAAAACATTAGATCTCCAGTTAAATTTGAGAAGAGAATTTCCAAACCATTATTACCACCAAGTATTTTATTTACATTTTTTTATGATTACTTCTGTTTTTTGTGTGTGAAATTAGTGGTGCATCAAACTGTTTTAACAAAAAAAGATTAAAAAAATAATGTATTATCATCAAAATTTGGCACCCCTTCCACCAGATGGTGCCCTAGGCAACCGCCTAAGTCGCCTATGCCCAGGGCCAGCCCTTCTCCAACCCCTATAGATTTGACTTTATTATGTCTTCCACATTGACTGAGTCTGCCCACAAAAATGTAAGCACTATTGTCTTGCTTTATGCAGGTCTGTACGACTTCTATGAAGACACAGAGAACAAACTCTACGTGCTGAACATGCCTCTGGGCCAGAAGCAAGCCTCCATGATCCTAATCATGCCCTATCACCTGGAACCCCTGGATCGTTTGGAAAAACTGCTGACATGAAAGCAAGCAATGGCCTATCACCTGGAACCCTGGACGTTGGAAAAACTGCTGCAAAGAGAATGGAAGAACAAAGCTGTCGCCATCTCCCTCCCAAAAGTCTCAGTGGAAGTCAGTCACAATCTGCAGGTAAATGGCCTGAGATTAAAGCTAAAATACGTACAACTTAATAATAAATGTTGAGCAACTCTGTTTTTTTTCTCCCTTTAGAAATACCTGGCAGAACTTGGCTTAACCGAAGCTGTGGACAAATCCAAAGCGGATCTGTCCAACATCTCGGGGAAGAAAGACCTCTATCTTTCCAATGTCTTCCACGCTTCAGCTTTGGAGCTAGATGTGGATGGAAACCCGTATGACACCAGCATTTTTGGCACAGAAAAGCTGAGGAACCCCAAGCTTTTCTACGTAGATCACCCGTTCATTTTCCTGGTGAAAGACAACAAGACCAACTCCATCTTGTACATTGGTAGAGTGGTTAGACCTAAAGGAGAAAAGATGCGTGATGAGCTATAATATTGTTTTTTTTTTTTGTTGTTGTTTTATTTTAAATTTGTTGGGTAATTTTATTTTTATGTGAAACTGTGGGCAAGTGTGGGTTTTTGTGGTGTGATTATTACTTTAACAACACATTCCATCAGGCAACTTAATTTAATTGGCCATTAAAAATGTACTATTTAATTTTTTTTAAGTAAAATGAATCTCTTGAGACTTTTTATGAACAGCAGTTGGCATAAAGACATACTTATATTAAGTATGTTCATGTTGGAACATCCTCTTTTTGTCACTGCGGCTTCAAACCGACACGTGCGTTTTCTTGCATTATCTTTAACGTTTAAAGAAGAGATCTTTGCACAAGCTTGTTTTACAGCTCCTTCCAACTATTGTTTCATTGCACGTTTTGTCAGCTTGAGCTGAACGTGCAGTGGAAAGGTGCTTCTTAATTGATTCTCTCATTTCACCCATGCTCTGTCATTTTGTTGCACCTGTTGGACTTTCGTGATAATGTAAGAACACGTTCATCTTTCTTTTTCAATAAAAGTGAGAAAAAAATATATCAGTTGTGACTTCTGTGGCTGAAAATTCTGCATGAACTTCATTCAGTGTTTGTAAAAGTGTTGAAAAGAGCATACTAGCAATCTCAGCATGAAAAGATAACAGATTTCCAGCTGGCTGGAGACTGAACGGCAAATGCAGATCTGGAATGCAGCAGTTTTTTTCCCCCCAAGGCCTCTGTCCTCATATCACTAATCTGCCATGGAAAAGTGTGCAGAACATTTTAGCCACCTCAACAACAGTCATCTTTGTCTCAGATAAAGGAGGGGCCCAGACCGCTTTGATAAACTGGAGTGCAGGGTTCTCATGGTGACCGGGAAAGTCAGTCACGAGCTGTTTGTGTCAGGAACTGGTGGTGTAGAACCCAAAATGCATGAAACCAAGCTTGGTGACAGAAAATTAAAACATTCAAAAATAAACTGAAACATGACAAGAATGCATTCAGCCAAAGCAGAACAGATGATCTGACAAGGAAGAAGTGAAAACCAGACACTTAAAGAGACTGAGGGTAATTAACTGCAACGAAGACAGTTGTGAATCATGGCAAACCTAAAACTGGTGTGAATGAAGGACAATTCAAAACAGAACATGACCAAAAAACCACAACATAGCTGATAAAAATCAAATCCAAGTCCACAATCCTCACAGTACCCCTCCCAAAAGGGCAGATCCCAGATTCCCAAATACAATAAAACACCTGGAATGATAGGATATGGAGGAACAAAACAAAAACAAGTCCAGAAAACATTTATCTGCCACTGCACCACAGTCGGCCATGGTTCAATTCCCGCCTTGCCCTCCTATGTGTCAAAGTGGGCAAGACACTGAACCCCACATTGCCTCTGGTGGAAAGTTGGTTCTAGCATTTGGCAGCTTAGCTGCCACCAGTATGCATGTGTGACTGGATGAAGGGGTCTGTGACTGTAAAGCGCTTTGGGCCTTTGAGAAAGGTAGAAAAGTGCTATATGAGTATTTACCATTTATGTCAAGCGATTTGGTACAGTAGTCCGGTATTTTGAGCGTTTTTATTATAAAATGGACCCATTAAGCCAGACCGAACTGTACTATTTTTGGTCCATTTTTTGGTCCATTTTTTATTTAAAAAATGGAATGGTCCTGTTGGCGCGGAGCTAACGTTGAACTAAGTCATTACGACAAATGAAAGCTCCAAGAAAGTGGCTGTATTCCTCTTCTCTGCCCACAATCCTCTCTCAAACAACATTAAATGGTTTTTATATACGAAGCTAAACCAAGTGGAGAAAAATAGGCTGCTGGATGACCTCCATTGTTGTTGTTAGCTTCACCCTGCATGTTCTGTGATGGTCCAATTATGAGAGGAAACGCTCACCTGAACTGACGGATCCATTCTATACTGTACCGCTCAGTGGAAACGAACCTTTAGGGTTCTTGCAGCCAGACTGATGTGAAGCGGAAGCAGAATCTCTCCCTGGGAACAGGATAAAATGTAACTCTCCTCTGGAATGGGATACACAGCCAAAGGGAATGAGCAGCGACCATCCTCAGGGACAGGGAGCGTTAGGCCTGATCCCGACAACCTTTCTCAGGAACAGAACAGGGAACAGGAAGCGTTGCCCAGCGACAGTTAAATGAAACTATCACAACATATGCACATATAGCATATTTGCTTGTGGTAAATTCTGACATAAAAATTATAAAAATGTTGACTAAATCTGAAAAAACTGTCAGATATTTTTATTTGCTGAACTTTACATTCAGTACCCCCATATAAATGGGCCTCCTGTGCCATCAAATTGTTATTTTTAGACACTATAATGCTTTTAATTATTATTATTATTATTTTTTTACACGAAAAGACTCTTGTAGATAATGGTAAAATGCCTTTGTGAGAACAGGAATCCTTCCTCCGAAAAAGAATGACAGCACCACCTTGTGGTTACAAAAACCAGACAGGAGATACAAATAAATAATTTATTTATAGTATGGTATTTACATTGACAATATACTTTGAAATTGTGGAAGGGAAAAAAATGTTCAAAAACACAGCATTTAGAAGCTATTTGAACATTTATCTTTGAGAAGTCAAACTGCTTTGTGAGGGTGGAATCACAGAGACTAGTTGATGATGTAAAAGAGAACATAAAAAAACAAAGAGACAACTGGCTTGTTTCTGTGCATTAAACACTTCCCCCATAAAGTTAGCACAAAATAATTTACTCTGAAATATTTACATGTTGCTGAGGCGAGGGAGGCTTTTTAAAAGCAGTCTAGCGTCACCTGTGAAAAAGCATTACCAACTCACAATTCATAAACATGGCAAAAAAAAAAAAAAAAAAAAAAAAAAAATGGCCTGAAACGAGCTAAAATCCCAATGTACAAATATTTTTAACCTGATTCCTGAAACTCAAAACTTCCAAGGAATTTATTAGGTTGAATTGTGGGAAATTAAAGTGCTTACATTAGTAATTGTATGATAGGAACAACATTTCTGTGCACAAAAAATAAAACAATTTTTCATGAAAGACTTCCATTTTTCATGAAAGACTTCCATTTTCCAAAGACTATAAAAGATAAGGAAAAAAAAATATCCTGGCTGTCATGCTTTTATTTTGGTAAATCTTTAGTATGGAGCATAAAACACTTTTAGGAATGGCTCAACTGAAATAATCTCTTGTCTGATCTAAGATAGAGGAAATAAAACAACATATAAATGCTTTATTTTCATTTTCTTTTGACAATTAAAAAAATAGCAGCTCTTACTGACAGGTTTGGTTTGCCACCAGCATATAAATCCACATATACATTAGTATATGTGTTTTAGTGTGTGTGTTCAGGGGCTTCACTCAGATGCTTTGTTTTTTTTTTTTTTTTTTAAACATATATAAAGAAGAATTACAACAATTTTGTTTAAAAATAATTCTGGATTTGTAAAATTTAATTTCTTTTGGATAAAAATGATAAATTCTTGTTTCTTCTGCAGGACAGAATAGTATCAAAATCTATTTCTAAGGATTGTTTTTGCACGGCTGGAAACCTTCACTCTAAAACAGCTTTTGACTGATGGAAAGAAAGTAAAAATAGTGGATGATTGCATATTTGGAAGTTAGACAATCTTTAGTTATGGCAATTGTTGGATGATGATAATCAGGGAGTTATCTTTATGCTACACATTGCACCAAAATAAACCATTGCAATCTCACTCATCCTGACTCTGACTCTCCAATGTGTAGTTCTTGTTTGTGCGCATTTAAAAATTACTCTTTCTTGCTTTGTTTTCTTAAACAGTGGTTTCATTCCTTTAAAAAATAATTTTTACTTTTTTTTCTTCTGATTTTTTTTCCTTTCTTTTTTTCATTAAATAACCAAATAAAATCTGCCAATGAGGAGAGAAATAATTTATTATGCTAATAAAAAGTAAAACGTCGTATTAATTAACAAAAGTTCTGTAATATGTTACATTTAAAATTATTAGTTTTCATTTAATTAAAAGTTTGAGCTGATGGTTTACTCATCTAAAAAGATGAAAAAACAATATTTTTTAATGGAACAAATTGCAGGACTTTTGTAACTTGATCCAATGTTTCCCTTTTTACAGTGTACTAAGAATTCTTATTTAAAAAAAACTGAGACATGTTTTCCTAAACTAAGATTTTTTAGCAATTTGAAAACATTCTTAATACAATTATTCCTCTTGCAAGACAGATTTTTTGCAGGGTAAGTGTTATTTAGATTTAAATCTTGCATCTTTTTATTGATTTTTTAAATAAAAAATAAATACTTGCTTTCAGTAAGTATTGAAAGTACTGGTAACTGATTTTTAAAATTTTTTTTATCTCAACCCTTTTATCTTAGAAAAAGCAGAAACATTTTTTTTTTTCATGTCAGTATTAAGGTTAATTCACACTGGCCCATGCAAGGTGTGTTCAACAAGCCACCTCCAATAAAAACTCTATGTAAACACGCGTATGCGCACGTCTCGGGCTTCCATGTTCAAAACTCGCTTTCATGTGTAGCTAAGTTTTTACGACTGCTTAGCTACATGTATGAAATGCGTTGAAAGGATAACTAGTTCAAATTTTGAAAAATCATGGACTCAGATTTGGTAGTGACTGTCTTTTTTCATTCACAGAAATTGATCATGAAGGAGAAAATTAATAATTGCGTTTTTTTCCTGACTGGAATCACATGAATCCCAGTCTTGGAATAGAGCTGTGAGAGAAAAAGCGACATTTTGCATCAAGCGTCTTGCAACTGTAGGTGGTGGACTAACCAGTAGAAAAAGAAAAAGAAGAAGAAGCCCCTCCCTGTTTGTCCAGTGTGAACAAGGACGGCATCCAAGAACATGCATCACACGACTGGTGTGAACGTAGAATTATAAACATAGTTTTTAGTTTTGTTTTTAGTTACTCATGCTTGATTTAATCCATAAAAGTTAACCTAACTGTTAAAAAAAATAAAAATTCTTTTTATATTTTTTAGACATATTTTATCAGATTATCCTCCAAGTTTAGAGTTTTAGAAAAGCAGCTGCTGTCCCGTTTGTTGTCACACAAACAGCAGAGTGACATTATCAGAAAGAAACATTCAATCATGTAGGGGAAAGTAATGTGGTTTCAGATTTTTGATATATTTTTTTGAACAAAATAGAACACCTGAATGAAAGCTACTGCGGACAGACTGTTCCATTTCTCTGACGGGAGGTGTGAGACATTCAACCACAGCTACTTGACAGCTTCAGCTCTGCATTTCTATGAGGAGCTCACTACAGACCACTGCTAAAAAAAATAATAATAATAATATTTCATTTTGAAATAGGTGTTCAAAGTTGCAAAGGGTGAACTTCTGGTTGCCCTGAAGTAGATGGCCACGCAGTGGCCAATGAGTGCAGAGAGGAGCGGATGAGTCCTTCCTTCCTTCATTAAGGAGCGTGCACAGCTTTGCTGCAACCCTTGCAGCAGTTAGGTAGGCAGATAATGTGACAACTTTCATTACATTAGCACCGTTGTGTTCTGCTGTGCTGGCTGCAGGCAGATTAGCCAGTCGATGAACAATCCTCTTAAACAAGTCTGCGTTAAGCCACACGGAGAGACGGGGTGGCGCTCTCTGTCCTCTGCCTGCCTCTTCAGCTTTTCCAACCGTTTTGTTTCCAGATCCATCCTCGTCCTGATACGTCTTTGTCTCCTCAATAGTAGAAGTCATGTCTTTTCTCCCTGTTTTTCAGTACTTTTTGTTCACTGGTCTGTTGGCCTTGCGGAAAAGAGTCTTGATTTCCTCTGTCACCATTTCTTGCCAGTTGTCCCTAAATAAAAAGAAATTTCAAATGACTTCCGTTGCAGTATTTACGACATAAAAGCATCTTCTTCAAAACAGAATTAAGAAAACATAAAAAGCCACACAGTGAAAGCTTCAATTAGGAGAGTAGATAAGCAAGCCACAACATAAACAAACAAATAAAGACGGCTTTCCCCAATCTGGTTAAGATGATGTCAACTAATGAGATCAAGAGAATAACGAGACGGACGGAACAATCCAAACAATCAGGAAGTCACCAAACACGCTAACAATTCAGCAACACAGCACATGCAGATCTATACCTCCAATGATCGGACTGACAAAATCAGGCCTTTTTCTCTGCTTTCTTTCTCTTGTATGCTGCTACTTCTTCAGGCTTGAGCCCATGATTGTCTTCCCTGAAGTAATACGTGAACAGTCGTAGTTTGAATTTTAGGCCACAGTTGAGGTGCAAGCTCAAACGCTCATATTTGAGGTAGTTGTTGCAGCATACATTGCATTGTTATTGCTAAATCCAGGATTCAAACTTACCCTGGTTTGATTTCTGGTGGTTTTGGCAAAGGTTTTGCAAAGTTGGTTTTACCCACTAGCCAGTAAGTTTCTTCAATACCTTTACCCTGCAAGAATAAAAAAAAAAAAACAAAACTGAAAATTATCTGCATACCAAAGTCAACATGTTGAGTTGTTCTGGGGATCAATGAAATCAAATGTACCTTCAACTCTGTCTTGCCTCGGACATCAATTTTATAACCATCATTAAGAGAACGGAGGATCTTCACAGTGCTCAGATTTACGTGAATTCTATAAGCTGAGACAGGGAGAAATTTCATGCAGAGGAAATCTGTCAATCAGTAAACATATCACAAAGAAAGCAGCAACCATATAGCTGTAAGGATCAGAGGGACCTACGCAGCCCAGTAGATTCCATACGAGAGGCAGTGTTGACGGTGTCTCCAAAAAGGCAGTACCGAGGCATGGTCAGACCTACGACCCCTGCAACACAGGGGCCTGCAAATGTGCAAGAAAGAACAGTTCAATTCTTCAGTGCAAAAGAAGCAGGATTGTTAGCGTTCCTTGCACAAAATGTGTTTCGTTGCTTCAAAAATGCAAAATGTTGCTGTTTATTGCAAAGTGTTGCCATAGAAACTATGTTATTTTATTGGTGTTATTGGTGAATGTCAAAAATATTTAGTATATAACTATGAGAGATGCTAGTATAAAGTATAAAGTGCTTCTAAATTATGTAAAAAGGCCATTAGAGGTTTGAGATTATTATAATTTATCTACAGCATGTCAACCAGACAGCAGCAGTTATCTACATGCTTATACAAGCACCAAGGCTGTGCTTAATAATGCTCTTAATACGCCGCTCGCCATTTTTTCCGGATATCCAAATCTCCCACTATGTCCTAATTCTCTCCCTACTCCCTAACTACTACAAGACTATAAAGCGTGGGGTTATCTATTAAAAGGAATTCAGACACCATGCTCACTATTTATTTTTTCTTTTTAAATTGCAAATATGATGTTACCAATTTCCTGAAGTAAAAGCTTCAAAAATGAGCACATTTTACAGAGACTATTTATAAATTTACTGTGTTTTAAGCTCTGCACAGACCCTCACTCAGTGCAAAGTATTGTTTGTACCACTCTACTTGCATTACTGAGCGTTTCTATTAACTTGATCTTCTGTGTAGTTGACCCTGCTTCATCTCTGATTGTCTGCTGCCTGCCCTGACCCTTGCCTGGACTCTGACTTCTCTACGCTCATCTTGGGTAATCCCATTCTTGTGATTGACCTCTGCCTGTCGGACCCTGATTTAGCTTTGATGACTTTTAGCTGTGCTTCGTTCCTATCTGAAACAATAAACCTGCTGCATGTGGAACCAGCTGTCAGCCTGTTTGTAACACTCGGCTGGCCTGGGAACACCTCTGGGTTCTCCCAGAGGAGCTGGAGGAGGTGACCAGGGAGAGAGAAGTCTGGGCATCTTTGCTTTAACAGCTGCCCCCATGATCCAGTCCTTGATGACCGGAAGATGATGGATGAATGGATAGAATTTTTTTCTTCAAAGCAATTCCCGGCATTTTGTGTTCTGCAGTGCAGGTGTGACTGCCACTTCCATGATTGTATTGGTGCCATTTCAGAACTCTCCTCTCTCTCTCTCTCTCTCTCTCTCTCTGTCAAGTTAAATATGGCAACCAAAAAGGAAAACAAAAGGGTAATAACCAAATGGTAGAACTAATACCTCACCTGAGTGAATTCCTATCCGTATCCTGACCGGAACATCCGGCATGTGACGCATATGGAAGGAACCCACTGAGCTGAGGATGTTCAGGGACATGTTGGCGATCTCAGCAGCGTGCTTGTTTCCATTTCGCTTTGGCAGGCCTGATGCTACCATGTAAGCATCACCAATCGTCTCCACCTGCACCAAATACACAATGTTAACATCTTCAACAAAAATGACTTTTTTATTGTTTTTTTTTTTTAAATCTTTAGATTGGTAATTTTTATGTTAATTTGTGATGTTTGTTCTGACCTTGTAGACGTCGTGGTTAGAGAGCACGGCGTCAAACAGTGAGTACAGGTCATTGAGAAGATCGACCACCTCGATGGGATCGCTGAGAGAGGAGATGGTGGTGAAGCCCACGATGTCACTGAAGTAGATGGTCACCTGATCAAAGTACTCAGGCTCTACTGTGGCGCCTGTCTTCAGTGCTTCAGCTACAGAACTGGGAGGAGAAACCACATTTATGAGACGTGTCTGTAATAATCCGTCAGTGTGTTTATTGTGTGTTGATGGACTCACGGTGGAAGCATCTCAGACAACAGCTTCTCCGTTCTTTGCTTCTCTACCTCCAGCTCCTCCGTCCGCTCTCGGATGAGATCTTCTAGGTTAGAGCTGTACTGCTCCAGCATCCTCAGCATTGAGTCAATGATATTGGTCTTCTTACCCTTGTTGATGATCTTGAACTGTTGGAAAAACGATCACTTTATCAGCAAAGACTTGGAGGCACGCGCCGACTTTTTGGGAGCACGGGATGACGTGTACCCTGTCAAAGATCTCCTCAAAGGTGGGCCTGCGGTCAGGCTGCTCGCTCCAGCACTGCTTCATGAGCTGGATGCATTCCAGTGGAGCCTGGTCCGGGGCCACTGTGGGGCGGCACATCGGAGGAGGCTTTTTCACCTTACGGATTATCTCTGAGGAAGAAAAATATGGAGAAACAGGACATCTTTATCCAGAAAATTACAGCTTCATAGATGTTGGTGTAATTGATTAGCCCAAAATGTTTGCCATATTTCTACAAAACTCTATGATCAGAAGTTTGATGAAACAAGATTAAATCTCTTGTTTAAACATTGAAAGATGATGTTATGACCAGGTGAAGTAAATCAATCTAATTCAATCATTTTTAAACAACAAATTTGCTCAATTTACCTTTAGTTCTACATTATTAATAATAAATAATGATACTCCTCTATGTAAAGACACTGATTTCTCACCATAATTATCAACAATGACAACAAATTGGGAAACAAATATCAGTATTCAGCACTTTATTAATCTCAGTAATTGTAAAATGTTCAGATGATCACTTACATGTTGTACCATGTTTATCAGTTATATAATGTTTAAAAAAAAATCAACTTACGCATTTTGATACAAATCTGTATAAAAATCTGAACTAATGACCAAATCTGCAGCATTTTTAACTAAATTAATGATCTTTTAACTGGAGTAGGTCAGAGGTCACATAAACCTGTCTAATATTCCTGTATCATGAACATATTTTTAAGATGTTTTAATTTTTTAAATCAATGTAAATTTAATTTAAAAAAATGGCAACAGAAAAAAAAATAATTTAGACGTAGCTCACAAATGAGTTGTGGCAAATTTAGAGGAGACCTGAGGGAACCTCGTCTGGTCCTTGGGAGTAACTTGGTGCCTTCAGGCCCCGCATTAGTGACCCCTGATCAAATTCTTGTTTAGTATTCCATTATGCCAAGCCTGTTGCTGACAATTAGTGAAATGGAGAAACATGCTTCTGTGCCTACAATGCACTGCCCTGACAAACATTCTGGCAATGTCCATTTTATTTGATTTTACATTGTGATAAAAGTGGAATAATGACACATAAAACTTAAGGGTCTTTTTTATAAACCAAAGACGTGAAGATAGGCTTTGGACTTTAAGCTCCAGAGGACTCAAAAGACCAATAGAGTTAGGTAGCATTGTTTTTAAGTCTACATATTGCTACATTATTTTGTTTATAAAAAAGGTTTTGAATTTTGCAAAAGTCAGAAGGGGAAGGAAGTCACCTGTTCATTAAAGTATTGGATACACAGAATCTTTGGAATAGTATTCAATCAAAAAAATGCAAAGAATTTAAGGTTTAAAGCTCAGTGTTTCTCAATTGTCTAGTTATTCTATCCTTGGCCCACTAGGACATAATTTAATGTATGAAAAGAAATGTACTATGTAAAATGCATTACCAGTATCCTTTATCATTGTTTTGGATTCTTGACTGATTCATCAATTTTTCTGACACCGTGTTTTTTTTTTTTTTTTGGTGATGTACTTCATATTAAAGTTCTCAAGTAAAGGTTTTTATTTAAAATGATCTGTAATTTTTTTTAAATGAGTTAGTGTTGTTTGTTGAGTCATTTTGTTTTGTTTGGAGAAGTAATCTTATGCCTTACAGGAAGTTTGATTGATTCTCACTTTGGCTGAACTTTCCATAAGTTGAGCCACAAAAATGTGCTAAATTAGGAATGTAATGATTCATTTTAACAACAATTCAATTTGATATTTGTGCTTGACAATTTGATTCATAGTCAAAATTGAACTATTTGATTCACTGGACTTAAATTTGATTCAGGACATTTTTAGCCAAAACTTCAACCAGTGTGACTTAGAGATAAATACCTGGTACTGAACAATGCAGGTGAAGTTTTCTAGGTTCTTTGTATTTCTTACAAGATAATAAAATGTGAATTTAATATGCATACAAACAAAAAAGCTGTTTTTATAATATTTCACAATAGACCTACTGTGTCTCAATCCAAATAGATTTTCCAATATGGATATGATGAAGATATGTAGGAATAGAAATCGATTAATCAATTAATTATTACACCCCCATCTAAAATAGTTAAAGTGTGGGTGACATGGCCTATTTTAATAAACCAAAATATAGTAAATGGTCTCTATTTCATGTTGCGATTGTTTTTAATATTTTTCGAAAAATAATAAATAGCGAAAAACGCGATATAAACAACGATGACGGCCGCCGGCTCGCGCATTCTGCCGATGTCGCGCCGCCATGTTTGTGACGTAACGAAAGGCAGACAACATGGCTAGCACCGATAGCTTAGCAGAGAGTGATGCTACCATCTCTATTAGCGATTTCTCATCAGATGAACAGAAAGATGAAGAGGAAAGTTGCGGAGATGATGAGTCACTTGTGCAACCGTATCGATTCGAACCCTTTTGCGAAAGTGAGGAGGATGTAGCAGAAAGTAGTAGTGATGCCGATGACGATAGCCAGCATGAAGATTCGGCTAGACTCCAGAACACGGCATGGTAAGTTGCCTTTCGAGATTTTGGAATCTACGTAGACTAGGCCTAGTGTATACATCTGTAAAAGTACACGCAGAATTAAAAAGTCGATCTAATAATGGTGAAATGTTTTCAGTGATTCCTAACAGTATATATGTAGGACAGGTGAAAGCTGCGCGCCGCGGTCTCTCTGTCCGCGCTTGTTTACTTCGGTTTACTTCCGTGTATAGTGTCGGTCTAACATCCTATCAAATTAGAGCCCTTTGGATTGATCTGACAGTCCAACCAATCGAATTGCAGAAAAACTTAGTTCCGCCCTCCTCTTCAAAGCACGTGTGCCTGTTTGCCGGCGTTTTTATTTCTAGCATAAAAGTGAAAATCGTCAACAAGCGGTTTACCTTCAGCAGAACATGAGGATTAAAGGATTCCTGACAGAGACTCAACAACAACCAACTTCATCTGATCCAGGATCAGCAAAATCAAGTAAGTTCTGAGTGAAAGCTGGCGCTAGCATAGCGGCTAACCGCTAGCTGCAGTTAAATGAATGAGACAATAACGTCTTCGTTTAGTTAGCAGGACACTGTGTGAGTCTGCAGCTGGATAGAATCACAGAGAGACCACAGGTGATTTAGACTTTTCCACCGCTCAGATCTTTACCTGGATCTGGGCGGGACGAGAGCGATCATAGCTGGAGCAGCAGCTGCTGGTGACCCGGGGTAGAATGTTCTCGGTTGTTTTCTGATGTAAATCCAGCCATACACGGAGCAGCTAAGCAGGTTTATTTTCTATCACTTATTTTCTGTTTGCCCATCTTGCTGCTTTATGCTTCGTGGTGGTGTGTTTTGGCAAAAAGCGTCCTCTTTCTCTCACAGATTTTCTCTTTTTGTACTGGCTGCTGCCAGTGCTGGTACTGGGCGTTTCTGTTTCGGTCGTTTCCACTAGCGATCTCTTGAAAATAGTGGGGATGGCGTTCGGTTTCAATACTTTTTTTTATATCTTACATGCATTCCCATGTCTTTCATGAGCTGTGGTGTTTCTTCAAAACAGCCTGCCTCAAAGTGTTCGCTGCATAAAGTTGACGACGCAGTTGGCACCCAATTCGCCCTCGTTCGCTGCACTTGTTTTGTCCATTGTTTCAGCAGCGTTTCTTGTTTTGGGAATTTATACACAGATACACTTTCACTAGATGTATTGCTACATCCAGCTGCCACACAACGACTTGGCATGATAACAGATTTAAACACGAGAGAATCGAAGACTAGGCAACCTGTTCTGTTTACATTCTGTCCGAAGCGGAACTGCGAAAATCAATGCCTTTCGTGACGTCACAGGTCATATCGGGGTCACTTCCAGTCTGCGCTCTCAGCGGAAAATAAAAAACTCTGATTCCTTCGAAAGATGTCAATTATTCATATGCTTCGGATTTTTTTTGAGGCTAACTATTGGTATCAATAGAATCAGCGTTTAAAGGGCTTTTTTATTTGACAAAGTTGTTCAAAGCATGTCACCCACACTTTAATACTTCAGTCAAACATTAAGGATTTGATGTCTTTCTTAGTAAACTCTGAATTTGATCATATTGATGATTGAAGGACTGATAGGGAGACAAGCAACCAAAACAAATTTAAATTTGTTTTTTTCAGATTCTATTTTTGTTGAAAAACAGTTTTTCATCATATTTTTTGTGTCTCAGGTTAAAGGGTTGTGTGAGGCCTGGCATAGTTGTATGGTGAAAATATGATGCCAATCATCCAAACACTCTAATCATTCCAGCAGTTTGCTTATGCATCAGCCCATTCGTTTCTGCTCCTGTCTGTGGTGAATCCATACCTTCAGGAGACAGACCCAGCATGCAGTATGGCGGCCCCCTCACCACCACTTCTTGAAGGATAATAGAAAAACCATACACATCTCCTTTGTAAGTCCCTTTATGAAAATGTGTTAGATCCCGCAGGAGCTCAGGAGCTGTCCAGTACAACTCTGAGAGAGAAAGAAGAAAAAATACTTAAACGAATGAGTATTTAATCACAACAACAAAAAATAAATAAAAATAAAGTCTTTGCATTAGTTTGATCTTAAACTGAAGTTAACCATCAGAAGTTAACAAATGACTGAAAAGAGAGATAAGTTGTTTTTTTTAAGTCAAAGTTGTAAGAAAACTGAAAGTTTTTGATCATAAAACTACAGTACAAGAACAACAAAGGAGGAAAATACCTTCAGGTGGGGGTTCTTCCACAGGAGCTTTTTGAGATTCAAGGAGTTCATTGAAACCATAGTCTGTAATCTTCAGGACGAATCGTCCATCCACTATACAGTTTCTAGATTTTAATCTACCATGGGGAAATTCTCTGTGGTGAAGATATTTCATGCCCTGCAGGCAAAAAAAAGTTTTTCTTAGTGTTTTTTGTTTTTATAAAACTTCACCTAAGAGTGTTGATCTTCCCTTACCTTGATGAGATCAAGCAGAAGTGAGGATTTGAACATCCAGTCTAATTTCACATCCTCATTCCTGAGCAGGTCCTGCAGACTGCCCCTGGAGCAGTGCTCCGTCACCACTGCAAACATGGAGCAGTCCGAGAAGAAGCCCAGGAATGGGTTTACATTCTCGTTCCTCAGGTCTTTCATCTACGAGAGCAAAAAAAAAAAAAAAATACACATAACAAGCTGATTTTTCATTACACCCCCCCCAATTGTAAGGATTTGTAGCAATTACTGGTTGATTATCAAGCTTTGATAGTGCTGGAAAGATGCCCTACCTTTGTAAAGATCTTTGTGGTGCTCTGCTTCACCTCCTTGAATTGGCCTTCCTCAAATTTCTTCAGCCAAACCCAGTCACCCTGAGGTGGTTTGTGTGTTCACATTGTGCAATAATTGAACATTAGGAAAGTAAATGGATTTGTTAACTTAATGTAACAGTTGTATTTTTGAATAACATTTAAAACTTTGATGAGTCAATTTTTTAACCTTTGTCCCTAAATGGTTTTAAACCCAGATTTTTGAGAAAATCAAACACATCTACATTTTTGGCTAATATGTTATCTATGTTTTTTATGCTAATTGGAATGTGTTTAATATTTTAGCAACATGCTAACGTTTTTGGCCAAGACCTTATCTACTGAGAGTTTTTTGCTAATTTGGATTTTAGCTAATATTTTTGCAGCATGCTAACGTTTTGGAGTTTGTTATCTACGGAGGTTTGTTTGGCTACTTTTAAGTTTACCTGATAGGCTAATGTTTTGACTAATTTGGAGTTGAGCTAGTAATTTAGCGATGCTAAACCTTTCACCTTTTCAATTGCTGCTTTTTACCCCACATTTCTTAGAAAATCAAACACATCTTTGGCTAATATGTCTAATGAAGATTTTAAAGCTAATTTGGAATTTATCTAATATTTAAGCAACAAGGTGATGTTTTTGGCTAATATCTTTCCTATTGAGGGTTTTTATGCTAACTTGGAATTTAGATAATATTTTATGCCAACATTTTGGGGCTAATTTGTTAACTACAGAGATCTGTTTAGCTACTTTTAAGTTTAACTAATATTTTAACAACAGCCCAACGTTTTTGACCAATTTGGAGTTGACCTAGTATTTTAGCAACGTGATAGCTTTTTAGGTTAGTTTGGCATCTCCTTAGATTTTTTGGGCTAATTTAGAGTTTAACTCATTTAAGCAACACACTATGGGTTTTTGCTAAATTGGCATGCACTGAAGATTTTTACCGTTTTTTTTAAATTTAGGCCAACTTCAGTGCATGCCAATTTAAGCAACACACTATGGGTTTTTGCTAAATTGGCATGCACTGAAGATTTTTACCGTTTTTTTTAAATTTAGTCCAACTTCAGCAGTCTTTCATGGTTCTTTAAAGAAATTTCAAGTATTTTAGCAAATTTAGCATTTTGCTAATAGTTTTTGCATTTCAAGCAAATCCCTTCAGCAATTAAAATAAATTGCTTCAGTATCTTCAGCGACCAGATTCAGAAAAATCATTCACACTAGCATTATAGTGGGAAATGTAACTTTTCTAGTTTTACTTCCCTTTTTATTTCTCTTTGGTAGAGGCCCAGTTAAGCAGAATTAACTAATGGGAATAATATGACCTAAAATGTGACGTGCGTTGGTCTTAAGACGTTGTAAACCACATCCACAATTCAGTTAACATTACTCACTCTGCTTGTTTAAGAGTGTAGTTCTATAGAAACAGCAGTGTCGTGACTTAAAGTATAACACACCTCATACACAGCAACATTGGAGTTCTCGTGAGTTGCGGTCTGCATGCTGTTCATGGAGTGCGAGGGGTCTGCAGACTTTTCATCCAGGGCGCTCTTGGATTCACTCAGGTCCTCCAATGTGATTTTCTGCATCGCATTAAAACATCATCGCTTACTATGAATGAATGGTGGTCTAAAAAGTGAGGGGGTAAGTTAAGATTAAAGATCTGACGTTTCTTGCCTTTTTGCTCAACTGGGGGTTGATGAAAGTCAAATCCTCTAAGGTCAGAAGGATCCTGTTGGGACCTTTGACTAGTTGGATTTGCTGGAGTCTTCTCCTGCAAAGGAAATGCCCAAAAAAGAAGCAAATCACTTCATGTCATTTAAGAATATTTTTTTTATTTTATCAGAGTCAATAGGTCTTCATACTTGTGTCAAACTTTATTTAAAAACTTAATAAGTAAATATGAAAACTATTTTTTCACAATAGCACCTAGTTAATGCAAAAATCAATGTTAAATTATTATTAAAACAATGTAGACAAACATAAAACCAGAATGAACTTTACTTATGGTTTAAAATATGAAGATGACAGAAATAAAAACCCGGGATTAATGATTATATGAAATTGGTTTTATTTTAGGCCATTACCTGATATAAAGACCTATGAAAAACCCTGCAACAGTCATACCGAGGATGACAGCCAGCACAATTATGATGTAAGTCACTTCCACTCCTAAAAAGAACAAATCAATTGAAAATATCCGTCATTTGATTGATGAATGTCAGAACAAAACACAGAGGGAATCTGGTTGAACTATGGCTGATCCACAGATCTGTGGTCGTACCTCCGGTGCAGACGGCGTTCTCCTCAAACCAGCAGCTAGAATCTGCCACAGGAGGAGATCCTCCTGGAAAATGAATGGATCTCCCTGCAAAACGAAGCACTCCAGACTTGAGGTCCACCATGTAGGCTTGAAACAGCTGACCCCCTTTGCTGTCTGAATCCAGGATGACATAGGTGGTCTTCACCTCACCCCTGCCGTCCACCTCCAACTTCTGGTTGAAGCCGTCAAAGTTTGTGTTCTTGGTATAGTAGGCGACGTTGGAACCCGACACAGTCATACCAGCTTTCCTTGCATTGTGGATGGACTTGGCCATCAGATATATGCTGTTGTAGATGGTTCCAAAGAGTGGGTTGACCTGATGGTTACAGTTAACCCAATGCATTTGGAGTTAGCATTAGCACACAATGTATGTATTTCAGAATATCTGCATTAAAATAATTTGTTCTTTGACTTTTGTCATGAGTGTAATGTCATGGGTGATCCTGTCTCAGCACATACCTGCTCTGGCTGCACCGGGAGCGTAATCTCTCCACTCCTTCTTGCTGCATCGAATGCTTCGTTAAAGGATAAAGGCTCAGATGCCATGGTGATGGTCAGTACAGCATCATAGGCCTCTCTCAGGCTGCTGTTGTTTTTCAGTGCAAAGTGGGAGACGTTGGTGTAGGGCACGCTGTAGTGGAGCGTGTCGTAGGGCACAAAGACGTACTTCCCCGAAGTCATACCCAGCTGCTTCGCCTTGAGAAGAAACTGGGCCTGCTGCTCCCCTCCAACCAAAATGGAGTGCATGCACATGATGATGACTAACAAAGACAACCAGCAGAAGTCAGTGTACTTAGAAAATAATGAAGTATTTAACCCCAAGTCGTTGAAAAATAAACCATTACAAGATAAAGTTGAAATACTAAAGTAACTTTTTCTTATTTGTTGATAAGATGATGGGTTGTGACTCTTGTTTGACCTTATTTTTCATCCTTATCTGTAAACCGTAGCAAGTACACGATCTTAAAACCTCAAATCAAAAAACCTGAGCACTATAAGTCCTTAATACATGAGATAATGAATCAAAACACGATTTGGCCCATCTGCAACATGTTCTACCCATTCAAACCTGCTTGGGTGAAACTTGACCCAATCACTTCAAAGAGGGTCAACTTGACCCAAACACAATATAAGGGTGAAAAAAATCTTCAGACATATTTAACCATTATATTGTGTTTGGGTCTAAATTTACTCATTTTCACTCTTCAAAGTGGTTCAATTGACCTGAATTTAATTGATTGATTGATTGATTGATTGATTGATTCATTCATTCATTCATTCATTCATTCATTCTGCAGACATATTAAACCTTTATATTGTGTTTGGGTCAAAACGGATACATTTTTACACTTTAAAGTGGGTCAATTTGGCCCGAACACAATATAAGCATCAACACAAACTCTTCAACCACATTAAACCTTATATTGTATCTGGGTCAAAACTGACCCATTTTCACTCTTCAAAGAGGGTCAATTTGACCCAAGCACAATTTACGAGTAAAACATACTCTTCAGACATATTTAATCCTTATTTGCATTCGGGTAAAAACTGTCCCATTTTTAAAAATTAAAGTGGGTCATTTTGACCCAAACACAATAAAAGGGTAACACATACTCTTTAGATGCATTTAACCCATATATTGTATTTGGGTCAAAACTGACCCATTTTCACTCTTCAAAGTGGGTCAATTTGACCCAAACACTATTTAAGGGTTAAAACATATTCTTCAGACATATTTAACCCTTATATTGTTTTGGGTCAAAGCTGACCCCTTTTTAAGATTTAAAGTAGGTCAATTTGACCGGGACACATCATAAGGTTTAAAACATTTTCTTCAAACACATGTTGTGTTTGGGTCAAAACTGACCCATTTTATCACTTCAAAGTGGGTCAATTTGACCCAAACACAATTTAAGGGTTAAAACATACTGTTCAGACATAGTTAACCCTTATATAGTGTTCGGGTCTACATGGACCCACATTCACACTTGAAAATGGGACACTTTTGACCCGTGCACAAAACATATAGTTTAACTATTTTTCCTAGTAGACTCACCCCTTACTTCTCCTATGCTTAGGATTTTCCTCAGTGTAGTTTCCAGCTCTGTGTCGTTCATCCCCATGGCAGCAACAAACCCAACAGGAAGCCCCTTCATCCTCAGAGCAGAAGCCACTCTCCCAGCGGTGTCAATCCAGATCTCATCGTTGGAGGAGATTACCACCGAGGTGGCCCATCTGTAGTGCTTGAACACGGTGAACAGCACATCGGCAGGGAACGGCACGGTCCTTGCAAACGTTGGGTAAGCCGTGAGGCGGTCCAGCTCGTAGGAAAGGCAGCTGAAGGAAAACAGCGCCTTGCCCCAGCTCTTGGCCAGAAGAGAAGCCGCGATACAGTATCCAGGGTTGGTGGGCCCAACAAGCGCAGTCGCTGATTTGTCATAGTAAATGTAAGACGTGAGTGCTTTGGAGGTTTCGCAAGGCTCCTGGAGAATGATGAAGTCCATGTTCAGACCTAGATCCAGATTTGGGTCTCGGTTGATCCTGCTTATGGCGAGCCTGGCTGCCACTGCGGGAAGGGCCCTGTAGTAAACAGGGTCGCAGTTCCAAGGCCCCAAGACCCCCACCTTGAATATTAAGCAGTGGACGCAACAAGGGAACGTCAACACTCCCAAAAGGAGCCATAGCATAATATTATAGAAGGGCAGCGACTGCAAAGTCCTTCTATTTCTCACTATGGACACACATGGATGGTTGGACTCCCAACCATTTGGAGAAATATGTTGCATTGTCCTTCCAGGGTGTCCCAGATAGTGAATATTTATATTCACTAGAAAGGATGTTTCACTACCACCAATGATGCCTGTCAAACAGAAACAAAAAGCTCTAAGGAATATTTTCCTTTTGGTTCCATTCTTAGCGACAGCAGGTAGAGAGTAAATGAGAGACTTACCATTTCTCTGATGTCCTCCACACAGATCCAAGATGCTGTGAGACAATCGTACAGGTGCCAGCCCCCGGTGTGTTTGTCGATCTTTGCGAGATTTTTAACTAACCATCTCCAAACCTTACATATTCCTCTTGACGTCACTCAGGCAAGCGCAGCGCCCGTTCATTGTTTTTGGTGCGGAGCTCTGGCACTGCGTCTGTTTCGTCTGACTGTCAGCTTCAGCCCTCCAGAGAGCTACTTACGTCCTGCCATCAGTGTCTCTGAAGGCTCCTTTGCGTTTCCACGAACAGGTATATTTGCAGACGGCATGTTTTGAAAATAATTTTATAAAAAGTCAAAAAGTTCTTCTTTCTTGTGTACAGGAGAGAGCCAAAGAAGTCTACATCTTTTAAAGCAAATTTAAGATGATCGATGGACCTAAAAAATCCTTCTTACGAATAAAAACAAAAAAAAATGTAACATATGTATTATCCGACGTCAGTGTCAGCTTCAGGCCCATTCAATCAAATCCTTCCAAAGTGACCCGGGGTCCAAACGTAGGTGTTACTCACTAATCCATCTTCAGTGAGACACAGTATAAGAGGATTGAGAGTATAGGCCTTAGTCTTATTTAAAAGCCCTGGTGTAGCCTTGGGCTTTCAAATATTTATTGAAAATTTATATTTTTCATTTTTTTACGTTTGGAATGACTCAATATATGTGATTAAGTCGAAAACATATCAAATCTTGATTCTTTTCCTTGATGTTTTGTCCCCAAACTGGACTTGTAAAAAAAGTTAAACATGTTTTATCCTCCTAAATGAGCAGAATTACATCTTTTTGTTTCTCCATGGAGACACACCAAAGCCACCACGCACCAATATGTGTGTGTCATGGTTTAATTGGCCTAATATCCCAACAGAATACATGAATTTGAAGCTTGGTGGAGTGGGAATAATTACAGATAACAAAGGGCTTTCCCTGTGGGTCTCATGAGCTCTGCTGCATTTTGCTCACGTCAGTCTTTTTAGACCTTTTTCAAAAGGTGAAACAGCCTGCCTGGCACTCTATAACGTCAACACAAAAAGTCAGGCTCAAATGAATGACTTTGAAAAAATTGACAAATGAAAATGTCAAAAATGAGTGGTTTTCAATGATTAATCATTCACAAAAACTCCCATAAACACATTTTCTTCCCTATTAAAAAAAATATCCTCCTGAACAGAAGTATTTCACAAAAATAACAGGATTCCACCTTTGTTGACCTACATCCCCTGTAAGCTGAAGAGCCTCTTAAACCTAACACCTTGACGACGTTGTCCTGTATCCAGGAATAGGGGAGAGAAGTGATGACACAGCGCATTGAGTGCAGACTAAGCGGAGAACACAGCCCAACACAATGCTGCATCTGAGACCGCCCCACTGCTCTACTGTCATACGCTCAAAAACAAACAAAAAAAGAAAACTAAACAGTACATATATATAGAAAAAAGACTACACTCCAAATACTGCAATCGTTTTATGCATATCCCCAAATTTAATGGTATTAAATTAAAAAAATAAATTTAAAAAGTCAGCCATAAAACAGAATTATGGGTGGATGGAAAAGAATGCAAGAAAATAACATGAGATACACAAGAACACAATCTGAAGATGTTTTATCATGTTCTATTACTGATGCTTGATGGTTTGTCCATGCCTCAAGTTTGAAAGTTAGTTTTGGTTTTATCCTTTCAGCTCAAAAAGATGAGCAAAAAAAGTACAGAAACCTATGCAGGTGCAGTCTGCGAAAAAAAAAGAAGTAATTATTAATACTTTTTAATAACACCCCCCCCCTTCCAAAGGAAAAAAGTGCTACACAGTTAATGATCTTAAAGTTGTAGTGCAGGGATGTCAAACATACGGCCTCAGGCCTCCAGATGGTTTAATCCAACCCAATCATGAAGAAAAAAATTATAAGGATGTTGGGGAAAAAAAGTAGGTTTCTAGTTCATTCCTGTGGCAACTTATGGTAACTTAAATAAATTTTTAAAAACGACAGAAATGTCCAAATCCACCACTTGGGGAAGCAAATGAAAAGCAAGAATGGCATGACGAGAGATCAGGAAAAAAAAAAAACAGTGTATCTTTGCCCTGTCTGTGGAAGATGCAGTTTGGTTTCCGGTTAGCCTCACAGCTATTAAGTTGACATAAAAATGATTAGTTATGACACCGCAATTACCAAAATCCATCCTTTTTCTAAACCATTTTGTCCCTTTTGGAGACAAGGGGCTTTCAACTTCTTAACCTGTCCAGCCCTCTTGAGATCAGAATGTGGCCCCTGTACCAAAATGAGTTTGACATCCCTGTTCAGTGCACGTTTAAAAAAAACAAAAAACAATTTAAGTCTGATGCATGCCCAAATAACCCTATGTATCTCTGCTGCCATCTAGTGGGCAAAGAAAATAAGTAGCAGGATTAGTAATTACAACATAATGAACATATTAACTTAAGATTCAATAAACGAAAAAAATCGTTATTAAGAAATTATTTTCTAGAGTTAGTTAATTGAAAAAAACATTGTATTTATTTCTTTCAAAGAAATTACTACACACGTATGACAAAGTATTAAAAACACATCTGTAATCATGATCGGGTGCATTCAATTCAAAGATACCAGATGTTTCAGTTAAAGTTATAGTCAAGTTGTGTTCTGCTTTAGAAAGTCAGGTAAACATTTTATCTTTTACTACGGGCTGTCTTTATGTGTCCCTAGCTGATCAGAGAGACAAAAAAAAAAACATCCTTAGAAAATTTCATATCTAAACAGAGGTGCTTTGAAAGACCGGGCAAGGAGCCATTTTTATAATTTTATTTTATTCTCAAGGCTCGGTCAGTAACAGGAAAAGTCTGTTTTCTTTTCACGTCAATGGCTATCGGTTTCATCAGAAAGAGAACTCTGGGCCAAGTGAAACAACTGGCTTGTTGCATAACATTGTTTCTGCTTCTCTTTGAAATCCTGTCAAGCCTTCACAAGTGACAACGAAACACATGATGATTTCACAGCTCATTAAAAATAAAAGTGTCTAGCAAGCTAGTGTCTGATGAGTTAGAAACTTCATGAAATAATCTGTGATGGGAGGTTGGGTTTAACTTTTTCTTGTAAAAAAATGGTTTGATCCACGGAAATAAAGAAAGTAACAGAAATGGGAAAAGCAGCTTTGTTCTCATTAATGATAAAAATTGGAACAACCTGGACTCTCGGACCAGCAACCATCCCATCACTCTCATCTGCCACCAGATGGCACCGTAACACAGTTATGTTCTATCTGCTGTGGCTTACCATGAATAAAAACGTCATATAAATGTCATGTGACAAGCCAGACACCATACGGCCAACATGAGGGCTATAATCAAATATGTTTTAGTGCACAACACTATGAGTCACCATTCATTTCAAAATGTTTTACAACTTTTTATACTGTTTGCTGTTACAAAATAATTTTGATATTTGTCTGTGCAAACCTGAACGCAGCTACCAATTTAAAACAAGTCCATTAAATGTCTGAAATGACTAACCTGTTATCAAGTTTGCATATATTATTGTTTCCTTTAGACTTATTTGAACATACTACAAGGAGCTATAACAAAATCTCACATTTAAGTCCTAAATTTAAAACATAGAAGTAGTGTGTTACTGTTCTCTAACTGGAGGCAGGACTCAAAACCTAAAACGAAGGACTTGACACAGCAGAAGCAGAAACGTTTTTGATTTGTATTATTTTAAATATTGATCGATTATATTTATGTTGTGATTTTGTTCAACTCCTTTTAAAAAAATGTTGGTAGAGTGTAAATTTTCCACATTATTAAATGCCAAATATTAATGGCCCACTGAAAATGGTGTTTGCAAGTAGATCAACAGCTTTACTTCTGTTTTGTAATAACATTTAAAAAGGAAAAAATTTTATATTGAAGAAACACACCTTATTGTTACAGAATAAAGACAATATTCTGCAATGACATCAACATTTAAGAACCTCACTGATGAACATTGTGATTTTAATATGTTCCTGTGGCAATTTTCCCATATTAAAAAAAAAACAAAGCTTAAAAATGACATCTCTGAGTATTTATTTATTCAAATTGTTGTGAATCAGGAGTAGACACAAAAATACTGTTGGAAAAAACTTGCAAGCCAGACGTAGAAGTTCCTATACGTTAGAAGCGTGGAAACAGATGGATGATGGGAAATGTGGGCTTGCGAGTCCCGCCTATAACTCAGAGAAGAATTTCTAAATAACCATTGTCGCTCTGCAGAAACTATGTCCTAGAAAATGACACAGTTTAAAAAGATGTATATTATTGTAGCTAAAAACGGCGTAATAATTATTAAAAGACCACTGAGAACACCTATACATCAAAAAATGATTATAGTTTCAGGGACTGTTTTCACTGTGTTGTCTATTTGTTGAGTTGTGCACAATAACTCTGTCATTGATCCACTCGTCCCACTTCAAACCTCCGTTTTTGGATGACATCGGAGTTTGTTGCATCCATTATACATTTGTGATATAGGCCTAGTAGAAGTGATTATTCTTTTTCTTTTTTAGCTTTTAGAATGACTGACACATGGTTGCAGATGTGATTTATTACAGCTGTAGGTTGGAAGTGTTGCCTTTGATAAGTCTTCCATTTTTTTGTCAGCTGAAGTGTATTTTAGAATTTAATTATTGACTTACTCTTATTAATTTATACATTAGATTAAAAAATGTCAACAAGTAACTAGTGGCTTGTTTGAATTGAAAATATTTTGTGGCCAAAGGCCCCCTTTGAGACGCCACAAACTCCTGAATTTGCTCTTCAAGTCCTTTATTTTGAAAACCTCGACAGGAAGTGGATTCCATTCGCCGGTTTGACGCTAAAAAAGAACGCAGGACTTTCGTGGAATGGGAGCAGGCGGGGCGCGTCCCCGCGTGGATATATCTTGCGGGGGTTTCTAGCGGCTGAGAAGAGTCCCGCACAAAGCTCATGAAGACCCGCAGAGGAGCCGAGCCGCCCGGACACAGCAGCGCTGCGGGGCACTGCGGGAAATGGGAACGGTGAAGTGAAAAGTGTCGGAGAAGCCCGGATGAAAGGTATGAAAGTAAGTTTTTCCGACACTCTCCCAACTGCGTGAACGTGTGAAATAACTAGTCTCGGGGGGAAAAAATGGTTTGAGTTTATTTAAGTTTGAAGTGGTAGTGGGAGCTGTGGTTAGATCAACTTTCACGTTCGCCGTGTGAAGTAACTCCCAATCATCTCCTGTATCGCTCAGAGGAGGGGAAAGTGGTCCGAACGCACGAGACCGAGCGCGCGTGGCTGTGTTGACAGGTATGGCAAGCCAATGGGGTCAATAATCACCAGGAAAACGGCCGTAAAAACCGGCGTTTTTGCCACCTAAAACGCCGGTTTTAACGCGCGTTTTAAAAGTAGCACGTAAAAAGCGGCGTTTTATTGTGTGAAAACCGCGCGTCGAAACCGGCGTTTTATTGTGTGCAAACCGCGCGTTCAAAGCGGCGTTCTAATGTAGTCAAAACCGCGCGTCGAAACCGGCGTTTTATCGTGTGCAAACCGCGCGTTCAAAGCGGCGTTCTAGTGCAGTGAAAACCGCGCGTCGAAACCGGCGTTCTAGTGCGGTCAAAAGCGCGCGTCGAAACGCGCGTTTTAAACTGCTACCTTGCCCGTGGCCTAGAGGTAATGTCACTGGGCTTCAACTCAGTATGACTGAGTTCGAATCTAGTGCATGACCTTTCTTAAACTGCTATTTTATTTTGCTGGCATACAGCAATATTAGGATTTTGATCGTAGTCATTGCTACTATTTTGCTCCTTTGCCTCTGACAGATGCATTTTTGCCCGATAAACTGTAAACCATGCAATAGCAGGCTTTCTTTGTCTCTATTCCTATATAACGAATACCCCGTTTTAGTAGCTTTCTACACCTACCTGTCCCGTGGCCGAGAGGCAATGTTACAGGGTTGCGATTCAAAGTGACCGGGTTCGAATCTAGCTGATGACTTTTAATAAACTACTATTTTCTTTTGCTGGCATACAGCAATATTAGGATTTATTAAAAAAAAAAAAAAAAAAAGTCGTAATATTACTCGTAAATCTACGAGATTTAAAGTCGCAAATTAATGAGAAACAAACCCAAATGTGTCTGTTTATCAGAGCTGACGTAGAGTATCTTGTGAAGATTTATTTCCAGATCGGTGTTAAAAATAAAGAAATTCTGAACCTTATGATTGATTTAAATGCAAATTATTTCCTGGTTCGGTGTCGGTAGTGTGGAGTTTCACATGTAAATAAAGAACTCAGAATAATGCATGTTTATCAGGTCCGTCACATTATTTTGCCTATTATTTCCCAGAAGCCCTTTCGCCACCTTACGTCATATGACAACCAGAGGAGAATGTAAACAGAGCTCCGGACGCCTCCTTCCCCAAATGAAACATCCCGTCTCAACACAAAACAACACTGAGAAATGACAGTTGTCTGTTACATTAGCACAAGAACATTGAAAATTCAGAAAACTAGTCCTCTTCAGACGGAGGCATCAGAGAGTTGGAGGAGATCTGGTTTGTCGCGGAGGTCGAACGAAATGACTGGAAGTGAACAGCTGCGCGGATATCGACGGCTTCGTCAACGTAATCTGCAGCTGTGAAATAAATGTACCTAAAAATGTTCTGCTAACGATCACCAATTAACAATGTGAAACAAGCAATTTAAATAATTCTTACTGTTTATCACACCCTGAATATAGTCTGGCAAATATTTTAACTTGTCCTTTAACGGGTGCAAAAAACCATTTATTTTTTTTTTTATTATTTATTTTAACATTGTATTAGTTTATTAATGTATTATTAAAAAAAATGTATTTCATTGACTTTTGTTAAGATCAACAACTTGAAAGGTCCACTTCATCCCACTTAAGTAGACATACATTTGTTGTTATTAAATGAAGCCGTCACGTTGCGTTAGCGTGACTGCAGAATATTTGTAGAAAATTACATTCTGAGTCCTAATGACTATAACCTGTCATCAGTCAGAGATGGGGCGGGGTGGGGATGTCACATGGCCAGGATTCTCAGAGGTGTAACAGCTGCGCTGACAGGAAAACTGCAGTGTTGTGTCTGTGTTTTTCTTTTTTTTAATATGACTGCATGATGACATCATTAGATGTATTACTACAGATAGGCAGGGTCTTAAGATTTGGTTATGTCTGCCACATATGGAAGTGTCATCTATACTGATAAAAACACAGTTTGGATTTTCAGGCAGAGGAGCTCCAAAGTTTTTCAGAATGTTTTTTTTTTTTTCACTGGATGCATTGTAACCCAAGTTCAGTGTTTTGATCTCCTCCATGTTTTTTGTCTGGAATAACCTGTTTTTTCCTCATCTTGGTGAATTCAACTTTTTCCTGATTGAAAGATCATCAGAGCTGGTGGTTTTCAGTGGAGCTGATGTCCAGTGCAGAGGAACCTGCAAGCATGTGAGCAGGAGCTGAGGTCCCGTACCTCAGTATCTTCACCTGAAGAGGATCCTTTCTCCGCAGGTGTGGTGCTGAGCAGCGACATGGACAGACTTTCCCTGCCCTGACTTGTTTTGATTCAGTTTACCACAAGCACGGCCTTTTTCATCTGTGACTGACAGACATGCTGACTAAATGCTGAATGTAACATTTGATTGAATCCATGTAGAACAACATGAAATCCCGAGCTCTATATTTTTTTTTTGTTACAGAAAAACATGTTCTTCTTAAATTTGTAATAAATCCTTTGCATTGCCATGAAACCATTTTGTTTATTGCCATAATCCATTATTACAATGCACACATCAGCATTCTGGTTTTTCACCTGCAAGAAGAGACATTTCTAAACAGCTTTAAAATTCTGAGTAAAATTTAGCTGAGGTGCTATTTCCAAATTTCTTTTTACATTTCAAAATTCTATATGTTTTATGTCATAAAAAACTTTGTTCATTTTAAATTTTTAATAAACACACTGCAGCGCCATTAAAACAGGTTTTTATTCACAATGCAAACCGTTGATCCCCACGTAAACGAGAAAAAATGTTCAACATTTCCAAAAGTTTAATGACGGTCAGACGTCAAAAAAGAGATGAGGTCACAGATTAGTTTCAGACCATGATCTCCTCTAGGTCCACTCAGTGGATCAAACTGTGCTGTCACCTGCTCAGCCACTTGATCCCCTAAAGTGAACTGAACCTCAGGTACTGTGACTCTCTCTGGCCAATCCAGCAGCAGTCCCAGCTCTTCTGCCTGAGAGGAACTCACTGGAGTTTCCGAAGGAGCATCTTCAGGTGCAAAAAAGCCAGGAGCGTCCTCTGTTGCATTACTTGCCCTAAATATTTCGTCCATGGCAGTTGATGGCCAAAATTAAATTAAATTAAATTAAATTAAACTAAATTAAATTAAATTAAATTAAATTAAATTAAATTAAATTAAATTAAATTAAATTAAATTTAAATTAAATTAAAGTAAATGAAAGTTGTATAATTATTTACACTTTTCCAAACCCCAGTGAACCTTTGATTGCAGTGTTCATCAGTTCTTTGAAGTCTTCCTCTTCACCTACACCTCTTGGAAGGAAGAGGGTCAAACTGCATGTGGACGCGTAGGGGATCCGCCTCGTCCCTGGCTCCTGGTCATAAAAGTCAATGAGGACAGGCTGCTGGAAACCCAGCGGGGGGATAGAGTCTGCCCCTGTGGTAAACACCAACAGCTCCTCGTAGGTTATGTCAACCTCACCCTCTGTAAAAACACAAAAGAAAAAAAAAAATAGCAAAAACATTAAAATCGTATGGAAGCCAAAAGGAATACACTACTTTGTGGCAGGTTTCTTGGGGCTGACGAGATCCACTATCTTTTTATCACAAGGAAACAAAATTAGTTTCTTGTGATAAGGATATTATGTTGAATCAAATGTAGTGTTATAACAAAGTGAAACAACATCAATTATCCATGATTAGTCATTAGTGTTGGTTTAAAAATAGAACTGATGCAGATAGGTTTGAAATCAGGGTATCCTACACATTTCCTCAAGTTAAATTTGAGACTTCTCAAGACCTATGTAAGACCTGGCAAATGAAAAATTAAGACCAATTTCTTGACCTAATTTTCAGTCCTATGGACAAAGGAAAAACAAAAACCTGTCAGTAACAGAGAAATGTAATCCATTAAAGTTCAAATTTCAGCATTTAAATTACAATTACTAGAATATAGAAATCCTCATTACTTAATTTCTCACTTTTTGCTGCAGTAAAACATCTGTGTCTAATAAACCAAACTTTTAGAAATAGTTGGAAATAACATCGTCCTTTGTGAAATGAAAAAAACCCAGATATTAATACAAAAATAAATTAACCAACAAACACAAATGAACCAGCCTCCAACTCACATAGAAGTATGAAAACTCTCACTGTGAATAAATTTAGTGTCCCCAGAGAACAAATCAAACGTACCCTATACGAAGTGCATGATTGATGTGTTTGTTTAGGGAAGTGACATAATTAGCTCTTAGCTTTAGAGAATAGAGACTTAAATCCTATTTTGTAGCGATAATAAAATACTAAAACCATAAAGTTTGTCTGGTTCAGAGTTTTAGTGTCATCAGTCTGAAGCTGCTCTATGAGAGACAAAGCAGCAAGGACTGGACACACAGCTGTGCGTGCCTCAGACAGATCTAATTAACTTGTGCATGATAACATTCAAAGTCTATCAGCCAAATTTGGACTCTTACTAGCCAAACGGAAAAATTATTTATATATTTCCAGACAAAACTTTTGATTTAATTTGTTTCCAGTTAATGATTAATGTCCCACTAACCAAAAAAAAAACACTAATAATAATGGATAATGCTTTGTGCCATTAAAGTTCATTTATAACCTGCTGGATGATCATGATGTGGTCAACTTTTCCCTCACAGTTTGTTTTTCCAAGATATTTTTGAATAGATTTTGATATAATTTTTAAGGATTAAAAAATAATACTGTCCTTTTTGAATGCAATATGGTTCTATAGAGTAAAAAAGTAGAGATAATTAAAATAATTATTTAAATTTTTTTTTTTCCTATAATGTCCTGCACAGAAAAAAGATGTATATTCGAAAAAGTGCAATGTTTTTTGTATTCTTACAGATCAGTGTGTTCTTTTTGTGGCATTTCAAAGAATAATAATGACATGGAGAAAAAAGTGAGTGTGTTTGTGTTGGCTAATATCAGTGTGAGCAAATGCTAGAAATTACCAGCGCACCTGAGTGCAGCAAAAGTGGGCTCTTGATGAAATTGCCTAAGTATGTAAATTCGATGCAGTCCCAGAATGCACCACCAGCTATGGTGAATCTGAGGATTTCATACATGATTTTTGCGCAATAAAGTTAGAATTAATCATTTTGAACTAACTCTGGGATGGATGTTTGCGGTAGCCAAATGAGGAGGGAAGCCAGACACTTAAAAATCATGGTAGTGAATTTGAGTTCCTGTAATTGAGGATGAACGATGCTTCACCAGCAAAGTGGCTAGTGACTTTTTAGAGCCCTGCCTGTATACCACGCCTGACCGTACCAGTTTCAGTCCTGGTTGTAACAATTGGTACATTTACTGTATGCAGAACTCTATCGGTGCTCCCTCCCTCTTCTTCTTCTGTCTTTTGTTTTCTTTTTTTTTTTAATCAGCGGCCGGCATCCAACGTTAAATTGATAAACGCACTTTACTTGCACAATCGTGGTTAAGAATTTTCAATTTTAGACCAGAAAAGTCAAAAGGAAAAAGTTTTAAACTGCAACATTTGTAAGGCCAAGATATTTAAATATAACGGTTTTTGATGCCTTATTTCCACATTTTCAAATTCAAGGCTTTTAAGACTTTTTAAGACCCTGCGGGAACCCTGGAAATGTAATATTGACATCCTTCTTTTTCGGCTAATACTCACCCTGGATCCCAATCAACCACCATTCCCACTGGACGATGGTGTCCTCCTCCATGTCCCTCCTGTTGCTCCCAGGATCACTCCAGACAGTGGTGAAAAGATTCTGGATGCAGTTTTTTGATAGCTTTTCTCCAGTGTTTGTGAACACTGGAAGAAACTGTCTCCAGAATCTTTTCACCACTTGCCAAAATTGTCCACATGAATCAGCACCAGCCACGAATTGCTGAATCACGCTGGCAACACTGAAATAAAATAAATAAAACAAAACATAAATTAAAAAGATAAGCTAGTGAACTTAAAAAAGAGACTTCAGATGTCATAATTAGCAAATTACTACATCTCCTAACCGATGTTGCACTCTAAACCTTATATGTTATAAATATTTAAGTCTAATCTAACAAAACAATACTTTGGTAGTCGTCAGAAATTACTAACGAATAATGTCAAGTTGATCTGTCCATACCGATGAAAAAGGAAATGGGCCACAATTTGCTGTTTAAGGCGTGGCAGGTCATCCAAAGTGGCGCTGAAAACCTCTGGCACACCACAGGCAGCTATCCAGTCCCCAATTCCTCCTTTCATTGTTGCCAACGCTTCTGGTGTTCTGCATGAATTAAGCTATAGAACACAAAAATATGAAAGTAAAAATATCACTGTCTATTGATTTATTTATAAATCAACCTTTCTCATCAGCTCAAAACATGACTGGATGTTTTCATTCACACCCACACATGTCTTACAATACTTTTTCACTCCCAATACCTTCTCCATGTTGGCACTTAGTTCTGGATCCAGCAACAAGTCCACATCAACATGGGTGAGGTCTGGTCTTTGTCCACACATCATGTGGAAGAGCTCCCTCTGAAGGCACCTGGGCCCTGGTCCATTATGAATAATGGACCAAGCAATGAGCTTCCCAGCAGTGTAGTACTTCTGCTGCTCCAGGGACTGCAGATTGTAATTGAAAACCAGGTTTCCCTGCTGGCCCTCAAAAATGCCGAGAGATGTTGTGATCTCAATCATGAGCAATCTACAAGACAAAGACACACACATACCCATACATTTGTGAAGCAATATCACATTTAAGGATTCAACTGAAAGACAATGATTATTATTGATTTTTTTTTAATATCAAACTTACCTTAAAAATTCTCTTCTTGGACCACCATAATCGTCAGCCATCTCCCCTACGAATGTAACCAATGGCACCTTTTTCCAATCAAAATATGACTTTTTAAGAGCCATACAAGTACTTTTTAAAATGTGCCTCCGTCTGGCAACCATTGGGAAGGTGATGTCTGAGTTTATGTTTTGGTTCTGGAAATCCAGAATCAGATCACCCAGCTCTTTTTCATCCTAAAAGGACATATAGACATAAAATTAATTTACAACCGATACATACAAGCATGTTTACAATGATGCTCAAATCCTGAATCACAAACCTCATGGTTAAAATCTTCAGACTCCACATCCATATCCACATCTTCAGAGTGAGAAGATTCAGAGTCGACATAAAAGTTGTTGCTAAAAAAGAAAAGATAAAATCAAAAGAAAACAAGTTTAGTTTCACATTAATCCTTTAAACAGAAACTCTGTTGTGCAGAAGACCAGCTGGAAGTATGTTACAGGTAAAGCTGGAATTTAGTGAACCTTAAAAATCCACGGTCTACAATAAAGTTTAACAAAGAAAAGAAAGAAGAGATCTGACGGCAGACTTATAGTCACAATAGTCACAAAAGACAACTTATTTGGTAATGTCCCTACAAATAATAAATACAATAATGTGATAACCATACAAACTTACATAGACTCCTGGGGCTGTCTGTCTGCATTGTCTTGATTTTGCTGTCCCGGAGAAGTAGGCAGTCTAAAGAAGATAAAAAAAAAAAAATAAAATCATGGATGCTGAAGGGTGAAAAAACTCTTGAAAAAATGTGTAGTCAAAAGAAAAAGTAAATACATAATTTCCGGTTCTGTGTTTTCCTGCTCTGACCCTCTTCCGTGATCTGTTGCTTCAGGAATTCTACAGAGCAAACACATGGCAAGAAATGTTCATATTCTTTGTCATAATGTATATATTTTAAAGGTTACACAGGAACCTCCAATGTACATTGATTTTAATTTTTTAACATCAACCTTACCCTGGCAGTTGAATGCCTTCTTCACTGGCAGCAGATATCTGCATTACAAATGCATGTTAATTATTAATAAAAAACAAAAAAACAAAAAAAACAAAAGCAGGTGAAAGTCAGAGGTTATAAAACGTGTGTATGGATTAGTAAGAATACAAGTAATAGCTGGTATTTATTTGTAAAATGCGTTAATATTTTCCTGATAATATACAACTTAAAATAACAGCAATAACTGGCTATATTATACAACTATTATACAACAACTCACAAACCTTAAGAACACGGAGAACTCAATAACTTTAAAAAAAATCAAATGTGGCATACCTTTGGAAGGATATATAAATTTGAACGTCCAAGTTCATTGGTCTGCCTTATTCGTCCGGGGCATGTCTCCTGGAGCGCCACAACCTGCCGCTGGCCATTAACTCTGCAGAGCTGGAAGTTCTCTGGCAGATTGGGCAAGTTGTGGCGAAGAGCCTCAACAAATGCTTGGCTGTCCAGGTCCTCATTGACCACCACTCTGCAGGCAGGTGTGACATCTGACAGGGAATGGAAATGAAATGAATTGTTTCTCAATAAAATCAAAATAGTCTGTAGGTCTGCTTGCTCAAACAGACCCACAGACAACAGAGTGACTGCCTTCTAATGTATTCCTGGTCCGCTGCTGACACTTTGTCCTCTAAAAAAATTTAATTTTATATTGGCTAAAAACATTATAATCCTAAAGATCTATGAAAATAGATCATAGCATAAACAGAGTGGGACTTGTTTTTCTTTAAACTAATTTGTATTAGGTTTTTTTTAAATTAATAAATATTTTATTATTAAAATATGTAGTAATCATCTAATTTAGAATTAATTCAGTATAAATAAATAGAAACAAAGGTGATAATTACCACGATGTGATCTGTAGACGTTCACGGAATGGGTCCTAAAGACAGACACTTTGAACGTAAGCTGTCTAATGCGGTTGGGTCGCTCCCGCCTTCTCCTTTGCGGTCCACCGCCCTCCTCCCTCCTGAACATGCTGAACCTAAAAAAAGAATAAAGTAGAAAAGAAAGAAAATGTATAAAAACCGAGAAAAACATGAATGAAAAAACATATTTGAATTTCATTCCTAGACATTTTTATAAACTGATCTCGTCATGGTTACAGTCAAAAACAGAAATTTCTGAGAACTTGCTTAAAAAGCCAGGGCAATTTAGTTATTCTAAATGCCATTCGTTAAGTTTATTTACATTTTAGAAGTACACCATTTTTAAGCTATAGAATTGTAATACATGTAAAAGGAAACGTGTGTGTGTGGCGGGGGGTGGTTTCATGAAACCCCATTTTGATTTTTGAATATACTGTAGCGCCCTTCCAAACACAGACGCAAAGACATTCGGTTGCTTTTAAGGTTCTCAGGTAAAGTCTCAGCGTCTCTGTGGAAAGAGGGTTGAGGCATGCTTCTTCGTTATTGATTATCTTGCTATAACAAGATATTATCTCTTTATCATTGGGGAAGAGGGAAAATGTAGAGCAGGCCGTTTTCGGCTTCTGTATGCAATATGCTTAAAAAAAAAAAAAAAAAAAAAAAAAAATGAACACGCTGGCTTTACTTTTATCAGACAAGATTCTAAGTAGTCAAATGGAAAATTTATGAGAAAAATAGTTAAATATCTTGGAAAAAACTTACCGTTCAACCAATGAAGTACCCTCAGATGAAGGTTCTTCATTTAGAAGCCGGTTCAATTGAGCATTCATCCGATCCCGAAAGTCTGCAATTCTCCGCTGAAATCTTCTTTCCGCCATTCTTCGCCACAAATCAACCGCCTGTCGCGTTGCTGTATTTATACCCTCGGGATTTTTCGAATTTAAGCGGTAAAAATGAGCGCAATATACTTTACTGTGATTGGATTGATGAAAAGAGAATTAAACAATCAAATATCAACTTTGACCACGTAGATCCCAACTCTGAGGGAACAGCCAATCAGAGGGCATCATATCATAACAGCTATTGCACAGGAACTACGAAGTTTTTCCCGTCGGTCCTTGGAAGGTACACTTGTTTGTTTTTCTCCTTCGTCTAAGTCATTATTACACCATTATATTATTCTGGTAAAAAAAAAATGGTACCGTTTGACTATGATTGCTTTATGATCAGGAACAATAGACAAAGTTTATTTTTATTGGGTTTTGAAATGGACAGCGGTAGTTCTGCGTTAGCTGACTGACTCTGAAGCTGTTACGTTAGCATGACTGCAATTCCATTAGTTCCACTGTCTCTGTTCGTGTCTATGACCTTTTATAGAAAAATATTTGGAGATGTCTTATGTGTTCCTCTATGGAAAGCTACTGGCCTAAGTCAGCGTCATGATTTAGCGTTTGTTTTTTTTCTATGTATCCCTCTGGTCTAATGCTAACGATCTAGCATCCTATCAAAGTAATATTCCGAGATATTTATTTCTCTTTAGGCTTCTATGCATATTTATTATACACCAAGAAATGAATTACAATGTGTGAACATTGTAAATAGTAAAAACCCGCTCTACTCAATAAAATTGTGGCAACAAAGTGACAATTAATAATATTAAGTAAATTCAACAAGTCCAAAAAATAAACAAGTTTTTCTAAATGAATTGTTAATAATAATAATAAACATGAGTAATATATACTAAGAATAAGAAAATGTCATCTGAAGTGTTTCAACACCGCGACCAAAGGAACAAAAAATCACTGATGTTGGTTTGGACTCTCAATTGGAGAGGAATACGAACAGCAATCCTCAAAAAAGCAGTATTAACTAACGTGTTGTTGTAATTTAAGTTGGTTTAGCTAAAAATATTCTTATAATAAGAATGTTTATTATTTCATTCTTGAACAATTATTTCAGTAAAAGCAATTATTGCAATTATTATGTTGAATTTACTTAATATTATTAATTGTCACTTTGTTGCCACAATTTTATTGAGTAGAGGGGGTTCTTACTATTTACAGTGAAGTCTTTTTATTCCAAATGTACATTTCAGTGGTATCTGTCAGTGTTAAATAATGTGCAAATCATCTGTTATAAATAAGATTGAGACTATATGAATATTAATAATTACAGAATCAATGGATGAAGATAGACTTTTATTTATGCAGTCATATTAAGTTAAAAGCGATATGTTTCATTTTGAGAGCACAACAAATGGGAGAAGAACTTTCAGTACATGAGCTCTCTTCCAACAATTTATGTTACATAGATTCATTATCATTCTTCACATCCAAACTCAAAACTCATCTGTTTAATCTTATATTTGGTTAGCTACTATCATTGTGATTCTAATTACTATTTTGGGGAACTTATTGATCTTTGCTTTGTAAAGTGTCCTAGAGTTCCTTGATAACCTATATGCATTACTATTAAGATTGTTTAAGCTACATAAATATATGCTTCATGTTATATATTTTTCCAGAAATCTACGAGTCATGTCACGAAGAACTTTTATCCTGCGATGCAGGCAGGTTCTTAATGACTGCACACGATGTCTTTTGATGGAAGATGCAGAATCTGGTGTCCATGCATTTACATTGACAAGGTAAGTTTATTTTTAAAACATTAAGCAGCATTGTGAGCATCAGTAATGGCAAAATGAGATTGGCATCAAAGCACTGCGTAATTCACTATATTAAATGTAAATAAACACCATAATTAAGACATAGGCTACTCTTGTAATCTTTTTCCCACAAAATAAAGTATTAAACGATGTAAATCCCAGTACAGCGAAATTTTAACCGAATCTGACTTTTCTTCCATAGATTACAAACACTGCAAAGAAGCCTAATGTGGGCAAGAGGCAGACTGTTAAGCGTTGCAGAAGCAGATCCACTTCTGAGTAACTTAGCAGAGATGATTCAGGAAATCACAATGGTCTCTCAGCCTGTTCAACATCGTAAGTAGACTTATATAAATTTTAAGTCTCATTAGTTGTCAGAAGAGCTGGGCGATATGGCCCATAAAGAAATCTAGATTTTTATTTTTCATTCAAAATTAGATTTTTGATTTTAATTGATTTTTATTCCCTCCTTTTATTTATTTATTTTACAAAGTTAACAAATGACAAAATATCTTTAACAAAAACTATGTAATTTCAACTTTTTTTTTTGGGGAAATTGTCTAGAAGCCAAAGTACAACTAAAAACAAGCTGTATAAATGGTTGTAGAACAATCCAGCAGGTGTGAGCTACAGCTATCTTAAGCATCCTATTAAGAGAAATAATACAATCATTCAGCAGAGGTTAGGCAACAACAGCCTTCAAACTGATGTTGCTGTGTGTGGTTTGATTCAAGTTATAAGTTACAACCTCAGTGACCACAATCTAGTTCTTGACTCAGTAAAAAAAATGTTTAAATAAAAAAATGTAATTATATATGTTTACTGGACAAATTATTGTATTATTTTACTAAGAAATTAGGATGAGTGTTATTTTCAATATATTATGTTTAATGCAAACAGAGATGAAGTCACAACATAAAAACAACTTCAGATAAAAAACACCTTTTCCCCTAAAGAACTCCTTAAATTTCTAATCAGTCTCTGCTCTCTGGTTTCCAACGACTGAGTATGAAGAGTTTTCTTGTCCATCACAAATGAGGACAGCTGTCAGTCAGTCACCTGCTGTCTAAACCTGATGAGGAGGACACGTCTTTTCTAGCATTGTTTTTTAAGAAAATTAAATAACATACAGAAAATAAATAGTTTGAAGACATATTTATTCTCTTCTAACTGTAAAACCAAAACATGCAGAAAAAAAAACGAGCACAGATTTAGCAAAGGGGGCAGATTGACAGAAAATCCTCTTTTCGTCATTCTTTCTCCAGATGATTCATTTTATATTAAATGATAACATAAAGAGCTTAAAAAAATTTAAAGTTTTTAAAAAGAAGCAAAATAAACAACATTTGTTGGTTTTTAAGATCATTTTCAAGTACTTTATTAGAAATTTGCCCCAGAATTATGGGTGAGAGTGTTAGCGCAGAAGTAAGCCTCAGCTGAAATGTCTGTCTGAGATTTGCTGAACACTCTGGAGCTGTTATGCAGATGATGTAGGAAATATCAAACGAAAGTATTAAAATTAAATTAATTAAGATTTTTTTTAATTTGGATAGTTGTGAATAAGGATCAGATGAAATACTGCATATTGAAAAGATTGCATAAAAAATACTTCACATAGATGGATGATGGAAAATTGGGTGCAACATTGCTTCTCACCAACAGCCCCATCCTCAGCTCAGAGACTAACTTAGAATGAACTTCTCCTGCTTTGCAGTATCTACAAACTTAAAATGATTTAATTTAAAATATTTTTTTTTACAATTGGTTCATTGACTAAATGTGTGAACAAACAGTTATTCATTTGTCTATATGTTTCAAATAAATATGTTTATTTCCTCAGCATTAATTGTTATTTTAATATGACAAAAGAATGCAGGTGATTTATGCTAGTCATTTTTTTCTTGGAAATGTTGTGATAGCATGGATGTTTAATAACTTAGTATTTATCTTATTAAGAATTTTAATAGAAGTATACTTCTCATTTTAGGCAATTTCAGCTATCAAGCACCATTGGGTCACAGTGGACGCAGAGGTCGGCCATCTTATGTGGTCACCCGAGAACAACTGTCATTTTTAAGATCATGTGGTTTCACGGCGTCTCAAATCTCAGGAATTCTTGGTGTGTCAACCAAAACTGTCAAAAGACGTTTGAGGTAAGTGTATTGAATACATAAATACCTTCCAGGAATTTTTTTTTCACTTGAGATGTGTATCTTAATTCATAAAGAGTACATTTCTTTTGAGCTGTTTTAGTGTTGACATATTATGATGAGGTACAACAAACTGTATTTTTTTTTATTTTCAGACTGTTTAATATGACAAGAAGCTTTTCAGCAATATCGGATGCTGACTTAGATGAAGTGGTGCAGGACATTGTGGCTGGAAATGATCTCATAGGTCCCGAAGCAGTCAGAGCATCCCTTCGTGCAGATAGAGTCAGAGTCCAAAGACGAAGAGTACGTGCCAGTATGCTTCGTTTAAACCCAGGAGCAGCTGCCCTTCGGTCCGTGTTGCATCGACCTCGGCGACGATCTTACCGTGTTGCAGGACCAAACTCTCTGTGGCACATTGATGGAAACCACAAACTGATAAGGTAATTGTTTAGACAGCAGCTTAATTAAATTATTTTTTTTTAGGTAACTTATTAGGTTAGTAAAATGGAAAAGAGAATAAATAATGGGTAACTAAACACTAAATCTTTTTTTTTTTTTTTGGCTTTGACCTCTACAAATAGGGCTTCCAAAGTGATGACTGTTGGTCCTTGTCAAATTTTGACATTTAAAATGAAATTTATCATTTACAGAAATTATAACCGAAAACAGGTCGTGTGCTGCCCCCTAGAGGTTGATACAACTTAGTACAGTTGGATTTAATGACGCATCAACTGGTCTGATTCCACAAAATTTCACATCATCATGCCCGGTAGCTCCAGTATAAAAGCCATGCCCATCTTTGAATGTGTAACATTTGTTCATTCTGCTGTTATCTTTAGCATGGCTCAACTAGAACTATATATGGACAGTATATGATCCAGCTTTTGAACGCAGAAATGCCGCTCCGCAATCCAAACATCAAAACAATCATGCATGTGTTACCAATCATGTCCAGATAAAATACAGGTTGTTGATATTTCTAGGTATTTATGTGTGGCCAAAATGCAAATTGCCTGCACAAATTTTTAGCACGTACATTGAAAATTATGTCATTTAGAAATATTAATTGTAATAAAAGATCATGTCCCTCTATGATGCAGCTTTGTTTGTTCATAACGGAAACTGTTGTTTTCTCTTCTATGGCTATTCCTTGCATTTTAAATAGATCTGGGCGTGTCAAAATTATTTATTATGATAAAACGTGTGGTGCATGAAAACGTTTGTTATAATCAAATAAAGTTTTTCAGGAACCGTATGGAAAGTTCTAATCTAATCTGACCATTTATCCAGTCAAAGACATTTTGCACATATAACCATAATGGTTGAGTGCAATCTGCATTGAGTACAGCAAACACCACTCTGGTGATGGGATCTGCAGTTAACATTTCAGTTGGGGTTCTTTGCTTTATACTTTAGCCTTCATAGGCTATGATGCTAGAACCTTTAGTCTGGCATCTGAGCATTTGCCTCGGGAGAGGGTGGAGAAGTAAATCCTTAACCTCCACAGTAAGTTCTGTAGTTAAACTGGTATCACTTTGCTCTGTATATATATGCTCTCAATATTGAACCTTTTTAAACTGAAAACCTCTCATTTTTGTGGTCGTCATCCAAAGTTAAGTTAACCACAAATATTTCGTTGGTTTATTTATTATACTAAAAGAAGTGGTTTAGTGCCTTGAAAACTACATGTTCTATTCTCAGAAGAAGAAAAATATATACTTGAGGAATACTTCTTTTAAAATAAGTTCTGCTCATAAGCAATGTTCACAAAGAATGGTTTTGCTATCAGATTTTCTCATCTATCACTACCTGAATCACAATTAAAGTGATAGTCTTCTCTTTTTGATGTAACATAAATACTCATTTTTATTCGTTTCTATTGTAGGTGGAGGATAGTCATCCATGGAGCTATAGATGGATACAGTCGCCTTCTTGTATTTCTGAGAGCCTCCACCAACAACCGCAGCAGCACAGTTTTGGAGAACTTTGTCCATGCTGTGGCAAGCTATGGTGTTCCCTCCAGGGTCAGAACAGACAGAGGAGGTGAAAACAGCTCTGTCTGGATGATGATGAACATCTTCAGGGGGTTTCAACGTGGAAGTGCCATTCAGGGAAGAAGTGTGCACAACCAAAGAATTGAAAGGCTTTGGGGGGATCTTTGGCGGGGTATGACAAATGTTTATTACGATTTGTTTAACTACCTGGAAAGTGAGGGGGTTGTTGATTGTGACAATGAGATCCACATGTGGGCTCTGCATTACATTTATTTGCCAAGGATCAACCGAGACCTGAGAGACTTTGCTGAGCAGTGGAACAACCATGGCATAAGAACAGAGAGACACATGAGCCCCCTCCAGATCTTTGTCAGGGGCTGCCTTGAGCAACAAAACCAGCCATCAACTGCCATGGACGAAATATTTAGGGCAAGTAATGCAACAGAGGACGCTCCTGGCTTTTTTGCACCTGAAGATGCTCCTTCGGAAACTCCAGTGAGTTCCTCTCAGGCAGAAGAGCTGGGACTGCTGCTGGATTGGCCAGAGAGAGTCACAGTACCTGAGGTTCAGTTCACTTTAGGGGATCAAGTGGCTGAGCAGGTGACAGCACAGTTTGATCCACTGAGTGGACCTAGAGGAGATCATGGTCTGAAACTAATCTGTGACCTCATCTCTTTTTTGACGTCTGACCGTCATTAAACTTTTGGAAATGTTGAACATTTTTTCTCGTTTACGTGGGGATCAACGGTTTGCATTGTGAATAAAAACCTGTTTTAATGGCGCTGCAGTGTGTTTATTAAAAATTTAAAATGAACAAAGTTTTTTATGACATAAAACATATAGAATTTTGAAATGTAAAAAGAAATTTGGAAATAGCACCTCAGCTAAATTTTACTCAGAATTTTAAAGCTGTTTAGAAATGTCTCTTCTTGCAGGTGAAAAACCAGAATGCTGATGTGTGCATTGTAATAATGGATTATGGCAATAAACAAAATGGTTTCATGGCAATGCAAAGGATTTATTACAAATTTAAGAAGAACATGTTTTTCTGTAACAAAAAAAAAATATAGAGCTCGGGATTTCATGTTGTTCTACATGGATTCAATCAAATGTTACATTCAGCATTTAGTCAGCATGTCTGTCAGTCACAGATGAAAAAGGCCGTGCTTGTGGTAAACTGAATCAAAACAAGTCAGGGCAGGGAAAGTCTGTCCATGTCGCTGCTCAGCACCACACCTGCGGAGAAAGGATCCTCTTCAGGTGAAGATACTGAGGTACGGGACCTCAGCTCCTGCTCACATGCTTGCAGGTTCCTCTGCACTGGACATCAGCTCCACTGAAAACCACCAGCTCTGATGATCTTTCAATCAGGAAAAAGTTGAATTCACCAAGATGAGGAAAAAACAGGTTATTCCAGACAAAAAACATGGAGGAGATCAAAACACTGAACTTGGGTTACAATGCATCCAGTGAAAAAAAAAAAAAACATTCTGAAAAACTTTGGAGCTCCTCTGCCTGAAAATCCAAACTGTGTTTTTATCAGTATAGATGACACTTCCATATGTGGCAGACATAACCAAATCTTAAGACCCTGCCTATCTGTAGTAATACATCTAATGATGTCATCATGCAGTCATATTAAAAAAAAGAAAAACACAGACACAACACTGCAGTTTTCCTGTCAGCGCAGCTGTTACACCTCTGAGAATCCTGGCCATGTGACATCCCCACCCCGCCCCATCTCTGACTGATGACAGGTTATTAGTCATTAGGACTCAGGAATGTAATTTTTCTACAAATATTTCTGCAGTCACGCCTAACGCAACGTGACGGCTTCATTTAATAACAACAAATGTATGTCCATACCTTAAGTGGGGATGAAGTGACCTTTCAAGTTGTTGATCTTTAACAAGAAGTCAATGAAATACATTTTTTTTTTAATAAATACATTAATAAACTAATACAAATGTTAAAATAAATAATAATAAAAAAAAAATTAAATGGTTTTTGCTCCCGTTAAAGGACAAGTTAAAATATTTTGCCAGACTATATTCAGGGTGTGATTAACAGTAAGAATTATTTAAATTGCTTGTTTCACATTGTTAATTGGTGATCGTTAGCAGAACATTTTTAGGTACATTTATTTCACAGCTGCAGATTACGTTGACGAAGCCGTCGATATCCGCGCAGCTGTTCACTTCCAGTCATTTCGTTCGACCTCCGCGACAAACCAGATCTCCTCCAACTCTCTGATGCCTCCGTCTGAAGAGGACTAGTTTTCTGAATTTTCAATGTTCTTGTGCTAATGTAACAGACAACTGTCATTTCTCAGTGTTGTTTTGTGTTGAGACGGGATGTTTCATTTGGGGAAGGAGGCGTCCGGAGCTCTGTTTACATTCTCCTCTGGTTGTCATATGACGTAAGGTGGCGAAAGGGCTTCTGGGAAATAATAGGCAAAATAATGTGACGGACCTGATAAACATGCATTATTCTGAGTTCTTTATTTACATGTGAAACTCCACACTACCGACACCGAACCAGGAAATAATTTGCATTTAAATCAATCATAAGGTTCAGAATTTCTTTATTTTTAACACCGATCTGGAAATAAATCTTCACAAGATACTCTACGTCAGCTCTGATAAACAGACACATTTTCATGGTTTGCTTTTCATTTTGCGACTTTAAATCTCGTAGATTTACGAGTAATATTACGACTTTTTTTTTTTTTTTTTTAATAAATCCTAATATTGCTGTATGCCAGCAAAAGAAAATAGTAGTTTATTAAAAGTCATCAGCTAGATTCGAACCCGGTCACTTTGAATCGCAACCCTGTAACATTGCCTCTCGGCCACGGGACAGGTAGGTGTAGAAAGCTACTAAAACGGGGTATTCGTTATATAGGAATAGAGACAAAGAAAGCCTGCTATTGCATGGTTTACAGTTTATCGGGCAAAATGCATCTGTCAGAGGCAAAGGAGCAAAATAGTAGCAATGACTACGATCAAAATCCTAATATTGCTGTATGCCAGCAAAATAAAATAGCAGTTTAAGAAAGGTCATGCACTAGATTCGGGCAAGTAGCAGTTTTAAAAGGCCGTTTTCGACGGTCGCGCTTTTGACCTCAGTCATCGTAGAAACTGGCGTTTCTATTCCCGGTTTTCGACCGCGCGGCTTTTGACCGCACTAGAACGCCGGTTTCGACGTTTTCACTAGAAGCGCGGCTTTTGCTCACACGGGATAGAAAACGCCGGTTTCGACGCGCGGTTTTGACTACATTAGAACGCCGCTTTGAACGCGCGGTTTGCACACAAATAAACGCCGGTTTCGACGCGCGCGGTTTTACCGAACATAAAACCCCGCTTTTTACGTGCTACTTTTAAAACGCGCGTTAAAACCGGCGTTTTAGGTGGCAAAAACGCCGGTTTTTACGGCCGTTTTCCTGGTGATTATTGACCCCATTGGCTTGCCATAGACAGGCAGTAAGGGGGCGGGGAGGATGATAAAGGTGACACAAAGCATGAGGTGACATTTCTGAGCATTTTTCTGCCAGCTGTTTGCCACGTACGGCCGCGAGAAACCCGATCTGCTGCTGGGGTGTCCGTGCACCAGAGAGCACCCGCCTTTCCTGTTCACTTCCCGGGCGGTGAGGGGATGCGAGTGGGCGACAGTTAGTCACAGTTCATTTGGTTTTGAATTTAATTTTATAACTTGTGTTTTCAACTGGTGTGAAAAGTTTTGAGCTACTCCTGCAGTTTAAAAAAAAACTTCTGTGTGGAGAAAGAAAAGTAAGTGCAAAATTGTTTATTTATTTTAGTGATGTTTGTCTTTTTATTTATTTAAAAATATATTTTTAAAAGTTATAATGAGAAAAAGTTCACAATTTAAGGGCACCACAATTATTTTTCAGTATGCTGCACTTATTTTATTTATTTATTTTTGTCTTTTTTCATAGAATATCAACATTTGACTTTTAAGCAAACTATAAGTTTTTATTTATAACTAGAAAATAATTGAACAATTTTAGTTTTTGATTTGATGCTTAAGGCAAATAGAAATGTATACTGATAAACAGTAAGCAAATCCCCAAATGTGTGCAAAGAATGCTTAAAAATTACAAATTATACTTTAAAAAAAGTTTTTAAATTTAAATTGCTATCACATTTGTATGAAAACTTTCAAGGAGCATGAAAGATGGCGTATCCAAAAACGCTTCCTCTTTTCTTTTTACTTGCAGACTTGAACCCTCACGTCTGAAAGACAGTCACATTTTTCATGCACACTATGTTGCAAAAAAGGTCCCAAATGTTGTTAGAGAGCGACACAAATGACAGATTTCATATCTGTGCGAAAGCTTGGGAAAAATAACATTTTATTGTCTTTTGCATAATTGAAAGGATTGTTGAAATCCTTTCAATTATGCAAACTAAACTTATTGAAAACGACACATGTGGAGATACAGAATACATTAAAAAAATTGTTTGTTTACTTGGAGATTAACAGAGTTAATGAACTCTTGAATGACCAAACGGGTTATGACGACCCCTGAAGGGGGCCGGCCCAGTTATCATGATGAAACAGAAGCCAGTACACTCAAACAGGAAATGTTAGAACAGTGTTCTAAAAAAAAAAAATACAAAAACAAAGGAAGTTTGTGTTAATTTTGTTTTATTGTGATCTTTGCATAGTTTAACCTAATCAAAATGTGAAACGAATGTGGGAAAACATTGAAAAAATAAATCCTCGATAAGATAGAGTCACGTTTCTGTCCTCCTTTTGACAGACGAGCATGAAGGGATTTAAAGAATGTAGATAAATTTCAGAGTGTAAACAACCAAGAGTACATCAGCTATGATTAGATCAGACAGGTCTGCTTATAGGACTAGATTGTGTATTTTTAAAACAGTCACAAATGAATTTTGCAGAACTACCGCCGTCACAAGAGGTGGCCAAACATTTCCTCATTCTGGGCAGACATTATTTTGCCACATGTTTGTATTGCTTCAAGGTTAAATAATCATTATGCTGCAGATCATAATGACAAACTCAAAGATTCTTGCTGACAACGGCTTTTCCACCTAACATTAAGCCTCCACAGATCTAAAAATGATCATTTGCCTCACAGTCATGGCTGGCTACTCTTGCTTTTTTCTAAATATTTTGGATAATTGTTAGTATGTGCAGTTATTTCACCGTCTCTAAACGTCAGTTGACTTTACTTTTATTATTTTTTTCATTGTTTCACTTCTATGGTGTTGGTATGTGGTGCAAAAGTTAAACTTTACAGCAAAAATTCATTAATCATCTTTTGATCCACTTTCAAAGTGTTCCTAGACGCTGACGCAGTTTTTAGTAATGTTCTGCAGAGCGGCATGGTTCATTAGAAATTTGCCGGAGTTCTGGGTGAGAAAGTTGGCACAGAGCAACCCCACCCTGTTACTGAGAGAGCAGAGAGGTTGTGGCCCAATCATCGCATTTTCTTTGTCACACACGCAATGTTTTTCAAGAGGCATTTCTGTTTGGTCCTGTCTCACAACACTCAGATATGCAATTTTAAGCTTAATTTTCTTTAGATATGTCCTTCCATTATCAGAAAAATATCACAAGAAGATGTTAAAATCAGTTTTCAAAATTTAATGTTGGGGTTATAGAATATTACTGTGTTTTTTTCCATGTACATTTTTTTTTTTTTTAGATTTAATTACAAAACTGAAATAAAGCTGTTGATCTACTTGCTTGTGGACTCTGTTGTTTTTAATGGGAGAGAGAGTAAAAGTATCTGTCAGTTTTGTGTTTTTAATTGCACTGTTGTCTTTTGGTTTCACCGTGTTACATCCCGATTTCAGAGCTTTCTAAAGTCTGGTGGAGGGCTTTGACTAAACCTGCAGATCTGGAGCCGGAACAGGGAAGAAAAGGAGAACTAGCTGATAGGGGAGTGTGGTTTTTCTGAGCTTTCTAGCTGTTCTAACCAACTGGTGAAGATCCATCCTAGCTTGTTGACTTGCAGGAATCCGATTTTTTGCCCTTTTGACTTTAGGGTTGTCGGAAACACAGTGACCCATATTCAGACATTGCATGCACATAGTACATAAACACACATACGTGTCGTAATCGGTAAACTGTCGACTATAGGTAAGACAACTGAAAATCAAGTCACTTTTTTTTATAAACAAAAAAGCTAAAAGGTAAAAAGCTGCTTCGTGACAGCACAGACCAGTAACTGCAAACTGGTTTCCACCATATTCTGGTGAGGGTTGTCACGATTAGTTGATTAAATCAGCTATAAAATAGCCGGTGACTAATTTAATAATTAGTCGTTAATTAGTGGAGTAAAGTTGAAAGTTAATTTGGTATTCTGCTAACTTTTTGGACTATTTTGACATTTATTAAGGTTTTTAGGCTATTTTTGAGTTTAGCTAATATTTCAACTACAAGCTATCTGTTTTGGCTTTTTTCAGTTTTTTTGACTGATTCGGCAGTTGGCTAAAATTTTAGCTGTCTCTCAGCTTCAGCGATTTCAGCTATCAACTTCAGCATTTTTAGCTATTAATTTCAGAATCGGCGGCCATCGTCACTAGCATTTTCAGCTGCCAATTTCTGCTTGCAGCATTCACACTAGCATTATCACAGGTAATCCTATATATCTAGTTTTTAGTTAATTCAAGATGTGTGTTTTACATCCACTTTAATCCGTGATTAGTGAACTATTAAAATAATTGTGGCAGCCCTTGTGTGGGTTTTTTCCGGGCACCCCAGCTTCCTCCCAACATCCAAACATGTTTCATTCATTGGATTTATTTTCTCAAATAAGGGGTCAGCAATGTTTATGACATGAAGGGTCAATTTGAAATCCTTTCCTTGACAAATGTGCCATCACCAACTATAATGTGAAGTCTGCTGTTGTTCACCTTTGGCTTATCCCGTTAGGGGTTGCCACAGTGAATGTGCTTTCACTGATTCACACAGGTGGTTTGAGAGAGAGTTTTTATGCTAAATCCCCTTCCTGACACAGCCCTGTATTTTCCAGGCACAGGGAGACCCAGACAGGCAGCAGTGTCTTGGTTGTGGACCAAGACTGGAAAACATTTCCAATATATAAACAGCACAACTTGCAACACCTGCTCTAAATTGTCCTAGTTGTGTGGCCCAGTGACTGAGAGGTATCCTGCCATTGCTGTACCCTGCCTTCGCCCAACTGTAGCTGGGATAGGCTCCAGCAACCATGTGACCTCAAAAGAGATTTATTGGGTTCAGGAGATGGATGGAATGAGTTTATAGTGAGAGGATTCTGTGCTTTGCTTTGATTGTTGCTGTTGATGAATGTTAACCCCGTCAGTACGGTTGTCAGAGCATGACAAGAACCGGTTCCGGATGCCAGGCGAATTGGTTTAATGGCTGGAGGTTCTTGTGATCGGTTTTCTTCAACAGCTCGTGATTTAAAATTATTGACTGTATGAGAGAAATGGACTCGGACAATTCTTTAACTTCGCATTCCAAATAATATTTCTGGCTGAATTCCCATAGATTTCTATACAGTGCTAAGTAATTACTCTGGTTATTCTGACAAATAGAATGACATTCTTGATCTGATACATTTTTCTTAGCATCTACTTGCTAATCCAATTTTTTTTTTTTTTTTTAAAGAGTTTTTTCTTTATCGCAAATTATTCAAGTTATAAACTGACCGAATAGATGCCTCAGAAAAAGCAAGTGGTTCCCGCTACCCCCATCTCAAACGTTTGATTGACAGATTTTCTCGAGCTGGTATCAGTGGAGGGGTTGTGGACTTCCAACAAGCTTAGACTTGATTGGCCACAGTAGTTGCCATAGAAATGATGATTTGGACCATGGTTGGCACCAGTAAAACAGCCATTTGGGCTCGATTTTCTACTGATCAAAACCTAGAAGAAGTCAGATAGTTTTACTTTAGCCTTTAAGAAATTTGGATTTGCATTAATGACCCTGTTTTTTCATAATAAATAGTAATTTTGTCTATTTTTTAGGTCGGACAAAAGCAAAAGTATAAAAAGAACCTAGCATCTCTCAGAATGTGTTTTTTTTTCCTTTTAAAGGTTTGACAAATCTCAAATAACTTTTTTCTGAATTAAAGATACTCTGTGCCAAACAGGATGATCTCAGTGCATCTCTGGGTAACCATTGTTGTGCAGCACAAGATAATTTGTGCTTTTAACTCATTAAAAAAAATCAAAGTTTTTACCAAAGTTTTTCTTTGCATATAAAATCTGTGCATTCTGGAGGTAGCGTTGAGCAAACATGATCAGGTCAACAGGGATGTAAAACCTTACATAGTTTATCATCTATGTGCACTTCAACCATCAGTTTATAAATTAAACTAATCTAAATTCAATAAATGGTTATTAAGTAATCATTGAAAATATTCAAATTTTCTATTTGTTCTTTTTGTCCTCTTTGTCCTCAGCATTCCTACACTGTTATTTTAGTTTGAGGTTGGACCTTGGTAGTCTTAGTTTGCAGGCTTTGTTTATTTGTTTCTTTAGGTAGTTTTGGTGAGGCAGCCCTTAGCAGCGAGCCGCTGACTCTGACAGTCGACATGGCGGGGTCAGCAGTCTCCATGACTTATTGTATGTTTGGCCGAGGAGCCACCATGGAGAGATGAGAGCCACGTGTCAGGATCCCGATGAGGACACAGGCGCAGAATCAGGGTGTTCGATGAGAACGTTTTTCTTTTTATTATTTTCTTTTGCTGAGCGTGAACTCAAAAGGCTGGAAAGCTCGTAGCACTCACGAAAGCACACAAAACCATACGACAACGAGTAGGAGAGGGCATGCAGCTTATAACGGAAACAAAACAATCAAACACAGGTGCATGCGTTATGATGGCAGAAGGACCAGGTGGAAAAAGGAAGGAAATCAATACACCAGTACAGAGAGGAAGGTGAAAACAAAAGGTGAAACAGAAAACCACATCCGGCCCCAAACCCCACAACGTGTAGATCTGAAGCTGTAGGTTGCAGAACGCTGACTTAGACTGACTCAGACTAATCGCTGCTTACTAAACTCGTCTGGCTCCAAATGGCGGCGTCCACATCGTGGAAAGATGGCAACTGATTTGGCTTTGTTTTGCTGGAGCCGGAAGTAAGGTGTTTTCTATGGGTTATGTCACAATTACTCTGTCCAGGTCTCTGATACAGTCAATTCTTGAAACAAAGGTCACTGAAAAGTGTCAATTACTAAACTCTGTCCGATAGTTTTTGATGTTCTCAAAGTATAATCTGAAAGGAAGTCCATGCAACTGTTTCTAACCAAGTCCTCGGCTTTGCAAAAATGCACTTGAATAGGCGTCTGAGTGAGAATTCAGGAATGAACCGAAATGTTTTCATATGCAAAATTACAACTATGATCATTTAAAATCCCCACATCACCTGTCTCTCAAGCGTCGAGGATGAGGTTTGACATGAATGCAAATGCCTCTGTGAATTAAGAGAGCTTCAGATTTCAGTGTTAGACTCCTGAGCTCGAGGGTAAAAGAGAAGGGGTTGAAAGGAAGTATTTCATTTGACCTCAAATAAACTGCTTGCTCGTGGGAAATAAAAGTCTCACACGTTATCTGAATAATTGATTACACCCTTCTTTAATTGCTGCACCATGCATTTCATCACAAGGTAAAAGGTAAATGAACTCAACAAACACACATAAATGAATAAATAACAACTTGCTGATACTTTTATTATACTAGGGAAAAAAAAAAAAAAAGTTTGTAGAAACAGTTGAGAATGGCCTGAATCGAGGCGCTTGCCAAGAGCTCACTCAGGGAATTGCTCCTGGCTAATTGCAGTAATTGGAAAGTGTTTGATGTGAAGGTTTCTCTGGAAGGAGTTGACTGTGAAGATTTATTGTCGTGAATGGGAGGCGAACACCTGGTGAAGAAGGTTTAGAGTTTTTAATCGCAGTAATGAGGAATGTGGAGATGTGACTTTTAACCCACACAAAATCTGACGACTTAAACTGGAGGAAATGTTTGCTTTGAAAGGCAATTTGATTGGCATGTTTGCCCTAATTTAACCCTTCCTGTCTGTGAAGGCTGGGAATATCCAGAGTTTTGAAGTCCGACTCCAATCATCGTTTGATCTGTTTTTCAAAGCATTCCCAGTGGTCTGTTATCCCTCTTTTCCACTGAGTGGAACGGACCAGACCAGTGCCCTCTTGGCTGGTTTAGAATAGTCCGGGCAATTCAAGTGAGCGTTTCCATTGAGCATTGGACTATCAAAGCGCATGCGGGGTGTAGACCGATGACATAGCTGTGGGTCAGAACGGTGCGACTACAGCGAGAGAAGCTGCATCAGCTTATGGTTTCGGCACGTTGCCGATCCCAAACCCCCATGAGTGAAGGGGAATACTATATGTAAAGAATTTATTATTCTTTGCAAGAAGCTTGCAGAGGTGAAAAAGAAGAATCCTGGCAGAAAGAGGACAAATTTTTCGGTTTGGATGTTGAATCTGGGAAAGTGCTGGTCGTACGCTTGCCGTTGTCGTAAAGCCTTTCCCCCAAAAAATGGGTTACATTGTAGGATGACAGAACCTCTGCCTCACTGGGTCCATTCTATTTTTCTATTGACCTACGACCAACGGGGTACCAGAAATGGTACCAGTCAGTCCTGCTTAACAGGTCAATTTTGTAATAAAAATACTCGAAACACCTTTCTGGTCTGGTCCAGTCCGGTCTGGGCTGCTTAGTGGAAACCAGGCATTATTTATGAATATGTTGTTTTTTGGCAAAATACTAATAAAATAAAACTTGTTTTTTTTTGACAGAGTTTCTGCAGAGTAGCAGGAGTTCTTCAGAAATTCACCTTTGAGTTGTAGGTTTAACTGTTAGAGCAGCCCCTTTCCCATCATCTGCTAGTTAGAGCTCTCTGTTTATACCCTCTCCTGCTAGCTACAGCCACTCACAAACCCCAACTTACAACAAAAATGGCGAGCAACATTGGAGTTATCCAGTTGTACAGTTTTGATCCAGATTCCAGCTCAGATGACGAAAACAAAGACGTTCATGGATCTATTTGTCTGCAAGTTGATGCATCAGAATAGAGCAGAGAAGGGATCTTGTGGCTCTACATCACACGTGCGTTTTTTTCCAACAGTATTTTAATCTCTCCTGATTTGCAATGATTTAAATAAAGAAATACTCAGAAATAAAATTTTAGGCTTAACTTTCCTTAAATATACTTATTGGAGTTCATTTTAAAATATACTAGTGTTAATAATATCTAAGACTTTTTGGTCATTTGGTCTCATTTTAAACTTCCGTTCTGATTCTTCAGTCCATCAAACATTTTCCTCTTTAGTAGGCCACTCTGTGTTTGAAATCAGTGGCTTTTAATCTCATCTGAGATATTCTTATCAAAATTTGTCTAGCAAGCGCAATATTTGTGTCCGTAGCCTAATTAATAGTCTTTACATCTTATCTGTGCACGATAAGGTAAATCCTGTTTCTGCAGTGTTCACCTACAAATGACAAACGTTTTAAACACTGACTGACTTGTGCACAAACCAAACAAATTGCCATTATTTTGAAAAACCAAAAATATCCAAACTGCATTTTTATTTTTTAAAATTAAAGTTTTTTTTGTTTTTTTTTAAACAAATGTTATGCTGTTGAGACATAGAAAGCAACTCTGTACAGAAGTGAGCTGCTGTGGACTTTGAACTGTGTTTTAGCCGCGTTTGTTGACCCACAAGTACAGTGGATTCCAGATGACGATTACACAATCATAGATAACACTACATTAACCCCTGCTCTACAGTACAGTTGATATTTTAAACAAAAGTGTTAAAACAATTTTTTTCTTTTTATTTTCAATCGGCATCCCTTTGTCAGATTGGCTCAATTCCTTCCTTAGTTAGTGTGTCAAGCAGCGACCCCGGTGGTGATTACAGTCTAGAGTCTAGAACCAAGTGGCGGACGACAGCCAAAGCGGTAATTAAATTTCTCACGCAGCTGTAATGCAATAAAACTTTGGCTTGTCTTCCAACCTGTACTCCGCTGTGTTCTGCCTAATCAGGCTTACAGTGACTGCACATTTCTAGCGGTTACACAACTGCTGACCTCTGTCCACTTTTCGTACTTATCTTTGGGCGAGCACGCGTAGTTGTGTGCACACATGGTTTAAAAAGATCTGCACGAGGGACAGGTGCACAGAGGAACAAAGCAAGAGCAGAGAGAAAGGTACGTTAGCTTTTCCGTTTTATTATCTTGTATTAGTATTTCCAGTGTAATATTTCTTCCTGTTTTTGCTCTAAAACCTTGAAGGTGGAGTATCAGATGGAGAGTAATTTGTTTGAGTGCACACTAAGTTTTTTACTTGTTATTTTTTATATATTGAACAAAAGCCTTGTGCACTGTGTTGATTAAAAACTCTAAATTTCTAAAACCACAAAATGTTTGCATTCTGAGACAGACAATATTAATGAATCTATAATGTACTCTATTCGATGTCCTGACATTCACTGGATTAATCAGGTTTCAGGTTTGAATTGAAATCAGTTTACATGTTAACCTGCACAGGAATAATCCGGTTTTCACACCTTAACTACCTCAACTCTTTTAAAGTCAGCTTGATTTTGCTAATGCCCTTATCGATAGGGCTGTCATAAAAGATTATTTTAATAGTCGACTAATCACCAATTACTTTTTTCCAATTATTTGACTAATTGGGTCATATGCAAAGTAGATGTAATGCACACATCTTAACCATCATTAGCATTGAACTAACTATAAATAAAGAGCAATTAAGACAATAATTTATTGTACTTTTAGTGAATCGTGCATCCTCTGTCCTTTATCAGTTACTGGTATTAAAACAAGATTAAATCAAATACGGTCACCATGTGAGACAAGAAAATATTTTTCACAAAAGCTAAAGTTTTGGTCTCACTGACTCAATTATAAAATTAATGCATTTTTTGCGCTGTACGCTCGCAAATTTGTTCAACGCTGACTCCATATAATTTAAAGTAATGACTAACTGATTAATAAATTAGTTGTCTACTATTTTAATAGTCGTTGATTAGTTGACTAATGGTGGCAGCCCCACTTCTAGATAAAAGCTAGTTTAAAAAAAGAAAAAAAAAAACTGGTTATGTAGTCCTCTCTCTTGGTGAAGAAAACCAGATCTGAGTTATACTTGACTTGAAAAAAAAAAAAGGAAAAAAGAACATCAAATGTAACCAAGGGGTAGTTTTGAGAGACCAGGTGTCTCTAGTTGGAATTTACCTCAAAAAACCAGGGCTGCATTTACCTGGTTTAGCTTGCCATGTGTTCTTCTCGCACATCTTTTTTCATCCGGCTGATCTACAAACCAGTTTGGTTTTCTTTGCTACGACTTCACCAAGCCCTGGACGTGTTGAAAATGGGTGAAGAAGCTTGTCGGTTTGCTGGAACACGCCTGTTCCAACTCTGAGAATTTGATAGTTTCCTGTTAGTCAAAAATCCTGAACCCCATTCATCGTCATAGATTTAGATGCTAACCATAAGTCCAAAAAAAAAAGCTTGTGCATTTCTATGGTACAGTTGGGTAGTCTTACATCAAAACTAATAGAAGCTGAGTTGTGAGTGTCGTAGCCTACCTAATGGCTATTTGGGGATTTGACCCGGCTCCAAGAGGCAAGCTCAAGAAGGAAATGCAAGACATGAATTTACTCAAACTGTAATCTGAACATTTTTTTTTTCTGTGACCAAATTTCTCTTTTAATTCTCTAATTATGGTTTTAACTAGAAGTGGAACAAAATATCGGTATGGCAAACTGTCGCGATATTTCAACTCACAAATGATTATTGGTCCTCTTTCCCTGAATCGATTTCCCATAATAATGCCATAAAAGTCCACTAGGGTGCGCTTTGCGTGAGCACGACAGTGAAATGCAAGGATGCCGTAGCGAACCAAGAGAGCCGTCCAAGTGAGACGTCTAGTGGCGTTATTGATCCTGTATGCTTGCTGTACACACGTAGCGCATGTGACTAAAGTGTTGTTTATCAAAGAAAAGTGCAAGAAATTTGAATAAAAGGAGGGGAAATGAATATTGATACCAGCACTGTTTAAAAAAAAAAACAATATTATAATATTATATTATAAATAACAGGCTGAAAGTTCATATTGTGCCTCAATAATAATAAATCATCTGTCATAAAATTAATTAAAATGCAGCATTATGAATTTTTATTTCCACATTTATTACTCTTGCAAGGGGAAGGTTATTTGATATATTCTGCATTTTGGTTCTTAACTAAGGCTTCGTTTATATCAGTCACCTTAAAATGTATGTAATTATTGTAAATACACGTTAGTATGGGGGTCATCAATGTGGCGCCAGTGGGCAACAGGTAGCCCTCAAGGACCACACAAGGTGACCTCAGGTCTCTTCCAAAAATAGCACAACTCACTTGTGAGCTACATCTAACATGACATTTTGTTCTGTTGCTATTTTTTTATTACACTTGTATTTACATTAATTTAAAAATTAAAACGTCTTAAAAATATGTTCATAATACATGAACTTTAGATAAGTTTAGGTGACCTCTGACCTACTCCAGCTAAAAGATCATTAATTTAGTTAAAAATGCAGCAGATTTCATCATTAGTTCAAAATGTGACAAGATTTGTTTAAAAATGTTTAAGTAGTCTTTTCTTTAACATTGCATAATTGATAAACATGGTACAACATAGTGAAAATGGGATATTTTTCCATGAAATGTAAGAGATAATCTGAAAATGTAAAAATTACTGAGATGAATAAAGTGCTGAATATTGATTTCTGTTTCTCAGTGTGTTGTCATTGTTGATATTTATATTAATAATGTATAAATCATTATAACTACGCAAAATGATAGCCCTTCATATGACTAAGTACTCGTGAAGTAGCCCCCAATTTTAAAAAGGTTGGTGACTCCTGCGTTAGTATTTATTAATAATTTTGTTTTAATGTTGGATAGAGCATTACAGTAACGTATCGTGTTTTAAATTGTTCTAAAAGAAGGTTTTGAAGAAAATAAAAAGATACATTTGTTTTAAAAATAGTTGTATATCATAGATTACCAAGTTCATTTATTGATTATTGCAATGTTTGCCACATCGAGATACTATCGGCATCATCTGGACCCCACAAGACGGGATGCTGAGCTTTTTTTCCCCAAAGATTTTTTTATTGTCACTAGTGTCCATGGCAGACATAAAATCCTGTCCACCTTTGTCATGGGAGGGATAACATCAATGCAGGAATGGAGTCAAATGGACCCAATGAGATAAGACCCTATGGAGCGGCGTCCGCCATTTTGCGGTCGCTGTACTGGTCCATTGTGGTGAAAAGAGAGCTGAGCCAGAAAGCAAAGCTCTCGATTTACTGGTCGACCTTCGTTCCAGTAATCACCTATGGTCATGAGCTTTGGGTCGTCACCGAAAGAACGAGATCCCGACTACAAGCGGCTGAAATGAGTTTTCTCCGGAGGGTGGCTGGCTCACCCTATCTCTAGGCCCTACCCTAGAGATAGGGTGAGGAGCTCAGTCACCCGGAGAGAGCTCGGAGTAGAGCTGCTTCTCCTCCGCATCGAGAGGAGCTAGTTGAGGTGGCTCGGGCATCTGGTCCAGATGCCTCCTGGACGCCTCCCTGGAGAGGTGTTCCGGGCATGTCCCACTGGGCGGAGGCCCCGGGGAAGACCCAGGACACGCTGGAGAGACTATGTGTCTCGGCTGGCCTGGGAACGCCTCGGGGTCCCCCCAGAGGGGCTGGAGGAAGTGGCCGGAGAGAGGGAAGTCTGGGCATCTTTGCTTAGACTGCTGCCCCTGCGACCCGGTCCCAGGGGCACCATCTTCTTCCGGGTGCCCCAGAAGAAGATGGATGGATGGATGGATGGATGGATGGATGGATGGATGGATGGCGCAAGGGTTAAAAGAGGTTATAAAAATGCAATGTTTCCAGGGACACTTTAAGCTTAGTTGATGCACTCATCGAGCATGTTTCTGATTAGACTTTAAAGTTCTGTTACTGGTTTATAAAGCTTTGAATGGTTTAGCACCAAAATACATGACTGACCTCCTGACCCAGTATGTACCAGCCAGACCTCTCCGATCATCAGGATCCGGTCTTTTATCAGTTCCCAGAGTCAGAACTAAACATGGAGAAGCTGCATTCAGCTTCTATGCACCACAGATCTGGAACAGACTTCCAGAAAACCTTAGATCTGCTGAAACACTCAGTGTATTTAAATCCAGGTTAAAGACTCACCTGTTCTCAGTTGCATTTGATTAATATGTATTCAAAAGTTTACGTCCGCACTTTTTATCTATGCTTGTTTTAAATTAAAATCTTTTTACTTTCTTTTAATTTTATTTTAATGATATGAATAATGAATTACATTTTTACTATTTCTTTTGATTGTTTCTTTTAATGTTTTATGTAAAGCACTTTGAATTGTCTCTGTACATGAAATGTGCTATACAAATAAACTTGCCTTGCCTTGCCTTGCCTTGATCACTTGTCCTCTCTTCTTTAGAGGAAAATGGGGCGCTTCCTGTGGCTCGGCTTGTCTCTCCTGTTGGTGATCCAGTGCAGTGCAGTCAAGAACTGCCATCCTGGGTGCCACTGCGAGGTAGAGAGCTATGGACTATTTGACAGTTTCAGTCTTACCAGAGTGGACTGCAGAAGTCTTCCTTCAAGACCCTCCATGCCCATTCTCATCCCACTGGATACGACACATTTAGACCTGTCTTCCAACGCCTTGGGCCCACTCAGCGACACCATGCTATCTGGTCCAGGGTACACCACACTGATAAGTTTGGACCTCAGCAGCAACCACATTACAAAGGTTATTATGTTTTTTTATTTGAGTGTTTAACTCCTGAACACCAGAGATTTTATTAACAACACAACATACTTTTAAACATTTTAGTAAGTCTTTGATGTTTGCCTAATCTCTGGGAATCGGCTGATTCTGTAAAACTACTTTGCACCGTCATATTTGAAGCTGTTTTACTCCTAAACAGAATTAGTTGATATACAAAGATTATACAAGCTCATCACTACTTAAAAGTAATGCCAAAGATCAGCAAAAGGCTGCTTCCGAATCTTTTGGAATCATGTTAATTTTGTAAATGGTTGAAGAGTTAGAGTAGTCAAAAGAATGTAAACTCTGTAGCTAAAGCTCCAGAGTTAAAGGATAGAGTTTAAAGCCAGTAAGATAAACTGCTTTCTTTCTTAATTTCTTCCATCTCTTTTTCAGCTCAGCCCCAACGCCTTGTCCAAGCTGCGATACCTTGAGAGTCTTGATCTAAGCCTCAACAACCTGGATAGCCTTTCACTGGGTTCCTTTTCAGGCCTTCCTCTGGTTGAAGTTGACCTAAGCCACAACCGCTTTCAGGAGTTCAGCATGGATATATTTTCTGCTAAAGTGAACGGTGAACCTGTCACCTTGGACCTTTCCCACAACAAGCTCGTGTCAGTGACCACTGCATCCCACGGAAGAGCACTGCACATTCAGAGTTTAAATCTGTCGTCAAATTGGCTTACGAGTGTTCCTAACTTGGAAGGACTTCCACTAAGGTATCTCAACCTGGATGCTAACCCCATCTCAGAAATTAAAGAAGGCACCTTTGCTCAACTAAAGGATTTATCTTATTTATCCATCAGTGGGCTCAGTGAACTGCAGAACATTGAGCCTTACAGTTTCAAAGGTCTCCGAAGTTTGCAAGTTCTGGATCTCTCAAACAACCCTAAGCTGCAGAGTCTGAGTCCTACCGTTTTAAGTGGACTGGATGCCCTGCAGGAGCTCAACCTGTCTGGCTCTGGTGTAGAGTCCCTGCCAGCCAACGTGCTGACGCACCTTCCGAGCATCAAGAGTATCAAACTGGGACAGAGCGTCCATTGCTGGACCAGTCAGAAACAGGGCCAGTTCCACAGACAGATGGGACAGGTCCAACACAACGAAGTGTTGAACTGCAACACGGAGGGTGTTGTGTTGTGAGGAAACTCACTTCCCTTCCTGTGCCTTATCTACTTTGATATGCAGAACAGTTTTACTATTTTAGGTCACTTGGATTATACCATTCACACCAGTATTCACATGATAAACCAGCAAAAAATGGTTAATTAGTTCACCTTTTGGAACCAATGTCTAAAAATGGACTTTAGTTTAAGAGGATTTCAACTATTCAAGCACGTATTTCCATATATTCCATATATGTCAAACACATAGCAGTCAATCTGAAAACTGTACACCTTCTCCACTCTTATTGGATGGTTGTAGACCACTAAAAAGTTCTCATTTGAGCTTTTACGGCATATTTCAAGACAACTTCTTATCAATACTGCTATTTGTTAGTGTTAGGGCTACTGTGAAAAGCTGCTAAACCTTTCCACACTTTAAAAGGAAAACACTTCTCAATTATTGGAATGTACACTGTTTATGAAATCTATGCAAACATTTGTCAAAGTTGTGATTTTCTGCATCCTAATTGGAAAGAAAACCTTTATTTTTCTATTATTCGTGTTAATTTTTGTTCCCAGTTTAGTCAAAAGCAGACATTCTGTATACCTTTGCAGCAGTATTAAAGCATCAGTGTGCAAACATTTTTGAGATTTAACAGCAAAAAATATTCACAGTAAGGCTACAGACATTTGTAGAATTCATAAACTGATACATTTAGCAATCAGTCTTTCTTACAAAGTTTTTTGTTGCACAAGAGTCTTACTTTTTTTTGTTCCAATTTCATCTTTTCACTTAGTTTCTATTTTGACAGTATACAACAAAAGCCTTCGGATTTATTATGTTTTTGCCAGCTACAGCAGTAATATTTGAAGAATGTTCAGTTGTAAAATCCAAAGACCAAGTTGACTTTTTTCTTTTTTGTTGTTGTTGTTTCCCCGACAGCAAAAGTATTGTTTTGAACTATTTGGTCACTTTTTGTTTCCCACCAAGCTCTCCATTTAAACAACTCTTTCATCACAACATATGAAAGGGGGGAGGGAGGGTGGGCTTTACACCTTTTATAGTTTATACTTCATTTCAAAAACCTATCTGCAGGAGAATTACCTGATCCAAATATTAGTGGAGTCTTTCAGTACAAATATACTTTTTGGAGAAAAATTGGACCAATAATGCATGACCACTCATCGATTCAAGATGTCCACGTGTGTAAAGTCTTTTATTTACATGTGTAAAGTTTTCTCTTCATTCATGTGGTGTTTAGAGGGGGGATCAGCCTCAAATCTGCATTTTTGAGAGGGTTGTGAGGGTCCAGAGTCCATGTTTTGTTTTGGATTGAATCTCCTACAGTAAATGTCTTTTTATTTTGTGACTTGAAAGATCAAAGTGCATTAGCTGTTGTTCAAATGTTTATATTTGTATGTATGTATATAATTTCATATTTGTGTAATTCATTTTTAAAAAAATAAATTTCTAATACTGAATCCTATGACTTGCACTCTTCATACAGACTCCAGAGTTGTGTCACACAAGGAAAAAGTGCAAATTAAAAGCAAAAACCACAGTTGCTTAAGTGTTGTGCAAGCCTGTGCGCTTCAGCATTTGTGTAGATTGTCTGCAGAGGCCTTAATCATAGCAGGGCGTGGCTCCTAAAGTGACACAAAGCTTAGATCTCAGCAGTTTCTTCTTAAACTAAAAAAAAAAATGGTGTGCAAAGTTCTTTATTTTGGTTTTATATGGAAGTGTCTGGATACAGAAACGTTATTGTGGTTTGGACCTGTGTACTGAGCTTTAAAGACACAGCAGGCTTTGGCAGCTTTACAGCCCAGTGCTGGGAACCAGCCAGGGTGGTGACCATGGAAAAGAAGAGAGTGCGAATCTGACGAAGCAGCAACTTCATCCTGTGTGTGTAAGTATGTGTCTGGCAACTTGTGCGTCTGCTTTGTGGGTTAGAAGAAACATTCACAAAATGCCTTGTTTTCTGTGACTGATCTTTTATAGTCCACCCATCTGCCAGAAATCCAAACCAAACAGAGGGGGTTTCAGCTCTTGCGTCAGAAACAGATGTATGTTTCATCCTGAGCTGGAAAATGTAAGGGAGTTATCAGTGAGAACGTCCATCCAACAAGAAAGAAAAATATCACAAAACTGTTTCATTTTAAGGTGAAATACCACAAAAACTGTTTATGTGAGGGTTTTTTTTTCTGTCTTTTATTGCTCTCCACACTCCAGACATCTTTTAAAGTCTGACTTTTATACACAAAACTCGACCCTAAAAAAATAAACTCCAAACATCTGGTGAAACACTGTCTAACTCTGTAACAATTCGTACTGTTTACCTCTGAAATCCAAGGAAATTCTGAGGATTGAACCAACAGGAAAGCCCAGGGTTTACTGAAATGAAAGGACTCATTACCAGTACTTTTTGTATTTGTGAACAAAGTAAAGTTTGAGAATTCATCACCAGTTAAGTACCGGTTTGATTTGCTGAGTCTCCTTTTATGCTAAGTACTGTGTGCTTTCTCAAATATTTGCTAATTGTGATCCATTTGATGTCAAGAACAAAGATGTATTTAAAAAAAAAAGAGCATCCAGTCAAGAACGGGGTGGGGTGATTTATTGAGATTAAAACTAGCTGAGATAAATTGAATTTTAAAGAGGTCTTTAACAGACAGATTATAGTTTATTTATTTGGCACGTAAACACCATTTCTTTTTAAAATGAATCTTTGTCTGATTTATACAATAAGGGGGTGATACATTTCTAAATAAAAGCATAATTTCTAAAAGTTTTAGTTAAATTTCTTTGAGATAATCTTCTCTTTGATGATGATACCAGATTGATGCAGCAGAGTCTCAGTGAGAAATATCTGTGACTCCCTGTTCAAAGCATGCATGGTCAAATTCATGTGAAGAAGCCACTTATGCACCAAAACGCCAAATACATCAACTGATGATCAAAAGCACCAAAGTTTCAAGTAAAGAGGGATCAAGCTCGGCAAGTTTAAAGTAAAACTTTGTTTTTTTTTTTGTTTGTTTGTAGTATGGCACCACAGTATGCGCCAGGCTTAATTCTTTTTACATTTTTTGGAAACTTGTGGCTTTGATTTTTAAATTTATTTGTACTGTATAATGGTAAGGAACATAAATATTTGGTCAATGCAAGTTCACTTCAATACTTGCATTGTCAGGTTGGCAGTGACAGGGGTAAAAAGGTCTCCTGTTGGTCTTCCACAGGTTTGAACACAATGTGGGTGCTTTTTTTGGTCCATTCTTCCATGTAGATCTTCTCAAGAGCTTTGATGTAATACTATAATAAATTATTAGATTTTTTTGCACTTTTCCAAACGCTTAAAGCGCTTACAATAGATATCAATTATTCATTCACTTGTCATTCATACTTGGTAATGGTAAGGTACATGTAGCAACAGCTGCCCTGGGACAGACTGACAGAGGTGTGGCTACAAATACACACCTACACGCCTCTGACCATCACCAGGACATTCATACACATTCACACATTGGTGGAGCCACACTGAAGGCAGGGAGGGAGAAGTGTCTTCACCAAGGACACAACGACGGTTGGCTGGGGGAAGCTGGGATCGAACCACTAATCCAGGGGTATTCAACTCCAGGCCTCGAGGGCCGCATTCCTGCAGGTTTTCCAACATACCCGGATCTGGCATGCTCCAATTGGTTGGACACACCTGAACCAGGTAATCAGTCATGAGTAGAGTTTGGATATCTGGAAATTATGCAGACACTGCGGCCCTCGAGGCCTGGAGTTGAATACCCCTGCACTAATCCTTCGATCATTGGCCAACCTGCTTCTGCTCAACCTCTACTGGCCCCCAGGTGTAAGACTTTCAATTCCCTCCTCATATTTCCTTTCAGATTGAAGTTTCAAGACTTGCTAGGTCACTCCAGAACCTTGAAATGACTTTTATGTAGCCACTCCTTTGTTGACTTTTTATCTTATTTCTTTATTTGACCTTTATTTATCCAGGCATGACAGATTAAGACCAGCATTCTTTTTTACAACTGTGACCTAGCAGAAGACAAGACCTCTTAAAACAGAAAAAAGGAAAGAGGTTACGAGAAACAAGAAATAAAATGGAATAGAATCAGAAATAAACACATTCTAAAATACAAAACCCTAAAATCAGCGCAATGAGTAACAACAGCATTTATCTTTAAAATGGTCATCAAGATGTTTTTTAAAGTCCGCTTGGGAAATAATTGTCCAGTCTGAGAGTTTTTTGCAAGTCATTCCAATCTCTGGCTGCAGCAGATTGACAAGACACAAAACCAAGTGAAGAATTAGATTTTGGGAATCTTAACAAGATTAGTTTTGAAGTGGGGTTGTTGTGCACAGTTATTCAAAAGCAACCAGATAGTGTGGAGAAAGACCAAGCAGACTTTTATAAATTTACAATAGCCAATGATATTTTTGACAAGTGAATAAGGAAGTCCAGTTCACAGAGAAGTAAAGAGTACAGTGGTGAGTTTTAAAATGAGTCCTGGCGATATGTTTGGGATTATCGTCATGCTGGAAGATCCAGCCATGTTTAATCTTCAATACTCTCACTAATGAAAGGGGATTTTTTCCCAAAATCTCATGATACACGGCTGCATTCATCCTGTCCCCAATAGAGATATTTTGCTCTGGTTCCTTTCCTGATTAGCGGCCCCAAACCATGATGTTTCTACCTCCATGCGTGACGGTGGGTAGACCAAAATGTTGCGCGTGCTCACTGAGCCTCTGCTGACGCGCACACAACACTCGTGCCCGAAAGAGAAACTCCCGCACGTGGAAGTAGACGGTCTCTCATCCGCGAGGACTTTATTAAACAACAGAGATTAAACACGTGCGCACAGGAGCAGAAAGCGCTCGCGCGGACCGGAATTGTCTGTGAGGAAGGTTTGCGTGGAGATGTTTTATTTCAGCGTGGAGTTTTGACATATAATAAACGCCATAATTTACGCAGATCAGCAGAGCTGCACACATGGAGACGTGGCAGAGAGGATTTGATTGATAAGGTCTCAAGCCAATTCAGGACACAGAACAGGCTGCGCTGTTTAAAAAAAGAAAAAAACGCAGCAGCATAAATGCTCTGAAAGAATTAGCAAGACGCCAAGAAAACACAACATTTTATGTGTGACGTTCTATGTAAGTCTTGATCTGTGTGGCCAGATTGGAGAAAAAAATAAAAATAAATCATGCCTTTCTGGTATTGGGCTGGACTAACCGTTGGGTTGGGCCGGATCTGGCCCGCAGGCCGTAGTTTGCCCATGTCTGAACTAGCCAATCAGATGCCTCAATAATGACATTTTGTGCCCACTGGCTCCACCTCATACGTCCGAAGCGTTTGACAGATTCTCAGGCCAATCATTGCTTGCCAACGTCGTCTGGTCACAAAATGGCAAAATCAGGCGATCTCTGTACTGCAAAAAATGGCGACTGAACTGACTGTATTTCGTTGGAACTAGAGGTAACAGCCTTATTTTGTCCATCTCGATTCATGTCAATGGTCACTCACAGTTAAAATGAACCTGTGATGAACAGTACTGACCTCCCTCCTCTTTTTTTTAAATTATGATAAAACATTTTATTTAGAGAAGCCTATTTGGCACTCATACAGTGCAACATTTAAAAAGATTATTAACACAAGACTATTATGTTTTGTTTATGAACTGAGAGCAAATTTAAACTGATGAGTCTTGAGTCAAGATGTGGTTGAAGTTTTATTTCTGAGGTCAGGGAGAAGCAACTTCCTGAAAGCTGAACTTCCCACGGTGGTGAGGAAAGCATGTGGGACAGACAAGTGGAAATGCAGAGGAGATTTGGAGGAGCAGGGCTATTAATGGATGTTCGCTTTTTAAGCGGAACCATTTCCAGAACCTGCAACTGCCAAATTTTTTCTCTACTGTATACTTAAAATAAATCGTTTAAACAACTGAGCAAATGATTACACAACTCTAATAGGAGAGACATTGCAGCAACCTTGCCATCTTAGATTGTTTCAAGAAGTCAGTGGTTGGACTGCATAACTAAAACTTGTTGACTTAGATGACCTATTTAGATCCAGTGTATTTTTCCCCAAATTATGTTGAATTGAAAACACAAAAGCGATACAGAAAAAAATCTTCTGTGTTGGTACTTTCAGATTTTTCTGAACCACCCGAATAGTTTCCTCAGTCTGGGACAACCTGTGTAAAAAGCCAAAGGAAAGTACAACTGTTTGAATGATTCAGCATTTTTATTTGTTTTTGTATGAAAATAAACAAGTTTGTATGAAAATAAACAAGTTTTATTTACATAAGTCGCCTACATAATTTGAAGTCTATCAAAGGAAACACAAAAGGGTCATGAGAAAAAAAGAGAGAAGTTTGTTTGCCAAAAGGTTGTACCTTTGGATCCACATCTAGGTTGGAATCTGGCACTGCAGAGATAAAAGTTTAAAAATGTAAGCATGTCATTCTTTTGTTATCTCCAAAAAATGGCCATCATTTCATGCTTTTAAATTTTTAAAAAGCCTCACATTTCTCACAGTGTTTTTGAAAGGACAAACCTGAGGGGATGAATACCGCTGAAACATTATCTGATCTGACTGAAGAACGCAGTAAGCTTTCTGCATGCCGAGGTAGATGTTTGTGAGGTTTTTATTAATGACCTGCTCCCATGAAAATCGTGTTTTTACCATGTTATTTTGACTGATGATGGAGCACATACAGTACATTAGGAAAATTAAGCCTAAAGTTGCATATCGTTATTCAAATTATTGTCAGTCTGGAGCAGATGAAAAAAATGCAGTCTGAAAAAGATTACTGGTGAGGTAGAAAATACACCGGGTGGGCCTCTAGCTCCCTGCTCCCCTTTCAACAGATCCAATAGATCTTTGTACCTCTATTCTTTCCTCGCCTCAGCTGGTATCTGGCTCAAAACTGTACTGCTGGATAGCTGTGATATTGCCGTGGTGGCTCTTCACCAATGGTCTTGCCCACAACTGAGAGGCCAAATTCTAATGAACTCCAGAAACTAGGTAGTAGAAAAAGTTTCTTTTTTGGTTAAAAATAACATGATCATAAATAAAGGAACACAGGGAACACTTTTACAATGGATCAAACGACACCCAACCTACACAAGACAAAATGTACTTCTGAAAATAATAATAAAAAAAATAGAATACAAGATGTTTTCCCTTCATATACTTGAATAAAATTTGCCATATCATTGGTATACCCAGTTAGGGGTTAGTAAAACGAATCAGCTTTCTCAGATTCACATAGATGGTTTGGCAGAGAGTGTTTATGCTGAATCCCCTTTCTGACACAATCCTGTATTTTCAAGGCACAGGGAGACGCAGTGCGAAGGGTCTTGTCTGAGGACTCACACTGGATTTTTGCTCATTGCCTGCCCTGGGAACCAAAAAAAAAAAAAAAAAGGAATTCAAACTAGGACTGCCACAAATGATTCTTTTAATAGTTGACTAATCACGGATTATTTTTACTGATTAGTCGACCAATCGGGCCATGCGCAAACTGGATGTAAAGCAAACATTAGCTTTAAACTAGCTAAAAACATGCTAAATAGCATTACCTAAAATAATGCTAGTGTGAATGCTGTAAGCTGAATTTGGCCACTGAAGATGCTAATGCTGATAGCTGAAAATGCTAAAATTGATAGCTGAAAACCCTGAAGTTGATAGCCAGCTAAAATATTAGTTAAAAGCCAAATTAGCCTATGAATCTGAAAAAAATCCTAAATTGGCCAAAACGATTAGCATGTAGCTAGAATATTAGCTAAAATGCAAAATAGCCTAAAAAACCTTAAAAAAAAGGCTGGCACAATGCCATTACTTCAACTTTGCTGCACTCTGACTCCATATAATATGAAGTATCGGCTAATCGACTAAACATATTTTGGCATTAACTTAAAAAAAAAGGCTTCATAACACTATTATACAAGAAAAGTAGGCCAGAGAGGAACTAATATTATAACTATATTTTTATGAAACAAGAAGTTCTGCATTTGTGGTATGTCATACCATACCATCAATATTTCTAGGAACTTGTGAAGAATTAAGAGCTTTCTAAAAATATCTAAAAACATAGTGTGCTTTGGCTTTTTAATCATTTGTTACATTATGAGACTGGACCTGAGTAATGTAATTTAGCTGAATTATGTGATGGTCCTTCTACTGCATGTAAAATTTTGTTTGAACTTTTTCTGCAATTGGAGAGTCATTTTTCTTTTTTTTCACCCCTAGTAAATGCAGTGGTAATCAGCTGTAGTATTAATTCTAAAACTTGTTCATGTTTTATATTGACATTTGTCACAACAGACAGAAAGTCTGAGGAAAATCGTACCTTACTTGGTTATTATTAAAAAACAAACTGAACTTATACCTTCATAAATGTCAGCTACTGCAACACCAAAAAATATTTAAATAAAAAAACACATTTTTGCAGTCATAAATGTGTGCAACAGCTTCTGGATCAGCTTTGCATTTTTTCCCATTCATGAACGCGCTCACATTGCATCTACAGACATACTGCTCCACTCAGACTCAAACTGACTCAGACCAATCGGTCTCCAAATGGTGGCACACGTACTGCAGAAAAAATCATTGAAGGATTTGGCCTTATTTCACCAGAGCTGGAAGAACGTCAAAAATACTTGGTGATATTTTGTTTTTTACAGTGTACAGCACAACGTACCCAATAGGTACACGGAAGGCTGAACAGCACAACCGTCAAAGTTGAGAGCAATGTCTTTAAGCAGGCTGTTTTTGTGTTTTTGTTGGGACAGTTGAATTTTGCAAAGGAACAATCTCAGCTACATAAAATTCTTTCATGCATCCATATCTTACACTAACACTCTGCTTTTGATTAAAGATTTATCTAACATCAGCAACAACCTGGAAGAATCTTCTTGAGAATCAAGCAGCTAAACGTGCGTGCCCCAACAGGTTTTAAGGTGTCATTGCAGGGAGAAATTTTAGAGCTTCTAAACTCCTAGTGTTCAGATTTCAAGGGGATTCAGAAGCTTTAACGCCCTGAGTGGCCATTCGTTTGTAGCACTGCAGTGAAAACAGATCGTCAGGCCCCATGTCAGCAAAGCAGCTCCGAGGTTTGATTTCTCTGACAAAAGCTACTTTTCAAATACCAGGATACAAGGTTTCACTTATCTTTATAATCTCCAAAAAAGCAATTTCAGCAGTTGAAGATTTGTTGTTATTTTTGAATCTTTCAGCATTTTAGAAAAAAAATTTATACTTTATATATTTGTGCTTCTCCCTTGGATACTGTTCTATGACAGGAAATCAGCTTCAAATAGAAGTTTTCCTGCGTTTTTTTTTTTTTTTTACGACCCACACTTTTCCTTACAACAATATATTGCGAATATGAACTGTGTAAGCATTCACAACTACTGTATAAAAACCACAACAAATGCATGTCATTCAAAACAAACACACAAGAAAACAACAACTCATCCTTAAAGTCATACTGTCCTCAAACTAGCAGCTGTAATAAGTGCCTCCACTGATCATTTAAACCTGGGGTCTCCAGACTTTTTCTTGAGAGGGCCACATAACTGTTTTCTTCTCTGATGTGGGGCCGGGGTCGGTTTGTAGTCTAACACAAAAAATGTGACAATCACAGGATGTGTCTAAATGGAAACATTTAAGGTTTTCCAGAAAGTCACACATAACCAAATTTTTAAATAATTGATTTATGAAATCTTTACCAAAAAAAAAAAAAATAGTAAAACATTTTAAAAATGAGAGTAGTCTATCCTCTCCCGTCACACCTCAGGCGTTAATGTGTAATAAAAAATCAATAAAAATAGATTACAAAAAATTAGGCATCAAAGAGGCAGAGCAGTTTTTAAGCATTTTGACCAGTTAGTTCCACAACTTCAAAACAAGCATGCATTTTTCCTGTCTGCACAATTTACCTATGTAACACAATGTAACAATGTAACACAAAGGCTTTGTCACAGTCAAAAGGAGAAAACATTATTTTTCTGCATCATGTGATCATTGTGTTAGTTTTTGATTAAACGGTAAACCTGTCCAGAGTCTACCTGCATGTCCTGTACAGCTCCAACTGACAATCATCCATCAATCCTTTCTCTAAACCTGCTTTATTCCTTTTGGGGTCATGGGGTTAATGGAGCCTATCCCATTCCTCAAACCTCTACAGAATTTAAGCTGTAAAACAGGTTCTGGTGAGATGTTTCTCCACAAAGTTCTTTATGAACCTTGCAGACAGGACACTTGATGGGTTTTGCAGCAGCAAGTACTAGAGGGTGGCAGTAAAAAAAGAAAGATTAGAGGTAATAAGAACGTGCACAACTTTTTAAAAATGTTACTGTGCATAAAAAAATTCCCCCAAAAAATAAACACTTATTGTATGATTATTACATGATGTAATTTCACATTGCTGGTTAGTTGCACCTATGTTGCAGTTGAGTTGTGGGTCTTTGGATTACAGGTTTTTCTACAGCAGCCAGTGAGGACCTGGTGTGATGCCACTTCGGACTGCATTGATGGATCAGTTTGTCATGCATGAAGCTGCTACAGCGCCGTGCATGCATGGGTGGGCGGGGTCATGCACGGTCAGCTCACTCACCCGTCTTCCAAATGTGGAGACTTTGGTTTCAAACATAGACATGATCTGCAACTTTGAGATTTCGTCATTATGTGTAAAGTGTGTTTAAAATGCAATACACAGTTAATTATTTTAAAGGAATTCCCATCTTAAACTTTGAGACTGAAGTCACAGAGTCCATCAACTCAAATGCGACGCCACTGATGGACTGAACGCCGCCGGGCGCCGGTCCCACCTATGTTTGACCCTGACTAAAACCAGCAAGCCTCCAGAGGTCCATGACACTAATCATGATGTTATCTTTGCCTGGTGGGCTTAGTGGTCTCAAGTCAAAAGACTCTGACCTGCAACCAACCTTCATTCCTTTCTTTTTATGCTTTACTTTTAGGACATCATTGTCAGAGACAACATCTGATTTCCTGTTGAGTGACATTTATGGTGATGCGGTAAATGCATATTCCTGAGCTGCCGGTGGTTGTTTTAAAGAATCCGCTTATAATTTGACAATAAATCACTTACTTAACTGTGACACTGAGTGATGTGTAGCATCATTAAAGTACCACTTTTTTAAACATGTTCCCAGTGGTCTTTCAGTAATGTGTTATTCTGTTTTTAGACAAAATTAAAAAAAACTGTTGTTTTCTAGGATCTAGTTTCTGCAGAACAGCAGGAGTTCATCAGAAATTTGTCTCTTAGTTATGTTGTCTTTATTTTTTACATGTATGTCTTCCATCATGAGAAAAGGGTTACAAGAATGTGTTAATAATACATTTTTTTTGGAGTGAGTCATTAATGTGGAGTGAATTTGCGAGTTAAGTCCCACTTTTCCACTTAATTCTATTTTGAAGAAACGGAGCGTTAAGGCCAGAATCGGACCATCACTGTGAAACAGTTCACTTATTTATCGCTCATGCTCTCTTATAGGGTCCAGGTGACCCCTACCCTCACACTGATGTGTGATTCTTCCCATGACAAAGGTGGACAGGATTTTATGTCTGCCACGGACACCAGTGAGGATAAAAAATCCTTGAAAAAAAATGTTCAGCCTGCTGTCTTGTGGGGTCCGGATGACCACACTTTTGATGTAAACATGCCTTTTTGACTATGGTTAAAAAAAATAGCACAAGGGTTAAAAGCACGCACAGAGGAATTACTCAACACACCCACAGCATCATAGACAAACCCAGTCAAACAATGGCAGTCGAACTTCAACAGTCTCTCCTTGCACTCATGTTGCAAAGAGTGCAGTTTGTAACGAGAAAATGACCGCTCTCCTTTCCATGCTGCCCGCTCAGGAAGCTTGCATCACCTTGAATAGGGGGAGTGTGGAGGGAGTTTCCCAGAGGAAACTGGATCTACCCTGTTATTCTCCTCCATCTGGTTTCCATCAGGAGCTACTGGCTGGAAAGGTTTTCCCTGTGGAAGGCCACTTCTATTCTCCCTTTTTTCTTTCTTTTTCAAACAACCTCCAAATTATTAGTTCATTTTTTAACCAGTTATTTATTTATGAATAGATGTTGTATTTAAATATCGCAAAGTCAAACCAGGTTGACATGTTCACAGCAGTGCCAACTGTTTGAACTTTGATAAAACAGTGGAGAAATTAATAATTGTGGTTTGTGTCCGGTAAGAATTATATGACACCAAGTCTTTCATATATCAGAGTAGAGCTGTGAAAGAAAAAGCCTGGAGCTAGACTCATGAGATTTGCACCGTTTTGAAATTTCACACCAAACTTCTCTGTGGAAAATATGAGCTGACAGAAAAAGAAAAGAACCCTCTCCCGGCTCGTCCAGTGTGAATACTGTGAGCAAACCATCGACGGTTCATAGAGAGAACTGGACATAGTAAAATTGAAAAGTTGAAAAATAAACAGCTATTACTCAGTAATTACTCATTAATTCATTTTAATAACCATCCTTGCTCTGGTGTCTCTCTCACTCTCTCTTTTTTTAAGTTATTCAACTTATAAACTGGCCAATCAGATGCCTCAATAAGACAATATAGTTCTCGTTTGCCCCACCTCAAATGTTCAAAGCGTTTGACAGATTCTCAAAATCGGCTAAAGGCAAAAATGGCAAAATCGGGGGATATCTGTACCACGGAGAAATTGATACTAAATTGACTTGACTTCCTTGTACCCCAAGGTATGGTATTTTCTATTGGGTTATGTCACAGCCTTGTTTCGTCCATTTATATATATGTCAATGAGCGAAACACATGTTCTGATTGAGTGTAACCTGGGGCGGGGGTGGTCCCCAGATAGGGGCATAGACTGCAGAAGGGTGGAGTAAAATGTTACTTTCTATGCGGGTCTGATCGTTCGGCCAGAAGGAAATATTACAAAAAAAAAAAAAAATCATACCTGTGATATTCTGAGGAACTGGCCAAATGTGGAGGAGGAACGCATCTGGCTCGCGCGCCATAGTTTTGTATGGGCTTACCAAGCGGTTTATGACCTTGATAATTTGTATGGGCCAGATTTGCCAATTTTTTGCTCCCAGACAGGCTGCAACCACCCGTAGTGGCAGTTGTGACTCAGACTAAATGGGGCTTTGTAAGGCATTGGTAACTCTGTAGACAGAGACAATTTCAACCTTGATAACATTTCAATTAATTTTTCTTTCATTGTGTGACCTGCCCGTAAAGCACACTAAAGTAGAGCTTGTCCAATGTTCCATGACATAAGAAGTTAGACTGTTGTTCTTGGATCTGAGGTTCAACTATCAGCCGAACTCTGCTCTCCGGCACCCTGGCAGAGACCATCTCCAGGAGGCTGAGTGTGACTCCCCGGTAATTTGAACACACCTTCCAGTTCCTCCCTTGAAAGGGGAACCACCACGCCTGTTTTCCAGTCCACTGGTACTGTTCCCAACGCAATCTTGGAGAGACATGTCAGCCAAGACACTCCCACAGCATCCAGAGAGTAGGTACTGTGTAGATACTTGGGTAAATACTCAGAGAACTTACTTGGGGTGGACTTAATCTACAAATTGCTAATTGATTACCTCAGTGACTTCAGCCCAGGTGATGGATAGCACCACTCCTAAGTCCTCAGCCTCTGCTTCCTAAAGAGGAGGCGTGTACGGGATTGGGGAGATCCTAAAAGCATTTCCAACTGTGTACCCAGTCTAAGTCAGAAGCTTCCCACCTGGACTTAAAACAGTGCATACAGAAAACTCCTTTCCTCTCTTGAGGCACCAGCTGGTTTGCCATTATCTCTTTAAGGGCAACTGATAATCCTTCTCCATCAAACTCCTCCCAAGACAGAGTTTTTGCCTCCGCAACAGCCCGGGCTGCAGTTCATGTAAACTTCCGGTACCTGTCAGCTTCCTCTGGAGTCCCACAAGCCAGTCCGGCTTGATAGGACTCCTTTTTCGGCTTGACAACATCCCTCACTTTTGGTCTCCACGACCAGGTTCAATCATTACCACAATGAAAGGCACCAATGAGTTTTTTTTTCTGCCATTCATCTCTTTCTTTTACCAGCTGGCTTTGTGCTTCTACCACTGCCAGCTGATGGTGATGTAGATGACGGCTCCTCTGGGTTTCTGATTCTTGACTCTTTCTTTGTAGTGTCACTCTTAAGGTGACAATTGAAGTGTGAGCGCTGGCAGTTTCTTGCTAAGTCTCTCTCTGCTTCGTCTGCCCTGGTCGTCTCTGTTTTGAGGGTTGTTTCCAACAGAAATATTTTTCTGGAGATATCCAGTTCTTCCACCTGTTGCTGCTTTTTCTGAGCAGCCTTTAGCTGGGCAATTTCTTGGATGAAGTGTTCCTTCAGTAGATGCGAGTAGACAGATCGTGCTGTCTCAGATGTAACAAAACCGCTTCTTGCAAGGGCGGGAACACCAGTAACTCGTTCAAACACTTTACTAAATACACCCGATTCTAGCGGAGAGGTGGGCTTGATTCTTATCAGCTAGAAGCCAAGCCAATTTCTGTGGTTTTGAAAAGTTAATTTCTATGAGCAACCATTCATTTTACATAAAAGAGGCATTACAGACATAAAGAGATTATGGCAAAGACCGTATTTAAAGTCTGCAATGCAAAACAAGACCCATAAGTGTGTGCAAATTATCAGAAAGGAAGTGCATGCCTCTAAATATTAAGAGACAGGAAACTCTTGGTAATCTCGCCACAAGATCAAAATGCACCATGACTACACAGAGTGTTCTTAAGGATGTCTTCTCAGTCACACACAGTTACAGAGAACATTTGAGGGGTAAACTCATGAAAGTTTTTTGCATACTTTTAAACACCTTTTTTTTTTACTTTCTTTTAAACCCAAGATGCACTTCTAGTTGCCACATCCAACACCTCAATACTGCTTTTGTTTTGTGCTCCCAGTTAGATAAGACTAGAAAAGGCTAATCTGATGTGTAGACAGACACAATCTTTTAGATCAGTGCAAGAGTGATATTTACCCTGAAGAGAAGCCTGGAATGATGCAGCACATTTCCTTCTGTTATGAGAACATAAGAAGACTGCTTCACTGTAATTGCCTCCACATGACTGGGCCATCTGGATTAAGGTTCTTGGCTCTGAGGCCGGTTGAGTAAAACATAAAATATATTTAATGTTGCATAACAGATCTCAAATGGCTCAACGCTTTCTGTTTAAGTGATTAAGTCTGGATTTTCTCTGACATATTTGGGTTTTTTTTTAGAATGTCCTTTACATTCTTTAAGTGATAAAGTACACACTGTACTTGGACTGAAACTCTGTGGTTTTATCACAGGGAAATATTGTCAAAATAACTCAGAAGTAGAAAATTTGTGTTAATATTAGAAAGTATTCTTTTTAAAAGTATTTTAAGGACCATCATTATTTTTGTGTTAAGTCAAACTTTTGACAAGAGCGCTCTCTGGTGCCAAAAGGGGATAAACTACCTCTCACACCTTGGATCACTGATTAAAACCCTTGCGCTGTATTTTAGGGTCCAGATGAACCCCCCCAGCAGCTTGCCCGTGGGACAAATTTTCATATTCAAGACAAACAAAAATCACATTCAAAAGAGACATGCTAAAAATAAAACTAAATGTTGTATTCATACTTTTTTCTGCAAAGTTATGTACAAGAAATTAATTTGTACGCAAGTATGTATTTATGAATACGGCTTTGTCTTTATGGATACAACATATTCTTTATGAATATGTTTCTTTTTGACAGCCATCTTACCTTATGAGCCAACAGCCCCGCCCACAACACAGAATCTTAATACTAATGAGCTGCAAAATATTTGTCTTGAAAAACTAAACAGGCTTTTTGATTTAGCCTAAAAACTGCATGATCCAAATTGAAAGACCAGTGGGAACGATTTTGCAACAGAACGGGACTTTCTGCTTTTTGCTGGAGTTAAAAATTACTATTGTTTTATTTTTCTTTAGCCAGGTTGCAGAGCCCTGGCATAAACAGACAGATTTATATTATTCTTTATTCAGATTCATAATTATGCATCTTTATTGATTTTGAAGCAGTTTTTGTTGTGCTATACAAATAAACTTGGCTTGCTCAGGAACCATTTGGTGGTTTACTAAACTACATGAGTAAAAGCATCATACACATGATAACTATCATCTGGGAAAATATCTGATGTTTTTACTTGTTTTAATTTATAAAATATGGATTGTTTTTGCGGCCCCTGGTTAAATGTTATGCCCAAACTACTCAACAAAACAACACTCAGTTCAAGAGCCACACACAACATTATAGAGAAACTGAATTTATTAAACCATTTCCATGTGGTTTCAGAAAATCCAAAATGCTGTTAAAAACATTCCAGGTGCTGAAACTGAAATGATCATGAAGAATTCTGGGTAAATTGTGTGTTTGTTGCTTCAGTTTCTATTATGATAAATGATCCAAATTGATATTAAATTTTCCAAAATGATTTTCTCTTATCTTTTGTGGGTCAATTAAACAGAAAAATCATCAACAAATATGATACAAACATCAGTTGGTGAAACTAAAAGTGTTAAATATTAAATAATAATGAACTGTGTTCATTTTTTTCCTCATCAGATTTATTGTGTTGTGTGTCCTGCACCAGCAATAATTTACATCTTCTTATTTTCTGCACTGAACTGCATTCTGTCCATCCGAGATGTATCATTCCTCACAATGTGTTTGCATATAGCCAGCTATATATTTGTAGTTGATGATGGCTTTCCTATGAGCAGTTCAGGACGGAGTTGGCTCTCATGACTCGAACAACTTTCCTTGAGATGTAGCTGTACTCGAATTGCAGCTTGTCATGAAATAAATACAAGTACCCTGGAAGAAGAAAAAAAGAGGAACGATCATTAGCAGTTTTCACTGTCTCTACACTGTGAAGGTTTAGTATTTAGAGACATCTAGTGGTTAATCTGTGAGTGTGTCAAATTTTCAAGAATACCGGAGCGATAAGCAGCAGCATCGACCTCATCACCGATTCCTGGAAAGTCTGTCTCAATGGATCTTGGGTAACCGGTGTCCATGGTTCCTTCTGCATCATTATGACTATAAGATACAGAAATCAAAGTGGAAAAATGTGTCACCTGTTCCCCAAGAATGTATTTTCATATCTCTGAAAACCTTTAAACGTTTGGTATATTTGTCTTGAGTGAAAATCACCTCCAATACTCTTCATCAGTGAAGAGGAGAGTCTTCCCAGTGTCTTTGATGTACACAGCTGCATCGATTTTCCTTATTCTTTTGGGAAGACCCAGTTTGTGTATGTACTTTGGATATCCCTTCACAAGGTCGTATCCACTTACAGCCCACATCCGAATCCCTGTTAAAACACGAGTTTTTGAGCACGTCCCAATGTCAATGATCAACAGAAAACCAGAAGAGAAAATGTGCTCACCTCTGAACACGAACATAGTATCTTTATCTGGATTTTCGTACGCTGCATCCAGCTGGTTTGGTAGAAAGGGCCAGTTGGATTTGATCAGAGCCTGTTGAGGTTCTGGAAACTGAGGATGCAGACGCCAGAAGAATCTGAAGAGAAGACAGCATCGAAAAGCAAAGAAAGATTCAGTCTTGAGCATTTCGCAAACATTGTGATCCACCAGGACATGGAACAAAAAGCATGTTTTCTTGTACATTCAGATTAAAACATAGTTCAAAGACTTGAACTCCTGAGTGGTGACTTTTTTTGTCTGTTGACCTCTATAATGGAGCTCCTAAAGAGCTGTCTGTAGGTCATTGACACATTTTTGACAAATTAAAATAAACTTGTTTCATTCTTCAAAATGTAGTTTAAAACTGTCTCTGTGCTGCCCTCTACAGGTTGAATTAAGGTATTACAGTTGAATTTTGAATCTTGCTCCAGACTTTTTCTTTCACAGATCTATTCCAATATATGAAGGTGTTGGTTTCTTATAAATTTGGCTAAGAAATAAACACAATTATTATTTTCTCCTCCATCATCAATTTTCAAACGGTTGACACAGAATTAAAATGAATTAACAGGGACGCCACCCATACGTCATTACCAAATCCGAGCCCCTGATTGGTCAAAATTTCACCTGCTTTAACTTTCAACACACATTCAGTGGCTGTGCATTGTGTACATAGAGCCTGAAAACTGCTGTAAAAACTTGCACAGTTGCATTTGATTAATATGTATTCAAAAGACATCCGCACTGTTTGTCTATGCTTGTTTTAAATTTAAATCATTTTATTTTCTTTTAATTTTATTTCAATGATCACTTTGTTGAAAATAACCCTATACGTATTGTGTGTTTGCTTCAGCCATTCACCTGTAAACGAGGGGTCTACAAATTGTTTTTTCCTTTGTGCCACATATAAGTTTTCCCATATTTGACTGCCTTTATCAGTCCATAAGGGCAGTTGTGTCTAAGGCTTTAAAGGACATCAATAAGTGCAGTCTTGTGTTTTACCTGTCTTTAAAGATATAGGTTTCTCCTCTAAGATCTGTGACTGCATCTATAGTCAGCTCTGGGTCGCAGCGTTTTGGTGCATCAGGCTTTGGCTTCAGCTTCTTGCCGTTGGGGTTGGGACCTGTGATTGATCACAATTTTATGATAGGTAAAGCATTTTTTCGAACCAAATCCATTCCCTGATTACAAATTTAAAGACATTTTTTATAAACTGACTCACCATACAAGTCTTGGATGCCGTCAATGTCATCTTCAGCCAGAGGAAAGCCTTCGTTGTAAGAATATGCTGGATACATTAAGGCACCGGGGTCGGATGAATGGGCCAAGCCAAGTGCATGGCCTATTTCATGGGTTGCCACTATGAAAAGGTTATAGTCTGCAGGGAATAATTAAAATTTGGGGTTGGTCATCTTAAAAATGAAAAATGAATAACTTAATGAAAAGGATTCTCACCTGACTGATCATTGGTCCAGTTTTCATCTTCATCAAAATGAACGTCTCCACCGATGTCACGGCCAGGTGGGTAGGCATGAGCCAACAGTCCATTTGGCCCATCAAACGGGTTAAAATCTCCATGTTCTTCAAAGTCAGACCAGAAAAGTTTTTAAATCTTCAAAGACTTTGATTTGAATTTCTATTTTTGAACTACTTTGATCAGAGTCGCCTGCTTTTGTACCTTTTGACCCAAAGCTGATCATGATGTCAGCAATGCCTTCGCGCAGTTTCCGGAAAGTCAGGGGAGTGGCAGCAGACCAGACGTTCAGCGCACGACGGATTATTCTGTCTACATCTGTACTCTTCAGGTCTGGAGTATAATTTGTAATCCTGGAGAATCGTGGAATACCAGATTTGTAGGTGAGTAAGAGTAGAAGCGCTCAGATGTTATTATTGCAACAAAAAAAATGTTCTAGTATTTGAATCTTACCTAAAAGTGAGATCATTGTGCTCCCATTTCAGGTGTCGAGGAAAGTGGTTGTATTCGCCAATATCTGGGACGCCACATCTGGGCTGCTTCATTACGTCTAAAATGTTTTCATCTAGATTTCCTGTCACCTTTACAACACATAGCACACAAGTCTTCATAAAAACAGGCTAAAGAATGTATCAATTCATGCAATTGTTGTTTTGTTGTCATATTTGACATAAAAAACAAAGAAAAGGGTGGTTTTTCAAGTTCTTCACCTTTAGTCCGAAGAATTTTTGCATTTCCTTGATCTTTGTCTGAAAGGCTCCAGAAGCTGCCCCGTTACCATGGAGACCGGGTGGGAGACCATAATGCCGTCGAAGGTAATTCTTGTAGAAAGATAACAGAAATGGTTACACATATGTGCCTTAAAACAAGACAAGTACAAGACATACTCTATGAGTAAAACAAACAAAGAGTTTGCACCTCAGCTAAAAGGTAGTCGTCTATTTCTGTGGAGCTGCTGGAGGACGAGTCTCCTGCCTGCAGAGGGAGAGCAAAGGAATGAGCAGCCAGGAGCAGGAGCAGCGGTAAAGCGGTCATCGTTGTTTACACAAAGTTGTCCAAACTTGTCAATGATTGCCAGAGGCTCACAGCTGTATTTATACTTTTTTTTTTTCTCAAAGAACGGGATGACTCAAGAAAAAGCACCTATAGTCACTTCCCCCTCCATGTGTGGGAATGCGCTTGAGTCTGGACATTTGTTGTCTGGTTGAAGAAAACCATTTTAACTAAACAGACCTTGATAACATTTATCCATTGAATTAAACTGTTTTCCAAAAGATTTGTTCTCGTTCTGATAATTCTCTATCATTTGATCTCCTCTCTGAAACTTTTTTTCTTTTTGTGAAAATCCTTTAAAATGCTCATTTTAATTTAAAGATTTAAAGTCCTGATGAGTCTACATTCAGACAAAAGAAAAAAAATACAAACTACAAACATTTCAGTGAAAAAAACAATGAAATTAAGAAACAGGATGTGCTCACAATCTCATGATAGTCTGGTGTCTTATGGGTTTTATTTTTAGGTAAGCATACTTCATGACACATGCCCCCCCCCCCAGGAAAAAAAAATCACGTAGGCGTCCAAAACAAACTTTTTGACATGCACATTACGTATGTGTTGAGCTCCTTTGTAGATAATTAGGAGCAGTTCTTCTGCATGCAGGTGGGTCATATGTTGCTGTTTATAATCCAATATGATTCATTTTTCCAGGATTTCAAAACATCTAAACTCAAAACCAAGATGATAGCTGTTTTTGATTCTGAGTAGAGCGTTTAGTCACAGACCACTTGGCTGCAACCCACAGGAAGAATGACATACTTTTTTGTATCAAAGTATTCATAAAGTTACCTTGAATGAATTCAACATATAGGATCAATCTGAAATGAAGCCCATCATCCTATAGAATGGGTTTTTCTTTTTTTTCAAAGGACCCCCATTTTCCTGAGAAAACCACTTTGTAAGGCCTAAAGACAAATATTGACTTGTTCATGTCTGGACCGGAACTGTGCTTGAAGAATACTTGTTTACTTCTGAGGCAACAACATTTTACTTGAATTAGTAATGCAAAGACATGGATTACATTCTTAATTCACAACATACTATATCAATAGACGCTTAGTTTTCCTTAATTACTCTTTCCTTTCTGTCTCAGTGGGAAAATCTAATCAAATCAATCTTTAGCGCACTTTTCCAACGATTATAGCTCAAAGTGATTCACATTAAAAACATTTCCAAATTTAACTAGCTAACTTAACTCCAAACTGGATTACAGTAAGTATTACAAAAGCAGCTAAAGACTCATCTTTTCAAAATGGTATTTTCTTAATCCTGTTTCTATATTCTGTTTTTTACTTTGTGTTTTACTCTTAGTTTTACTTAATTGAAGCAGTTGCCCTAAAGATGATTTAGATAGTGTCCAACTATAAATCTATCACTGAAGGATTTTTCTTTCCATAATAAACGATGAAAACTAAGTTTAGAATGTTTTAAAGTTTAGTGTTCACTCATTTGTTCATAAGGTAATAAATGAGCGAATTCTGTTTATGAACATGGAGGAGATTGATTGACGAGGTCAACAGCCAATCAGAATGTAAAACAAAGAGCAATGTTAAAACAAAAGGATAACAAAAATTGCATAATCAGCAAAACTGCAAACCCCAAAGAGGTGAACTGTGATATGGTGAGGCTTATATTCACTTTATTAAGTGTTCTAGTGAAGTTTTCCTAACATGTTTGTGCAGACATTGAATATATATATATATATATATATATATATATATATGTCCAGTGGAAAGCTTGACTGATTGCTTTTCTAATGTAAAGATCTCTGTTTTTGATTTAGTTTCATGATCGTACCCTTATGTTTTTATTCAATAGGATCACTACTGACCGCCAGAAGTGGTATCTACACAGGTCAAGAAACTGAGGAGAACAAAGTCACCTGAACCTTCTGGTGATACCGGGACTTTTTACAATCGTGCGACTCCAGAAGCCATCTCCCTTTTCATTTACTTCAAAGGTACAAGAAATCCAAATCCTCTGATACTCTTAAAAAAGGTGAAGAATGTTGTCATTCATCTTTAGGCTTGTCCTGTCATGGGTCGCCACAGCACAGGTGGTTTGGCAGTTTTACGTCCCCTTCCTGACACAACCTTGTATTTTCAAGGTAAAGCCAGTTAGACAGTAGCTTGAAGGGTCTCGTCAAGGTACCCACTACCCAGACAACAGTATGTATGAATACAAATGTATGAATAAAAGGAAGTATGGATACGTCAGCACTTGAGCTCCAAAAGAGCTTTTTCAAAATTCATACTTTACATACTCTGGGCTCTGCTTCATTAGCTGCTAGTTAAGCTAAGACCTTGTGCAATAATGTCTGACATCTGTAAGGAGTTCACTTTTCACAACACTGAAAAAACAAAATATCCAACATCCTGGAGACATATTTTTAGAGGAACACCAGTTCTTCAGCTGTGTCTGGCAGATAGCGCCTGACTCATGCTGAGGGGAACTTGGACACTGAGGGTGGGGGGGATTTTGCTGTTATTTTGAAATGCCTCCAACAAACACAAACCTACAGTGTTTCCATACACACACGTTCTTGAGTAACTCAATTTTGGGGACCCCAGTTTGTAACCTCATTTTGAGAATTATTGTAATAATTAAATTTAATTAGCCCAAAAATACACACACTCAATATCTGTACACAGACACATGTGTATTAATGTATACTACACAGACACATGTGTATTAATGTATAGTACACAGACACATGTTTATTAATGTATAGTACACAGACACATGTGTATTAATGCATAGTACACAGACACATGTTTATTAATGTATAGTACACAGACACATGTGTATTAATGCATAGTACACAGACACATGTTTATTAATGTATAGTACACAGACACATGTGTATTAATGCATAGTACACAGACACATGTTTATTAATGTATAGTACACAGACACATGTGTATTAATGCATAGTACACAGACACATGTTTATTAATGTATAGTACACAGACACATGTGTATTAATGTATAGTACACAGACACATGTGTATTAATGTATAGTACACAGACACATGTGTATTAATGTATAGTACACAGACACATGTTTATTAATGTATAGTACACAGACACATATGTATTAATGTATAGTACACAGACACATGTTTATTAATGTATAGTACACAGACACATGTGTATTAATGTATACTACACAGACACATGTGTATTAATGTATACTACACAGACACATGTGTATTAATGTATAGTAAACAGACTTGAGTATTAATGTATACTACAATGTGTTTTAGTACATACTACATAAAGAGATTTGTAGTAATGTATACTACATAGACACATGTATATTAATGTATGCTATAAAGAGTCGTGTATTATTGTGTACAACCCAGAGACATGTGTGTTAATGTCTATTATACAAAGAAATGTGTATTTTTAAATTTTTGTGTACATGAAGTTACAAATGTATTATATACAAAAATTAGTCTGTATTATGTAAATGTTTTGTACTTAATTTTTGTATATGTATAGTACATAGATACTTGTGTTTTAATGTATGCAACACAGAAAGAAGGGATGGGAATTAATGTTTACTACACTCACAGGGATTCTCTGTTCTGGGGCTCCGCCTGCGGAGGGGGGCTATTGCTGCGGTGCCTGTTCTCTTTGGGGCGGCAGGGGTCCAGCTCGGTAGAGCGGGTCCTGCGCTGCCCCGTGCTGGAGGGGCGCAGCGGCGATGCCCCCTGTGGTCAGGCGGGTTCTTGAATAAGGGGATCCTCGTAATATCATTTCTACACAGTAGTACCAAACCAGATTGGGGGAGGGAGGGATGTTCATTTTGTGTCTTTGTATACGTTTGTTTTTAAACACTGTGTTTTTAATATGTATTTTATTTGCTTTTATGTTGAGCGCCTTGTGTTTCGGCCGAAGAAAAGGCGCTATACAAATAAATAAAGTTTGAGTTTGAGTTTGAGAGAGGGGTGGTTATAAGTCTTTTCATATACACTTAATTCATCAACTAAAAAAGCATATTAGAAGGTTTACCTCATAATTCTATTAACTTTAAAATTAAGTACATTTGAGTTCAAGATTAGGTGTTTTTACTCAGCTTTGCTGGGTTTCCCTTTTCTTACTCCTGTGTGTTTTTAATCAAATCAAACTTTATTTATTTATTCATAAAAAAGCGCTTGTCATACTTTGCGCAGCTCGAAGCGCCTACATTTTACCATTTGTTTATTACCATTTATTTTATTTATTTATTTTATTTATTACCATTTATTTTGCACAGGTTGTCTCCAAAAAGGCAGTAAATAAAGGGAATACATATCCCACACTGTAATTTGACTCCTTATATTGTATATATGGTTTTAAAGTAGCAATAATATAACTTAATATATTGTTTCACCACGGCTGTTTTGGCCACTTTCCTACTTTTAGTACGGCCAGATAAGATTAGACTGTTGACAATATTTTATATATTATTTACGACTTTAATAGGAAAGCCAGGTCAAAATAATAATGCTAAAAAACACATCTGGCATTCTTCTGAGTTGGTTTAGCTAACCACTACTCTTACAGTAAAATCCAGAGTTTTAACTTTAAAAAAAACACCATGAAAGACATTTAAGCCATGTGCAGATTTGAATTAGTGTTTCATCCCATGAAGACCTCAGACCTCTAAAGTTTTGAAGCAGCTCTGTTGTGCTGAAACAGCAGGTTCACTTGTGGTTCCTGGAGTTTCCAGAAAAACAGTCAGAGCTTTCAGAAATTGACTGAACACCTCCCTCACATTTGAAATTATTTGTGATTCAGCAGTTCTAACAAAACTTGAAGAGGAGTAGTGTCTGGAACATTTGGATTTTTGACATCTACCCCCCCCCCCCCCCCCTTTTTTTTCAGTCGTCCAAATAGCATCTAATTAAATTTTGTTGAGCTTTCACATTTTTTGTAATCATATTTTCCAACCTCCATGTTTAAATGCAATCCTGTGTTCCAACTTTAGAAGTTAATATGTTGGGAATGGGTGTTTCAGATCAACATTGCTCTATCAAGAGGTTATTCTAATTATATTTTATATAAGTAAAGAAGTTTAAAATATGTGTTGGAGAGCATTTTCCTTTTAATCATCTTATGAACATGATATGCAAAGTTTCATATGTTTACCATGATGGTGCAGCAGCTGAAATCAATTCTGATAATAAATAAGAATAAGAGGAGGAAAGCTGTCAAACTGCTTGATACTTTGATCTCATATTTAAAAAAAATAAATTAATTTAAATTGTTTTTAGTCAGAGGATGGAGCAACTGAGCTTCAGTTCACCACTAAATATTTAACTTGTATTACATGGATGTAAGAAAATCCAAAAAAAAAGAAAAAAGCAAAACAAAACATCTTTGCAGTTTTCCTAAACAGGACACGCCGGGAATTTTTTGGCTAAAGCGCTGAGTAAACGTAAATGCAGCTGCAGTGTAGAAGGAAACCACAGCGACTGCTGAGGTCTCTCTCTTCCAAAGACCTCAATATGAAGAAAAACACAAGTTAGAGGGAGAACAGAAATTCTGCACATGTGCACTGAATGTGCAATCTTGTGTCTTTTCACTGTTTTGTTGGTCAATCTGAATTAAACTGAAGACCAAACTGATATTTCCACAATAAAACATATTAATTATCACGTACTTTCATTAAAAAAAGGAGCTTGGTTTTGGAACCTCGTACTGAACCTGTCCGCTTTCTCATCCTGGTTTCCTACCGTTTAAGGAGGATTTAGAAGTGATCAATTATATATCTCTGATCTCACAAAAAAGGTTTTTGAAGCTGACAAGTTTTTGACAACATGGACAAGGGTTTTTTTTTTTTTTTTTTTTTTTATGTGTTCCGATGTACTGAATAGATGAGAAAGACTGAAAAAAGCAATCTTAAAACAAATTAATTTTTTTTCCAGGAATTTTGCTACCTTGAGTTTAAGCTAAAAATAAGAAATTACATTTTTTTTAATCTTTATATTCTCGTGTCTAACAGCTGGGCAAATAGATAAGAGATGCCGTCCTCTTTGAGTCTGACACATTTTACTGTTAGAATAAGAGTTATGAATTGTCTGACACACAAGGTGTTCATTTATACAAACCCCTTTTGTATTTCAGGATAAAATGTTTAATATTGATTTTGTTTTAATACTTGTGATTTGTTTTGTTTTAAATGACTTATGCACATTTTTATCTTGCAACAAAGTACACAGACAGACAGATAAAAACACAGCATCAACTCAGTGCAGTGAATAAAAATATAGCACACGTACATTTTACTAAATGTCATTGAGTAAATTCACACGAATGTATTTCAGTATAAGATGAAATGAACATAAACTTAGAACTGCAGTGTTTTCTGTCACCACTGGGAGGAGGCAGAGTCATTTTTGTTTCTCATTCTACCTAGTTTGGAAAGACTCAACGAAATCTTTCTGGATTTTCTGTGTTTTTCTGTTTTCCTTTGTTCTTTTTCTTCCTCAGCTTTAATTCGTTCGTGTTTTGATTTTTTGTTTTCTTTGTTCTTTTTCCCTGTTTTTTCCTCAGTCTTCCCTGGTTTAGGTTGCCAGTCATCCACAGCTCTTTTGATTTGGGTTTATTGTCCTCAGTGTATCGATGTGTCTGGTTTTATGTTCTTCTTTGTCTGCTAAGTCACTATTTTGTTAGCTTACAGACGGTATCCATTGCTCACCGTATTTCCACTCTACTTGCATGCTGAGGTTTTCTAGACAAGGTACTTTTCACCTGTTTTTTTTTCTTTTTTTTTTTATTTAAAGGCTAAAAAGTTACAAATGATGTATATTTCTACCAGTTGTTTTTTTAAACATCCAAAATCTTGAATTATTTTAGGATCATTGTTCGTTGTTTTTTTTTTTTTTTTTTTTTTTATTGTAGACTGTTTTGTATTTACTTCTTCCCTTTTTATATAGTTTCAAGACTTTTTTTAAAAAATATTGTCCAAATTCTGTTTTTATTTTTATCAAGTAATTTTAAAGAGGGAAACTGACAAAAACCATTCACCGTGATTAAAAACAGTTACGATTTTGAGATTCATGTCAAAATTATCGTATTTATGAAAAATATTTATATTTATAGCGACATCTGCAATATTGACTGGTATCGGATCAGCATCAGATCAATACCCAAATGCTCCGTATCTATAGTTAGGGTAGTGGTATTGGACACGGGACCAGTGCACATCCGGTACCGCGTCCTTGATTTTATGAATGTCCAGCCCTTCAAAAATCAACAATTCGGGGTACCCAAAACGGAAAAAAAAATGACATGGGGGGTGTCAAATGTCAATATGTGAAAAGTTGGGGATTAGAAACAGTAGCTGGATAACTCTGATATTGCTCACCATTTTTGTTCCACCACTAATGTAATGTTGAGGTGGTGAGGGGCTGTGAGGTAGCTGGAGAGAGTGTCAACAATAGGATGATGGGAAATGAGCACATGGCTTTCTTTCCCACCAACAGTCCCACCCATAGGTCAGAGGGGAAATTCTAATGAACTGCTGCTGCTCTGCAGAAACTATGTCCTTAAAACACAAGTTTTTTACCTTAAAACATCATAATAATAAAAATAGACCTCTGGAAACTCTTTTAAATATGTCTAAAGATGACTGGAGAGGGACTTCTTATTCAAGTCTTTTTTTGTGTTTTTTTTTTTTAATATTTGAAACACATGAAACAATGATTGGGTAAAAACATCAAATTGTTTATTTTTGGCCATTTGATTTGAATAAAAAATACAATATAGCTTCACTTAAGATGCTGTGTGAACTTTTTTAAGTTATTTGCAGCCTTTTTGATGCACTCTGGTAGAGAGGGGAAACTGTAGGCCCCTGGGAACGCTGTCTGTGAGGGTTACCTCTTTTGATTTCTGCTCCATGCAGCCATCATTGCTGATGGAGAAGCTAGAGTTGGAAAGGTGAAAAGCAGCATCAACAAAAATTCAAATTGGCTTCACAGTTCTGTCAGATATAAAAATATATCATAATGAGAACATTTTGCTTTGGAAAATGATACAACAATTATTCTGTGTAGTGCACCATGTTTTCTTATAGAAAAAAATCCCCAAAGTACATCATGAAAAGTTTCCTATTACTTTCTTTAAAGATGGAGAGCAATTATGAGTAGCTGTTCAAAATCTCTAAAGTTATGTTCATTATATGCCACCAAAGTACAGTCTGTAGCTTTGGGGGGGTTTTGCAAATTGCAAAATCATTGGTAGTACAGACATGTATATTTATTTTTTTTCCTTCAGTTTTTACCACCTATGTAGATGCCATATATTTTCTCAACCATATAATTTTCCACTTTGTGCGAAACTGTAATTTTACTCCAAAATGCAAACTGCATTCATCAGCAGACGCCACCATCTTCAATGTGAAAGACTTGAAAATGATTTTAGAGTTTTTTTTTTTCTGGTTTTCTGATTTTTTTTCTCACCTTTCTCTTTGTGTGGCCACATGAGTACAACACAACTACACCCTCAAGCATTTTTTTGGAATGAAACAGCAAATTTTTGCCTTTACTCTGGAAACTCATTTGATAAAAAAAAAATATATCATTAAAATCTTGAATGCAACCAAATAAAAAAAACAACAACATTCCTGTTCATTTTAAGTGGAAAAAGTTACTGAAATGTAAAACTGTACAAAACAATATGTGCTGATCATAGATAAAAGGAAAAAGTAGAGCTGCTTTTAGCAGAGCGGCCTAAATATTTTTCCAAGATATTAATCTTTTCTCTTTCAGTCGAAAAAGTTTTGCACACAAACTCTTGCAAGCTTGAACATGTCCACTGACTGATTTTTTTCCACCTTGCTGTGTAAAATTCTATACTGTGCAACATGCCATGCAAACATCCTAACTGATGCAGACAGAAATCCCAGACAAGAATAAATATTTTACAGGGCGTCAAACCACAAAAACCCTCTTAAAATCAGGACGCCTGCAATCTGCTGTAAACTACCTGAAATTTAGATTCACGTGATCAGACAGACAAAAAGCCCAGCGAAGCCTTGTGAGATGAACATTTGAACCATGGGGCTGTTGTGGATACCTGTCCTGAGCTCTCTGATGTTTGTGAACGTCTCCTGGACTCGACCGATTGATGGGAATCAACAACTTGAGCCTGAGGATGTGGAGCTGGCTGAGGTTTGTGAGTCCTTGCAGAATTTCCAAAATAAAAGAAAAAAACGAATTAATTTAGCCTTATGTTCTCTGTCTTTAGAGTCCAAAAGCTGAGACGTAATAGTTTGTACTTTTCTGTGTAGTCTTTACTGAAAACAGCTGTTTGTGACCATAGATTATAAATAGATTATAAATAACTGTACATCTATATTTATTTTGAAAATCATTTTTTACTCTTACTTAGTCTAATGCAGGCCCACATATTAGCCTACTTCCTATAAACTATTTGGTCTTGACTGTATTGATGTGTATAGTGTATTTGTGTGATTTTTTTTTTTTTACCAAAAAAAAAACTTTAACTAGGATTTGATTGCTTCAATATCATGTATGATCAATGCAAAAAAATATTTATTAGATCATGAAAATGTATCTCCACAGTATCTTTTTAAGAAAATGCTTCAAATTCACGACTGTAGAGATTAAAAAAAGGCTCTAGATCCACCTTTATAACATAGACAATGTTATCTTGCTATTTATTATATAAAAAACAGTTTTAATTAATTCATTCTTTATTGAATTTCACTTTTATATATTTAAATACACTTCATGTTTTGTTTTTTTTTAACTTTCTTTTAATCATGAATTTAGCCTCAGGGTTTCCTGTGGGGGATCTTTTGGTCAGGGGTTGTTGACGTGCTGCTCGGCCTTTGCTCGAGCGATTTGGGTCCGGCACCGCAGCCTCGCGGCTGTGGAGTGGACCCTGATGCTGTCTGGTGCGGGTGGGCACTTTGGTGAGGTTCTGCTGCTGGGCTGCCTCCTGGTATAAGAGATTCCTGATATATTGTTCCCTCACATTAAAGCCAGGTCATACGTCTCTTTCCTATCTATAGTTTTTATTTTGTATGTGTGTCTGTATGCATTGCTTGTGGGGCGGGGCTTCTCAGCTCAGCTCCAAAAGCCACGCCCCCTCAGAGGAGATTTTGGAAACGGAGGCTTCAGATCAAAATGAAAAATGGCTTTTTAGGACATTTGTTGTGAGATTTTAGTTAAAAACTTCATAATCATAATTAAAACACTATTGGGAACACTTTTTTTAAAACAAAAAAATTGTCATAGTGGGACTTTAACATTATCCAAAAAGCTTTTTTTTTTCTTTTAAATTTCACTCTTATCCTGTTGGCTGTGTTTTAAAATATCATATCATGCCAATAACAGTCTGGTTATATAGTAAAGCCATACAAAAAATGTCACCTGTTAACAAATGCATTTGTTTGTCACGTCTATTAACTTTCCAACAATTTAACTTTTTAAAGATTTATAAAAAATCCAGTGAATGTTGCTTAATCACCACTAGAGGGCAGTCTTTAGTTCTTCAAGAAGAGTCAGACAGTTTTATTTCTGTAATAAAATTTTTACTGCACTTTTTTGTTTCACTCATAAACTGTTGGGTTACAGGTGTTATGACCTAACTGATGTCCTGTTGTTGGAAATGTTCACAATTCTGGAGCCACTAAAACTGGGATTGCTCATTCCTGGTCCTCAAGATCTACTACCCTCCCAGTTTTCCAGATCACCAAGCCCTGGAAATTGGAAAACTGGTAGAATGGTAGATCTCCAGGAAAGAGCAGCCCTGCACTATGAGCTTTATTTAGTACTTTCACTGAAATAACACTGAATTCCAAGCTCTGTCTTTATTTCAGTTATCTCTGTCCTTGTGTTACATTTACCTGCAATTTTCGGAAACTAAAAAGCACTAAATAATTGATCTACTAAAAGAAACATAAGTAGTAATCCTGCATCTTTATCTCTTTATTTGACTAATATCTTAGCTAAAACAAATATGTCAACAATTTTTACTAAATAAAATTCCAAAATATTTAGCTGACAGTGCATTTGTTACAGGAATAATAATAAAATAAAAAATATTGATTATGTGTATAACTCCCCAAGGTATGGAGCCCAAAAGGGATATTAAAAAAAAAATTGAAGAAATTTTTCTTCTTTTTTTTTTTGACAAAAATTGAAATAATAATAATGAAAAATAATAATACTTCTGGTTAGTAATGGATGCACACCAGATAGTAAATGGTGTGTGTCAATTAGTAATCAGAACATTTTTTAAATTCAATTTTTAGAGAAAATAGTTACCATCTGGTGAACATTTTTTACTATAACCAGATTTTTTTTCACTACTTTAATTTGAAGAAAAACAAGTTCTGGTTAGTAACCAGAACTAGTTTTTTATTGGCCTTCTTCAATTTTTTTTACAGGGCCCCTAAATTTGAAGACATTTTTTTTTACTTTAGGCACTCCAAACCAAGGCAATAAGCAGCAATAAAAAATACAATTTTTTGCGTTTTTTTTTTCTTTTTCTTTTTTGGGTCGCTAATGGGTTAGACTATTATATAGTAAATAAGTTGTCATTAAAATAAAGTGTTACGTTGATAAAGTTTACTTTTGGGATTAGCCTGTAAGTCAACTTCCTCTTCAAAAACCCTTTATAAATACCCCTCCCATTATAATAAACAATTCTATTTTTTTTACTTGTACAAAATTTGTTGACTATTTTAATATTATATTATAATTTTATTTTATTATATTTATTATGTTCTTTTTATTTGTTGTACTAATTTGACAAAAAAATTGAATATTCACATTTGTTTTCGAAGCTTAAAAGTATGACAGCAAATGGAATAAATGTAATTTACTATGTGTTTTAATAGAACTACCTGAGGAAATTCTACAGCCTGCAGCAAACAGACAGAGAGGAGATCTTTCCAGTGAGGAGGAGGAGGAGGTCTGCATCGGCCATGGAGGAGAAGATCAGAGAAATGCAAAACTTCTTTGGTCTCAGAGAAACTGGCAGCCTGGACTCCTCCACTCTGAGCGTGATGAAGCTGCCCCGCTGTGGAGTTCCAGACGTGGAGAACTTCAGTTTTTACCCCTTCAAGCCAAAGTGGAAGAATCACAACATCACATACATGTGAGGTCAAATGCTGCAGTCTGAAGTCACAGAGAGATCTTTCCACATACATGATGATCCTGGACGTATCACCTCTGCTTGTCTGTTTCTCCGGAATGCAGGATTGCCAAATACACTCCAGACATGAGCAGAGAGGATGTGGAGAAAGCTTTTCACTCAGCCCTGAAAATGTGGAGTGATGCAACTCCACTCAGCTTCACACGCGTCACCAGTGGCAGCGCTGATATTGTCCTCACCTTTGCCCGAAAAAGTATATTCAGGCACATTTCTGCTGTGTTCTTTAATCGAATATGATGACAAATGTGTTTGAAATCCTCTCTTTCTGCTGCTGCAGCTCATGGAGATTTCTTTCCCTTCGACGGACCTCGAGGTGTGCTGGCTCACGCCTTTCAGCCCGGAGAGGGGATGGGTGGAGATGTGCACTTTGATGAAGATGAGACGTGGACGGCAGGAAATCAAGGTCAGTTTTTTAGTTAGTCTGGAGCAAAAACAGACCAAGAGTATGAATATGCTTTATGAGGGAATTGAAGTCAGCTTTAAGTCACATTACACAATTTTCAATGGTTAAACTTTAAATGAAATGGTGTTAATAGTAGGGATGAGTATTGATTATAATGTCCAGAAACGATTCGATTCAATCATCAAGAGACTGAAAGTATCCGATGCCAATTTTTTGTTGATTCTTTCAATTCTTCAACTCAATTCAATGTTGAGTTTATACATTTATTTAGAAATGCATTAATAATCTACTATATGTTTTAAACATATTTATATTAATCTGATACAGTTCACATATTGTATAATTTGTCAGTGAAATAATGAGATTAATATCATACAGTGTTACATAGATTCTCTAAAGGAGAAGTTCTAACAAAAATGTTCAGATCATTAACATAGTAAACATTGTTCTGCTTCTCCTGGAAGTCGTTTCAGTTTGGCCTCTAGGTGGCGATCGCACTGTAGCATTACACTTTATTCCAGAAGAAGAAAGTATGAGAAAAAAGTAAACAATGTTTTTGACCACAACTTTTTACTTTAAAAAATATTTCCTTAAAAGCGTTCAGAATTAATGTCTGTAAGTTTATAAAGATGTTCATTTATTCAGTGATGTATGTTTAGGTCGACCGAGTGTTAGCATTAGCCGTCTTATGGGAAATTCCATTAAACGTTAGCATCAAGCTAGCAGACTTCAGCTTTATGTGCTAAATCAATTTATATTTTTATGAATCGATTATTGATCTATTAAGCTTAAATCGATTAAAATCAATTAATAGATTTTATTAACCAAGCCCTAATTTTTAATATGTTCTTGCAGTATTTTTCTCATGATGGACATATAAGAAATTTAAGATTTAACATGCATTTATGAGTATTTCGTTATTAAGAATGCAGTAAATCAGGAGAAGACAAGATAATGTGGCTTATTGGAAAAGTTTGTAGGTGGGGCATACAAGTTACTACGGCAAGCCATAAGCCTCTGCTCCTCTCCATTCTGATGCATCTACTTGTTCAATTGAGTGATTGATCTGAAATATTTCAAGCATAAATTATGGACAACACAAGAAAATCACACAGATTTGGACAGGAATAAGGAAATGTATTGATAAAAAAGGCTTAAACAAAGACTTATTTTGATTCATTAATGAAGTGTCTTGTTGTAGACGACTAAATCCGTGTACGTCTCTGTTTTCCTCATCAACTTTAATGAAACTGTTTTTTTTTTTTGTGGTTTGATTGCATTTGATTGTCTTTCAGGTTACAGCTTGTTTGCTGTTGCAGCTCATGAGCTCGGCCACTCGCTGGGCTTGACGCACTCAAAAGACCGCACCGCCATCATGTACCCAAACTACCGGCACCGCAGCAGCACCCAGCACACCCTGGCTAAAGATGATGTGCTTGGGATTCAAATGCTCTATGGTAGTTGTAAACCTTACATTCTAAAAAGGGAAAGTGTAAAACTAATATTAAAATAACATTTTTTTTTTTTTTTTTTTTAGGAAAACCCAACAAAAAAGTAGAAATTCAGCCAACTGCACCCCAAAAGTGTGATCCAGACTTTACATTTGATGCCGCAGCCATGATTGACAACTCTATAGTTCTGTTTAAAGACAGGTATTCTGTTCTGTAATCCACAACGCCATCAAGATGAGTTTGTTATAGTAGCTTCTATCTTTCGAAGGCACCTGTGGATGAGAACAACAGATGGCTCTTACTGGAATCAGCTGACAGAAGGCCACATCGGGACGTATTTACCCGGCATAAACGATCATATCGATGCTGCGTACGACATTCCTTCTAAAGGAGAGGCGTACATATTCACTGGTAGAGTATCCAAAGAGTCAATCAGACCTTATTGGTTTAAAATCTTTGATTCTGCTTTGGATGTTTGTGACATAATGCAATTTTTTTTTTAGGTCAAAAGTACTGGGTGGTTAAAAAGCTGAAGTCAAGAGGCCATGTCGGCTCTATCCAGGATTTTGGGTTCCCCTCTAGAGTCACGCACATTGATGCTGCCGTGCACATCAGCGAACATGAAAAAACCGTGTTCTTTACCGGATCTTTTTATTACAGGTAACAATTGAAGCAGTACAACTTTTTTAATTCACAAGTGTGACTTTGTGACAACAAGTAATTGAGATGTTTGGCCACAAAGTTCATAATCATACCAAAAAAATAAAATCTTAAAAACATCCTCCTTTATTTGTAACTGTTTAAATAAACAATAAAAATATGGATTTGTTTAGTGTAATTAATTTCAAATATAATTCTCATTTGAGACAGTTTTATTCTTTTTAAATTGTTATTTATCTAATGATACTTTTTTCGGCAATTCAGTTAATTTATTTCTTTTCATTTCCACAAAACATTTAGCAAAATTTCCACTACAGATAAAATGAGAGAGATCAAAAAGAAGAAAACGTCTTTATCTTCATCTTTTATGTTTTTGGATATTTACATATTAAAAGAGATATAGATAGAATTAAAAACAATATAAAGAGTAATTTCATTTAACATACAGCACATGTGTCAAAATGAAGGCCCAAAGGCCGATCCGGTGTAGGTCCGGGTAATTACAATATTTTCCAGAGTATAAGTCGGACTGGAGAATGAGTCGCACTTTTGGGAGAAAAGTCTGACTTTTCAGAACAAATCTGTCAAGCCCAGGGAACGATAATAACAAAATGCAATAATACTAATATTTTTGAAGTTTATAAGAAAAATATCAAAGTTTAAGAGAAAATCAATCAGATTCTCTTCCATGTTTGTTTTGGATGACACTTCTTCTGCCGCCATCAGTAGCAAATACTTACATTCAGATGCAGCGCCCTCTGGTGGTTGTTAAAGGAAAAAATAACTAAAGGACAACCGGTGTTTGCGGGGAAAGTAACAAATATATGGGCCTATTTATGTCTAAAAGAAAAAAAAACACAAATAAATCGCTCCTGAGTAAAAGTCACACCCCTGGCTAAACTATGAAAAACATATACTCCGGAAAATATGGTATATTCGGCCCTTCAGATCATTTTATTTTATTATTTAATGGCCCAATAATATCTTGTGCTTTTTTCTAATTTGCATAATTTTAACAAAATATATTATTGCAGAGAGTAAAATACTGAAGGTTATTTAAGGTTTAAGTTTATTTATTTTTTGATAAAAATTCTTGCTGGTTGTTTTTATTCATAGTAATGTTAAAAAGTACATTTTTAAAGTTTAAAAACTGTATTTTTAGAATTTTTAATGACTGTTTACCCTGTTCTAAGGCGCGTTTTGGATTTTGGTCTCTTGTGCTATTGAGTTTGACACCCCTGAGTCATACAGTATTTAAATACTTACATTTCTGCAATAAAGCATAGGTATTGTGTTTTACATCAAAGTATTTGGCATTGAATAACCCAGACATTGGCAAGTTTGTTTTTTATTTTTTTCAGTTTCTAAGTTGAGCTTGGAATTAAGCAAAAATGTTCTTTAATTGTAGTTTTGAAGGTTATTTTTTGTGATTTGATTTAAAAAAGACAAAAATATTTGAGGAAGAGCAACTATTCCTGCACTTTTCAAAAAGGCCGACATTTCCTGACCTTTGATCCAAAAACAGATACGATGAGGTCAAGAGGCAGATGGATCATGGGTATCCCAGACTCATCCAGACAAGCTGGCGTGGAGCTTCAAGACGAGTGGACGCCGCTTTTAAGATGCAAGGTAAGAAATACAAATAAAAAATGAGAGTAAACTTGAACAGCAACATCTGAAATATTTGTCATTTTCCTGTTCCAGGTAGCATCTTTCTCCTAAGTGGATCAAAATCCTACCAATACGACTTCAAACGGAAACGGGTGGTGAAAATTATTGCGGGAAACTCCTGGCTAGGATGCTGACTCTCTAAAATCCCATTATAATTATGGTTGTATACTTACAGTGAACATTATGTGTATATATTTGAGCTGCTAAGTATCTGAGCCACTTTGACTGAATACATAGCTAAAAATGTATCTTATCTAAATGTTTGCGTATTTCTGTGTTTTTGTGTCAGAATTATTGTTTGTTTTTTCTTCAAAGACTGTTTCTCATAAACATTGTGATTTAAAGTTGTGGTTTCCAATAAATGAAAAGAGCTCTCTCTTCAGAAGAATGACATTTAAAAGCTTCATGGAGTGCAGGAAAACCACGAGGGAGAAGTTTATTTTTTTTAAATCATGCTTGTAAAACCCTGAAGAGGGTTTAAAATACTTTTGACTCCTTTGTAGCAATGTATGCAACTTTTTTGTACAAACACTTCTGTCTCTGTTTTATTACATATTCTATTAAGTTTCTGACATTATCTGAACGAAGTGTTTGGAAATGTGTGATTATCCAAACTGTTTTCCTTCAGTCTGCTTATGAAATATTCACTCAAATTTTCCATACTCTTGAAAACTTTGGCTTTAGGATAGGAGACATGAAAATGAGAATTTAAAATGATAAGCCAAAAAAAGAACAAATAGTTGAACTAACTTACCACTAAAAAAACAAAGCAACAAAACAAAAATGGATACTTGGAAAACTATGACCGACTGAGAAAATCCAGAGGAATTAAGAAGAATAAAATGATATAATTTAATTTATACCTGGTACTTCCATATTTTGACAAGGAAATACCACAACAAACAGTATGGTAACTACCTACCTGTACAGCTGTGTGGTGTTGTTCATCTTGAAGTGGCTCAACTATTAACATGGTCATAATGCAAATATTTTTTTGCTTTTTTAGTTTGGTTATAGTCAGTTTTATGTTCAGTTTTGAGGATTTTCTTCCTCAGTTAGATTGTCAGTTTGTTGATGTCTGATCATTTTCATCTTTATTCTTCAGTTCTGTCATCAAACTCTTAACTCTTCTACTTGGTGACACAGAAAAAGAATCGGAGCACCAATCAAATAAAGTTTTTCTAAAGGTTTATTTATATTAACCATACGTTTTCTTTTAATGTGTGTAGATTTATACTACTCACATGCCAATCAAGTTACTCTTTTTTATATGTGCCATTAATTCCAAGGATGTCATGTAATACAAGCAGAATATTGACATTGTCCCATATTTGTATTTGAAGGTAATTTTTGGCATAAACCAAATGTGTCCACATAAGTTTGGCCAACAAAGTTCATTTTTGTCTATAAAACTACCCTGTACACAAACTTCAAAGTGTGGCAGTCTTTAAAAAAAAAAAAAACCCAGAGAGAGGGAAGCCTACGATTTGTTGAATGCATGTTGGGATTAAAAAAAAGAAAAAGGAAATTGTGTGAAATTGTACATGCAAGAAATAAAAAAAAACCTCAAAACTGTGAGTCCCTGCTTTTGTCCCTATAAAGGCCTTCTTCTGGTGAGCAATATATATTTTTTCAGCCATTCAGTGTTTAAAATGTTTCTTTTAGTATCTAGAAAAAAGCTACCAGACTTTGTTTAATAATTCTTTTTTTTTTTTTTTTTTGATTTAACAAGTTTAAGATTTGAATCAATGTTGAAACTGCTAACTTGGGCAGCAATTACATTCTACTTTTGTTTTCACATAATACCTGACTAGGATTATTGTAAAAAGGAACACAACTTTGACTTTGACTACACGTTGAAATAGAATCTCTTTACTACATAATAAAAAGGCTTTATTGGACCAGTATGTATGCTGGTTCAAATCATGACATTTTGGTGACATTATTTGTTTGTACCACATTTATGATATCAATTGACAATAAAAGGACAATACGTCTTTACATAGATCGTTCTATCTCACTTTTCATTCAAAATTCTAACACAAATCCTGAAAACTGATAGTATAATAGCATTGTGCAGGTTCAATCGTTTAAAGAAGTTAAGTGAAATATTTTATGGCTTGGTCATAGCTTATTTAATCAGGATGTCAATTATATTTCTAGATAGAAATATAGAAATTACTCTTAAAGACAGTTTCTTTTTTTTTATAACAAATGTTTAAAGGCATAACAAACACTCTATCACGTTTATGTTTTTTTCAATGATGGAACTGTAGGCAGTCCCTTTAAGTTTAAGACAAAGTCAATTATCTTGAGTTTTACCGGTGCAGGTTTTCACCTTCCTTCGATTATCTAAACCTGTAGTCTAGGCCAACATCTTTTTATAGATAATTGTGTTGCTTAGCATCACAACCAGTACTGTTGACCCTGGTTGGTTCAAGTTTACGCACACAGGGATGCAATTTGTTTTTAAATGAGTTTCCACCATCTATTTTTAAACATACTTTCACTCCAGGGATCATAGTTGTAGTTTATCTTGTTTCAAAAGACACAGAACACGTTTTTTGGAAATAATCCTTATTTGCATAGAATTTTTTATTTTCCTATTTCAGAAATTAACGCAAATCTAATGCAAATGTTGCATTTTGGTCAAAAACTTTTTTAAAGCTGTTATTATTATTTTACATTTCTCATATTTTGATATTTCTCATATTACACAAATCATTTCCATCATAGTGTAATAATTGTTTCATGTGGTCAAAGCAGCATGATTCTCCTAATTTTTGTCACTGGCAAGTTGTTATATGTTATTTGAAAGTCATCGTTGATTATTACATCTTAGTTTTAACAAACACATTTTTTAGCACCTTGAAAGCAATATAAAAGCCATATTAAGTCGTTAAAAAAAAAGTTCATTTTTGTTTTCTTTTATTTTGTTAACTGTCCTACTTCTGAACCGGATATCCTGTAGGTACGGTACAGATGAAAAATATTCCCCCTGCCTGTTTCTTCTTTGTAATTCTAATATTTAGCTTTATTAAAAATTATGAATTATATATTAAAGTATATCATATGATATATAACCAATATTTGTTTTAGTTTTAATACGATTGGTAAAGTGTTAGCTTATGAAGAAACGGAATTAATTCCACGACTGCGGCGTAACAAAGGTTCCGCTTTACACGGACGCTTGAAGTGGGAAGCAAACACAAGCAGGTATTTGTTTTAATTCACAACTGTTTAGTTTATTTGTTGTGTACACCCTATTAAACATAGTTTGATTTTCGCAACTCATAACATATTTCCAGCTCAGCCATAACCGTACATTTTGGTGTGTGTTTTTTCCTGTTAGGACGAAGGCTTATCCCTGTCGTTCATGGAATCACTCAACACCTTCGAGTCCGAGATGGAGACAGACGGCCAGGGAAGCTACTCGCTGTTTCCAGCTTTGGAAAGCATTGCAAGCCTGTCTGGAGCTGCGGAGACCCTCGAGAGGTCGGTATTAAATAATAATAGTATTTAATGCACGTCTTCTGTTAACGAATAAAAAAAAAAAACTAAAGCCGAGTGTCTAGCTGTTGAATGTTTAAAATGTTAAATTGACACTTTCTGCTTTTAGTGAACCCACCAATGAAATTGCCGAGAAACCAAACCTCACCTGGCTTGATGCTGCACAGGTACTATCTCTGTATGTTTTCACGTGATAATCCTTTCATTCTTCTTTTTGTTTTTATAAAGTTTTACTGCTTTCTAATGATCCCCCCCCCACACAGATTGTCCTGGAGGAAGCTGGACGTCCCATGCACATAAAAGAAATCAAACAGAGAATCATCGACAGGGGACTTGTTCAGTCGAAGTACATCTATCTTTTTTCATTTTGTTTCAGTATAAAACTAAGACATTTTGTTATCATCAAAACCTGCGACAGACGAGTTTTTACAAATTAAATGTCTCTTTTTCCCTCACTTACAGTGCAAAATCAAGCCTGGAAGCTGTGATGTATCGTGAGGTAAGGATTGGATATGCTATTCAAGTGTTATTTATTTATTTATTTATTTGTTTGTTTTTGTCTTGACACTTCATTAGTTAGAAAAAATTCAGTTCTTTGATGTCTGTTTCTTTACTTGATGCCTTCAAAAACAGACCTTTTTGTAGGAAATCGTCCTTTTTCCACATGTCATATCTCTGTTTCAGACTCAAAAAGGCAGCAGGAGGTTTAAGAGGATTGAAAACAGAAACGGAGTTTTTGCATTACTGGTGAGTTTTCTGTGACACTGCTGTACTTTGATGCTACATTGGCTGTGTGGTTGAGCTTTTTATATTTTATATTTATTTTTTCTATGTTAGACTGATGAAGAGCGACAGCAGGCTCTGCAGGCCTTCACTTCCCATGCTTTCCTCGGATCGCCGCAGACGAGTGCCACGTCCAGCTCCGGCTCTGGTGCGTCCGTGAACGCCTATCCGTCACTCTCCGTTTCTTCCGAGCACAAACCCAAGATGAGGAGAGGTCCACGGAAAACCCAGAGCGAGAAGTACAGACTCAAGTACTTGAGGCTGTGCAAAGCGGCGCGGGCCATGATATTTGTAAGAACACGGCATATGAAACATAAAAAATATTTTATTTGAGTTCTTATTTTGTTGCTTTTTCATCCTCAGGAAAATGCAGCTCTCTGCGATGAAGTTGCTCACATTGAGGAGAAGTTCCTGAGAGCAAAGGAGGAACGCAGGTACAGAAATCCTGTCTGTAATCTTTTTTTATTTATTTTTTTTTTAATCAAAACCCCTTCCCCAATTAATTTGTTTTGTTTCAGGTTCTTGTTGAAGACTTTGCTCCAATACCAGTCCGTGCCAGAGGCTGATATGCTCCCGACGCCCAGCTCCAGCTCGCTACCACCTGTGCCGTCCGTGGCGTTATCCTCCGGTCCATCTGGGGCTTCAGGTCTGACCACGGCCCACAGCTTCATAGCGTCTGCAGGAGAGGAAGCACTGCTCAAGAAACCTAAGAAGGAAAGAAAAGAGCGAGGAAGAGAGAATGGAAGAGAAGAAGGTGATGGTTGCTTCAAGCACAGGTCTTTCGGTGGATGAGTCATCTGAAACATTTCTGAAACTGCATTTTTCAGGTCCGAAAAAGATTTCAAAAAAGAGGAAACTGGCAGATGGATCACGGAAGCTGGTGCAGCCCATTCCTCTGGATTCTTCGGGTCGGCCCGTCTTTCCCATCGTCCTCGGAGGTTTGACGGTGTACAGCCTGGGAGAGGTGACCATTTCAGAGATTTCTGTTCATGGGCGGCCATGGTGCAGTGGTAGGGCAGTCGTCTCATGATCGGAAGATGGTGGGTTTGATTCCCTGACCGCCCATGTGTCGAAGTGTCCTTGGGCAAGACACTGAACCCTAAATTGCCTCTGGTGGGAGGTTGGCGCTAGTGTTCGGCAGCAGAGCCACCACCAGAGTGTGAATGTGTGTGTGAATGGGTGAATGGGTCTGTGACTGTGAAGCACTTTGTGCCCTCGAAGGAGGGTAGAAAGCGCTATACAAGTATACGCCATTTACCATTTACCATTTTCATTTATATCTGTCCAAAGTACAATAACAATACCCATGGATAAACTTGTGAACTCCTTCCAGATCATCACAGACAGAGTCTTGTTCCACGATGAGTGCGCCATCTACCCGGTGGGCTTCTGCAGCACTCGCATCTATGCAAGCATGAAAAACCCAGAGCAGCAGTGTCTCTACACGTGCCAGATCAAGGATGGGGGGGCAGGTCCTCAGGTACAGACACTTTCTCTAATGTTCTCAGTCAACTTCCTCTGCTTAACTCTTTGGAACCTAGAGCCTAAAACTCTGTTTCTGTCAACTTTTGAATTTACTCCTGTATTTTCATTTTGAAAGACTACCTGCTTGCTTATCTGGTATAATTTAAATCAGCACAACCTCTCCTATGTGACACTACCTCTATTTTGTCATTTTTTCATGTTGTATTCACACATTAGACATAAAATCATGCAAAAACAGAACATTCCGTTTGTAAAAATGGCATTCATTTTGCTGTGGAAACCCCAAAAATGTGTAATTCAATTCAGTTTTATATCTATAGCCCAATATCACAAAGAAAAATGGCCTCATTGGGCTTCATGAACTGTTTTTACAACATAGAATGAACGTTTTAGATGTAATTTAATAAAAACAACAAGAACAAATTTTGTCAAGAAACTAATGAACATGTTTTTATAAAATGGCAAAAAAAAAAATCAGGTAAAATTCACAGATTTTTTTGGTCAACACATATAACCAGTTTCTGGTGATAGTGGAAAATCATAGACCTCACAGATCCATGATTGATTGATTGATTGTTTATTTAAGACAGGGACAGCATATATTAATAAAACATTTAAAAATGCAAATATATAAGATTATAGTCTTTTAGACTAATTTCCATCTTTAGTCCCTATGGAAAAGGTTGTTCATGATGTGAGATCTGATGATGAAATGATGTGATCTTTATGTGGCTTCAGCTACCACTGACCTCCAAAAAATAAGAATTTCTCTCCTGAGAACACTGCTGTCCTTTTGACATTTATATCATTTGTTTTTCAAAGTAAAAAAAAAAAAATTAAATGACTTTTTCATATTATTATAATTTTCTAAACTATTATAGAGAAACTGATACAATCTTTTTGTTCCCATTAAAGTATTACATCAAAAACAGAACAGACAAGAAGTTTTAAATTCAAAATGTTAAGGTTTCTGACACCAAACTACTTCCTCTCCCCCCTTTATGAGCGTTTAAACTCATTTTTTAAGAGTTCCTCTTCTTGTGTTTTCCCCACCCTGAGATTGAACACTTTTCTTACAAAATGGATTTAAACACTCAGTATGTGTTTGCTTCATTTTTAATTTTTGTAAAATCGGAACATCAAAAATTATTCATTTTACTACAGTAGTTTAAAAATAGATAAATGATAATACATTTTTAGTTTAATTTTTGAAAATGAATGGTTTTTCCTTCAATGTTAAGTCTCACAAAGGTGCGCATGAGAAGCTCCACAAGCGCACAATCGTTCACGAGGGGATAGAACTAGTTTTAGGAGTGAGCAGGAGAGGTCACCGGAGCGTAAGAATAAGAGCACGGAGAAGAGATGTCACCAGTGGAAATGTATTGCCATAGCTCAGTTTTGCAGCTGTTGCTTAAATGTTCATCCTCCGCCTTATTTATTGAAAAAAAGATCATTTTTGTCCAAAAATGACAAATAAATACCATATTATTTCTTAAATTTAATAAAACGTAATTCACAGAATAATCAAACAAGTTTATTCTAGACAGTTTTATCACGCTGATTTTCACAACTGCACGTGTGTTGGTTCTAGAGGGTTAAAGCAATTTAGATAAATAATCGAGATTAAAGTGTTTTAGTTGAGCTTAAATGAAAAAGCCTGAGCTGTTGCAGCTGGGTTTAGAGTGATTGTGATTTGTTTCTTCCTTGTTTTCAACACCTTTAGTTCGAGATCGTGCCTGAAGAAGATCCGCAGAACGCCATCGTGGCGTCCTCCGCTCTGATGTGCCACTCAAACTTACTTAAAATCGTGGCGTCGAACAGGTAACGTTACATTTAGGGTAACGGACTGATGATCAGAGTATGATTGTGTTTTGTCTGACTGAAAGTTTTTGCTTTAAGATCCAGAGGTTGAACCAAACTTTACATGTTTCGTTTCTTAAACGACAGCGATTTCACAGAAAATTAGTAACATTTAATATTTTCAATTTATTCCAATTTTCCCAAGACTGTATTAACAGAACCAGATCAGTTTCACTATTCCTAACATTGTCTGTCTCTCAGCTCCAAGTCTGTTACACCGATTGTGCCGTCGGGCGCAGACTTCTTCGGCTTCTCTCATCCCACCATCCAGAACCTCATCCAGAGTTGTCCCGGAGCGCGCAAATGCAGCAAGTAAATAATTCAGTATATATTTGTGATTTTTCAACTGAATAGCTTGCATGTTTTTTGTTTTTTTTGTTCATTTTCAAGTAACTTTTGTGCATTAGCTATGATTCTGTTGTTCACTCACTTTTTCCGTTTTGTAGCTAGTCCTGTGATGTGATTCATTTGTTTGTGCGATTAACTAATCATGAACTTTAGTTAATTAATTGATTTTAATCGCAATAATTTTAACCCAATAGTTGCTTCTCAAAGCCTCATTTTGAGGTATTTTATTTAAGTTTGTGACACTGCGGTTCAGTAAAAGATCAAAATAAAGCTTAAAGGTGGCTGTCTCAAGTTTTTTTTTTTTTTTTTTTTTTAAATAATAAATGACTTCTGACCTTTACTTTTAAACCACTGATGGGGTAATGTTTTTCAGTCTTGAACGAATAAAAACATGAAAAAAAGAAACGTATAAACCATCAGGTCCAGCATTTTCTAATTTTCCATATGAAAAAAAAAAAAACATTAGTAACACTTTTTTGAGCAATCCAAAAAAGTGTTTAACATAAACTTCTTATTAATGCCATAACTCAAATGTTGATATACCTTATTCCATAGTTTACCACAAAAACAAGACAGTAGTGCTTTTATGGTTTACTTTACCCTTTTTGGCTCAATTTGATCATTTTTAAGATTGGGATAAAGCAGAAAAGAAGTAAAGGAAAGAATCAAAGAAAGGACAAATAAAAGAATTAAACTATTTAGATTTTTTTTATTTTTTAAATAGAAACTACTGCTTCATTATCTGGACAAAACAAGTGATAAGAGGTGAACATTCCCTCTAAAATTATGCTTATGACCATGGGATGAGCAGGATAGAATGCTCCTCCAGGTGTGCTTAACACGGAAGTAAACATCTCGCACAAAAACGAGATTAAAGCAATTAAAAAAAAAAAAATAACGTGCTAAAATATTTGTAATTAATTGTGACTAACGCAATAATTTGATACAGCCCTATCTGTAACTGATGTTTGCTTACTCTTTAGCTACAGGTGGATCCGTTTTGACGTGTGTCGTCCCGGCGACGGCCAGGTGCCTCACAGCCTATCAGAAGACGACGCCTCCGTCAACTTTGAAGCTTTCCTCCGACATCAGAGCTTTGATGGAAACATCAAGACGGAGCACATCTCAGGTGACGTTACCCTTCTTTTATAAGCTTTCTCCTGGACTCTCCTGCACTTTTGCTTGTAGTGTCTCATTTATCTGTGGCACATTCCAGTGCCAAACAGCAAGAATCCATGAGAATACTCTTTTAAAGGGGGATTTGCTTTGCTTTCATTTTATTTATTTATTTTTTTTTTTGAAGAATAGTTGTTCAACTTCCTATTTCTCTTTCCTCAGGCCAGACGTCACAGTCGCCGAGTTTTTCCCATCAGCGCCAGCTCACCTCACCCACCATGAAGCCTTCAACCTCTTATTTCAGCTCCTGAGAGTTCTTCTGAAGTCACTGAGATCACCAACATTCCCCACTGTTTTCCCGTGTAATTCATTCAGATGGAAAAACTGAGACAAAGTTGTATTTCAGAAGCTTCACTCCTGTTTTCATTCTGGATGGTAACAAATGGTTGTTTGGAGTGATAATAAAATAATCTCCTTAACTTTTTTTTATAGAAGAATTCAAGTTTATCTTAGACGAGTGGTCTGCGACCTGAGGCTCCGGAGCCGCATGCGGCTCTTTTCTTCTATTGTGGCTCTTTGGCTTTAAAGAAAACTTCAGACAATAAACAAATTAATTTATGTTGAGATTTTTGACATGTCAGACCTAACTGATTAAAATGATGGTAAAAGGTTTAATCTACTGTCAGCGTGGTTTACAATCAGAGTGACATTATCTTATTGCATTTACATGTATAAATTTCAAAATAATTTGGATTCTACACTGTTTTTATTTACTAGTAAAAGAAAAAAAAGGGTTAAGGAAGACAAGTCAATCATAGAAAATCTCCAGTTTTTTACATTTTTAATTAAAGTGAATCTGCTGTAGCAGGAGGATCTGATTAAACACAGGATATTTTATTTTGAAAGGAACTTGAATGAGCTATTCTCAAAAGGAAAATAATTTAAATGTTGTTGTATATAGAAAAACTCAATTGTAGAGAACATTTCAAAGCTATAGTCTATAAATGAATGGCTTAATGGCCACAAAAACACAAATAAGGTGTATTTTTCTAACGTTGAAGTAAAACTTTGCAGCTCTCACTGAGTTTTGCTCCAGAAGAACCTGGAGCTACAGCTCTTCAACCGGTCAAGGTTGCAGAAGTGATGGCAACAACCACACTTGTTTGTCTTCTAACCCAGTTAGAGAAAACGTGTCAAATGGCTGTTAATCTGTATTTTTCGGTAGAATTTTGAAACAAAAACAGTTTCAAAGTGAGCCAAATTATTATTGAGTCAGAGAAATAACAAAAAGTTCCCTTTGAAAATACTCCAGTGTTTATTTACAAAAGCACCACAGACTGTAAACACAAAACAAACCAAAAAATTTGAATCTGATTTGATGTAAAGCAAAACCTGCATCAGCAATCCACACTAAACCCTCAAACTTTTACATATATGTATTTATTTTACCCGTTTTTCCAAATATTTCTCTTTCCTGCCTCATATTTCTGAATAATAAAAGGAGGTGCGGGTAAAAGGCCCGAGGCGCTGTAGACGGGACAGGCCTTCACGTCACAGGGCCAGTCTCTCCAAGCATAACGAAGAGCAGCCACTGCAGACGGCTGACACAAAGAGGCGTCAAGCCGCACGGTAGACGGACTCCAGGCAACAACCGCCGCCGGGACCCAGCGGGACGAGGAGCCGCACGGAGCCGTGGTCGCAGAGCAGCAGATCTGCATCACAAAGAGAAGAAGAAATAGTGACGTGACGGCAAAAACATTGAAAAAATGTCACAATGAGCGAGTGATTTCTGTCCACGCTGCCACCTTTACCTCAAAGATATCTTTGGAAGGTTTCACAGAAACTGCTTGGTCATAGTTTATTTCAACAAACATGTCAAAGGACCAAATCTGGAAGGGAAACGGTCCCTGAAAGAGCAGCTCTTCTTCATAAGCCACCGCTCTGGCACCCAGAGTCAGCCTGAACGCCACGTCCTGTTTGTTCCTGGGATGGATCCTGGAAACAAAAAGAAAAATCACTTCACTGCAAGTTTTAAAAAATGGATGTTGCAGCATCTATTATGTTCATGTAAATCCAGGTTCTATGCAAAGGATACAAAGAATTGTGCTGAACCGATAATCTATTGTCCTAATGACTTAATACAGTTCAACTTAATAATTTCATACTTTTATTTATGAGCTTCTTTTCAAAATGAGCTTCTGTGGACTTTAAATAAACTCTAAATGGGAGAAATTGCAGGAAAAAGCCGGTAATTGTTCAACTACTTCGACAAAAAGTGACAATTTATTAAATCAATTTTTCTATTTTAAAAACATCTCACTCTTAAATTTGATAAATCCATTCAAATTAAACTGAAAATAAATGAGGGGTATCTTCAATCATGCGTCCCCAATTGTCTCTTTATTTTAATGTTGCTGAGCATAAAGGATTGTGGGATTGATTTTTCATATTTTCTTCAAAAGAGATGTGCAGTGTAATCTATTGTGAAGGATATAATAAAACACCTTCACTTCTAAAATTGAATTTCTTTTTTCAAAGAAGACAATTACTTAATTCCAGATTGACAACCTTTTTATCTGGACCTGCTCAATTAGTCTGCTTTTTAAATTAATTTTGTTGAAAAATAATTCAAAAGTCATGTCTGATCTTTATGTAGCCCCTAAAGGGACAAGAAAGTATGGAGAGAAAATTGTTTCACTCCGATTTGTCACTTGATTTGTAACTCATATATTATGTTTTGTGCGCAAGTATAAAAAAAAAGACAAAATTTAAAGAATATAATTTACACATGCACAAATTAAAATCACAACAGCTTGTAACTAATAACACACAAAAAGCTTAAAAAAAAATACACACAAATCACCTCAAATTACACACGGATTCCATCGTGAGACTGATGCGTTCAAGTACTACTAGATGCTCATAAGAGTTTTCTTATCAGCCGTTTTAAACTTAGATTGTGATTAATATCTGATGAAACTTTCAATGTTCTCACTTTCTTAAACAGATATTACCGATAATTATTATAAAAAAGTCTAAATAAACGTTATTAGGAACACTTATCACTTTAAAACAAATCAACGATGCCTCAGAGCGGGGAAACATTCTGGCAGGGGGAACGTACTTTGGTATAACACCGGCTCCAGCAGGGGGAGGGACTTCCGGCTATAAATATTTGGGAGCCATGATTTTTTTCTCTGTAGCCAGTTTCTTTTGAACCCTAACTCTAACCATAACCCTTTTTCTGGGTCAATGTATTTAAAAAAATGCATTCAAATAGTCACTCCAAAAAATACAAAAAAATTCCACTTAATTTACAAAACAGCAAAAGGTGTATCGGGATATAGCCAGGGAACAGTGTACGTTGTCTACGTTAGGAATTACCGTCCAAGTAAACCTGAGAAAATCTCACATTATTCACAGATTAGATCATTATTGTAAAATGCACTTTTCATTCACAGCTACTGGTATATTTGATCTACAATTCTTTAGAGCTTGAGTCGGCTGAACCGCCTGTCCTTACGTTCCGTAGGGCGACGCCTCATCTGGTAAATCAAGAGTCACAGCCATGAAGGTTTTCTTCATCCTGAAGTTGGGAACAAAGCCCACGTCTGCAGTTTGGTGCCAGCGGATGTCAGGAAAGCCGTCGTCTGTGGCGCTTTTGTTAGAAGTGCACAGCTGCCCTTACAGAAGTAACGTCCATCGTGTGGAGAACAGATACAAAGACAGTCATCTATACGGCCTTTCGAAAAGGACATAATTTTTTTAAATGATATTTTTTAAAGGTCGTTCTTTCTTTTTAGTGCAGAACTTACTTGAACGAATCCAAAGGGGAAGTCGTCCGCTGTCTGTCCCCCCGAGCCGCTGTGAAAAGCCATCCTCCAGTCATCGATCATAGCAGGGAAAGAGCAGTTGTACTTGTCTTTATTGTAGTCTGCATTGGATTCACCTACTGCAAGCATGAAAAACGACAATCTGGTAACCGGTTTCCTGACCAGAACTCTGTTAACATCTAGTTTACCTTGATACCAGATGGCTCCATAAATGGTCAGAGTTTGAAATGGGTGGATCATTGCGTTCCACAGGACAGAACTTTTCTCCTTCGGGCTGGGACAGAGCAACAGTGCAACTGTTACTACACAACACAAACTGCGGTGTTGTCTCCATCAGGCGTTCCCAACCTGTCCTGTAGTCCACACTGCTTCAAGGCTCTCGGCGACGACCAGGCTTCCACGGTCGTGCCTCCCCAGCAGGACTCCACCAGCCCGATGGGGTACTTCAACTTGTCGTACATGTAGCGTCCGAAGAGCCAGCACAAAGCAGAGAACTCTGACAAAATCCCTGCAGGTGAGGCCAGCAGAACCACTCACACAAAAAACAATAACAAGACCACGTTTGCAGTGAATGGGCTCTTTTAAAGTTCAAAACTCAAAGGAATAAATTTAAAAAAATCATCCTACTTGCAGAAGGCACAGACCAAGGAAGCTCCACTTGGATTAGATCAATCAGCTCGCTTTCACTGGAGTTCAACGCTGCCATGAATGTCCTCACATGAGGATATTTAGCAGAAAGAACCAGCTCCTCCGATGCATTAAAAATCTTTAAGAGGGGAAGAAAGACGAATCACCAATAAATACGACTGCCACGATTAGTCGACTAATCGACTATTAAAATAGTTGACAACTATTTTGATATATCAAACAAAATATGCCCCATAGAAAATGAATGAGAACGTCTTCAAATTTCAAAATTTTAAGTAGATTAGCAACAAGCTTCTACATTTATTCATGAGTTATGTTTTAATCTTTTATAGTAATCTATTGATATTTTATAGGTTAATTTAGAGTTTAGCTTCTATTTTAGCAACAAGCTAACGTTGTTACTAATTTTGTTCCTGAGGAATTTAAGGTTATTGAGGTTTAGCTAGAATTTAAGCAATGGGCTAGCTTTTTGGCTAATTTGGCCTCCATTCAGGTTTTTTATGCTAATTTGAGTTTATCTAACAGTTTAGCAACGTGTTAACGTTTTTGAATAAGTTAGTTAAATGTGGAATTTTAGGAAATTTTGGAGTTTAGCTAGTATTTAAGCAACATGCTTTTGGGCTAATTTGGAGTTTAGCTCAGATATAAACAACACACAAAATATCTTAGCAAAACTGGCATGTATTAAGGATGCAATTTTATTACAAAATGTTAAGAAATTTAGGTCAACTTTAGCACTCTTTCAAAGTTCTTTAACAAAATTTTTTGCAAATTTTGCTTTTTAAAATAGCTTTAGCATTTTCAGTAAATCCCTTCAGCAGTTTAAGTCAATTGCATCTCCATTTTCATCAAAAAGCTTCAGCCTCTTCAGCGACTACTTTCTAGTTGAATAAACTATCATCTTCATTGTCTTTATTTTTGGTCAGTTTAAAGCTAATGATGGTTAGGATGCGTGCTTTACATCCACTTTTGCGCATGACCTGATTAGTCGACTAATAGCAAAAATAATCAGTGATTAGTCAGCTATTAAAATAACCGTTGCCTGCTGATAAAACAAAATGTGCAAGAATTTCAATGAACAAAATTACTTGTTTGTTCCTTTAAGGTACAAAATACAAATAAATCACAGCAGGATGTTATATTAAGACCCACTCTGATTAAATTTGTGTTTTTTGATGTTTTTTAACACGTTCTTGTGACATTTTTCTGATGATGGAAGACATGTATTAAGAAAATTAAGCTAAAAGTTGCATTATTTTATTCAAATAGTTTTGAATCTAGCGCAGACAAAGAATACACGGTTTGAGAAAGATTATATTAGTGACAAAAATTCAATCAGCAGCCCACAAGCTGTCTGCTCTATTCTGATGCATCCACTTGTAGACAAATAGATCCATGAATGTCTTTGTTTTCCTCATCTAAGCTGGAATCTAAATCAAAACTGTATGGCTGGATAGCTCAAATGTTGCTCGCCATTTTCTTGCTACAGTAATGTGAGGGGTTGCATGCTAGCGGGAGAGAGTTTAAACTGAGGGATGATGGGAAATCAGAGTAGTCTCACTCCGTGCCCTGCTCACAACTCATAGGTGAATTTCTAATGAACTCCTCCTGCTCTGCAGAAACTTTGTCATGGAAAACTACACAGCATGTTTTTATTTTCTCTAAGAACTGCATCATTATAATGATGGAAACACTTTAATTTAAGCCCTTAAACACACGAGGCATCTCCAGCGACGCTTAAGCACAAAATCTTTAACATACTGTAAGTTTTCAACCGTTTAAATTATCATTCCAGTAGATTCTAAAGGAAAAAAGTGGTGTGAGTTTCTGTAAATCAAAGAACATAGGCACATTAAAGTGCAGAAGACAGAGTTAAAGTACCTGAGACGTCTTGAAGTACATGTTGCTCTGGCCTCCACACAGCCAGACGTCTCCAAAAAGCACATCGGTCAGAACAGCTGTGCTGAACTGAGTGCTTGCAGTGACTGCAGTCACATTGTAAGTACCGCCAGCGTCGACGGGATCCAACAGAACCTGCCAAATACCTATAAAAGAGGCAGAGAATTGATTTCAGAAACCTTCGCAAATTTGTGCTTTTTCTGGAGCTACTTTTTAGAAGCCAACTTTATAATAATGCAAATACAAACTGTTTTTCTTTTTTTTTTTTTTCACTCTTGAAAACTTTACGACAGAAAGGTCTCTTGTGTAATGCAGGATCACATGTTATTTACAACTGGGAAAGATCCTTTCATCTCTTTATGGTTACGACCTAAAGAGGTGCTCAGAATCCCCCTTGGCGGGATCGCTCACGCGCTGCCACGCTGCAGTAAATGATCAACCAATCACAGAGAAAAACACTATTTATCCTTTCTTTTCAAATGTTTAAGCAAATTAAAACTATATATCAGATTTGCATCTCAGTTAGCTAAAAATGTATAAAATTTAGGGCCGGATAAAGGGATCCAAACCAAAATGAAAAAAAAAAAAAAAGAGATTAAAATACTAAAAACCGATTGAACATTTATTTTTTTGTAAGTGACCATGGGATAATACCTGACAAAGTGTTTTACCGCACACAGTTGAAGCGTGAGGCAAAGCGAAAAACTGCTGCTCCGCCAGGTGTAATTAATTTGCCTTAAAGGATATTAATGTGTTACTTATTTTTTAATTAATGGCATGCGTTAATGTTCACAGCTCTAATAAAAATATCAAAAAGAAATGTAAAATCTATTAAATTAACTTCATATAATGTTGTGCTTTATGTGCTGCATCAGGAAAATTCCAGATAATAATAATACCTAAAAACCAACAAAAAAATAGCCAAAAAATAATATAAACTTGGGCATAAAGGTTATAAAACTAGCTATTTAAGTATTGTATTTTACAATAATATACAGAAATATTCAGCATGTGTCATATTTTTACAGTAATGTAATTTTGGTACAACATCTCTGATTAGAAACGTTTAAAAACAGATTTTGAAATATAGAATTTATATTTTCGGTTAGCCAACAAGAAAACACACAATTAGAATAGAATAGAATAGAATAGAATAGAATAGAATAGAATAGAATAGAATAGAATAGAATAGAAATACTTTATTCATCCCAGGCTGGGAAATTAGGCTGTTACAGCATTAGGTGTATGCAGAATATATTGACATATTTAGAAAGAAAGTGATATCTACAAAAGATAAGAAAAAAAATATATATATATATATAAATAAAAGAAAAAAACTATAAAAATTATAACCATAAAAGCTTTTTTTCTTAATTAAGAGTAAACGAATATTCATGAAGAGTGAATGGCAGAAAAATACTAGAGTCACGTGTTCTACCTTGAGTCGAGGTGCTGCACGCGCGTCTCTGTTTGACTGGACCGAACAGGAAGACGGTGACCTTTGACCCAGAGGGAGCGTATCCCCACAGCACGGCTCTCTGCGGGGCTTTCTGCAGCACCATGTGGTCTCCATAGTAGGAGGCAAAGCGAAGGCTCCCATCTGTCCAAAGACAGTTTCATTCTTTCTAATGGATTTTGTTCCAAAGCCGAAAGAAAAAGGCTTATTAAGCTAGTTTAAACGCACGCGGGATGATAATCGGACGAACTCACCGCAGCTGTGCAGAGCAGCGAGGAGGAGGACAAACGCTCTGATTGCAGACATGAAGACACTCAACTAGAAACTAGTTGTTTATCACGGCACCTGATCGTCCTCACACACCCATAAAAGCAGGACTTTGAACAGGAGTATGACGGGCCATACAAGACATTATTTATTCTGAACCTTTCACATTCATACATTCTTGCTCTTACATTCATACATTCTTGCTCTCACATTCATATATACTCTCTTACGCATACATACATTCTCACTTGCGCATGCATATATTCTCTCTTTCGCATACATACATTCTCACTTGCGCACATACATTCATATATACTCTCTTACGCTTACATACATTCTCACTTGCGCATGCATATATTCTCTCTTGCGCATACATATATACTCTCTTTCGCATACATATATTCTCACTTGCGCGCATACATATATACTCTCTTTCGCATACATACATTCTCACTTGCGCATACATATATTCTCACTTGCGCATTCATATATTCTCTCTCTCACATGCATATATTTCCTCTCTCACATGCATATATATTACCTTACACATACATACATTCTCACTCTCACATATGTAAACACACTCCCTTATACACATAAATATACTCACCCATATTTGAAATGTATATCAATATTTTAAAAAGGAATATATCAATATTTTAAAAAGAATATATGTATGTGAAAGACAAGTGTATATGTATGTGAGAGGAAAAGTATATATGTGTGTGTGAGAGAGTTTGCATGAAACGGAAGGTACTTTGGATGAAAAGGAAGGCAGATGATTTCTCGTGCTCTGATTGGACAAGAGGCCGCACCGAGAGACTCCCATTTTGATCAGACGCTACAATGAATAAACAAGAAGCTGCCGCGGCCCGCGGGTGTCCTGGAGCAAGCCATCGTGTGAAAAGTCTATCTGCTTCTTTAGAGGAACGAGTGACAGGCTTAAATATCAATAATGTTAGTAGTAGCGCGACCGAAAACGAATCAAGAGAACTTTTCAGAGGAACCCGCAAATCAACCATCCTGGACTGTTACTCCGCGCCCCAACACCGGAGGGTTCGCGGGGGACACGCAGACGCTTCGAGGACCGACCGAAAACGAAACGAGAGAACTTTTCAGAGGAACCGCATCAACAACCTGGACTTTTACTCCGCGCCCCAACACCGGAGGGTTCGCGGCAGACACGCAGACGCTTCGACAGCTGCGGTGCCTCACCGAGGAAAAGGTAAGCTAAAGACCGAACGAGACTCTTATTATAACGTGCAAGTTTTAGTGCGCTCTGCTCCGTCCAAAGGGAGGAAACGTTAGCTAGCTAAAGATTGTTTAGAAAAAAAAAACAACAAACTCAAATTAGCATCAAGTGTCCTGCTACAGTGGAGAGAACGTTCGTTCAAAATGCTAGCGATGTTAGCTAACGTTGAGTTCTGTTTACACAACGCCGGGCCGAATTTAGCCTTTGTTTTATAGTTTTGGATGCGATCTGAGCGAATGGTTAATTCCATACGCCTCCTAACAACAGAAGCTAACAGAACCTCCGCCTACCTCACTGGAAAACAAAGAGGATTTACATGAATGTGATGCAATTTTCATTCAATGTGAACGTAAAATATATTTCTATTATGCTAGCGCGAGGTATGTGCACGCGGGGGGTGGGGGGCGGTCCGCTGTACACACGTGTCCCGAACCGTGGCCTCGGATCCGTACGGACCTTACACCCCTATTAAGCAGTCTACTAACAAATTTAGATGGTGTTTACAACCAGCCAAAAATAAATAAATAATAAGCAAATTATCTAACAATCAGCAAGGTAACTGTTTTCTTCTATGAATCTGGGCCGTGGTCAGTATGTAGGCCAACAGAAAAGTGTAACAATCACAGCCTTAATGTAAACATTTAAAAATGTCTCCAGAAAACCACACATAGTCAAAATTTAAATAATTCATATCTGTTATCTGATCACCTCACAGAAAAAAATAAAATATAAAATATTTTAAAGGTTCAACCAATAAATGGTTACGTTCTATTTGGGTCTTGACCGGTCAGATTGACCCTTTCAAGGTGAATAGTTACTTCCAGTGGTCACATTTAGAATGTCAAATATGATAACTGAACGCTGTTTGACACCACAGTACGTAAATAATTAAAGGTAACCTTACCAATTTCAACAAAGATTTGTACAATGTCATATTTTAATTTCCTTTCTTAGGTTGTTCACAATCTAAATAAATGTTTGATATCCTCCAATATTGGATGTTTTATTGTCAATATTAATCTTTCATTTAAGCAGATATTATTCTAACGGGTTCCATTTTAGCTTATGTTTTTTCCACATACTTTAAGTATGTCAAGTTCCATCAGGTTCTGTTTTTTTTTTTTCTTTCTTAAAGGTAACCAGCTCAGTTTGAGTAGACTGGGAACAATGCCCCCGCTCTACAGTCACACCGGACTGTGGGGCTCACAGAAGAAGAGAGGGCACAGAGAGCACTTCAGTCCATGGTCCTGGGGTGGCAAGATCAGATGGGGTGCACTGGAAAGCATGCATCGCTACGGCATGGGAGAAATGAACCCGGAAGACTTCCATACACCACATTTCCGAAAGAGGATTCAGCGCTGGACTCTTCTCTATTCTCTCCAGAAAAAATCCTGGTTAGTTTCTTTCCCTCCACTCAGTAATGTGCTTAAATTCCGCAGGTCATATGTTCTGATCTGAGGTTGAACAAACATACAAATTACCACGGTCATGCTCCATAAAAACAAACGAAAAAAAAAAAAAAAGATTAGTGGTCCTGCTAGAAAACGTGAAAAAAGAATAAGTATGGGAAGTCTAAGGCTACCATTAAAGGGCCATACCTTGAAATTTGTACTTTTTGAGGTTTTAAATGGAATATACTGGTCATTCCTCTCTTTATAGAACCCCAAAATGGTATTTTGATCCGTTCATGCATGTAAGAGTAATCTTCTAAAAACCTGCACTCTCTGCAGCAGCCCCTCCCATACCCACAAAAACAAGCGGTGGAATTGTGCTGACGTCAGAACGATACAAACCAGAACGATTCCCTCCCGGAAAAATCTTTGCAGCAAGCTCCGCCCTTAGACTACAAATGACACACACCTACTTTCTGTGGTGCCAAAGTAGCAGCACAGATGTACCAGGAACCGCTCTCAGACCCATTTTTCAAGGTGGTCTCTGTTCATTTCAAATCAGACTGAACTTCTGTTTGTTCTGAGATTCCTCAGTCTGAACACAAAACTAAGCGAGAGCAGAACACCTGAAACCAAAACGGCCGACAGTCAGATGACGTAAACACATTAGAAATCAGGCGCAGACACATGTAGATTATTGTAGAGAATCATGTTAGCCAAAAGGAAATAATTGGTCCCATTGTTTTTACCTGTTAAAAAGTTTATTTTAACACCACTAGAAAACATTGTACTCATTTTTCTGTATGTAATTTTCTGTAGCACGCCCCAGGGGACCTGCAGTGATAATTTTAAAGCTCTACTTTATTTCCAACAGAATTCTCTTAAAAAGAATGCCATAACACCACGATGAGACACAGCGACTTATTAAAATGTGGTCAGATTACAAAATGGCTTATTTCATAAATAATTATTTTTTTTAATGTTTAAAAGGTAATATTTGGTCACAGATATGGATATAGTTTATTCTGAAAGGTTTAAGAAAATCATGGTATTGCCCCTTTAAATTTGAACAATCTACAAGGTCAGCCTAATTATTCACTATTAAGAATAAACTCACTCACATCTTCCTGAAATGTTTATAGAAGTTCTCCTTTATCAGCTGACGGCAATAATTAACTTTTTAAAAGCCACATTGTTTTTTTTCCAGCTTTGTTTGTGTATTTGTAGCAAAGTAGTGAGCTGGCATTTCGCTCTATCCAGCGCAGCGTCCAACTTTGAGTGTCCCAACAAGCCAACATAGCGACTCTAGTTTGTATAAGTCATTAAATGAATCCTTTGAGTAGCCTACTTTGACAATTCTAGAGTTTTGCGTGATTAGCAACTCTCAAGATTGTAGCCTAACCAGGCTAGTATAGATTTCTTTTACTGTCTCTAGTAGTAGCCATAGTGTTTATACACTCCCTTTTCATATGAAAGTAATATAAATATTTCATATTTATGTTTTGCCATGTTATATTTGTGTTTAGGATTGACAATGACAAGACAGTATTGCTGACTTAAATTGTACAGTTTTTGCTATGTGATATAAATTTTAAAAGACCAAATTGAGTTTTTAAAATTTTTTTATTTTTTTACTTTTCAATTTGAAATGGTTCTCAGGTTAGAATTTCTGATGGCATGTGGCAACAGGCTGGTTATCCCTAAATTTGTGGCAGGGCAGGACCTGAATGCAATCCTAATAGAAAGAATATTCAAATCCAAAGCTTTGTCAAAGGTATTAATGTGGTCAATATGAATTTATTTCAGCTTTAGTGCTTGATTGCACTTCAAAGTGACCATACCCATTATTTTCTTAAGTCTTTCAGAGTAAACTCTATCCATATATATGATCACATATTACATTTGGAAGACTAAAAAATACAACATATAAAATATTAGTTATATTTTAATTAGGTTTTTCCTACCTGGAAGTAAATCAACTAGATTCCCGAAGCTACGCCTGTGTTGTGTATTGTGTTCAACAGCGTTCAGGTGTCACTGTCAGCTTTGCCTGTCTAGATTATTAAACCGGAAGTCACATTTCATATTTACAGCTGCCATATTTGTCTGATGTCTGACATCACTGTGAAAAAGTTCCATTAGTAAACCAATTTGACTTTGACAATTTGCTTTGACTTCTACAAATCAACAATTTTTTAAAAATTGAATCTTCATTACATTAAAAAAAAATACAACAATAGACCTCCTTTCCCTAACTGGAAGGTTTCTTGTTTTTTAAAAGTCAAATAAGTCAAATAAATAAATTTTAAATAATAAATTTAAATTAATTTTAATACACTTATTTAAATGATTTTTTTAAATAAATGAAATATTTTATTATTAATTGTCTTAACTATGTTAGACTATTTAGGCAGTTTACTTTATTCATTATTATCTTATTTTAACAAGTACAGTGTCTAATCTGAAAAAAAAAAAACAATTGGATATTACTATTTTGCAATTGGGGAAAAAAGCTCTAAAGAAACACTGCAGTCACTGTGTTTATTATAAAACAAATTACTTTTATTTTTTCTGTAATACTGCTACATCACTGTAATAGTAAAATAAGTAAATGCACCAATGATCATTTTCGTTTGATGAAGTGATACGCTTTGTTTCTGCAGGAGCAATTCCAAAACATTTTGGAGATCAGACACGGAAACAAAGGGATCACCTGAACATCTTGACAAAGAAGCTCCAAGACCATCTGGAATCTGAGGACCTCTGTCTGATGTGAAAGCATCATCTGCACATTTATGTGACCACCATCCTGTTTTGTTTTAAACCTGTAGATCCGGCTGGCTGGCCTTCACTTCTTTCTGATTTATTCAGGACTGATGTAGTAGCAGAGATAATTTAGATTAGTTCTGATTTTACTTTCCCTTAAAAAGAAGATTGTAGAGGCTTTTAGCATCACTATCTTCAAGGAATGGGGAAAACATAAAGCCGACTTGGCTTTATGTCTTTGTAAATTAAAAAATCCAGAAAGAACATACAGTCCCTTGTGAAAGTATTCGGCCTCCTTGAACTTTTCAACCTTTTACCACATTTCAGGCTTCAAAGATATAAAACTTTGATTTTTTGTGAAGAATCAACAAGTGGGACACAATCATGAAGTGGAACAAAATGTATTGTATATTTCAAACTTTTTAACAAATTTAAACTGAAAAATTGGGCGTTTAAAATTATTCAACCCCCTTAAGTTAATATTTCATAGCACCACCTTTTGCTGTGATTACAGCTGTAAGTCGCTTGGGTATGTCTATCAGTTTTGCACATCGAGAGACCGAAATTATTGCCACTTCCTCCTTGCAAAACAGCTGGAACTCAGTGAGGTTGGATGGAGAGCGTTTGTGAACAGCAGATTCTCTCTTCCACAGATTGTCGATTGGATTCAGGTCTGGACTTTGACTTGGCCATTCTAACAACTGGATATGTTTATTTTCTAAGCATTCCATTGTAGATTTTGCTTTCTGTTTTGGATGGGTGTCTTGTTTGGAAGACTGATCTTCGTCCCAGCCTCAGGTCTTTTTGCAGACTCCATGAGGGTTTCTTCCAGAATTCTCCTGTATTTGGCTTCATCTGTCTTCTCATCAATGTGAACCATCTTCCCTGTCCCTGCTGAAGAAAAACGGGCCCAAACCATGATGCTGCCACCACCGTGTTTGGCATTGGGGATGGTGTGTTCAGGTGATGAGCTGTGTAGCTTTTACACCAAACTTAAAGTTTTGCATTGTTACCTAAAAGTTGGACTTTGGTTTCATCTGACCAGAGCACCTTCTTCCACATGTTTGGTGCCTACCAGGTGGCTTGTGGGTAACTTTAAACCACTCTTTTTAAGAAATGGCTTTCTTCTTGCTACTCTTCTATAAAGGCCAGATTTGTGCAGAATACAACTGATTTTTGTGGAAAGACTCTCCCAGCTCAGCTGTAGATCTCTGCAGTTCATCCAAAGTGATCGTGGGTCTCTTGGCTGTATCTCTGACCAGTCTTCTCCTTGTTCGAGCTGAAAGTTTAGACGGATGGCCCGATCTTTGTGGATTTGAAGTGGTCTGATCTTCCTTCCATTTCAATATTACCACTTGCACAGTGCTCCTTGGGATGTTTATAGCTTGGGAAATCTTTTTGTCTCCAAATCCAGCTTTAAACGTCTCCACAACAGTATCTGAGACCTGCCTGCTGTGTTCCTTGTTTTTCATGATGCTCTCTGCACTGACTTCTTAAACTGTTACAGAGCAGGTGCATTTATATGGAGGCTTTATTACACACAGATGTATTCTATTTATCATCATTAGTCATTTAGGTCAAGATTGGATCATGAAGAGATCCTCATTGAACATCTGGAAAGAGTTTGCTGCTCTGAAAGTAAAAGGGCTGAATAATTTTGGACGTCCAATTTTTCAGTTTTTCTTTTGTTAAAAAGTTTTAAATATCCAATAAATTTGGTTCCAATTCATGTTTGTGTCCCACTTGTTGATTCTTCACAAAAAATTACAGTTGTATATCTATATGTGTGAAGCCTGAAGTGTGGCAAAAGGTTGAAAAGTTCAAGGCGGCAGAATACTTTCGCAGGGGACTGTATTTTGATGACAGTACAGTGATTGTTAGGGCTTTGGATCGCTGCTCAGGTGGCAATCCGATTCGATTCACGAATCAAACCACGATTCTTACTTTATATTATAATGTTTATTGCTATGTGTATGTCTATTTACTGGATTTATTAAAATTGAATTTAATTGCATTTAATCCTTATTTATACCTTTATTTAAAACAAGAGATCAGAATCAACAAAACTGATTTTAAAAAACCCCACAAAGATTCAGATTGAAAGAAATGCTGTTTGTCATTTTAAACATTTTTTAAAATCTTTGGTCAATCTTCTGTTTAAGTTCGCACTGACATAAAAAGGGAAAAGAAACACTGATGTTTTGGATAATTTAAAAACGAAACCTGAAAATTTTCTCCAGTTTTCTATCCATAAAGTTCAACATTTTACGTTCTAAGCTTTACATATTGGTGCGGAGCCCTTGTGAAAAAAATGTTTATTTACGCAGCAGAATCAGCTGATTCCCGTTTATTACATCCGCCTTTCAGCAGCGTGAGGCTGCTGAATAAGATGGAGTGTCATTAATTACATCAACTGTTGAAGAGTTATCATAACCGAAAGAATGTAAACACTGGAGCTAAAGCTCCGGTGTTGAAGCTAATTTTTTTTTTTCTTACAAGTTATGTCAGTGAGCGGGACTGCAGTCTCAGTTTCTGAAGGAAAAAAAGTTTTTTAAATAAAGAGGATTATATTCATTGTATTATAATGTTTTTGTATTTTTAGTGTTTTGGGAGTCATTTTGAGATGGATACCAAATGTATCAGAATGATGCAAGAAGAAGGGTGACATTGAGGAGATGGCGGAAGAAAATGGTCCAACAAGGAAACAGATTTCCTGGTGGATGTACAAAGAGAGTGAGCAACAAATCAGAAGAACTGGTTTGAACAGGGACCATTGAGCAAAGACAGAAGGGTGGTGTGTCTCCTGGAAAATGATCTGCATAAAATCAAAGAGGGTTTTTGATACAGAGATTGGTGAGTCTTAAAAGAAAAAAAAAACGTTAACAGCCAGTGCTAATCAGAATAATGTTCTCATCATTTCAATAGATCCTGAAATGATCATCTGAGGTTGGTGTCTGCATCTCTTGACCAAATTTAACTGCAGAATGAGCCCATTAGTCATCACAATTCTGTCTAGGATGGAATAAACTCCGGTCTCCAATGGATGCCTGGCTGTAATTAATGCTGGGCTGGCTGCAAATTATTTTGGAGTAAACACCAAGCTGTTACTGTTATTATTGACTTACTTTTACTTATAAATGAATCTTTTAAAAGGTTGTCACAATGGAGATCACTGCCAGTGATGTTTCTTACTAAATTCCTGAGTTTAGAAATGTAAACCTCTATTTAAAATTTGATGCTTAACAACATAAAAGAAAAACTGGATGGCTGGACTGTCATTGTTGCCACTAATTATTAGCCATGTCCCGATCCGATCATGTGATCTGAAATTGGGCCCGATCAGGTGGTTGAAGACTGGATCAAAATCGGGCTCTGTTGTCCGATCAGGATCGGATATTTCATTCATTCTTATTATGATCAGCGCTTTATATTTCAAGTTTGTTATTCCGGATAAATACTCCACTAGAAGTCTGTATGTCAGGAACAGATCACAAAATGTTTTTTTCAGAAAACGCAGCAGAAAACGGCAACAGTTCAAGCAGAGGACTGATGTTAACAGTTCAATAAAGCTAACTATTCAATCACGAATTCAGACTTCCAGGATCAATAACTCTTTTGAAAACACTTTAAACTGACAGCTAGTGTCTCTAAACAACAACGTCTAAAAGCATTTCCACAGAAAAAGACAGAGTCTCATTTCTTTTTAATGTGAAGCTCTTCGTGCTGAAGAGAGATGGCTAAATAGCAGCTGCTAACTGCTACATGCTGGCGCTATGATTTAACTCCTTAGGACCCGAGCTGTACTTTCATATGCCTGTTTTATTTATCTGAAAGAGAAATAAAAGTTAAGAAAATTAACTACTCTGATAATAAAACTGAAAATGGAATGTCTTAAGAACTTAAAAAGAAGCAAATAATCTTAAAAAGAAACAAACAAAAACTAATAAATGAAAATTAATGATATTAGCTAGTCATGAACACGCATAAAATTCATGCTAAAACAAAGTCATAATTTATTTTTAAGAATTCTAAATGAGGACAGGAATCATATTTGGTCAAAACTGTTCAATAGCTCTAAAGATAAAGCTTAAGGTTCCAATGGCATGCTGCAGGACCCCCGTGGCTGCTTCTTGCTGGTTCATGTTAGCGTCTGATAAAAATGGGAGTTTCTCGATGGCAGCCTCTTGTCCAATCAGAGCACAAGAAATCATCTGCCTTCCTTTTCATGCAAAGTACCTTCCGTTTCATGCATACTCTTCTCTCACACACATATATACTTTTCCTCTCACTCACATTTATACATGTCTTTCACATACATATATTCTTTGTGAAATACTGATATACATTTCAAATATGGGTGAGTATATATATGTGTGTACGGGAGTACGTTTACATATGTGAGAGTGAGAATGTATGTATGTGTAAGGTAATATAAATGCATGCGAGAGAGAGAATATATGTATGTGAAAGAAAGTATATATGTATGCGAAAGAAAGTATGTATGTATGCGAAAGAAAGTATGTATGTATGCGAAAGAAAGTATGTATGTATGCGAAAGAAAGTATGTATGTATGCGAAAGAAAGTATGTATGTATGCGAAAGAAAGTATGTATGTATGCGAAAGAAAGTATGTATGTATGCGAAAGAAAGTATGTATGTATGCGAAAGAAAGTATGTATGTATGCGAAAGAAAGTATGTATGTATGCGAAAGAAAGTATGTATGTATGCGAAAGAAAGTATATATGTATGCGAAAGAAAGTATATATGTATGCGAAAGAGAGTATATATGTATGCGTAAGAGAATATATGGATGCGCAAGAGAGTATATATGTATGTGAAAGAGAATATATGTATGCGAAAGAGAGTATATATGAATGTGAGAGCAAGAATATATGAATGTGAAAGGTTCAGAATAAATAATGTCTTGTACGGCCCCTCATACAGGAGCATTATGGAATTTCAAACATTTGTCTTTCAGTGTGCGGTGCTATCGTCGCGTGACGTGTGGGGTTCACCTCACCTTCAAAATAAAAGCACGTTTGTCATTTTTTTATTCTAATTGTGAAAAAACGCTTTCTGTTGGTGAAATCATGTGATACTAACCAAATGTGAAGTTATTTGGACATTGGACATTCAGCTGAAAATTAGGGAACGCCAACAAATGATCAATAGCTTTTAAAATTATAGAACCAATCAGCCTAATTACTCCAAAATAGTAAAACTGACTTAATCCCCACCAGGGACAGCAGTTTAGATTCGCTTTTTTTTTATTTTAGTCTTTTTTTATTGTAAATTTTCACATTTTTCTTTAATAGCTTTTAAGTTGGACACAAAATTATGCAAGAATAGAAAGACTGACTAAGCGGAGAAGTAGATTAGCTTCTGAAGCCTTTTCCAATTTTAGTCAACTTTTTTTAGTGTCAATTTTTGTGTTTTTCTCAATAGTTTTGAAATTATTGGACCAAATTGGTCCCAATCACGTCAGAATAGTAAAACCAACTATGAACTATTTGAGGACAGCAGTTTATATTCACTTTTATTTTTCTATTTTTGTGTTTTTCTTAAACAGTTTTTAAATTATTGGACCCAATCACACCAAAATCACTTAAGAATAGTAAAACTGAAAAGCATCTAAGTGAATCTAAACCCCTGTCCCGATAGTGCTTAGTCAGTTTTACTATTATTTGGTGTGATTATTTCCAATAACTTTAAAGCTATTGATCAAAAACAGCAAAATTCACATTAAAAATGTATTTCATTTGTTGACAGTTCCTAAATATAAATGCAAACATTGACTATTAACCTTCACCTCAGTGTCATACCAGTATTAGCATTTAACAAATTTTTAAATCAATAAATAACTTTTGTTAATGTAATTCCTTGCTTCTCTTCTCTTTCTAATATCACTAGGTCTGGAGCAGTTGTAGTGGAGGTACAGCACTCCACGTCTGAACAGAAGTCTTGAAGCTGAGTGATGGCAACTGAACTTAAACTCGTCCTCCTTGAAAGACTAGTTGCTATGACGCCACCTGGATGAAAACCTTCACCGAAACTCTGATCAGAGGGTTGTAGGTCCCTGCCCTTAGATCACATATGTCAAAGTCAAGGCCCGGGAGACGCCAGGTAATTCTATCCATCCCACCAGATTATTTTATTTTATTGTGACGCGTATGTCTAACTTGTATAATTTTGGCAAAATATATATTTTATGGAGAATAAAATTTTGAAAGTTATTTAAATTGATTTATTCTGGAATAATATTCCTGTCTGTTTTTATTCATGGTTATGTTAAAAAGTTCAGTTTTTAAAGTTTTAAAAGTGTACTTTTTGTGTGTTCAATAAATATTTATCTTGTTTGACCCTCAACCTAACAGTGTTTGGATTTTGGGCTCCTGTGCGATTGAATTTTCCACCCCTGCCTTAGACTCTCCTTCTCTGTCTCGGGAGTGAATCAATCCACTGATTTCAGGTCCCTCTGCATTTGCTTCTCACAGCACTTCTAAAACAATGTGGGCAATTTTTCTAACAGAACCAATAGAGCTGAATCAAAGTACATGCTTTCATGTTCTATAAGAAAGCGAAGCCAGAATTTGTAAAGTCCGCTGTAGTACCGTCTCTTGTTTGTTTTTCTGCAATTAACTGCTAGATGGCTCGGTGGTCATTTTACCTGCACACACCAAAGCTATGCATTTTTATAGATTTTGGGAAGTTGCTTCAATACTGTGATAGATCTGATATGATGTTACTATGTTCATAATAGTAATAGATAAATTCTTCCTGGTTTCAACCAGTATTTTTTCCTGATTCTCCACTGTTTCTCTTCTTCTCTGAGACACAGAGGCCTCCTCTTTCCTGAACTGTCTATAGTGTACTTCCAGCCTTCTTAGAACTCTGTATTTATATGTTTATTTTTTATTTTGCTATTATAAATCCTCAGCCCCTTTTTCTTAAAAAAAGGGGGTTTTACTCTTCATGGTGTTGTTTTGTTTTGCATGTAACCCAGTCCAGTGGATGAAAAGAGCAGGCAGAAGGCAAAAAGGGATTCCAGGATTTATTGTACTATAGTTTAATAAAATATCTGTATGAGATCTGAGCAGAAAGTACTTGACAGGCTTTTAAACATCTAATGGTGATAGGAGAATTGGCTACAGGAGCGTTGGAGGTGTTGACTGTATATAGAGAACTGGACCGAGTGATTGTTCCTCCCAAATGCCCCAAATAGGAAGTACCTGCTGTTTTTCTTGATTGCAAGTTATCCGAGTTATAAACTGACCAATCCGATGCCTCAGTAAAAGCATGTGGTGCCCTCAAACGTTTGACCAATGCTTCAGAGGACTTAAAACAAGCTCACTCATGATTGGTGACAGTATCACGATCCTATTCAAAAAAATGGTGAATGAGCCAGAAGTAAGCTGTTTTCTATGGGTGACATCACACTCGCACAGTCCAGTTCTCTATATAGTGTTAATGGTAGGTGGTGTGACTTGATGAGAAAGACCTAACCAGTAATGTAGGGTATGTCCAAATTCCTTCCCTACTCACTATATGGTGTACCATATAATGCATTCGCCATTTTGTATTGCTGTCCCAGCAACCATTCTAAAATCCAGTGCACTAGAAATTTCCCAAAAGTCTTTGTGAAAGTCTAGTGCGCATCAATGCTCACTACATTAGCAAATATAGACCTCAATTCATTGCGGTCGAAAAATTTTGTGAAAAAAATTGGTTAAAATGTAATTTTTTTACTAAACCATCTACATTTTCATAATCAGAACACAGTGGATCCACAAATAGATGAAGTCAAAAGTTTGTATTGATTAGTTGACTTTGTGAAATTGGTGAAATCATATCAGGTGAAACAAAAGTAGTGAGCATGGTGTACAAATTTCTTTAAAAATCCAGCACACTAGATAGTTCTGCGCTGTATAGTTTTTGAGTAGTTAGGAATTAGAGTGGAATTTCGGACGTAGCCATAATGAGACCCAGCTGCTGTACAAACAAAGAGACACAAGAGGGAGACAAGACAGAAGCAAAGGGGAAAGACAGGGAGCACTTTTCAATAAAGTTTAAAACACATTATTCTTATTTTTTGTCCTTCTGTTATTTTATTGTTCTTTAGCTAAATGTATATCCCAGTTCCATTGTTCCATCATTTTTCAGACTCAACAGACACCTTGCACACATTTTTGCTTTCAGTTATCACCAAACTCACATTTATCAACAAATCAGGACAAACAATAACAGTAAAATTGAAAAAAAAAAAGCATTAAAAATACTTCAAAAATGCCTGAATTTCATGCTCCTGAACATGAATAAGGCTATATCATACAGTGCATTCCCTTTGAGTGATGCCTCAATATAGTTCCTCCACTTCAGGGTCCAAACCAGGGCTGAAATTAGATTACTGACACTGGGCTGAGAAAGCTATCCCTCCTCGAGTGATCCGCTGAATGGGCTGTTCCATCGCATTTTACGGCTACTTCTATGCGCTGAAATGAGACATGCAAATATGTTTGAGATGTCACCCCTGAGCCAAGATTTATGACTGCCATCTAAAACCCCCATAGGTTTCTTAAAAACAGTAACCGTCATCCATCATGTGATAAATTCCTGGCATCACTGCTCACTGTAGGTCACTCATCACCTATTAGATCCACAAGGGCGGCCCGAGCAGCATATATTCAGTCCCACTTCCACATCCTCTGAGACCAAATCAGAGTCTACATGTGCTGCTTTCCCTCATTTATACCAGAAATGATTTGCTGAGAAACAGATTGTTAGATGAAAACATTTTAACTTCTGATTAAGATGTAGACAGACTTTTTTTTTTCCTTTTAAATTATTCTTCCTGACATGGAACCCTTCAGCAATTACATTACATTAGGGATAATGTGACGTTTAGTGAGTTAATGTCTGCTTACCTGCTTCTAATAACTCTCCTGTGTGCAACTGGCCACAGCGATGATCATCACCAGCTTGGAACAGAGACAAGAAACAGTCAGTCTGGCACTCTTTGGAAATCACAAAATGAAAATCTCAGCCAATCGTGTGATAGGAGGTATTTTGTTTGTCTTCATCTGTCCTAAGAGTAATTTCTTTTCAATTATTATGATGATTTACAAGTTTTTCAATTAAATTCTCAGCGTTTTTGCTACTTTTTTATTTTCTGTAAACGGCTTGATTTTTCTTTATCTTGAACATTTTTATAAGGAGAATCTTCAAAACCTCTGATGTGATAAATACTCTGACAGGATAAAAGTCTGCCCGTTTCTGTAATGACAGTGCAGCTGAATGCAGCAGGGATGATTGTTTTGGCATTTGGTAAATGAAACACTTCCCTTCCTGTTTGTTGTGCTGGATGGGTTTCAGGGACAGTCAGGGGTCTGCAACCTGAGGCTCCAGAAGCACAAGCTTCATTCCTCCATTGTTGCTCTTTGGCTTCAAGAAAAATGCAAACTATTTCAATAAAAAAGGGTCTGTAGGGTTCTTTTAGTTAATTAAGTTTTGTCACTCATATTTAGAATTTCAGAAAACTGAGAAAAATAAGGGAGAGGTTGGTTTATTATTTGAATAAGGTTCAAACACATGTATTTTTGTTTTTTTTAATTGTCATTTTTAGATTCAAAAGCAAGAGGAGAAAAAAGATAATGGAAAATGCCATGTTTGAATTGGCATTAAGTAAATCTGCTCCAGCTAATTGGGTTTTATTCATGACCTTGCATTTACGGTTAGCTCAGTGGAGCATTGTTTACGTGAAAATAGAGGACTATATGGAGTTTACAGGATGTTTTTTGGCGCTTCCAAGACTCACTATAAACGATGTTAGGTGCATTGTTTATATTTCTTGCTAAATACTCCAAGATAAAAATGCAGAAATGATTTAACTTGTATTTGTTGTCCGACATAGCAAACTTCAGTGGTAATTTGCTAAGGCTGATGTTATTCGCACTTATTTACGTGTGACCAACTCAAAAGCTGATGACACATATGGTGCTGCCAAGATGCAGATTTCTGCATTGTTTCACGTATTTAAAGTGCATCCGAAGCTAAATGTTGTTACTGGTCGCATGTATTTTGATGTTAAAGTCCCGCTAGCTGTCACGCAGCTAAAGCGTGGAGCGCAGCTGCGGCTGTGATCAGGAACCATTTGGTGCACCCGAATCATAACCTTAACCCTTCCCCTGGGTCTGTGCAGCCAAGAAAAAAAATCAGAACTGGCTTTACGTATTTAGAGAAGTATGTGTGAATACTGCAGTGTTGACATTTTTTTGACTCTAACCGTTTACGCAATTAATCTAATCCAAGCAGATTTTAAAGTGGAGAAAAGCAGCTTTTCCCTGATATACAACACTTTACAGTGCTGAACTGCTAACATAATCAATGTAAATGAGCTGATGTTATTGCAGAGAAATGCAGTTTTGTGCGGTTATGTACCAATTTATGTTACCAATGTGTTGCATACCGGCACAATTTAAAAAGCGATTTTTCTCTGCATCAGAATCACCTGAGTCATGATGAAGACAGAAAGTTTTCTTTGGTATGCTAACACATTTGCAGTGGGTTCACTGTGAGGATGTCAGTGTTCTGGCGCTGCGCTTGCCTTCCTCCACTTTTTGTGCGTGTGACTGAGGTTGTGCACTAATTGAGCACCGGAGAGGTTCACATAGTGGGAGCTGATTAGGCAAATTAGATTTTGCATTATTTATCACAGGGCTGAGCTGCAAAAGATGAAAAGTTTTAAGGCACTTTGAAACTCCTCCAAAACTGAGAAGAGACCAACTGCTGTGCTGGTAGACTTTTTTTTTTTTTTTTTTTTGTGGAACTTCTTTGTAAAGTTAAAATCTTTAACTTAAAAGAGGGGAGTGTTTTTTTCAACGTTGCATTGTGCTGGCTCAGTAGAACTTCTTTAGTTTCTAGAAAAGGAAGCAATTTGTTGATTAATTAACAGAAACACCCTCAAATCATTACAGGGAAAACTCAAACAAACTTGTTACCTGTTACTGGTGAAATGATAGTGAACACTTAGGCAGTTCATGCAGGCAATGATCTGATTCTGGAGTGTGACTCGCCTGCAGTGGATATCTTATCCAGAGTTCCTTCACCCTGCAGCCCTTTAAGTGTTCAACCAGAACTACAACCATCAGATCACATAATCCCCACGAAAGATTTAAGATGCTCTACAGCCTATTGCATGATGTCTATTGACTGGTGTGTTTTTAAATCTCTGACTTTTTCTTCACACACATTTAATTTCCTCACTTTCATTCTTTCTGAATGACTGTTTTAGTTTTACATTTTCAGATGCACTTTATGCACAAAACATTTTTTTTTTCTGGGAAGAAGAAATGCGATATTATGGTTTATTTACTCATTCTTTAGGCTGTAAACACCTGACATGAGCTGGCTGTGATGATGGGGCCCTCATGTTTGGTTGTTCACTTGGTTCTTGTCATGTCTTCTTTACAGGTTTAGTTTTTTTTCCCTGTCACAGTTAAACCTGATTCAAGTCGCTAATTTTCTCCACAGATATCTTCATCTAGTTTATTATATTCAGTGAGAGCCATTCCAATAAAAATGATGTTTTTGGTGTTTTGTTATTTTTACATATTAAAACATGTCCTTTTAGGAGTTTTATCATGATGACCTGCAGAAAATATGTCTTAAAGGGGCCATATAATGATTTTCTTAAGCCTTTCAGAGTGAACTATATCCATATATATGATCATATATTACGTTTGGAACACTTAAAAACAAATTATTTATGAAATATCAGTTATTTTTCGTGAGTTTTTTCCTACCTGGAAGTAAAACAACTTGATTCCTGAAGCTCCGCCTGCTGCTGTGTGTGGCTACTGCCTATTTCATGACATCATCCTAGAGTTTGCAAGCACGGTGGGGTGCTTTGTGACGGTGAGCGCTCCCGAGGAGGCTTCGGACTGCAGTCCGTCCTGCCACTCTGCGTGAAGCTGCCGGACTCAGTAGAACTTTGTCTCCAAGCGGCTTTGGGATGGTGTATGAGCTAGTGAAACTGGCTTTTGAATGCTGCTCTGTGCAGTCCTGAGAATCATTGCAAACAATCACGTGAATTCATTTTATTAACCGAGTCTAGACAAAATAAAGGCTGATGTTATTCCCACGTATTTACCATAAATGTAGATCGCTGCATTGCCCGCATGGACTTTAAGTGCATTCAAGACTAAACGTCTAACTCTAACCCTTTCTTCAGGTCTGTGCGGCCAAAAATAAAGCCACACAGACTTAGAAACTATGAGAGAACAGTCACTTAAATTCAAATAATAATAAAAGCAAACTTAGAAGACTATCTCGCTCAAAGTTGCAGCATTGTCTGTTTACAACGGAACTCGCTACTTCTTCAATGGGCGCTCCCGATATTTAAATCAAATTAACTTTATTTATAAAGTGCTTTAACACAGCCAGACTGCTACAAAGTGCTGTACATTAAAACACCAAGAGCACTAATAGATACAATTTAAGCACAAAACAACTAAAAACCAAGACAGTAAAATCAAAGTAAAATAGAGTAAAAAACAGAACAGAGTTTCAAGGAACATTAAAAGCTTGGCGACAAAAATGGGTTTTAAGCTTAGTTCTAAAAATCTACAGAGACGACACATCACAAATGTTGTTCTGTACATGTCCAAGTGCATGTCAAAAGGATTTTTTCCAATTGAACGTGTGGCGCATGTAAAGGTTTGTTATAATAGGATAAAGTTTTTAGAGCCGATATACACAGTTCACTTTGAACCCAATTTTTGATCCTAGAACATTTTGCACATGTAACTGCAGCCATAGAGCATGAGGGTGAATGACGTCTGCGTCTACCTCCTGCACTGCACCATATCTGTAAGCTGCTCTTAGGGTCATGTTTCTCAATTTCTCCAGAGCTTTCAACAATATCCAAGCATCACTGCTGAAGGGGAAACAGGAGCTGGACAAACAATAACTTTCCTGAGTCGTTGACTTTCTCTCTGACAGCCAACGATTTGTGAGATTGTTCATCTGCGTTGTTTGTTTCTTTTTGTGTGTGTGTGGAAGTTGATGCACATGCAAGAGCATCTCAAAGGACAGTGCTTTCCCCTTTTCTGTTCATGTTGTACACACTTAACCTCAGGCACAACTCCTACCACTGTCAGCACTGTCAACAAACACTGTTAGATGTGTATCAGCAGATGGATAGAATACAGGAGAATCCTCTCTGACATTATGATCTAGTGTGAGGAAAATCTCTTGTTTTTGAACAGTAAAACAGAAGAGCTGGTGCTTTATCTCAGATGACACTCTGCGCCACACGTGCAGGCGAGAATCAAGGCCTCAGTGACAAAGATCACTTTGATATGACCAGAAATGTCAGCCTAAGAGTGTCCAATTCCAGAGCATGATCGCCGGTATCAGGCGTGTTTTCCAACTAACAATACTAACACTGAAGCTCCTTATTGGCTAAGCACACCTGATCCAGGTAATCACAGTAAATAAGACACTTTCTGAAAAGAAACTGCCCTCTGTCCAAAGGTCTAAAGTCACCTCCACCTGCTCAGGACATTGACATTTGTGTCAAAGTGTCCTTGGGCAAGACATTGAACCCCACCTTGCCTCTGGTCTGGTGGAGGGTTGGCGCCAGTGTTCAGAGGCGGAGCTACCACCAGTGTGTGAATGGGTCTGTGACTGTAAAGCTCTTAGGGCCTTCAAGGAAGGTAGAAAAAAGTGCCAAACATGCCCTTACCAAAAATAAGTATGACTTGAGTCTATTTTAGGCATACTTTTTTTAAACTAAACTTAAGATAGTTTACTTTTAGTATACTTTTTATGTACTTATTAGAGATAAACTACAAGTTCATGTTGAGTATGCTTTGTTTAGACTTAGAATGATACTACAAGTTTAAAATAATTTACCCTTACCAAAAATAAGTGTACTTCAAGTATATGTTTGAAAATATTTTATAAAAAAGTAACACCAAGTATACTTAAAAAAGAGTTTACTAGTAGTTTACGAACAAGTATACTTCTTGGTACTAAATTGGCCCACTTTTAGTTTATAAAAAGTATACTTAGAAGTATACTTAAAGTAAACTTTCTGGTATACTACTAATTTACTGGCAATAAACTTCAAGTTTACTTTTAGTTTACTATAGGTAACCTTTCTGGTAAATGACTAGTTTACTTCAACTTTACTTTAAGTTAAGTATACTTTCATAAACTTGAAGTAAACTTGAAGTATACTAACAGTATACCATAAAGGTTATCTTAAGTATACTTTCATAAACTTAAAATAAATTAGTAGTATACCAGTAAGGTTACTTTAAGTATATTTCTGTGTAATTTAATAAAAATATGTTTTCTTGCTTTATATAGTATGCAATTTATAAACTAAAAGTGGGCCAATTTAGTACCAAGAAGTATACATATTAGTAAACTTCCAGTACACTTTTTAAGTATACTTGGTACACTGTAAACCCTGACTTTAGCTGTAATAACAATTTTGACTAATCATTCATTATAATTTTTAGTTTTGTGTCATTACTTAAATAAATTTGTTGTTTGACACATTAAAGATTAGTTTTAAGTGTTACTAATTATACTATGTAGAGATCACTACTGTTCTTTAGTTCCTGCAAGAGTGGGCGGAGCTTATATCAAAACTGTGTTTGATGGAAACTGGCTCTAATTCTGCCCTTTATTAATTAGCAACGTCTTGGTCCTCCTCCTTATAATTCTTTCATCAGCATCAGAATTTGCTTTAAGCTGAGTTTCTCATAGTAAAATTTGATTTATTTATTGTTCATAAAAGTTGCTTTTAAATCCTATTTTTTTCCCCAGAGTTTGAAAGCGCTGGTTGTTAGCCAAAAATGGGCTATAAGTAAGTATTGTTTTTTTTGTTTTTCTTGATGATCAAAATGTAAACATGTTTTCTCCTTTGGGATTTTAAGAAAATTTTGTTGTAGTGACCAAACCATTCCCAACTATCGTCCATCATCATTGTCCAAATCATTTCTGTTTTCATAGGACGTTCTCTGCACTCTGTTTTAAAAAGTTTTGTACAGGTTTTTTAATGTATTAAAATAGTCTGAGTTCATAAGGACTTTGCCACTAAAAGTGAAGATAATTAATCAATGATCAAAATTAAGGATTTTTGTGTCTTTTGCAAGTGTTAGAATATCAGTACAAGGATAGCTTAGTTGGTTAGGTACAGGACTAGCATGCAAGAACCCAGGTTTCGATTCCCACCTGAGTAATGTTACTTTTTGAAAACATAATGTACTTATGATTATAAGTTATGACTACATATTTCATTAAGTAAACTTTGCTAGCATCATTTCCTTTTGACAAATGTATTAACGTACTGTTTTTAAGTTAATTGAACTAAACTTGTCTAGTTTTGGATCTAAAAACTTAAGAAATTTAAGGCAATCTGTTTCAACGCACTGTTTTAGTAAACTCAACTAGTCCGGGCTAAGAGTGTATTTACTTTTGTAAACTTAAGTATTTTTTTAACATGTACTTGAAATATACTTATTTTTGATAAGGGTGTACACTCTGTTTATCATTTAAAGCAGGGGCGGTCAACCCTTGTCCTCAAAAGCCTCAACCCTGCCTGTTTACTAGTTCTAGGAAGGGAAGTGTTTCTCAATCACTCAAGTCAGCTGATCAGCAGAAGGATGGTCGGGAGGACTGGAGAACAGGCAGGGTTGAGGCTCTTGAGCAGCAGGGTGTACCAGCCCTGCTGTAAAGGCTCTAAACCTTTGGTTCCAAAAAAGTGTTCACTCTTACCCCCAATGATGTGGGGAACAATGTACATTGGGTAGAGTGCACTACATTCAGCATTCATACTGATGCGATATTAGTTATGATTTTTCTTCCAACAGCCATTCAGTACTTGAAATAGTCTATTAACTAGTATTATGAATGCCCAGAACATGTTTATCTCTGTCTGATTGTTAAGACTGTTCTTAGTACTGAGTTTTCATGGAAATTGTTTAACAATAATCGTGTTGTTTCCATTGGAATTGGACAGGCGAACAACATCCTTGAGCAGACTCTTTTGTGGGTGTATGGAGATAAGCTTACGTGGAGTTAGAAGTGAGGATGGGAGGTAGATGGGGGTCAGGAGAGTTAGATCTCCTTTTATTTCTTTATTTATTGGTGTTTTACAAGAATTTTATTTTATTGTCTTAACTTTTAACTTTTACACTTGTAGTCCCAGGAAACCCTATTTAACTCTTTCTGTAATGCATCTAGGCATTGGACAATAAAGCTTGACTGACTGATTATATTTGGAAAGTTTACATTTTTCTATGAGAATAAGAAGGTCCAATCTTTTCTCATCTTCTTTTGCTTAACACAGAAACCTAGACAAGAACTCTCACAGAAACATATTGAGAATCCCATCTATATATTATCTTAGGACCACTAAATCCAGCTTGATCCCCATTAATCAAGAATGATATTGTTTCATTAAAATGTTTTATTTTTTTCTCTCTGAAGAAGAGCAGCATCACGGTTTCTGATTGGGGAGTGAGCGTTGGAGTAGATCTAACTCCTTTGGAAACATGAGGTGCTTCATGCAAAGTGAGTGTAAATTAGCTGATTTAAGCTGCTGCCGTGCTTTTGATCTTAATAAGGAAGAGCAAGGGAACATGGGAAAACTCTGACACGCATCTAAATCCCTGATGGAAATGTAATCTTTGAGGAAAGTTTGGAGCTAACATGAAAGCAAAGCAAGCAGCAGTGACTTTTATATTTCTGGGACAGCTATTAAGTCATGAAGTACAATAGTACATTATATGAGTCAGTTTAATTGTTTTGTCCTAATATACCTTTACACACTGATATAAACTGTAATCATTTAATTTAAACATCCATAAACCTGTGATGAATGAGATATTATCAAAATGCAACATAAACATGATCCATCAATCAATGTTCTAAATTAGTGTTGCTGGAGCCTATCCAGCTACTGTTGTGACAAATCTGCAAGGTATGTCAAAAAGTTTTCAGTTTGAAAGTTTTTCAGCTCTCCTTTTGTTGTGTTTTATAATTGTCAAAGAAAGAACAAGTTAAGAACAATTGTGGCTTTTATTTTGAATTTTGTTATATTCTTACATTGTATTTTATAATGTTTTATATTCTCGTACTGTATTCTGCAAATGTTAAAACATTTGATCCGTATTTTCTGTCCTGTAATTCATCACCTTTCCACTAGGGGGTGTAGAAGGAATTTTCCAAAACATATTTGGCAGAAGTTTTGCTAATTCTAAAACTGTAATGATGGTAGCTCATATATTGTTATTCATTTTTTAAACTATTTGCTGTATTGAAATAATACAAAATTTGTTTATAATTAACTCTTTATAAAATGGTTTATAATATGGTTTCCCCCCTAAATGTCCATGTAAATATTTAAACTAACATTATTTTGAGTACAAACTTATCATATTACCCATAGTTAGTGCTATCTATAACTCGTGAAAATGATGATTATATATATTTTTATATATAAAATATATAATGTATACTTTAGTGTATATTATATATATTTTTTGTGTGGATTTTAATCAAAGGGGCTATAGAAAACATCATAAAAAAAAGAAAAAAAAAGTTAGTTTTCTGTTGATTTTTTTAGTGTAGTGAGCTCTTCAGGGTTAATTTTTAATTTTAAAGATTTTAAGTAGTATCAAACACATGCAACAACACAAACTGATTGACAACAAATTATTTTGCTGCTCCTTTCATTTTTCTTTCTGGTATTCCTGATAGAAATAATAGAATGCTGCTGCGTATTGTTTAGATCAGTAGGTGGCACTCTTATAACATAAACTCACTGAGCTCATTTTCACTGGTTTTTAGGCTGCATGTGTTTCTCTGAGTCTCCTTTTATGTTCACCTTTCATGAGAGAAGGAAGCTCCAGTATAATAGCAATCATGTTATGATAAGCTTGTGATTTTTGTTGTGTGGCTGTTGTGGAGCAGCTGTGACCAAACACATGAAAAAAATATTTTTCTTGCTTTTTTGTTAACAGAACTGTGATTAAATCTCAATGAAGTCTAAAAAAACAATGAACAGGATGATCTTCTGCACAAACTTATACCACACTCAAATAAAGTATTTACTATGGCAAATAAAAAGGTTTATTAGGGAGCTTCTGCAAGATTTAGAAGCTCTTAAACCTGTTCCTCTAATCTGCTGCGTAAGACTGTAATTCAGCGTGAAATATTGAAGAATGCATATGCTGCTTTATGAGCGTCTTTTTGTAAGTGGATATTTATGGCAAAATCATGACAGCAGTCTTGCATTTCCCTGTTCTTGTGTGGGATACAAACCAGAAAAAAAATTCTGTTTATTTTCTGAAGGAATGGCCATCAGAGAATGTGAACAACCCCTGTGTAATTTAATAAAAGAAAACAGGCCACATTTATAGAGGCCAAACTCACTGCTGTTTCTAAATAAAAACATGCAGAAGTTTGCTAACGTTCCCACATTCTCAAAGGTACAATCCTAGGGAACATGGACTTGCTTATTTTGCAGGCAGAATACTGTCATCTTTAATTCAAAAAGTAAAAAGTTCCCTGGATGGGAACAGACATGTTTATGAGAGTGCGTGTGTTTATTTTGGAGGGTTTTTAGAAAAGCCGTTTTGGTGCTTTATTGCATTTGCCATTTCAGCTGAAGTCTTCCGTGAGATGAGGAAACAGATTCAAATCCAAAAATCAACTTTCATAGACTGTTAGCTGCCATGGCTACTTACTTTTGAGCTAATCCTTTATTTGGAACATGGACAAAACTGCTTGTTTGTATTTGGACTTGGATATTAGCTTTTTTCCTCCTTGGCTTTAAATCAGTCACAGACTAAATGTCTGGTGATCTTAAGTTTTTAAATGCTTAGATCTGTCTTGTACTAGAAGGCTGGGATTGACTCCACGCTATAAGGAGACTAGGTTCTTCTTAGTTTGTAGGATTTTATTAAAGTTCTGCTTTATTTTTTTCTCAATAGAGGACTCATATAATAAAATTTAGCTTAAAATTGCATTTCTGAGAATGTTATATTCAAAACATTGTGATTAATTTGCCCATCTGAGCTGGGATCTGGCTCAAAACTGTACAGCTGGATTCCTACAATAATGCTCCCCATTTCTGTTGTACCTGTAATGTTAGGTCAGAGTTTTGAGGGACTGTAAGCTAGCGGGAGAGGATGTAAACAAAGGGATGGTGGGAAATTAGGAAACTCTATGCCGACAGTCCCACCTGCATCTCCCGCTGCTCTGCAGAAACGCTGTCCTAGAAAACTACACAGGTGTTTTGATTTAAGCTAAAAATAATTAATAAAAAATATTCATAATCAAAAACCACTGGAAACGCTTTGAAAATAGATCAAAAGATGATCAGAGTGGGACTTTATAGGCTTTTCCTGATGGCGTTGTTGCATTTGCCCTCTTCAACGAAGTGAGCTGCTGGTGCAGAGATCCAGCTCCATTCTGGGACGTCCCCCCTGGAAACTGGAATCCATTATGAGCGGTCCTCTTCACCCTCTGCAGGGGACTGTTGGTGCACTGAACTCCTTCAGTCTGAGACTGAAAGGAGGGACCGCTCTTTCACAGATCTTCCATGCCGCCACCTACAGTATTGGGCCCAATCCGAATTCTTCCCTTCTCCCTTTCCCTCCATTTGAAGGGCCAGTTTAAGTGCAAGTGTGTCGGGGAAATGTATTTTTTTTTAAATCCGACCCTCCAAATGGAAGAATAAAAGGTTCTCTATCACGAGACTAAACCCCGTCACGCTGAAAAGCGCTTTTCTTCACGTTTGTGCGCTCAGAAGCACAGAAGTTTACATTTAAATGTAAGTAATGACTTTTTGTAGTAACATGACCTTTTTTTAAGTTATAAAACCGATGTTTTTATATATATTCAAGTTCTGGAAGCTCTGCTACAAAGCTAGTCCGAAATGTCAGAAAAATGAGACAATATTCTTTTATAACTCTCCGTCTGGAGGACTAAATGAAAGGGAAGGGAATAGGGAAGAATTCGGATTGGGCCCTACACTTTAAAAGACTCATAGACGCTGGACTTTCTGTTATTTATTGTATTTTAGCATTATTTATTATCTGTTGTTTTTGAGCTAGAGTATCAAAGCAGTTTCCCTGTCCTGAGATCAATTCCAACTTATGTTATCTTAATGTGGATCAATAGCTTACATGTAATGCACTTTATAGCAGTTTCTGTTATTTGAAATGACTTCAGTGCTTCACTCTGCACAGTGATTTAGATGTTATTAGTTGCCTTAAAGAAAGAAGTCTCGGATTTAAATATAAAACTGTGGCAACTGTAAATTATTCAGTGAGTGAGCATTAAAATGGATGCTTGTTGTTTTCTGAAGATTTGCGATGAGCCAGCCATGCAGCCTCTTACATGGTGACAGCTCTGAACATGTGACGTAATGGCAGCTGAACACGCTGGCACCATGCTGGGATGACCCATTTTTGTCCTTTTCCACAACATTTGGTGAACGGGATGCAGCTTGAGCACGGTAACATCCATCCCACTTCAAAGCACCCTCAATTTGAACAATAGTGATCATAGAAACTCACAGTTCAAACCAGACATTCCGACTGTAGGCTCTTCTGTTCAGGATCTTGTAGAGGTTTTGAAATCCCGACTCCATGAAGTATTGGATTAGGCCTTCAATGCAGGCACAAGCCGACTGCCGCTGATGGCATAAATAGGCGAACTAATGCCTCATTCAGAAATCCCTCACTTATTCAAATAACTGCTGAGACTCTTGCAGTGCAGTTGTACAGTTTAAAGGAAGCTATGAAATGAGCTCATCATTAGTATAATGACAGAATGCTTTCAGACGCTGCGCTGGTCATTCACTTGGTGCTGTGACAAACATCAGCAATTCTGGACAATTTAATGCACCATATCAGTGATATTATACGTCCCTGCGTGAAACTATGTTCTATTTATTGTGTTTATTACAAAGTCAGGAGATTATGACTGTAATTTGTTCTCAGTGGGCCAGTTTTTATTTTTAGTTACTGTATTTTTCAGAGCATAAGTCGCAGTTTTTTGCACAGTTTGATTGGGGGTGAGACTTATATTCAGGAGCAACTTATACAAGAGTTTTTTTTCTTCTTTTAAATAACTAAGTTCAACCACTAGAGGGCACTGTGGATGTATACAGAGGGTGTCTCTGTATTCGTGGAATCCATGAATAAGGGGGACTACTGTATGTAAATAATTTATTATTCTTTGCAGTAAGATTGTGAGGGGTGAAGAAGAATTCAGCTGAAAGAGGATAAAACTTTTGGTTTGGATCTGAGTCAGGAAAAGCACTGATTGGATGCGTGCTGCTGTCGTAAAACCTTTCCACCAATCAATGCATTACACCAGCTCCGCCCTAACGGGTCCATTCCATTTTCTGTGGACCTACGACCAACGGGGGACCAGAAATGATAACAGGCTGTCATAAATCTATCCTGGCGTCACCTACAGTATTAGGCCCAATCCGAATTCTTCTCTTCTCCCGTCCCCTCCATTTGAAGGGGCAGTTTAAGCTAAGCTCTGCCTACCGCGTGTGTTTTCATATGTGTGCGGAGCAGGTGGTGAGCCCCGCCCCACTGGATGTTGAAAAGGAGCAAAGTGCTGTACCCACGCGACAATGTTTTTAGGCATTTGGACTAAAAACCTATTGGTAAAACTGGTAAAAATCGTGACGATGTCTTGGCGGCATCCTTGCATTTCACTGTTGTGCTCATGCGAAGTGCCCCCTGGTGGACTTTGTTGGTATTATTCTATGAAACCGATTCAGGGAAAGAGAGGACCGATAATCGTTCGTGTGTTGAAATATCGCGATAGTTCGCCATACTGATATTTTGTCCCACCTCTAGTCTGGACCGCTCAAAGTCCAACCATGACTCTGTGGCCTCAGCTTGACTATGTAGAGCAGGGGTCTGCAACCTAGGGTGGAGGGAAAGACAGTGGCACGCCAGGGTGTGAAAAGAAAAAGCTATTTTGTCGTCTGTACTTTTAGGATTTGAGAAGAGTGATCATTTCCTCACGTAAGGATCTTTGATCCCCCAAGGCGTCATAAGGAAAGAGTCTGTGACTGTGACCCCGCCCTCTGCTGCTCATGCGCACCGTAAAAAAAAGTTTGGCGAAGTGAAATTAAAAAGCTGTGATAATTCCAGTGTTTTGAAACTGTTGCTGATGAGTGTGGCGATTTGAGCGCGTTTCTGGATGAACCGTTTGCGAGTGCATGAACATAAGAACATGAAGCAAAAGTTTAGAACTGCACAGCTTTTTTTTTCTTTAATCATGTTTTTGTCGTCGCTGACGTTTATGAATTTATGTTTCCATACGGGGATCTTTTGTAGTAGGACTTGCTGGATTGGTTGGTGTTTATTTTTGCGGGTCTTGTTCTTGTTGGAGCGGTTTGGGTCCAGCATGCACCCTCACAGCTGTAATGGACCTGTCACACTCTGGTTCTGGTGGGTGCTGTGGTTGATCCACTGCTGGTTTAAGAGATTCCTGATCTAATGTTGCCTCACAGCAGATTCAAGCTTTAGTCTCTTCTAAAATGATAGTCATTTATTCCAGCATGTATGTGGGGGCAAACAGGGGTTGGTTTTCATTTCTCTTCTTTTTTGTATTTTACGTTCGTTTTAAATTGAAAAGCAGTTGCAACAGATGTATAGAGCTTTTAATAAATAAAGACACATTGATAAGTTTAGTTTGTTGAATAACCAATATCAGATTAAACTCAGATTTACTCTCTGTTCTGCCAAATTGAATATAAAATGTGAACAAATTTTAAAATCAATCTTACATCTGTTCATCATGGCATTTACTGGAGAAAAAAATGAAGAATTATACTTTATTTGTAGAACATTTAAATCACTATAAATAGCAAACTAATGAAAAAGTAAAAATCTTTCATTTTAAATGCAATAAAAGCATCATCACAGAATGGACTAAAAAGTTACCCAGGTCCGGTGTCATAATGTAACAAAAGATAAAAAAGCCAAAATCATACTAATGTTTTGTCTTTATTAACAGATGGGAAGATCTTAGAAATATTGATGGTAATTTGTTCTGATGTATCCATCCTATTACTGTTAGTATGACACACTACAAATGCAGCACTTTTGATTTCAATCAAACACAGTTGCAATATTTCAACTGTTTTCTTTGTGCAATATCATCAAGAAAGCACAACTTTGAACAAATAGATTCAACAAAGGTATTTGACCTACCTGCTGTTTGTGAATTACAATTTTTTCCAGGAATATTGGAAATGTTTTTGTATTTCTTTGTACTAATGTTCACATTATAGTTGGAAGTGGCTGGATAGCTCAGTTGGCTGGGTGTATGACGTTCAGTTTCCAGGCCAATGAGCTAAAATCAAGTGAGGGTCCTCAGACAAGACTCTTCATGCTGCTGCATAACTAGATCTTTAAAAAATTCAGGATTGTATCAGGAAGTGTATTTGACGTAAAGCTCTCTGTATAACCACCTGTGTGATCAGTTAAAGCTGATTGCTGCTGTGATTCCTGACAGGATAAGCCGAAAGGTGAACGACAACAAAGATCGCACAAACGTTGCTGACCCCTGAGTAATAGGCATTTTATGAATATATTATTTTTTTCTTTAAGAAAAAGAGAGAAACCAAACAGTTTTAGTCTGTTGATCATTATAACCTACCACACAACTCCCCATGTTCTAGTGGAAGTAATTCAATTGTCGTTTTGATGATAATTTTGTCTGTTTTGAAAGAAGAAGTTCATGATTTCAACCTTGAAGCACCGAAGCCATTTGTGGAACTGCATTAAATAGTTTGTAAGTGGTGAAAAAAATATAACTTAACAGCAGTTTATTTTAAAGATAAAATAAACAACATTATAGAGACACTTATCTTCAGTCTTAAGGTCAAAGCTACAAATGGGTTGCGAGAAGCGTTTTCACCTTGCAGTGAGAAGTACTGGTGATCAGTTGCAAATTCACTTAGCACCTTTGAATCATCTATTTTTCTTTCAGAGAAGCATGTTTCATAAAACTTTTGGAGTATAACCAAATTCAAACCAAATAGAATTTAAGGAGGTTTTCTTTATTTCATGGCCTGCATTCATGAGGCAGATCGGAGCTCTGCACATGCTCCAATCAGAGTGACACACTGTTGAGGGTTACTGTTCTGAAAAGACCATTGTTTGAGGAGTTGCCATTAGTGGAACCAATTCAAGCTCATGCTATCAGTGACTGATAAGTAGATTAGCGGAGGGGTGGGGGAGCGGGAGCGCGAGTGCTTGCTTAGATAATGCGCCAGCGTCTCTTAGCTGTGTGAACTGCTGAGGCTGATAATGAAAGGCTTTTACAAACCAAAAGGTTCCAAATCAATTTACAGATTTGGGCACATTTAGAAGAGGGCAGTAAAAGCCAAATGGGGCCATTACTGTGGCTGTCTGCGTAAATGAGAACGTGCATTGAGAAAGCCCGACACGGCAATTTCCTGACGCTCTGTAGTAGGCTAGTATATGCCATACAAACACAGAAACATACTTTTTTTTTAGCTACTTAGACACAAAATGCTTTTCTTCATAATTTTGCAACATTTCAAGATGATCTTCAAATATTTTTTTAAAGTGTTTTTCTGTAAAACTTGTAAAAATAAAAAGGAAATAACCCTTATACCAGTGTTTCCCAACCATGGGGCCATGGAGCGCCCTCTAGTGGGCCGCGGAAAGAAATCAGTTCTGAACCTGAGGGCCGCGAGGGCGGCGGGACCTGAATGCAGCCTCCTACCACTTGGTGGCAGTAAGCGTCAGGCCGGGTTCTCACTGGACCCAGAAGTACCGCGAAGCCGAGTGCGCAGCCTCCCCCCCGCTCTGTGGTCTGCAGACCAAATGTGCATACTTCCGCGGCGGTCCACAGGCGCTTCAGCAGGAGTTTTTGTTGTTTTTGCCATCATGCGTGAAAAGTTAATAACCTAAAGATATTACTGCGTGTTTCTGCTAAGAGGAACTCCTCTGCTGCTGTTTTACACCCAAAATCCAGCCCCGCCCACCCGCTCCAAATTCTGCTCACTACGTTGATCTGTGTGTGTCTGTGTGTGTGTGTGCTCGCGCACGCACGTATGTGCGTGTTGTGGTTGTACATTTGTTTACCTGTCTACTGTCTGATACAAAAACATGATCACATTTGTCAGTGGCGGCGTTTTATTGAAAAAAAAAAAATGGTTATATTTTAGAAAGACTGATGTTATTCCCACGTATTTACGTGCGAGCAGCATAGAAAATGATAGAAATTCATATTGAACACATGTAATACATGCAGCCAAGATCTCATTGCTGCAATGTTGCACATATTCTAAGTGTGTCCAAGGCTGGATGTTTTTGTTGGACGCACGTATTTAAAATTAAAATTAAAGTCCCATTAACTGTCCCGCTCCTAAATGTGTAAATTTGTTCTCCACTGACCCATCTCCTGGTGGAGCCGTGAGCTGCAGAGACAGCTGACCTCAGGAACCGTATAATCCTAACCTTAACCCCTTTCCTCTGGGTCTGAGCGACTAAGAACAAAGTTTAGCACTGGCCGCACGGTTTTCCAAAATTACGTGCGAACACACACTTTCTTTTAAAAATAATTCATATATATTTTCTCTTGTATCTTTATGTAACTTCCTGCCAGAATTGATGCAGAACGCTTGCGGCTCGCACTCAAAATAGAGAAGACACCGAAAGGATCCGCTGCACGGCGCGAGCCCTCCACGGAGGCCCGCTCCGCGCCTGGTGTGAACGCCACCAAAGGTTAACATGGGCGCTGAATAGAGGCGGCCTCTGTTCTGCATCCAGTGTGAACCCGGCGTCAGTAACGTGTTGTGGCATGAGCCAATAGTATCAGCCCCTCATCATATTTTCTTTATACCAGGGCTCTTTGCCTCAGTTCATGTCTAGTTTTTTTTTTTTTTTTAAAACAGACTGTTGTTGTTAATTTGTCACAGATTTGGAGAGAGATATATAGTATGAAATTAAAACTTATAATTTGTCAAGTTCATCAGCAGGTTATAAGGTAATCTTTAAATTAACATTTTATTTTATTTTATTTTATGTCATTTACAGTTTGTTTCATTTGAAACTTATTTGAAGTGTTCTTGTTTTATTACGACACAATTTTATTTATCAAAATGCCTTATAAATAATTTTGGAATTCTAATTTATGTTGAGGTTGACAACTGTGGTTTACCTGTTCAGAATGAAAATAAAGAAGATATAGAAGATATATATAGATATATAAAGAAGATAAGATCATTTGGTTCAAAGAAAATATTTTACCTTGATAAACCATAAAATGACTCGATTTAATTATCAAATACAAATCAAGCAAGATGTGGATCAATTTACATTAACATGTTTATATTTGAATGGACCTCGAATCACTTTGTACCAGGAAAATTTGGCCCCGGTGTCAAAAAGGTTGGGAACCTCTGCCTTATACTATACTTTTTGGAATATGACGCACACTTCTTTGCAGTTTAGCCAAGAGCGCGACTTTTACGTGATTTCTAAAAACATAAGTATTGGCTCTTCCCCCCTTGCCTCCCTTTCGCTCTTATGCTTGGTTCACACTGGACACGGCAGCACCGCGAAGCGGAGAAGGGAGCACGCAACGTCCGCTCTTTCCTGCAATTTACACCAGATGCATTTTTTTTTCCGCGAAGGTCAACAGGAGCTTCCTCTAGAACTTCTTTTTTTTATTTTTGAGTTTTATTTGTTTTTAGATTTTTTTAAGCTAACTAAAATGAGACAAAATGGGGGGAAAAGTGCATGAAATGAATTATTACATGTTTGAGTGTAGATCTATAAAGGACAAGGGAGAAACAACAAAATGCACCTGTTTAAATTGGCAAAATGTTTAAGTGTTTATTGAATGAATGAATGAATGAATGAATGAATGAATGAATGAATGAATTAATTAATGAATTAATTAAAGAATTAATGAATGAATGATTTATTAGCAGTAAAAACTATAAGTATAACCAATCTTCCACAAAACTAAACGTCATTACTGTTTTTCCTTCTGGGTTCACTAAGTATTTGTGTTCTATAACTAATAAAAACAATTCCTCCCCTTAAGTGTGAAGATCAGATTTGACAGAAGCCAGCCTTTCTCCTTGAATTTCTTCGCAAGTACATAGATCAGTTTCAAAAATCTTTTTAGAAAGTTAAGAAACATTTTAGGTTGGCATATTTTAAAAGTTTTCAAAGCTTTTTTTATGGGCCGTGTGCAAGAGAGGTGTGACAAATCCATGTGATTTGAGGATTGACGCTGTTGCAGCACCAAAGACTTCAGTTATCAGAACAAACCAGTTTATTACTCTTTCATTATTAATATTTCATTGAGAAATATCTTACTGAGAAAAAAAAGGTAAAAACAAAGATTGATAAGCATTAGTAGTTTTTTTTTTTTAATTCATTTATTTTTTTTACTGTATCCTTGGACAAAAACTCTGACCTGAGGCCTCAAAAGTGTCCAGCTGCACTAAAAAATCAAACAGGTTTTACACCGGAACACAGAAACATTAAAAAATATATATTTTAATGTGTACATTTCAGAAGATTGTAAAAAAAAGCAACACATCAAGAGGTTAAATTGACATTTAGACAAAAAAGTAAATAATTCAAGAAGGAATGTTTGTTCCTCAAATGATATAAGCTGCAACAAAAGCAAAATGAAATTAAAATTCACAAAAATGAGATGAAAGTATGCAGTCTTTTATCATCAGCTGGCCGGTTTGGTGTCTCTAACTTTCATTTTTCTTTCAAATTTCATGCAGAAACATTGGAATTCAAAACATGGTTAAAGTTCACTTTCCTGTTAGTAATTAAGCAGCTGCTCCAAACAAAATCATAAAAGGCACAAAGTGTGACAAAAACGTCTGCTAAAGAGCTGCTAAAGTGAGAAAAACAGCTGTCTCTCAGGAAAAGTGCAGCTTACATTGTTACTTCAGCAAAGATGGTCTATTTAAGAAAAATGCTTGATCCGATCAAATAAACATAATCAATAACCTTGGCCCCAATACAATAATGAAGCCAGGGTTCAATCAGGAGCATATTTATTCAGATAAACCTTTATTCAATATGACATGAAGTCAGTTTATGTTTGATTTCTTTCAGTGAAGAAAGGCTTTATACTGATACAGTTTAAGCTTTAAGGCTTTAAGGGTTTACTCTTTCTTTCTGTTTTTTTATGTGCTATCATCTGTCGTGGCTGTAAAAGTGACAAGACATGTTATCCACAGAGCTGCTCACACCTTTAGCAAGTTCAGATTCACATTTGCTGCAACATATAAACAACAAAAACAGGCACGTTTCAAGAATACTTGTGAACATCCACTTTAAAATGCCTACGCCGCGCAAAATCAACTTTATTGAGCTTTTAAGTGAATTGTAATTAGTGCTGTCATGCGAATAATTGTCTTGTTCAGTTAATTAATCGTAATATGTGATTAATTAATCTAATTAATTTATTTTTATCGCAAATATTTTTAACTTTGTGATTTCTGCAAAAAGCCTAATTTTTAGGTATTTTTCTTTAAATTTTTGACACTGGCACAGTAAAAGATCAAAATAACAAAACAGTGCCTTTTTTTTCCTTTTCTGAATCTCTGGACATTCTTCTAAAATCTTGCTATATGAGCACCAGCCCCTCTCAACCCACAAAAACATTGTGATGTCACAAAATGAGAACATCCCCTTCCAAGAAGAGTCTGCTGCAAGGACCGCCCCCAGGCTTAAACACATGATCAGCAAAACACTGTCGTTTAATATGGATTATATTGCCAATATTGCAAAAGTTTGGGAGTTAAAGGATGATGTCATGAAATGGGCGTCATCCACAAGCAGTGAAAGGCGGAGCCTCAGAGATTGAGGCATCTTACTTTCAGGTAGGAACATTTAGCTCACGAAAATAACTAATTTGATCAAAAAATGGTCCTTCAGTGTGCTAAAGGTAGTCTATTATCATATCTATGGATATAGTTTACACTGAAAGGCTTCAGAATAGCATGATATAAGCCCTTGGAGGCAAAAAGGACTAAAAACATGATTCAATTTGTTATTGTTGTGTTAAAGTTATGAACCCTAGATGTGCGGAAGCAGAAGGCCTCAAGACTGACACTAAGGACACAAAAATCTAATATTTTATCAAATCTGTGTTTTTCATGAGTTTTAGTCACTATTTAAATATTGTTCATGTCAACTTAACCATGCATACCTGAGACTTCAAAATAAAACTCACTAATATGTCAGTCAGATGTCTGTATCTGCAATAATAATAATAATTGGAGCTGGCCTTCAAAATCTGGAAGGATCGGGTTTGCTATAATATTAAATGAAGCCTCTGATGATGCGGGAACCTACCTGAAAGAGATAAACAAGGACAACAACACAACACATGGATACGAGGCATCAGTCAACCCCAACACTCTTTCAGACTCACCTTACATGGCTGTCTTTACTGCAAAGTTTTGAAAGACAAACCGGATGCCAACTCAGATCCTTATTTCGTACACCAGTTATTTTTACTTCATTGCGTCTTTAAGGCAGTACTTTGCAAGAGCCAGAGGTCAGCCAGAGAGTTTCTTTTACAATGCGTCTGTATTCATTCTGTGTGGGATCATGGGGTTTATGTGTAAGTGGAGGACGAAGTGATGGGTTGGTTTTACATTTTTTTATTTGCTGTCTTCTTGTTTTTAACTATAATGTTGTGTTGCATAAATAATGTTTTTTTTTAATGAATGAAATTTGAATTATTTTGATTAATCTGTCCCAATTCCACTTATTGTTGCAGATGAACATGCTTTAAAATTAGGATTTTTATGAGCCCTTTATTGTGATATTTAAATATATATATATATATATATATATATATATATATATATATATATATATATATAAAGGGGGGAAAAAAACTATCTGGGATTTTAATGGAGACAGCTGTTTTAATAACACATATCTCCAGATGCTCACATGTGACAGTTTGATAGCTTGCCATCTGGTGTTGTCTTGCTAATAGAGAAAAGTGTCTGTGACTCATTCATTAATTCACCTAAACAAATAAATATTAAAAGATTTTTTTTTAATCAATTTAAGAAAAAAAGCGCTAAACTTGGGCAAACCTTTCATGTGTCTGTTGACATATTGAAAGCATCCTTCTGTACAAGTAAAAGCATCGACCATGTAGGCTCAAACTTTACTATGTCAAAAGTCAATCAACTTTTCTCTACATGGAAAAATCATCAATAATTAACTCAAAATATGTTTTCAACATTTAAGATGGAATTTTCTATCCCCCCTGTCACTGAGCTCCATTTTTAAATCTGCAGAAAGAAAGAACAATGAAGCCGAATTGTTGTCAGTCTGAGACAGACGCCTGTAAAACAGCAAAAGTCTGCTTCTTTATTGGAAATGTCCCGGCTTCAGACGTCTTCAGCACCGAGCTCGCTCTGCTCCTTGTGTTGTCATAACCAGCTGTTGTTGACTGAAGGTTTGTGCCTGAAGGAGAGTGCGCAGACAGCTGCTCTGGTGGCATAGAGAGTGACAAATGGTGACTGCCGGCATCTGTGTCGGTGCATATGCATGCAGCTTCATGCACACGCTCCTCTCAGCAGGACAGGGCTGTCCACACAAAACCAAATGAAAAGCACTCATCTGTATTTAAGACAGTAATTCAATAAGGAATAGAAAGCAAGTCATTCTTTCAGAAAAATACAAAACTGGACAATATTCTAACCTTAAATAATTTTAAAGAATGTAATCAACTGAGATCAATAGAAATATTGTGAAAAAAACTGAGTAAAAGTATTACTAATGTACAAAAACAGACATCTGAATTTGACTAAAATATCCTCTATGGTCTTTTTTAATTAGTCAAGTGGAAAATTTTACTTTGATAGCAAATTTGGCAGCAGCATGTAACAGTTGGAGCCTGCCAGAATAGAAGGAAAATGGGTTAAACCAAGTGGCACAAATGTAGGATTTGCCTTTAGTGCACCGTTAATGTCATAACTAGAGTAAGAAAAAAAAAAAAAAAACACCAGCAGGGTAATGTTATCACCCAACACTCAGATTTAGTAAAAAAAAAAAAAAATCTGCATATCTCACTGACTGTTATAAATTTGATTAGTTTTTCACAGCAAGTCCACACATTATCAGTCATAACAAAAGCTGCTAACAGATTTGGTTAAAAGTGTGTGAAAGCTGCACAATCTCACAACAACGATGAAAATGACAAACTTATTATTATTATTATTATTGCTAAATGTGTTTTATTTAGGGAGTTAAGGGATTGAAACCCCTGTCTATGAGCCAAGGCATCAAGTCAGTACATGCACACCGGGGGTACCTTATTTATGCGGGGCCCAATTATTGTTTAGGTTCCGGGTCGGCAGATCACTTGTGGTCTACTTCCTGCCCTCTGCTGCTGCTGCAGCGGCTTTCACTCGGCAAAATTCAAACCGATCCGTAGAGCTTTGTCTGCACTGCTGAAGCCTGCGCCGGATACCAAACCTGCCTCGAACCTGGACCTTCTCCTTGACCTATTTATGTTTGTCTGAAACCAACATTCTATTGGCCGGCCACAAGTATTCCACCATCAGTACATCACCTGACTTCAAGAACTCCAGCACTCTAACAGACTGCTTCATCGTCCCCATCCCGCCTTTTTCATCCCCTTCAGTTTCGTCTTTTCCACCATACTTTCCCTTGTCCTGTTTACATGTGCTTAATTATTTATTTTTGTGCAATACAATCAATTGTTTTTTCTATCCTTGACTCCTATTTTCATTCAGACACCATGGGCTCCTTCAGATGTACCTTCTCTGATACCGTCAGAGCGGCTTAGCCTTAACAGTGTGAATGTCTGCCGTACAGAATGGCCCACTTTTTTACCTGTGGCTGGTAGTGTTTAAAGGGTAACCAAACCCTAAATCAACTTTTTTTGGCTGTTGACATGTATAAATGGGGCTTTAATAGTACTATCTGTTGGTCATAGACACATTTTTGACAAATTAAAATGGGCTTGTCCTCAAATCACAGTCAAAAACCATCTGTGTGCTGCCCCCTACAGGTTGAAATTAGGTATTGCAGTTGAATCTTGTGATTGGTCAAACCATGTAAGTTTCAGAAGTTTGACATTACGCTCTGCAACTCCAGTAATAATAACTGTCCAGCCCTCAAGCCCCACCCCTCTGACTGGATTTTAAAATTTCAGCTGTGGGTGGAGTCAGCCTCCAACTTCCTGGTTTGGTTACCCTTAATATGTACAGCTGCTGTCCGGAGACGTCTACACATTGACAAGTCAGAGTTGCTGACAACTGGCTATCCGCCCTTTGATTGCCCAGCTGTCGCCTGATTTTGTAATAGTGACATCTCCGCCTGTTCCTGGACTGCCAGCACATGACCTCAGAATGCACTGACCGATGTTACTTTCAGAGAATTATCCAGTCGTATAAATGTTAACTTTTTCTTAAAACCGCTGCGACTGTCACAATTGAGCAGATAGCTGGTTTATTTATTAAGTTTCTTAGTTCAGACAGGAATGAAGCACAGCTAAAAGCCATCAAAGCTAAATTAGAGTCAGACAGGCAGAGGTCAATCATGAGCATGGGGTCATCTGAGAAGAGACTAGAGTTGTCAGAGTGCTGGCGAGGGTCGGGGCAGGCAGCAGGCTTTCAGAAAATAAGCAGGTACACAGAGGATATAGACACGCTCGGTAATCCAGGCAGCAGGGGTGCAAACAATACTTCACACTAAGTGTTCTGTGGGTGATTGGCAAATGAGAAACAGCTGAGCAGTATCCAAGAACTGTGCACTGGGGTGGCTGGGAGATGAAGTGCAGTCAGAACTCTGGAGATGGTTCCTGCCAGTGACCAGAGGGGGAGACAGAGGTCTGTCTCTCTGTAATCAGGGCGTCTCCTGATTACAAATGCTGTCTATTGGGCAGCCATCTGCCGAAGCTGATTTGTAGATTTGAGGGTAAAAATGGGAAGACATTTTTATTCGAGGGGGGGGGGATACATAAAACCTTTTTTCTATTTAAAAACATCATTATGTTGTAAACAAGACAATTTATTGCAAAGACAAAATGTAAATGTAAAATGTTGACAAAAAAAATGAGCAAAACAGTTTTCTACTGATCAAGATATTCCTAATTATTATTACAAGTTTGAACAAGCAGTAAAACTGACAAAAATAATTAAGAAAAAAGCAACAATTTCATATAAATGTAACATTCTACATAAAAAAAGATGAATGTAATCTGAGCAGACCAGATCCATCCAGAGCGACGGGCATGTCGGGGCTGACTATTTTTACTACAATATTTAAGAATGTATACGTTTGGTTGTTATGGACACACATGATGGTGTCTGGGCCATGTGTAGATTTAAAGCTACAAGGTTTAAAGGTTCTAAAATAAGAACACAAGGTGCATCAAGGTGAAAAGTACTGCGCGGTTGGGCATCAAGTGTTGCAAACTGGGTGAATCTGAAAAACAGTGGAACTAATTATATAGATAAACAGAGCGATCAAATGCTTAATTTTTCCATCTTCTTGTGGCACAGGCGTATCCCGAGATGACAGTGCTGAGATTTGTCTGGCTAAAGCTGTGAATGAGCGGTTCAGAGAGCGTAAAACCTCATTTTCACACTCGGGTGGGTCACCATAGAGACCAGGCCTCAACCTCAACGAGATTCTCTGGGACTCCGAAGACGGCCGCACGCTGCAGTTTGTTTCTCCACCCATCGATTGAGGATCTTGATGAAACGGTGATGCAACCCTGAGCTGAAATAAATGTTTTGACACGGTCAGAACATGAAATCAAAGTCCCAGATGAGTTCTCAAGGCTGTATTTATCAAGCTGTATTAGCTGCAGATGCTTGTTGGTTTACATAATAAATAAAAAATATACATAATCACCTGAAATGTTTCTCTGGTTTCAGGCTGAAAGGATTTGTGAAATTTAATCTGAACCATCAAAGCAACATCACGTAACTCCTTGGTTGGTTTTCAGGGAGGCGAATTTTGCTTCAGGCAAGAGTCAGAATTGAACCTCTTTTTTTCAGCTTAATGGATCAGTACACCAAATGTTAACATCGGAAATGATATGTAATACAACTTTGGGGCAGACAGTTATTGCCTGCGTTTAACTGCTTTACGAGCCTGACTAACAAGAACAGAAGGGTGCATCTTGTGAGTTCCAACAAACTCCTGAAGACAGGAACTTTCAGCTAATCATATTAGTAAATTAGGATTTTATTTATTCTAAAGGAACATTTTTCTCTAAATCAATAAAGTGTTAATATCACCAAAAAAGCTGCATCATCAATAAATATGAACAACTCCTCCATTAGCTGATGGTTCATTGATTTATTTCTCATCTCAATCTTTATTGTGAGATTGTGCAGCTTTCACACATTTTTTTACCAAATCTGTTAACAGCTTTTGTGATGACTCCATTTATGCGTGAAAAAATAGTCTAATTTATAACAATCACTGAGAAATGCATACTTTTTTTTTTAACTAAATAAGTGTTGTGTGATGACATTATCCTGCTGGTGTTTTATTATTATTTTTTTCTTACTGTAGTTTGGACATTAATGGTGCACTAAACTCTTGGTTTAACCCATTTCCTTCTATTCTGGTACATTCCAACTGTTGCATGCTGCTGCCAAATATCCTATCAATGTAAAATATTCCACTCGACTAATTAAAACAAGATCATAGTGGTTATATTTGTGAAATTCTTAGAGCACCAAATTTAGAAAGATTTAATATCTTTCAGTTTTTTGCATCTATTGGTCTACAGCGCCTCATTTCCATTGAGCGGTCCAGACCGGACTGGACTTTTAAGTGTTTACTTTACAAAATTGACCCGTTAAGCAGGAGTGACTGGAACGATTTCTTGTCCCCCATTGGTCGTAGATCCATGGAAAAATGGAATGGACCCGTGGGGGCGGAGCTTCTGTTGTCACAGGATGTAACCCATTGATTGGTGGAAACATTTTATGACCAGCGCTTTTCCTGCTCTAGATCCAAACTGAAAGTTTCATCCTCTCTTTATCTGTATTCTTGTTCGCCCTTTGCAACCTTCTTGCAAGGAATAATACATTCTGTACATACAGTACTCTTCCTTATTTACGGGGGGCTGGGGACCAGAGACACACAGAATCCACAAATACGGAAACACCCCCGAAACCCGCGGTCAAAGACTGCTCAGTACCAATCCATACTCATCAAAAACCCTTCCAATTGTACTTTACAAAATATTTATTAAAGAACATTGGAATATTCCTCAACATACAGTTTTTTTTTTCAATTCAGAACAATAAATGGTTTTCTTCATCCATAATAAACTCCTGCTCCAGATTATCATGTTCTTCTGCGGTTTTCTTTTTAATTTTCCGTCTGTTTCTGAGTCAGCTGATGCCACCTCTTTCGCAGTAGTCGCACCGTTTTGACCCAGCTACGTCATCGGTCTGCACCCTGTATGAGCTTTTCATGGTCTAACACTCAATGGAAACGCTCACTTGAACTGCCCGGACCATTCTAAACCGGCGGTCTGCTCCGTATACCGCTCAGTGGAAACGAGGCATCAGAGTCACTAATAAACCCATGTTTTTGGACTATGGGAGGATGCCATAGAAAAACCCACACATGCACTGGGAGAACATGCAAACTCCACACAGAAAGGTCTCCTACTGGTGTTTCTATTTCAGGCCCCCCAGCCAACTTTAACCAGGGGCCTTCTTGCTGTGAGGGAAGAGTGCTAACCACTGCAGCACCGTGCAGCCCTGAAAGGTCATGAGATTTTTTAATTACCAAAATTAAGAACAAAAATGAAAGAAATATGTGTTTCAATTCCAGGAGGTGGCATATTGAACAATTCCAAACAAAGTATGCCTGTAACAGGAGCAGAAACATACATTTTCTTCATTCTACTCTCTTTTATTTCCCTTGCATGTGAGGTCTTGTATTGTTTTAATGTAAATGTTTAATAAATAAATTAAACGTTCAATTTTAATTTTTAACTAAAGTTATGTTTATTAGTAAAAACTTCAATTAATTGTGTAATATAATTACATATTAAAAATATAATTTTGTTGCATTCCTATGAGCTGTTCATCACTCTAAACGACAGGTATCATCAGTTTAATCATTAAAGACTAACAGCAGTTCCGGGGAAGCAGCTTCTATTCGATTTGGGGGCGTAGATGTTATTGATTTAAAACTTCTGATTTTCACTAAGAACAAACTCATTCATCATTTCTTCATCCTCCTTTCCTTTATCTGGGATGAAATGGGGGGCAGGGCTTACAGCCCCACCAGGCGGAGCAAGGTTCTGGTCCTGTTTGATTCCTCTCAATGGGTCCTGCCTCTGTGATCTTTGGCTCCGCCCCTTCTCTGTGGATAGATCTGTGCCTTCAGTCTTCTGGGGGTCATTTAGTGATGAAGTCGGCATTTTGCCGACCTTTCTAAATGTTCAGTTTTCCTTTGTCTGTTGTCTTGTTTATCCTTAAATAGTCTCTTTTTTTTGCATATTGGGGTCAATAAACACATGAAAACATGATGTTACGGTATTAGTTTAAGCACACAATATTGTTGTGATCTAAACAAACATCAGGAAACATTTTCTGTTTAATTCATGCAGAAATCAAAGAAAATCCAGAATGTTGATAACAAGAAGGCCCCAGTTCAAGTCGTGACTGGGGGATCAGAAACACCAACTGAGTCCTTTCTGCATGGAGTTTGCATGTTCTCCCAGCATGCATGGGTTCTCCCCAGTTACTCCGGCTTCCTCCCACCAGCCAAAAACCATGCTTCATGGGTTAATTGGTGACTCTAAATTGCCCCTAGGTGAGAATGTGTGTGTGATTGTGGCCCTGCAACACACTGGCCACCTGTCCAGGGTAAATCCTCCCTTTGCCCATTAGTAGCTGGGTTATAGGCTCCGGTGACATGCATCGAAAGGGACAAAGTGGCCAAGAAAATGAATGGATGGATGGATCAGATAAATATACTGTAAATACATTAAATCAAATAGTAGATTATTAATGTATTTCTAAACAAATGTGTATAAATGTGTTAACGCAACATTGAATTGACAGAATAAAAAAAAAATCAGATTCAAATAGATTCAGGCATTTGAGAATCGAATTGTTTCTGGAAATTATGATCAATACCCAGACCTAGTTTTGGGAGTCCCCAACTTGTGGAGGGGTCTTTAACCAAACATCCATATGCGACGACTTGGGAATGAGAACGTGTTGACACGGAGAAGAAACTGATTGTTCTTATTAGATGTGAACGCAGCATTAGAACTGACGTTCCAATGATTCTGTGAACATGCGGTCTGTGTTTTGTCATTGCTGCAGCTTCTCACTTACCTTTTTCCAATATAACAGATGCTCCAGTGTTTTTGTGTTTGTCTGTTTCTTTTTGTTTGTCTCACGACACATGTTTGACCTTGCAAAGTGTGGTTCTCCTATAGGTTACCATTTAATCCTCCACTTGGATCTGGATTTTCATTTCCACTTTCTTCTCTTTGCTTGCTCGGTGTGAGAATAAAACTGTAAACCCTTTATTCTAATCTGCTGGTCACTTACATAAACCGCTACTGTATTAGAATAAAAGCAATGGAGTGATTTCACTTTGGATTTTAATGATCTAGGGTACTTGAATATGAAAACCTTAATTTAGTTCAATCTGACTTTTCCTTGAAGCTTCTTTGTTGTGAATTGATGCTTTATAAATAAACTTAATTGAATTAAATTTGACTCTGATTGGAGATGGGGCAGACAGGAGGGTTGACTGAAACTTTTTATTAGTTTTAAAAGTAATGCTAAGCTGTTCTGAGCGTGTAGAGAAGCAGGCACCATATTTTCCTGTATTATCCTGGATTGGGTAGAGAGCCATCGCTGGAATGAGGACACACTCAATTATTATCCTTTAACTCAAACAGAAAGATAGTGAAAATAAATGTCATGGCGTCTTTTGTAGACGGATTCCCCGTGAAAAATACAAACACCAAAATATAAGGAAAAAAGAAACAGAATCAAAAAAATTATAGGTTTGCTGATAAGAAGACAGAGCTAAAGAAGAAACTAAAAAAAAAAGTGTCTGTGCGGATGTCAGGAAAAAATGAAAATACAAGTTGACAGAACAAGGTGATGAAGGATGGGACAGTGGAAGAAGAGACAGTGGAGGGAGCTAAAACTGAATTCAACATGACAGAGCTGGAGAGAATAGTCATCGTTATAATTCAGACATTCTCGTGACTCAGGTTGGGAGCTCAGGACAGAAGCAGTAAACAGCTGCAGAGGCGAAGTCGCTGCACACTCCAGTGACATGCGGAGGAGAGCAGAGACAGTACAGACACGGCTTCACACTCCAACTTTGACTTCAACACTGACCATTTATTCTCATCAACGATGTGTTTCTGGAAAATAAATACGTTTCTGTGAAAGGTATAATAGTACCTGATGACTCATTTTCTGCTGTGCAACTCGAGGACTCATCTTTAAAGTCAACTGATTCTTGATTTATGAACTAAAAAAATGTTTACAGTTTAAGTCTGCAAATAATTAAGGGCTTTTCTTTTGTTTGTTTTTTTAAAAATGAATTACCGTATTTTTTGGACTTCTTTGGAAGAAAAGGCATAAAAAAGAAAAAAGAAATTATATTTAGGTCACAGTTTGTGATTTATTAAACAAAATCTGGGAACAATAACAGACAATTCATCTTAAAAGGTAAATTATATTGATAGATAACCATGAAGAACATCATAACAAGTAAACTGTAGATCGCTTTAAATCACTAAATGTGTTGAATTCTTCATCATCTGTGTCACTTTGGAACCATTCCGCTGAGCAGCGTAAGACTTCTGCATTGATGTCAGTAGAAAATACTGATCCACACACCTACAGTGCCCTCTAGTGTTTGCTGTTGATCATTCTTTAAAATGAATCACATACAAGTCGCATCTGGTAATAATGTTATGTTCACACCAGGTGCATTCTGGGGTTCCGCATTCAAAACTTTCACATTTATGCATCGCCAGGGAAGTTTTAAAATCAGTGTTTGGGAGCTTCATGCACATCGTTGAACGAGCTTCAGAAGAGAAACCAGCAGCCTTCTTTCTATACAAGGAAGAACTAACTGTTTGAAAATTGATCATGAAGGAGAAATTAATATCTATAGTTTGTATCCAGCTGGAATTATATGATACCAAGTCTTTCATATATCAGGATAAAGACATGAGCAAAAAAATAGCCTGGAGCGAGATTCATAAGATTTGGAGCGCTTCACATTTAGATCCAAGCTTTAGGATTGTGTAGCGACAGTCCAGTGTGAACACTGTATGTGTTCTTGAGCATGCATCACATAGCCGGTGTGTACATATCATAAATCACAGCTCTGAACAAACTATGCGCAAAAAAAAAAAAAAGCTACTTTTACTCCAAAAAATACGATAGTTCTTTTGAAAGTTTATTGAAAGTTTCCAAATATGTGTGGGGATTTTGATTTGAGATTTAGACTTGAGTTGCCTTAAAGTATCATGTGAAGAGACTTGAGACTTGACAACCAACCTCAAAGACTGGAGTAGAGGTTTGGGACTTGAGAACAATGGCTTATGCTTTTTATCAGCTCCAAGAGTCGGGAACTCAAGGTTATCTGTAAAAATAAAATATATTATTGAACTTAAAGTGCAAAAAACAATTGTCCCCACAAGTTTTTTAAAAGAATCACTGACATTTTGACAAGTTTCAATACTTCAAAACTTGACACTTGACTTGAAATTACAGCTAAAAGACTTGAACTTCCATGCTGAGGCTTTGCAAAAAAGGATTTTGTGCAAAGGAGACTTTATCAGAAAAATCTGCGGCTATTAAGTTAGAGACCATCATGGTGTTCCAGCACACACCTGAGAGTGTGAAATTCCCTCTAAACATTTGACCTCATCTTTAAGAGAGTGATAAGCAGCAGCAGTCACAGCAGAGATCTGAAAACTACCCCAATACAACCCTCCATGCGCTGTATGATGGGGTGCAAAGAATGGAGTCACTGTGTCCCGTTTTCAGTCTTTGGTGCGACTCAATTGCAGAATGGATCCTGTCATGTTAACAAGATGCTGTTGATATGGAGGCCGTCAGCAGAGGGGGTAATTCTTCTTACTCGTTCTTTGGAATGTTGTAGAGGAAACTGAAACTAGTATTTTTTGAGCAATTGTTGTCTTTATCACATGCAAAGAGAAAAAAGACGTCTTGTTATTAATACACGTTTAGAATATGTCGAATAAAAAATAGATTTAAGAAAATAGACAAGTTGAAATTTCATCAAACATGCAATAAGCCTTTCTAATCGCTTGAGATGTTAGCTAGACAGGAAATCATTTTGATTGTACCACACACACATACTCACACACATCTAAGGTACTAGTCTTTGACCACCAGGGGAAATGTTGGGTTCTGGTAACCCGGACAAACAAGGCAGGGACCAAACCTGCAACCTTTTGATCAGATGTCGACCGCTGTACCTCTGCAACACAGCCACTACATCCAGTGTGAATCCCTTTATAGAAAATGATCTAATATGAATCAATTTGATCAGAGTTCTTCATCTACGCAATATTTTCATAATATTTGTGAGGACTAAATGAACCATCATTGTTCCTCTGCTATTGAGCATAAAGAGAGCTTTGCAGCGCCTCTTTAACCAACATTTACTCCAGCTTGGGCAAATATTGCAGGTCTCTGCATCATGTGAACTAATACGAATCAATAAGAAACCTTGAGGACAATCAGCGAGCTTGATTTCTCTTCTGTGGAGAAATCTAAAAAACTTGCTGTTAAATATTGGTGATTGTGAAATTCAACTTTCTGCACATTAGAAAACAACAAAATTCCAACAGATTTATTCTCAATTTAGTGTCACAATATGCATTCTACTGAAGAAGTTCTTTAATCTGGATAAATTATCTAACAACAGTAAAAGTATCTCCTACACAAAACTATCTTTGTCAAAGAAATAAACATACAATTTCACTATTTTTCATTTTTGATACTGTATTAGGATCAGTTTCTTTTTTTTTAATCTTTGTGACTCAAAATAAGACAAATCACCTGTGTAAATTGAATAATTTCAGTCTAATTAGATGACATCTGTGTTTTTGGTAAAGTCACCAAATGTCAATGATTTTGGTGGATTGTTTTTCAACAACGATGTTACAAAATTATAAATGTGCAAATCATAACATCAATAATATGCAGCACAGTTTATGAGCTGTAGGAAAGACAGCAGAATGGAGTCAGACAAAAAGTTCACGTGCACACACTTATATCCACACACACCCATTCAGCTACACAAACTCACATAAAACACACTGCACTGGTCAAATTTCCCTATATTCAGTTGATGCAACACAGTGTCCCACTTGTGATTGAACATAAAACACACTTTTTTTACACACATTTCTATGGAAATTTCTGAAAATTACGACTGATTGTTTCAAAGTGATGCTAATGAGACATGAATTGAATAATTTGATGTCTGGAAAAATGTGGGAATAAATGGATTGAAGGCAAAAATATTACTGTGATTGTCTGAGAAGAAACTGTTTAGCTTTTGGTTCATACTCAACGGATATCAGGATGTAGTGACTGAACAACCCAGAATACATGGAAGTGAGGGAGATCTAAAATCGCACCAAAGCTAAACATTTATAAGGCAGCTGTGGAGCATCAGTCCACCCCTGATCAGAAGATTTTAGGTTTAATTCCACCTTGCCTGCCCTTGTGACGATGTCCTTGGGCAAGACACCTTAACAAAAGCTGTAGTTGTTTTTGAAGTAAAGTAGCATATTACTGTCATTCAGAAAAAAAGTTTTGACATATCTGAAGCCAAAAGTGAACTGAGAAAAACAAACAACACACAGAATTGTTTCAATAGATAATTTACACAATGCTGGACTTATACATTTCTTTTTCTGTGTTTTGTATTTTCTGTGCAGCAAGTCTCAATGTGTCACAAGAGGGTTGTGAATGCACTTAACAGGATACTACACAACTAGAGCATGATTTATTCAAAGATTCAGCACTCCATGCTGTGTAGTGGCATTTTACATTCAATTTATGCATCCTTATATCAGGCGATATCTTTTTCACCTGAACAAAAGCAGTCATTTTTTTCTGACCAAACCAAACATTAGGAAGTCTACTAAATGCAGGAGACAGTCAATTGACCTTTATTTCTATGGACTTTCACATTTACACAAATTTAGCACGAAGTATTTCTCATGTAGAAAAAGAATAACAAAAACCATTCCAATTCCTCAATCCCCTTGATGCATGAAGACCTTCAGCCTCTCCAAATTTCTAATAAAAACAGGTAACAGAAGGTTAGGCGAAGAGAAATCTAAAGGAGAGGCAATCTTAAGAAAGCCGGGTGCATCAGGAGCTGTTTGTGGACGGCAGCAGCATAAACAAACAGAAACTGCAGCCAGGAACAACACAAATAATAAAAATGCTAAAAAACGAAATTTAAATAATGATGTCAATAAATACAAAATAAAATAATTTTTTAAACATGTTTAAATATATATATTTATGAATGTCTACACTGCTCACAAAAATTAAAGGAACACTTTTTTTTATTGGGCCTAGCATGAATTGAATGAAACCTGTCTGATAATTTCCTTGTTGGTTAATCAGCTGATGGCCTCGTTAATCAATTTCAGCTGTATTGGTGTTGATGGAATTAACAACAGGTGCACTTCAGTGGCAACAATTAGAAAACCCTCCAAACAGGACAGCTGTTACATGTGGAGGTCATTTCAAGTTTCTCCCTCTTGATCTTTTTTGGCTGGTTTTCCACTCGTGCTGATTTTATCTTGTGTAATTCTCTCTACGGCAGTATGAGGAGATTCCTTAACCCTACAGAAGTTGCACAGGTTGTCCAACTTCTCCAGGATGGAACATCCACACGTGCTGCAGCAAGAAGGTTTAATGTGTCTCCCAGCACAATCTCCAGAACATGGAGGAGATTTCAGGAGACTGCTGGTTATTCTGGGAGAGCTGGACAGGGTCGTAGAAGGTCCTCAACCCCTCAGCAGGACCCATACCTGCTCCTTTGGGCAAGGAGGAACAGGCTGAGCACTGCTCGTGCCCTACAGAATGACCTCCAGAGGGCCACTGGTGTGAATGTCTCTACCCAAACAATCAGGAACAGACTTCATGAAGGTGGCCTGAGGGCCCCATGTCCTGTAGTGGGCCCTGTGCTCACTGCCCAGCACCGTGGAGCTCCACTGGCATTTGCTCAAGAACACCAGAATTGACAAGTCCGCCACTGGCGCCCTGTACTTTTCACAGACGAGAGCAGGTTCACCCTGAGCACCTGTGATAGACATGAAAGAGTCTGGAGAAGACGAGGAGAACGTTCTGCTGCCTGCAACGAGGTTCAACATGACAGGTTTGGTGGTGGGTCAGTGATGGTCTGGGGAGGCATATCCATGGAGGGACGCACAGACCTCTACTGCCTAGGAAATGGTGCTCTGACTGCCATAAGGTATCCAGATGAAATCCTTGAACCCATTGTCAGACCCTACGTTGGTGCAGTAGGTCCTGGTTTCCTCCTAATGCACCACAATGCCCGGCCTCACGTGGCAAGAGTATGCAGGCAGTACCTGGAGGATGAAGGAATTGAAACAATTGAATGGCCTTCACCATCCCCTGACTTAAACCCAATAGAACATCTCTGGGACATTATGTTTGGGTCCATTAGGCGCTGCCAGGTTGCTCCTCAGACTTTACAACAGCTCAGGGATGCCCTCACACAGATCTGGGAGGAAATGCCACAAGACACCATTCGTCGTCTCATTAAGAGCATGCCGCGACGTTGTCAAGCATGCATACAAGCTCGTGGGGGCCACACAAGATACTGAAAAGCATTTTGAGGTGCAGAAATTAAGTTTTGGAGAAAATAGACTGTCCTGCCACATCTTCATTTCACTCTGATTTTATGGTGTCTACACAATTGCGCCTCTGTAGACTGAAAACTTTTATTTTCATTAAAAGACTTGGTATCCTTTTGTTCCTAAGATACTGCCCTGTCGTTATTTGTATAGATATCCAGCTTCATATTGAGATCTGAAATTTTAGATCTTTAAGTCCATCTCACAAAAAATAGGAGCAAAAACAAAAGTGTTGTGTTTTATTTTTGTTGAGTGTATCAACTAGATATATTGCATTACCTGTGATAATGCTTGTGTGAATTCTGTAAGCTGAATTTGACTGCTGAAGATGCTGAAATTGATGGCTAAAAACACTTAAGCTGAAAACACTGAAGTTGATAGCCAACTAAAATAGTAGCTAAATGCCAAATTAGCCAAAAAAACTAAAAAAGCAAAAACAAACTTAGGTTAGCAAAAACAGCTAGCATGTAGCTGGAAAAATAGCTAAACTTTAAAATAGCCTAAAAACTGAAAAAAGCCAAAATTAGCCACAATAGCTATGTTAGCTAAACTCCAAAACAGCCTAAAAAAACTTTTTAAAAAATCATAAAAAAACTTTTAAAAAAAATCTTAAATTAGCCGAAACAGCTAGCGTAGCTGAAATATTAGCCTAACTCCAAAATAGCCTAAAAAATCTTGTAAAAGTCAAAATAATCCAAAAAGCTTGCAGAATGCCAATTTTTAAAACTTTTACACCGTAATTTTTTAACATAATTATGAATAATAAAAAGGCAGTATTATTATTCCAGAATTAATCAATTTAAACCATAAATAACTTTCAATATTTTACCCTCCATAAAAATATATTTTGTCGAAATTATACAAGTTAGAAATAAGCACAAGATAACATCGGGCCATAAATGACAATAAAATAAAATGATCTGGGGGGCCGGATAGAATTACCTGGAGGGCCGGATCCGGCCCTCGGACCTCGATTCTGACATGTGCTCTATAGTGTTCAGAACTGTAGAAAAAACTTTTATTAAAGCTAAAATTACGTAAAATTGTAACTGTTTGGTTCACAAGATGAAATAAAGTTTTTAGTGTGATATGAGGGAACTTCCTGTTCCAGTCAAGGACTTCTGGTTCTGGACATTGATGGCTGCAGCCAGATCATCTTGGAAAAAATCCACCAACATGGCAGAGGAACAAAAAGTTCAAAGTCCACTTTAAGTGCTCAATGCCAAATGGAGGAGAAGTAAAGAGAGGCACTAAATCCACCTTTCTAGAGGTCGCGTGTAGTTGATAGTCTGCCAGGGTTTTTGGTGCCATGACTTCTGCTGGTGATGTTTCACTGCGTTTTCTGAAGTCTGCATTCAGTGAAGTCGTCTACCAGGAAATTCTGGAACACTTAAATACTGAGAAATACTGAGGAAAAGCTGATTTTATTTCCAGGAGTATTTGGCACCTTCCCACACTGTCAAAGGTAAAAAAAAATATCACCACAGAAAATCTGTTGGCTGTTTGTCAAGAGGAAGATGAGAGACACCAGACCCAATAATGAAGAATCAAAAACAGTTTTCTTTTCACTCTGTACCTAAAAGAGCACTTTACAACAATAGAACACACAATATCAAGTACAAACTTTGTGGAAAAATGAGTCAGAAAGCAGCTAGCAAAGCAACCTGGGCTTCCAGTACACCTGATTGCTTCCATATACAGACCATTGATGCAAAAGGAGGCCCAGTGAGGTATGTGGTGCATTGACATTAACATGACTTTTAGAAGTCTGACATTTCAGGTGGAAATATACATTTAATTGAAAATAATATTCTGACATGCTAAAGTTTTATTGTATTATTGGCTAGAGTCATCAAAACTTTAGGGGATCTGGTCTGGTCTGACCACCGGCAGAACGCGGCGATAGCACTGCAAGGCCCTTCTTCCCTTCCAAACATCCAGAGGGCAGAGAGGCTTGATCAGCCCACCGGCCCTATGATCTGCAGGAGTTTAGAAAGCTATCTCCGTGACTGTGACCAGCGCTTGGGTCGGAGGTGCTGAGGGCGCGATCAAGTCTGGGAGATATTTTTATTTTTAATAAAAAGAGTGAGTGTTTCAAAAATGTTTTTTTAGAGTTTATATCTCTAGTTCATATCTTTTTAAGCAAGTCAATGTCAAGTTTCACCAGATATTATTTACCATCTAGGTTCAAAACAGCTCCATAAACCTAGTGGTAACTAACATGCGGACACCACACAGAAAAGACCATTGAACCAGGTTCTTTTCACTGTAAGGGGAGAGTGCTAACCACTGGTGCAGCCCATTGACATATACAGAGATGGACAAAGCAAGGCTGTGACGTCCCCAATGGAAAATGCCTTGCCTCTGGTTTCAACTAAACAAAGTAAATTCAGCTGCCATTTTTCTGCTGTACGGACTTCACATGGTATCAGACGACGTTGGTGAGTAGTGATTGGTTCGAGTTGGTCTGAGTCATCACTTCTATGGCCATCACTCTTACAAATCAGGAATAAGTTTGTTGGAAAACCACACCCCTTCCACTGAAACCAGGCTCAGGAGAATCTGTCAATCAAACATTGTGAACATCGGGGGGTGTGGTCTGGCAGCCACCACATGCTCTTATTTAGCTATCTGATTGGCCAGTTTATAACTTGAATACTTTGTGATACATTAAATATATCATGAAAAGAAAGGGTTTAGCATGAACATGTTAAAAAGCGACAACGGAACAAGAATGGTTACTCTGACAAACAGAATAACTGAGTAATAGCTGTTGTTTTTCAATAGAAGTCTATGGGATTTTGGCTTTCTGGGACCAGCGGGTACTTCCTGTTTGAATCAGTCCAGTTCTGTATATGGTCTATGGTACAGTGGTGAAAGATGACTAAATACTAGGGGTGTAACGGATCATGGATAATCCGTGGTCCATACGGATCAGAAGCCACAGTTCAGGACACATCTCTCCACCCCCCACCCCACCCCCCACCCCACCCCGCGCTCACACCCCTTGCGTTGGTATAATCTAAAACAATTTTGAGTTCACATCGAGTTGCATTCAGGTCAAATTAATGTAATTCCTCTTTGTTATGACAAGCGCTAAAGTAGCTGCTTCACGGTTATCTTAAAGTATGTTCACCCGAAGCTCCCGTCGCATGTGGGAGGAGCTTTCATCAAACACTTTTCTCAACTTCATAATGAAGGACGCGGATCGATAGATATCAGATTTATTTCATTTAAGAGATGAATAAAAGCATTGGTTCTCGTTTCCATTTCTGGATTAAAAGAATAAGAATGAGGAGCATCAACTTGCCGTCAGGAGACGATTGTATAGCAAGCCGTAAAAACAGGAATGGAAGTGCTACATTTTTACAAATAATAATTATTTTTAATATTTATATGTTTTCACAGTTAGTTATAATAAAACAATTAATACCAATAGATAGTTTTAACTGTTTCATTTATGATTTAATTTGGACATTATGCAAGTGGGACGAGAACATTTGTATTTTTAGGGTTACTCCAGATAGATTTGGTATTTTCAACACTGCTTTTAAGCATTTTTTTCTCATCGTTTTTGTAGATTTTGTAGAACTGATGGTCTAAAGACATGCAAATGTAATTAGAAACTACATGTTTTAGTATATTGTTTGTGTTTAAAGTTTAAATGTGTTTTGTTTTAATAAATAGGCCTCAATGATCAAATGTTTTTTTTTTTTTTTACTTTTTACTGATCCAGAAAAAGATCAGAACCGGTGACCCTTAAGCCGTGACACGATCCAAACCGTGAGTTTTGTGATCTGTTACACCCGTACTAAATACTACATTTTATGACACAAGAGTTAAACAGAAATGTAATCACAGTCTTATGAAAGACTGTTTTGGTCCGTCAGCCTCACTGAAAAATGTTTTACTAAAAAACTGGCACATCACAACAGAACAGTTTTAGGTTTTTGTGTTTGTCAGTCGGATTTTGTAACTTTTTCTTATATTTACATTAAAAAAATGTATGTAACAAAAATTCACAAATTAGTTAATATTTCCGGGAAATACAGAAAAAACATTGTTTACATCCTATAAGATGGGATACATTATTCTGCAAAAAAAAAAACTGCAACTGCATGTGATAGAATTAGGCATCTTGTTTTTTTTTTTTTTTAATGATCTTACCCATTTAGTTTGATGCTTAAGTTTACTGTGAGTGCTGCAGTGACTCATTTATTTGCATTTGAAATACATAATAGAAATATACCTTTAACTATATACATAAATATATAAAAAAGTGAAAGTATGGTAACACTTTATAATAAGATTTCTTAACAAGCTTTTATTAATACATTAACAAACATTATTAATGCGTTTATAGGGTGTTAGTATGACATTTATTAGTACAATAAACTGAATAGGGTTTATTGACATACTTAAGATTCATTAATATCTACAGGGACACCACTCTCTACAAGAATAAATTAATAAACTGCTTACAAGCTCAAAAAACGTATTATCTAACTTTAGCACCTCAACTAACGTGTCACTGAACCCAAATAAATAAAAAACAAATATGCATCTGATAGAATTACAATCCCTAACTCCCAACTACTGTTATAGAATTCAAGGCATCAATAAGGTTTTTGAAAGTTTATTCTTAGTTTTTAACGTGGGAATCAATTAGACTTGACTCTTTTCTGGAACCAGCCTCAAGCGGTCACTAGAGGATCTAAAGGGTTTTTGCTTCAAATCTGGGAGATGAACATGAATCCGATCTGCAGATTAAGATCGGGGATTATTGACTGATTGAAAAGCAGGCACTTTAAACTGATGCCACATTTTGACCTCTTAAAAAAAAAACGTTCTAGTGATAAACATAAAAATGATCGGTTGTAATTTCTAACACCAATACTTGATTTGAGCTGTTTCTTTTTTTTTTATTTCAGCTACTAGTGATAAGAATCTGCTGTTCTTCATGCATGGATGCCACATCTTTTTAGTGAAAGTGAGATCAATCAAACGCAAGAGATTATTTGCAGGACTGATGCGGCCGAGGTCTTGTTGACGATCTCTAAAGCTGTCTGGTCTGATGATTGGTGACCTTTTCACATCCAACGTCTATTAAACCCTTCTGTGTGGGTCATTTAGGGACATTTAGAGGGATTTATACTCTGCCATGTGCAAAGTAAGTCCCCCCTCAGCAGGAGAGCTATACTGCTGGGTGGGGAGGGGCTGCACTGCCACAGAGTGCTGTCTGCTTGTGCGCTTGTTGCAAGAATTTAATAGGGGTCATGTCCTCACCTTATTGCTTATGACCAGGGCTTATCTGGAATCTGTAGTGATACGGGGTCACCATGGTGATGCCATTTTGATGCTAAAACCACTGGGAAGGCTGCCTTTTCAGGTTGCTTTCAGTTGGCGTAAAGGGCACATTTGTCTCTAGATTTGCCTCCTACTGCAGCATCTTGGGAGAAAGCTGGGCAACTGTTAAAACATTCAAGCAGATGCTGATAAAAGCGCAAAGAAAAAATGAAAAATGCTCCGTCTTCTGAGGATAGCTCGCCCACTGCAAACCTCTGATAAACCTTTTTAAGAGCTTCTGGATTGCTATTTCTGCAATTCAGCTATTGAACATTAGTTTTAAGCAGCATTTTATGAATCCCTAAATTGGCGACTGATCCCCATTTTGGCTGGATATGGTGAATTGTCAGCAATATTCCCAGTCAAAAGTAGTTGTTGTACCACGGAGAGATTTATCATCTAGCTGTCAAGATGTTTTGTGGGCAGAACAGGGATGGAAGAACTCTGCTCAAAAACTGACGTCAGTGTAGGAATCAAACAAGATGTTTGAACTCACCAAAGTGTTGAGAAATGAATAGTTGTTTAGTCCCATTTTTTCCCCCTTAATCTTTATTAGAATGTAAAATAAAGTGGGTTATGATATGTTGCTTTCTGTTTTTCTTCTATAAATGTTACTCCTATAAGTTGATTCATTACAAATGAATGACTACCAACATTGGGTTATCCATCCATCCTTTTTCTTATCCATTTTGTCCCTTTCAGGGTCACAGGGCTACCGGAGCCTATAACGGCAGATTCACACTGGACACTGAAGCCCCGCCAAGCGCCGCCTAACGGAGGTCGCTTCTATTTGGCGCCCATGTTAACCTATGGCGTCGTTCACACCAGGCCCAGAGCGGCGCGGTCCTCTGCAGCGGATCGTTTTGGCGTCTGCTCTATTTTATGCGCGAGCGTTCCCCGTTAATCCTGGCAAGAAGTTACATCAAGATACATGAGAAAATCTGGTTTATTTTCAAAATATAACCAATTTTTTACAATAAAACAGCGCGATTGACAAACGCGATCATGTTTTTGTGTCTAAACAGACTGTAGACATGGAAATAAACATACAAGCACAACACGCACGCACACACACAACCGACGAACCTATGAAGAATATTTTGGACAGAGGGAGGAACAGACAAATACTGTGTCAGCCGGGACTTGAACCGGGGCCTTCTTGCTGTGAGGCTAGGGCGCTAACCACTGCACCAATGAATCACATTAGCTTATGTCGACCTACGTAGAATTATAGTAAAACTTAAAGAAAATTAAAGAAACAGAAAACAGAGAAGGGTAATATGGGTGCTTGTGCAACGGTAGTTATGATGTGTATATGTTGTTGTTTATTCCAATTTGTATCAACAGGAATAATTAAAATGTGCTTGTTTGGTTAATTGGTTCAAAGATGTTTATTTGAAAACAACAACTTCAATTAGTGCTGTCATGTGATTCATTTTTTTTGCGATTAATTCATTGTGACTCGTTTAAGTTTTGTTGTTTGTTAATCCTGACTCAAGAGCTGCCAAAGAAAAACTGGACCTGTTTCTGAACCTTCAACATGCACATGGCAATAAACTCTTAAAGCTTAAACCTAAATCTACCGGGACTTTCAGTACAAAAGCTCCAAGTCGAGTCGAGCAGATTCAGTTCTTCAATGCCAGATCATCTTCTTTGTCACCAGTTAAGTTGCTCCATTGGTTTAGTCATGTCCAAGTCTATTTATTAAATGTTTATGTTTCTGCCATCAAGTCAAATTTCCTGCACTTTTGGGTCGTACACCATCATGTACTAAGAAAAACTTGGTATTGTCCCTTCAACACAGGTTTATGGAGTGTGATCCTTGGAAATCCAATCCACCTCCGCATGTTGGTAAATTAGATAACCCACATAGGTCAGATAGTTGTGTAATACTCCCTACATCCTTTCATGCATAGTGCTTGTAGGAGCAATCAAAAGGTCTCTCTTGAAGGAGGTCTCTGAAAACTGCAGCTCTAATCTTTAGAAATAAACGAGTATATTATATAAATGGTTCTATTTTGTCATATTGTGATTGATTTATTTAATAGTGGCAATATTTGAAGGAAGAAACTATTAAAGATGTATGAGTGAGTGGGTTTTGAGAGACTATGAAGTGATTGTGCATAATGTATTTTGGCTTAAAGGAACTTTAGTGTATAGCTCCACTTCTATCCACCTGATAGATAAAACAGAGAGAAGCTTAACCGTCTCAAGTGATAAAATAAATACAAAAGTCTTATTGCTAAACTATTTTGTAATTGTAGGAAGATTGATACCAATTTCTGTGCACGCAAATTGCCTCAATAAAGCAAACCGTGTATACTTGAGAGAAAATGGAAAGTGCCCTTCGCCTCCAGGAAAGGCAGACACGACAAAAAGGGATCAATAGAAGACAAAGTGTTGGAGCAGGGCCTTCAGATCACCGTCCTTTTGACAAACGAGCTTGCCTTTGAGAGCCAAACAGAAAAAGACAAACCCCAACTTCGGTCCTCCGTAAAACCCCTTCAGAGTTGTGTGTGGCACTCCTGAAAATGAGTCCAAACATAAACGGAAAGATAAAACTCTACAATCTTTTTTTACGCTAGCCCCCCCCGACGGTAACGCGTACGGGTCTAATGTTCCTGCGTTCGCGGTGTCTTCCTCTGAGAAATAAATCTATGCAAAGTATTTTCTCGGACAAACAACATTACAGTGAAGCTCCCTCATATCAAACTCTCACAGGGTTTGCTGCTGTGATCAGTGAGTATACAAGCCAAAAACATTTTAGCCAATCAGGCAGTTTGAGACTCAAGGGAACCTCATGCTCAAGTGATTAAATACAAACACACAAAAAAAATCTTGATAAATAAACATTTGTATTAACGATAAATAAAGCATACTTGCAGGAGCTGGAGAAAGTGGGATGCAGCTAATCTGCTTGTGAACCAATCCCTGGGCTGGCCCCTGGTAAAATTAGCTGAGGGACACTGAGGATAATGTGTTGATAGGCTTATTTGTCTCTAAAATGAGGCTGGAAGCAGAACATTTGCTTTTATTTATTTGATTCTCTTTCTCATTACAGATTTCTGAGATATTTTCACCTGGGATTTTGTTTAGAGCAGAATGTTTTGCATCAGAGGAAAATATCTTTCAATCTCAAAACACATCAAGCCGGGATCCGTGCTGCTATTACATGTGTGAATGCTTACGTTGCCTTTTCAGTGGCGCGCTCGTAAATTGTGTGAAACATTAGCGTGTGAGGCATTTTCTTTGACTTTCTCCTCTCGATCAGCTGTGACTGACCGTGCTCGCAGCGAAGCAGACTTCCTGCATTTGAAAGCAGCAACACAAACATGAACAAATCTCTGGCGAGCAAATTGATGCTTTGATTTAACATGAATTTTTAGTATAGCCTCAGAACAAACATTAGGTTCAACCCTATAGACACATTTTGACTTAAAATACATCTAAGAGGAGTACATCATTCTGAGGTTTAATTGATGATCCGAGCAGATTATCTTGGACATCCACATTTATGTTCTCCAAGGCCACATAGTTGTTTTAAAATCCCACAGATTATTTATATTATTTATATTTTTTACCTGGAAATAAGAGAAAATGCACAAAAACACCTAAAGCACAATTTTCAAATCAGAATGTCTTTTTCAAACCAAATATTTTGTCATCTTTCATCTTTTTTGTGATGAATCTCACTAACTAAACATGATCAAACACATTAAGCACTTCCCTTTTAGTTTAATTTTATTTTATTGATCTCCATCTTAACTGAGCTGTTTATTTATTTGTTTATTTATTTTTGTCCTCAGTAAAATCAATCTATAAGATGCATTGTGGTTTATTTCTTATAAAAACAAAATATCAATTTAGTGTCCAGCAAGAACAAGTCACGCGTGGGAGGCATAAATGCAAACATTAATGTTTAAGCCATAGTGTATATAGCTGTTATTTAAGGGTTTTAGCTTCTGTTAACCACATCTTTGTTGCTAAAGAAAATTACATCTTGCCACATTTCTGTGGTATTACTGCTCTAAGCCTTGTTTCCGGGTTGTAGAATGACACTCACACAGGACTACACTCTTTGAAGTGGTTTTAAAACACTTTGTCTCTCCAACCTGTTTTCCTACTTACTATTAAAATGCTGCCGGTGTTTACAATGGATCTGCTAATCCGTGAGACTGATGCTGTGGGAGCTGATTATTTAACCCCTGAGGCAAAGTCATGCGGTGAAGTGAAAAGTGGTCAACTGCTTTGGCTTCAGTGACTGGATTTGATGAAAGATTTTCAGATTAAAGTCATTTTTGGATTACCTAAAAGAAAAATACAATAAAAACAAAAAACAAGTCACTTTCATACAACTGTGTGAACTTTAGCAATACAGAAACTATTTATTTTAAAAGCACAAAGTAAGTAAGTAAGGAGGAAGAAATGTATTCATAAATGTTACATTTACTAATTATATATTTTGCTAGCAAGCTAAATGTTGCTAATATTCTGCGGTCAAACGTAAACATGTAAAACTTAAAAATGTCCACCCGCTTTGAACACATTTTAAGCTAGTCCTGAACACTTAAAAAAGTTTTCATAAAAGTGGCTACGACTCTGAAATCTTGTGGAATTTACGTTTCCAGCTAATGATTTTCAGCCACCATCTTGTCTGCAAGCAGGTCCTCATGAGCTTTTGACAGATTTCCCTGTAACTATCAAAATCTCTAACAATGGTAAACACAACCAGAATCAATCCACATATAAGGCTCTCCGGATTATGAGGCATTATTTCCACCACTGTACACCCCCCCCCCCCCCCCCCCCCCCAGACGAATTAAAACATTAGCTTTATTTGCTCTCCCTTGAAGGACTCCAGTGACAGGATCTAATACCATCAACCTTTAATAAGACATTATGAATGAAGTCATGGGGAAAATGTGATTACACGTCCCACTCTGTGAGCTTCTAATGTCACTACATCAACCTCTGAGTGACACACTTTACCTTAACACACCCATGCTGTGATGTGACATTTTTCCAAATATTAATCCACCAAGAAAATATTCACCTTTGATGTCTTCTTGAAGACTAAGTCTTTCTGTTTTTATATGTCAAGCATGTCCTTTAGCCAGTTATTCCAATGAAGAGGGAATCAAACAGAAATGAATATCCTATTTTTGAAAAAGGGCTTTCTGTTTTGGCAGATATAATGTTAAGTCGCACAACCGAGGAGAAAAAAGTATAAATATCCGTCCATAAACTGACTTCACTGGTTGTGTGTCAACAAGAATATTGTTTACTTGAACAAGTACATCTTTTTCTAATACCAAAAAATGCTCAAATGAGCCTCTATTTTGTTTTGCCATTTACTTACTCGCCATTTTTCTGTTTTGTTTGTATTAAAATGTGGTTACAACACAAGCAGCCATCCTCCCCCAGTCTGATTGGATTTTTTTTGAGTGTTGTGGTCTTGCTTTCTTTTCTGCTGTCTGTTCTCTGTCAGGGTAATTCATTTCCCCTGGACCTCTCCGTGGTCCCCTCAGACCAGAAAGCAATGTATTAAGTGCTTGTTTGGATCAATTTAATGTGCAGTGATAGCACATTCACTTTCTGCTGACTGACCAACAGAACCCATTAATTTTCTTACAAATTTTCAAGGTGTTCATTATGGATATCTACAAATGGGACCTGCAACACGACGGCAAAAAAGCATTTGTGGAGGCCGAGTCATTAAAGGGTTTTTAATAAAAGAATTCTGAACAGTTTAAGTGGGTTTTTTTTTCTAATTAAGTCCCCCCATGACAGTTTATATATATATATATATATATATATATATATATATATATATATATATATATATATATATATATATATATATATATATATATAAAAAATTTCCTAATAGTATTTTAATTATGAAGTTTTTAATCAAAATCCCACAAACTAAATGTCTTAAGCTTTTTTTATGTTGATTTGAAGCCTCTGTTTCCAAACTCTCCCCTGAGGGGGCGTGGCTTTTGGAGCTGAGCTAAGCAGCCCCGCCCCCTCCACACACACTGTATTGCTGCCCTTCATCAGAGTATTTAGAGTAAAAGTGTTTCCCTTTAATGACTGGATTTCCTCGCCCGTGACTTTAGTCTATTACTTTGATTTAAGCGATTCCATAGCCTCCTCAAACGAGTGCTCTGTGGTCCTGTGACTCTCATCTATGTCAGTGTTACCAGTTGTAAAGCCTCTTAATGAATTGAATAGGTTTTCACCTCTCCTTGGTGGGATACAGCCTGCTGATTCATCTCTTGTAACACTTGACTGTTTTTGGCTATTCCATCAGATGTGTCATGCTGTGGGTTTTAGTATTTTATTACTCCTGAATCCCTTCTGTTCTCTTGTTTGTTTCCTGTGTGACTGTCAGCTTTAGGCTGCATTGCTCTGTTTTGTCTGTTGTCTGTTTCAATAGGTTTGCATTTTCACACATTTGAAAAGTTTGAATCTCCAAACGTTTTGTCAGGATAATATATTTTTATCACAACCGATTAAAATTTTTTTTGCTACATTTAGAATCAAGTTCTGCTGGTCTTGTGTTTGCTTGTGTTTGTGACCTTGCTGCCGACTCTGCCTCTTGCAGAGCTGATTGAGGCTTCTCCCTTCACCATGTTTTAAAGCTGCTCCAGTGGTGGCTGAATTACTTTGGTGGAATCCGTACCCCAGTGCTCCTGCTATCTGGCTTGTCCAAGAAGATTGTTGAAACCGGGTTTTGGCCCTCTTGGATTTCCACCCCTGTAGCTTTAGCCTCCTGGGTTTGTCTCTTAATGCCCTAGACACAACCGCCCTTATTAGTGGAGCCGGTTGTTAACATAATTGTGCTTTTTGTGGTACAAGCAAGAAATTTGGCAAGGATGTATCTTAGGATCCCCTGTTTCAGAATAGCCACAATAAAATTCACGTTTTAATAATATATGTAAATATATATGTATACTTATAAAAATATTCTGTAGGTACTCCTCAAGTTTGAAGACAGTACTTTGTTCATGAACAGCCCATGTTGTGGAGACAATGGCAAATAGACACTGAATATTTTTGTAACAATTGAGTGTATGGCGGCCATCTTGACAAATGGACACCATTTTATATTTTTCTCGTGGCTTTCTGACAGAGTGGATCCTATGTACATCTTTACTTACCTTATCCTTATAAGTACTTGACGATACACATGCACGAAAATGGTTCAATCATGATAGCTTCAAGGGAACTGAAACACGATACAGAGTCCAACATTCTTGCATTTTGGATAAGTCTGGCCTTCTAACTGTCAGTATTTGGGAGGTGGTCTTCCCCGTTCGCTTATGAGAGTATCCGTTTCAGACTGAAGCATCTTTTTAAAGTGAAAAGCGTACTTACGTGTATAGCTATGTTCAATATGTACCTTCACATCTCAAAAGCTGTATTCAAACCTCATTGTTTTGGTGAGGTGAGAATGCAGCAGATCTCACGTTCATTGCCATTATACGTTTTGAAAAACTGCATGTGAACTCTGCTGTTGTTAGGTGTGATGCATTTTCCCTTTCTGAAACGGTTCTTGAACTCTGTAATTTTTAGAACTTACCATACATATGGATGTTGAAGTTAGTCCCGTCTTCGTAGGTTAATGTGTCCTGTCCTTGTTCAAAGGGGACTGTTGCTCTTAAAGCGTAGGCTGACTTTACAGAAGAAAGTGTCCAAAGCATATCATGGAAAACAGCAAACCTCTCAGCGTTGCTTTGCTTTACTGTCTTAGGAACACTTTTGGTTTTGGGCCCGCCTGCTAACTTGACACAGTGCACCTCCTGCTTCAAAATTTTAATTGAAGCTCTTAATTGTGTTGCAATTGTGTGATGCAGCTTCACTATTGATCATCACATCTCTTCTAAATGTTGCACATTGGCTGCTGTTAATTTCAACGTCTGCAACCTCATTCCTGTAGGTATAATTACCAGGTCCACTGGTGCTTTTATATGCCATTTTTCTCACTCAATCTATTTTCTTATAAGCCTGACGTCCTCCATCACCAGAAAAATGCCCCAAGAACATGTTAAAAACACAATTTTGTCCAAAGCTGGCCCTTAGAATAAATTGTATTTTGGTTTCCTGGTCACAGATACTTTGACACTGGATTGGATAAACGAGGAACCAAACCTGCAGTTCTTCAGTCGAGGTTGACCGTTCTACGTCGTCACCAGTGGTCTGCAACCTTTAATGCTCAAAGAGCTGTATGATTTTACTATTGAATATAAACAACTTTGGTGTAGAGTTCACATTATTTTTTTAAACTAAATGCAAGTAGATGATGTCATTCTAATAATAATCTGCTCTCATAGCAGATTAAACCTTTACCACCATTTTTCTCAGTTTTGTTAAAAATCTAAGCATAATTAACACAATGAAATTAATTAAAGTAAATGAACCAATATGACAGAACCATTATCTATTCAAATTGTTTGCATTTTTACTTAAAGGGCTAGTAATGGGGTTGTGGGTCATTTTCGGTGTTAACTGTATTTTTCCTTATATTTACAATTTCCAAATGTTTTGGTGTGTTTTGAGCAAGAAATATTGAAATAAAACGGCTTTTTTGCGGCCAATCCATATGCAAATTTCCACTTCCGGGAAAACGCTCCGTTTTGGTCACGTGGTGCGTGTGACGTCACATGGGTAACATAGCAAAATAACTTCTCCTTTGCGTGTCGGAGCTAGCGATAGCGGCGATATTTCAAGGTCCACAATTCTGTCTTCAGACTCAGATTGTGGAAACATTTGTTCTGAAAGTGACGCTGATTCAGAGGCGCCGGGTGTTTGTGGTTTGAGGACCGTAAAGCCCGATCAATTTGAGCCGGCAGTGCGTAAAGTAAGAGCTCACAACGGCAATGATACTGACGCTGACGCTGAGAATGCCGATTTAAAGTCGTAATTTAATGAGAAAAGAAGCAAAGCTGTCAGTTTATCAGAGCCATGCTCGAAGCTGGAAGATGTGGAGCATCTCGTGAAGCTTTATTTACAGATCGGTTTAAAAACAAAGAAATTCTGAACCTTTTGGCGACTCGAAATCAAATCATCATCAATGAAGCTGACTATCCGGGTCGGTAATGCAGAGTTTCATATGCAAAATAAAGAGCTTAGAGACATGTTTGCAGGACCGTCCGCCACTCTATTATTCGCTTTATTCACATACCCGGAAGCTCTTTCACCACCTTACTGCATGTCTCTGACATGCGCAGAAACCAAAGGAGAATGTAAACAGAGCTCCACGTGAATCGTCCCGTTTCAACACAACAACAACAACAGGGGATGACAACAGTCTGTCACGTTAGCTAAGTACACTGAAAATTCCAAAAACGATTCCTCTTCAGATGAAATGAATGAGATCTGATCTTTCACGGAGGAAGAAATGACTGAAGTGGACAGCTGCGCGTGTAGATGGTTTCATCAACGGAGCTGCAGAGATCCTGCAAGCCAATGATTAATAAACTACAAATCAAACAAAGAAACTTCCAAACACGTGCAATGTTTTAAACATTCAGTTTACCTGTTGAAATCAGAAGCTTTTCACAGTTTAGTCGGTCTGGTTCTGTCACAGTGTTCATGCAAAAGGCTCATTTCGATTGTAAATCTCGTAAATTTACGACTTTAAAAATCACAATTTTAATTTTTTTTCTTTTTTGTGGCCCTAATACTCCGTCGTACCATAACACCGACGTTTATAGGATTCAACTTTGCCGCAGCGCGCACACATACATGTATCTGCAGACACGCTGGGTCCGCCTGCATTCTGCTGCTGGCGCTGTCTTACCCATATGACGTCAACGCGTCACGTGACCCAAATCGAGCCGTTTCTGAAGCAGGGCGAAATTTGTCGTTGATTTTGTCAAATTTTACAAAAACCTGCGTTTGTCAACGGTAATTATTTGTTATTTTTGATACATTAGAACATATGGTATATATCTGGCTATGCATTTTAGCTTTGTCCCAGCCCATTACTAGTCCTTTAAAAGCCAAAGAGTCACTATAGAGAGCCGCACGTGGCTCCAGGTTGCAGACCTGAAGATTTGACAAAAATACATTTTCTTTTTAACGTTTGTTTTCCACTGCCTGTCTGTTTGCTTAAAGGTTGTGTGCAAGACAGAAAAGGTTTAACCAGACACTCTGCAAATAATTGTGTCAGAGAAACTACAGCAAACATAGATCTTATGGTGATTATAAGTCTAGTAATTCAGATTTTTGAAAATATTAGTGTAGCAACTCAGCAGCATAAAGTTGTTTTAATAGAAAGTAGTATAATAATATAGTAGAATTAAATGGTTTTTTTCCCAGGAAGACTGGCTAAATAATAGAGAAAACCTGTTTTTGATGGTATTTTAAAACCCGCACTTTTATTACTGTAGCAGACTTTTCCTCCGTCTCGTGTTTCCTTTAAAATCTCTGTTTATATCAGCAAATTAACTCTGATGAACACAATTAATGAATTAAACTTGAACCTCTCCCTTCCTGACTCTTTATTTGAGCCATAGATTCCTTTGCAACAGCTTCAAATCTGCTTGTGAGAACAGCAAGTGGAATTGAATTAGATTGATTAAGGATAAGTGTATCTCTAAAACTCGCTTTGTTTAAAGTTGAAAACAGTGACAGGAGTGTGAACGCATCATATAGGTGAGGTATAACGTCTTACACATATTACTCAATGTGTTCATCAGTGTTAAGCCATCTAGGTTATTGGAAAAAGGATTTGTTTATGTACAGGTTTCATTGCTATTTATTAAAAAGCAGTTAGTCCGTCTTGTTGATCTGGAGATCCCACTACATATTTGATCATCCTGACAGTGAATGTGTTTGTAGTTTTTAATCACAAGGCTCTATTGATAAATAAATCCAGTAAAGGAAGGACAATATGTAGTCATTCAAATATTTAATTCTGGATCACTTATAAAGATTTTGTTTCTTGGGGAAACTGGACAGGCTGGCGTTCCAAACAGAAAGTACCCATTGGTCCCAAAAGATCCCAAAGACATTTTTAGAAAAGTAAACAGTTATTACTCAGTTATTCCAATTGTCTGAATAATAATTCTTGCTCTGCTAAATCTTTTTTAACATGTTCTTGCTAATCCTATTTTTCTCATAATATTTCTTTTCTGTAGTCATAAACTGACTAATCACATTCCTCATAAACTGACTAATCACATTCCTCAATAACCTGACCACGCATTAAATCTTTGATTGACAGATTTTCTGGAGACCGATTTCAGTTGAAGGGGTTTGGTCTTCTAACATGCTCATTATTGATTACTTACTAATTGATTAAATAAATTAATTGATTTGTATCGATTTATGCTTAATAAATCAATAATCGATCCATGAAAATAGAGATCGATTTAGGATGTAAATCTAAATGTTTATTTAATAAATAAGCTCTGCTGTTCACGTAAAACTAATGCACTTAAAGATCCATTCCAAAGAAAAAATTCTCATGATGGAGATGTGAGCAAAATTAATGTTAAAAATGTATTTCTGAGTATTTTTTTATTTAGATAGCAGACGAGAAAACAGACGAGAAAACATGGAACCTACAATGGCAAACTAAAGTCTCCCTGCTCCGCTCCATTCTGATGCATCCACTTGCAGACAAATAGATCCATGAACGTCTTTGTTTTCCTCATCCGAGCTACCTGGCTCAAAACTGTACGGCTGGAAAGCTTAATTTTTGTTGTCAATTTGGAGTGTGACGGGCTGTAAACTAGCTGGAGAGAATGTTAACAAAGGGATGACGGGAAATAGGGTAGGAGTTACTCTGCACCAGTGTTCCTATAAACGACCCAGGTTTTGTAATTTTGACATAAAACAGCATCATCCTAATTATAAGACCACTGAAAACCCTTTTTACAATAGATCAAAAGAGGACTGAAGTGGAACTTTAGACATAAAATAGCTCATTAAATAACAAATGCATGTATATAAAAGAAGCCTAAGCTGTAAGTACCTTCATGAAACAGTGCAGGAAAGTATCACTTTGAAGTATCTATTATTTGCTATATTTTGAAATTTTCTCTTGCCTCCATTGAAAGTTCAAGTGCTTTTGGAAACAAAAACTTGTTTCATGCCACTTTAACTGTATTTTAATTAAGTTTAATATTCATTCAGAGCTTCACAAAGAATGTATTGTATCTTTATAATGCTAGGTTATCTAAATGCTGCTTTTACCCGCTCTAGAACACATATAAGAGATCATGTGAAGAGACGAAAATGCAACATTTTAAGCTCGACACAGCAGTTCAGTTCAAACATGAAATGGTTTTCAGAGGCGAGGGAAGTGATCTGACTAATCGTATTCATGCCGAAACTGACTAAGCGGCGCTCCTTGACGGACGTGCTGGTGTGTCCTCCCCGCCCTGCTGACTGCTGCCAGTCAAACCAATTAAAGCAGGGTAAGCTCGCAGGAGCGGAAATTGAAGTGAAGTTTGTTTAGATTGAAAATGCCCTCCCCAATTAAGTCCTACTTCACAAGCATTGGAGTTCATTATTTCACATTCCCATCAGTCAGTTTCTTCATCAACGGATGCAAGACGAGTGTTGTGGCAAACCCCTTGAATTTTATTAGAGGGCCTCTTGTCTCGTTTCAAAAGCCCCAAACTTGCAGGATGTAAGTGGGAGTTTGTTCACTTTGATCAATATTTTAGGTCGTCTTTAGATTTTATTCAAATTTCAGTGTGCAGTTTTGTTTGAGACACTTTCTAATACACCGTAAGCAGTTGTTTATATACAATCCAAAACAGTGACTCAGAAACATCAGTGGCAAAAAACCATGTGAGGTTGTTTTGTGTGAACTCCCACGCTTCAAACAGAATGAGAAAACACAAAGGAAAGACAAGATAATAGTAAAAAATAAATAAATAAAAACCTGTGAAAGTCACATTTAGAACAGTAGCTCATGCAGGAACCTATCCAGTATGCTGAGACTTTTATAGGTCAACCGCTGAAGTATGGAAGGTCATTTCCACCCACTGTAATCATTCAACACCATAAGTCTTCTCAACAACATTAAGAAACTCTGTTTTGAGAGGCAATGTGGTCTAAACTCTGGATCAGAGTTCACTTTGATCACATGAGCCTTAATACAACAAAAAGGGCCTGAGGAAAGTGATCATTTATATGGCAAGTTTAATGTTATTTAATTTCACAGTGGATGTTGGACCCCAATAGACCGAGCCTTCTTCTCATTTAAAAAATGAAGAAAACAGTACAGTAACTCTCAAACTGTAGTTGAGCTAAGATAAATGTATTTTAGGCAAAGACATGAGAAAGCGCTTTTATTTGTTTGCAGACATAGTTTTTCTAAAACCTGTCAACAGTATGATGTCCTAGCTATGAGTTTTTGTTATCCAATCTGACAATTAATCCAGTTTCACTGTTTTAACTGAAAATGGCCAAAACATTACAAGCACCTCCCATATACCACGGGACAAAGACTTTAGAGCACGGGTGTCAAAATCCAAAACGTTATCCAGAACAGTGGGATATCGTTCTCCTGGCCTGTCTGGACGATGTTTTGTGGTCTGGCTGTTTTACCTTTAGTTATTTTATCCTGTTATGTTTACTTCTGTCTGCATCATGAGTGAGTGAGAGGGAGAGAGAGTAATGACATCCTGGTGATGTAAAACGCTATCTTTAATAAAGAAAGCCAGAAGTCATTTTTACTGATTTCTCAGATCGTAGTGTTGCTGTTAGCAAGATAACTTACTTACAGCCCTTTACGCCTCGAGAAGCTAAGGGTAGCAACAAAATCTGCATTTCTGGCGGTTGCGGGCCAAGGTGTAGAGGGTTTCCCAGGTGTGTCTAAATTCTTTCAGCTCAGCGCCTGATGATTTTCTCCCTTTTTTTCTTTTTCCATCATGGCGTCCAGTGTAGTGCTGTCTTTATGATTGTGTTTTCTTATTACATGTCCTGCCCATGTCTAACATCTTTTTAAGATAATTGTTGACATGTCTTATGGGTTGCAACAGGACATTGGAGATCTTTTGGGCCCAGAAAATCCTTAAAATCCTCCTTAAATATTTCTGGTGTGGAAGTTGGAGAGTTTGGAGAGTCATGCTGTGTCATTCTCCAACACTCTGCTTCATACAATGACACGGCTGCGGTAGAGTTTCAGTTTGGTCTTGGTGTAATAGTGTGATGACTTCCAATTATTGTACATGCTGTTGAATGTAACCTTTGCTTTGTTAATCCTGTTCTGTATGTCCTTATTACTTCCACCTTCTGATGTTATGATGTTACCCAAGTAAGTAAAGAAGCTTTCTGTGAATGGTAGATTCTGATCATGGTCTGAGATGAAATGTTCAAGGTCAGAATCTCATGTCAAGTCAGTCTCGTCATGCATGTGTTGGTGAATATGAGAGAGCAATGCTGATGCTTTGCATTGCTCTATATGTTATCTGGGCAAGATAATAATAATAAAAATAATATAAAATGATCTGGAGGGCCGGGTATGATTACCCCGCGGGCCGCATCTGGCCCCCGGGGCCATGACTTTGACATGTGCTTTAGAGGTTGTAAAGAAGGGCACCCACTTCTAATGCTGCATTCACACCGAGCTAGGAAATTTGCGCTTTAACAACTGCTTCCAATGAAAAGTCTAGCCATCGATCAGCGTTTCTGGTTTTCACATTCAAAACTCTCACGGTCACACGTCACCACTCAAGTTTTTTTTAATCCGTTGGGATTTTCTTTATTTAGTGCCAAGCTGGAATTCTGACACCAAGTCTCTAGAACTGTGAATAAGAAATCCTTGAACAACTATGTCATGTCAAGATTTGGCATTAAACCTCTTCCAACATGTGCTGGTATCGAGACAGACCTGTGGAAACACCATAGGCTAAAAACATGTTTAAGAATGCTTTTTTTGTATGTTTTTCTGTTGTCTGCCCCGTGTCTCCTTCTCCTACACAGGTGGAGCTGTTTTTGGCATTTTGGAGGACCGGATAAAAGCTCAGCCTGAGGACCTCAGAGGGGGGGCTTCTTCCAGGACCTTCTGTCGGGTTCGGCGTCATTGCTGCAGCGCTGGATTCTCTCTGCGTCCTCCCTACTCTCAAGTCTAGGCTCTTTGGAAGTCTTAAAACACGTTAAAGTGTTTTTGGGTGCTAAAAACTGGTTCCGTCTCCCCATGTCATTGTTAAGAGCCAGTCTTAACCATTTAGCATGTCCTTGAACGCACCACACATGCCTAGCATAGCTTTGTGGGGGGGTCCAGGTCTGTTTGCAATTCATTTGAGGCTTGTACGGTCAGTGATGTCATGAAAGTGGAACGTACGATTGTTGTGTGTGTTTGGTTAGAGCAGTGGTTCTTAACCTTGTTGGAGGTACCGAACTCCACCAGTTTCATATGCGCATTCACCGAACCCCTCTTTGGTGACATTTTTTTTGTTTGTTTTTTTTAATCTAGAAATACGTTTTTTACTGGTACATAAAATGAGCCGTCAGACACCTAATTGTCCAAAATGTTTTGGTATCCTGAAGCTCTCCGGAGTCGCTCCGGGCTTCCAGCTTTGCGCCCTGCGCACTGTGCGCAGTAATTGTCTGTCTCCCAGCATATGGAGTTAGTGTAACAGGCGTCTCCCACATTCCTCTGGTCCTTGAACGTCTCGGCCGTTTCTCGGTGTTGTGTTCGAATAAAAGAGGATGATGCGTCTTCGGTTTTCTCTGGTTTAATTTCAGACATGAATACACAAAACAACTCCTTGACTGCAGGTCTCCAGTACATTAATACCTTCCTTTACGGTAGATGGCGTGAACTCATGTACACAACAGCACTTGTCAAACTGTGATATGCAGACACACATGGAAGAGTTGCGCGCGCGTTTTCGCCTAGTCAGCGACTTTATATGAGCCCGCCCACAATTGTAGGAACAAAAAAGAGACTGGCTGGGATTTCATACTACTGACTTGAGTAGAGATAATTGACATGTCCACAAACAAATGAAATTTGACACCGGCATGCTGCACCGTTTGCAGCAGCTTCTTTCAGTTTTGGCAGAACCGCATAAATCATAACGGTTCCTACTGGGAACCGAACTTCGGTGCCCAACCCTACTGCCGAACCCCTGAGATCAACCCATCGAACCCCTGGGGTTCGATCGAACCCAGGTTAAGAACCAGTGGGTTAGAGTATTTGCAAGAATATTTATTAGGCTAATAATGTAACTTGAATGGGGGATGCTGTCGTATGATGTCCCTCCGCCGCACTCTAGTTGTGCCCAAAAGTGCCTGCAGGACACTCGTTGGATGTCCAGACAAACTCGCTCTGATTGTCTCACTTCCTAATTTCTAATCATCAGGCAGAGTGTGCATCACTTGAACAGGATTAACGGGGCCTTTGTGTTATCTGCAGGATTTGGGGGGAGTTAAAGAGATGAAAAATTGTGCGACACGCCTACTGTCTCGCTTAATTCACCCTTACTCACTTAAGGGTGGCGATCCGATTCAATTCACGGATCAAGCTCAACGAATTGAACCACAATTTTTGCTTTTAATATAAAGTTTGTACTTATCTGTGTGTCTTTTTACAGAACGTATGAAAATAAGAATTATTTATATTAAATTACCATCATTCATACATGTATTTACAGGAAATCAGAATCAACAAAACTGGCCAGAGCATAAAGATTTAGATAAACTAAGGGGCCACTAGTGCACTGAAAAAATAAAATATTGGATCAATTAATAAAAGTTCTGTAATTTGTTAAATTTAAAATTATTAGTTTCCATCCAATTCAAATTTTGAATTGATGGTTTACCCAGATTAGTAATTAAATTTGATAAAGAGTAACATTTTTAAATGTAACAAAAAACCTAAAGGTCTATAACCTTGACATTTTGTACAGGATATTTTTTTACGTTTAGACAGCCTTTATTCACTTGTAAAGGCAGTTAAGATAAGATCTTAAGATAACTTCCCTCCATTACCTAAGCGATTAACTAACAAACGTCACTTATGAGGTTGTTTACATTTAAAATTCAATATGCATATCCCTGTAAAAGCAGATTAAATGGGGCTGTTGCCATGTTGGTTGTATTTATGGTTCACTTGCATCTATTAAAGTATGAGGGAATTGCATATTCACAAACAATATGATGTCAGCTTTATCCTTCCGCAGCAACTGTATCCACCAGTTCACTGCAAGTAGGTTTTATTTTAGGAATCCGTAGGCTGCTAGACAACACCGAGGACAACAATGAATGCACACCAAGCATATACCATTGTGTGGATGTTAAAACATGAATTTATGACTTTAAGTTTATTATTTGATAGTTTTAATTATCCTCATGTGTGTAAACTCTTTCAAAGTATTCTATCATCAAGCAGATAAAGTAAAGATAACAGCCATTCAGTGACAATTCTGAAAGATGAGACAAAACTTCACCTCAACGAACAACTATAAATTAAACAGAGATATGGAGTAAAATCCAAGAACCACATGGTAGTGGGCCATCGTAATACCAATTTAAGTTACAAAAAGACTGAATAAATGCAGTTTGGTAAAAGTTGGTGTAGAAAGCAACGTGAGAGTTGTATATTTTGAAACAAACATCCCAATGATAAGATGCAGGGAAAGGAAATACGGTGAAGAATTATTTCAACCTTTCCGTAGATGTCATTGGAACTAAAATACAAATGTGAAAACTGTCACTCAAGTTAGACAATCATAAAATCAGTGTGGGTGATTTCAGTATTCTCATCTAAGGCGTGAAGCTGCAGCTCTTGATTTTTTTTTTTTTTCCCACAAATGTGGGTTTTTCTTTTGTTTAAAACATTTTTCTTCCATTTTATGCATTTTTTTCCACTGGACATAACTGCACAACTATCAGGATTGTAATGGCATCATCTGATGCTGTTAGTTTGTATGCTGGATTGTTGTCGATGTTGTAAAATACAGTAGTGCTGTGTGTGGTCTGCTTGGGAATGAAGACACTGTTGTCTTCTTCCTTCAATCTAAAATAATCCCATATTTGAGACCGCTTCTGACATTGCTCAGCAAGTATTCACACTTTGGTGATTCTTCTGCTCCTTTCCAGATTCAATTCGTACCTGTCTCTGTGCATGCAAATTACCACCACAAACTCATTTAAATGTAAACATTCATACATTTTTTTGAAATATTGAGCAAATAGGAAATTAATAAGAAAGGCTTCGATTTTCAACATTCAAATAGATCAACAGCCAAAATATTTTTTGTAATTTTTTATTTTGGGGTTTGGTAATATTTAGAGGCAATGTTAGATTTTAGCTTTGTATTTACTGGGGTTTTGAAGCAGATAACATCTTTTTATTTTATCACAGTAACATTTCTTAGTTTACTGAGGTATTTTAGGCTATTTTGGAGTTTAGCAATGTGCTAGCTTTTTTGGCTACTATGGCATCCACTAATTCTTTTTTGCTAATTTGGAGTTCAGCTGGTTTTTTTTTTTTTTTTTGCTAATGTGGCATCTGGTGAGGTTTTTTTTATTCTAAAATGGAGTTGGTGTCAGGACTCTGCCACTCCTGCCTCAGCCTGTCACTAGTCACCTGATTGCCTTCACCTGCGTTCTCCCCTTTATATTGCCCTGCTCTCCACCTGTTCTCTGCCAGAACGTTGTCAGTCCTCTGCTGCTCCTGGTCCTGTTCTGCTCTGTTCAACCTGCAAGTCTGCCTGCTCTGTTCAACCTGCAAGTCTGCCTGCTCTGTTCAACCTGCAAGTCTGCCTGCTCTGTTCAACCTGCAAGTCTGCCTGCTCTTTTATGTTCTGTCACCTCACTGGTTTGTGCTCCTGTTTTGGTCATGTTTAAGTTAGTTCAGTAAACGTTTATGTTTCTGCCACCAAGTCTGGTCTCCTGCATTTGGGTCCTCCACCACCATCCCTGACAGTTTAGCTAACATTATTGTAGCATGTTAACGTTTTTGACTAACCAATTTTATTAAGGAATTTTAGGATATTTTGGAGTTTAGCAATGTACTAGCTTTTTTGGCTACTATGGCATCTACTAATTTTTTTTTGCTAATTTGGAGTTCAGCTGGTATTTTAGCAACATGCTAAATTTTTTGGCAAATTTTATTATCTCCTGAGGTTTTTATATAGTAATTTAGAGTTTAGCTACTATTTTAACAACAAGCTGACATTTTTGACTAATTTAGCTTTTTGAGGAATTTTAGGCTATTTGGAGTATAGCTAGTATTTAAGCAATGTGCTAGCTTTTTTTTTTTTTTTTTTTTTTTTTTTGCTAATGTGGCATCTAGTGAGGTTTTTTTTTATTCTAAAATGGAGTTTAGCCAACATTATTGTAGCATGTTAACGTTTTTGACTAACCAATTTTATTAAGGAATTTCAGGATATTTTGGAGTTTAGCTGGAATTTAAGTAATTTTAGCTTTTTTTTTGTGGCTAATTAGGCATCTGCTAAGGTTTTTTGGGCTAATTTCAACTTTAGCTCATATTTAAGCAACACACCAACTTTGTTTTGAAAATTTGGTATGTATTAAGGATTTTTAAGCAATTTTCTACAAATTTTTCAGAAATCTAGGTCAACTTTAGCACTCTTTCATAGTTCTTTAATTGAATTTCCAGGCTTTTAGCAAATTGAACAATTTGCAAATAGCTTTTGCATTTTCAGCAGATCTCTTCAGCAATTTAAGTAAATTGTGTCACCATTTTCAGCATGTTCAGTGTCTACTTTCAGCAAAAAAAAAACATTCCTTCTAGCATAATTGCAGGTAATGCAATTTTTCCAGTTTTTGTTGCCTTTGTTGATACATTTTTCACTTGTTGCCTGTCTTTTCTTTGTTGAGCTGATGACGTTTCTGTATAATGTGCCTCACGCAGGCTGCTGGTGCTGCTCTGTGCTCTCTGCAGGAGTCAAAACAGCACCATCCAGGCTAAAGAAAGCTCTGCTCAGTGTTCTGGGCGTAGGTTTGAGCTTCTAGATGACACAATTAGGCAAATCAAAAAATAATCACAGCATTTTCTAATCACATTACTTAAGGAATCGTTTCAGTTCAGGCATGCTATTTTAACAACCTCCCCGCCCCCAAACTAATGACCCACGATGAGACCAAAGCGGGGAACGGAAACAACTGTGAAAAGCCAAACTGCAATCAGGGAAATTTGAGTGCCCGTTTAATTGAATTTTGTCAGGGGTTACGTTTATCTAAATGTCATCTCATCGTATGACGCAGATCCACCGTCTGCGTCCTGGGAGTTGCAGTCAGAACAATGCTTCAGCCCTGAATACAGGTGAATATAACATTTGTTATATTTCTTTTTCCCCAGTGTTGCTGTTCTGCTATACTGGACTTCACAGTGCTCTTTTAGGGCTTGAAATAAGTTAATCTGGCTTTTAAATGGGCTGCTGCAGGCAACATGTTTGCTAAAAGCAACCTGCGGGCTGAATAAACACCATAAACCTCAATCCTTAGAGTCCCTCTGGGTTTACAGCTGTTTATGATGCTGCTATCACTCAGTTCTGATGACCTGCTCATCTTTTTTCCAGTGTGAGATCTTGTAAGAACACAAAGTACCAAAGGACTCTCATCACTCAGGGGGCCACTTTGGAATATGCAGCCTTAGAAATATTGTTTAAATTACTCTCAGCTCCAGCGGTATGATTCATTCATGACTAAGAGTCAACAAATAGAGACACTGTACCCAGAGAATAATATCAGCAATGTTCCTGCACTCATATAATTGAAAAGACTGTTATGAAAGTATACTGCTTCTGTTCCAGGAAGGTTGTTTGTAGACAGCCTTCCCAGATAAAGGTTTTCTCTTTGAAGCGTTTTAAAACTGTTTTTTTGTCAGTTCTGCAAGTGGCCTGGTGTGCTGAAATAACACCATAGGACCGATTTTTTTATGATCATTGTGGGATTAAATCAGGCACTTGATCATTTTGAGTAATTATGAGATCAGTGGGTGATTACCTTCCAGAGAAACAAACATCAACAGACTCTTAAATTTAGAAGGGAACTGGCTCATTCACAATGTTATTGAACCATTGACTATATAAGGGAGCTGGACCAAGTGAGTGTGACATCACTAGAAAATGACTTATTTCCAGCTCAGACAAAATTAGGTCAATCACTCATCGTTTTTTCGTGATATGGTGGCGCCACAAATCAGAGGATGTCCGTACGCAGTGATTGGTCCGAGTTGGTCTGAGTCAGCATTTCTTTGGCAGCCACTATGGCCATCAAGAGTGAGAAGCTCGGGAGAATCTGTCAAACGTATTGATTGACCACATACTTCTATTGAGGCATCTAATTGACCAGTTTATAACTTGCAAAAAAAACCTAAAAATAATTTAAAAAAAAAAGGATTCACAAGAACAAGGTACTGTGTGTCTTTTATTCAGGAGGAAATTAGGCTCAACAAAATGAAGAAAAACAACCGTTAAAAGATTAAGAACATTTGATACTAGTATAAAATACAAAAATAAGAAGTTTATACAGAGAATTAGTTTACCATCAACACGCTGGAACAAACAATGTCTTTCTTAAGAAACAGACAGAGTAGCCCTTCTTCTTTTTGGCTAACTACACCAGGACATCTATACCTCAAGGATTAGTGGCTATACTTTACATGCTTTTATTATTATTGATACTATTTTAAAGTGATTTTTTTGCTCATAAATTTCTACATTTGTGCGACCTTAATTCTTAGTCACACAGACCCAGAGGAGGATTAGTTTATTATGTACCAACAACATTTAGCCCTGGACGTGCTTAAAATCTGCGTGGGTAATGTTGCAATGTGCACCTTGGCCACCCGTAAATATGTGCAAATAATATCAGCCTTTATTTTTTTCTGGACATGATTGGTAACACAAATTCCCGACTGTTTGTACAGTTTGACAGGACAGCTCAGAGCAGCATTTCCACATTCAGCTCACACAAACCACTTTTTTGCTCTGACACCGTTCTCCCGGGAGATGGTTCTCAGTCGGCCAGCTCGCTCAAGCAGCTGAACAGAGTCCAAAGCCTCCGCCAGAGCGCACACCGTAACAAAAAACTCCCCCCTGCTAGCAAAGACGAAGCCACAAAGAACAGCTTGGATATACGGTTCGCTCATGTAGAGAAATCGGCCAGTTCTGTTTGCGCTCAAAAGTCTCTTCTTTAGCGCCACAATGTCTACAAATGAGTCAGTGCAGAAATAACCCACAAATTTTGATCTGAACGAGTCTGATCATGTGAGAATATTTCAGTTGTTTGTATGACACATTTTCAATCTGATCAGGCGTTTATTCCGATAACTTGTGTACATGTAAACGCAGCTGCTTGTAAGTGTGTTGGAACCCGCAGGGTCTGATTTATTTCACACACAAATAGAAAAAAATTCATTCTTTATGATACATAAAAATGCAATCTACAACAAGTATCAGAGAAAGAATAGCACTCTGACTAATACAATGTCTGAGTAATAGCTGTTTACTTTTCTATTTAAGTCTTTGCTGTTTTGGCTTCTTGGAACCAATGGGTGCTTACTATTTGTAACATGAGGGGGGAGGGGTGACTCAGTCCATTTCTCAAATACAGTAAACATAAAAAATCCCCCTGCCCCCACTAGAAATATGCATCTTAATAGACATTGAAGTATGAAAAGTGGGCGGTGCCCCTCTTCTTGTACCGTGACAGATTGATGCTTCTTCCAAATGTACCACACCCCTGTCAGCTGGGACAGACTCCACACTCGGAACAACGGGGAATTAAAAAAAAAAGAAGACAATGGACTGAAAAACTGTTGGGAATTTGAGTATTCACTGGGTTTTTCTAAGAGATCTTCAAAGCTTCATAGACCAGCTGCAATCTAAAGCATTCCCCTGCTCAAATTAACAGACAACTTTCTTTCAGTGTTCCTCACCAGAAATAAAGGTTTCTTCTCAAGGAAGTTCAGTAGACTGAGCTCACAAGCCTGCGCACAAGCGCGGCGTATGAAATATGAATCAAGAGATGATAGATGTACGATGGTTTTGTCTTGAGAAAAATGTCTCCTTCTTTGACAGATTTGACTCCTTGTGAGTACCTGGGGAATGAGTGTGGGCTTTGCTTCCTCAGCTTTCTTCCACTTTGTGTCTTATTTAATGAAAGCAGCGTCGGAGCAGCAGGAAAAGACTACAGATATCCCATCATAACACTGAATTTTTCATCAACTTTTGCCATTTTAGGATACAGCCTCTTCTAAGCAGGTTTCAGCTGAAAGAATTTCACTTTAGTTCACTGTGATTTATTAGTTGTAATGCGGATTCTGTGTCATTAGGGCCAGATGTTTAAAAAATACAGCAAAAAAACTTGTAAATTTGCTTGAATCAACATCACATTGTGTAGGATATTTATCAAATTTTATTAATGTATAAATCCATTCCTAAATTAAAAATACTTCACTAATTAATATTTAAGAATTGCAAGTGATCAAAATAAAATGCCAAATACACAATTGAAATTTCTGTAGAAAAGCTTTTCTTCATTCACAGTGTAGTATTTGTTGACAGGCTGTGGGTCTGCTGTCATTCACAATGCATCTGCGAACAGCCCGTGGCGTCAGACTTCAAAGCTCACTTCAAAGGTAGTCTGACATAGCGAGAAATATCTTTCCAGCCCTGTGTCAGCTCTGGAAAGCGGTGCATCACCGTAGAAGTACCGGAGAAAGAACGCTTTTTTGATTTTTTTTTCATGTATTTCATACAAGGCTCTTGGTTGAGTGTTGGTCCAGGATAGAGCTTCAATCTCTATTCAAAACACAGTTGGAACTTTTTTTTTTTTTTTTATGTGTGTGTGGTACAGATAAAAGAATATAGTTTTCCATGTGAAAGAAATTTCCTTTTGAGTTTGGTCATAAATAAAGAAATGAATCCATGAACATATTTATGTGCATACACAACGATCTGGCACAAAAATCATGTAAAGACAAGAAAATAGACTTAAATTTAGGACAAAAAAAAACCCCATCAACACCTATCCTATTCTTTTAACCTAAAAGTTATCACTCTTTCATAAGACTGTGGTATTTTCTTGATATCTGAGATTTTTTAAACATAAATTGACTCATTTATTTATTTTCCCACTAACAATTTGTTGCTCTTTAAGGGTTGTTTGCCACTAACAATCACTAGAGGGCACTGTAGATGTGTGGATCAGTATTTGCTAATGAAAGCAAAGTAGAAGAAGTGCCATCCAAAACAAACACGGAGGAGAGTCTGATTGTTTTCCTCCTGAACTGAATTGTTTCGAGATGTTATTATTCTTTTTTTTAGTTTTTCCTTCCTTGGACTAATGCGGAACAGCAAGTCGTTAAACTGGGTCACAGAGAGATGGAAGTACCGCTGAAAGTTCCGTGAATCAGATTCAGCTCCCGCAGTATAGAAATAATAAAAAAAACAAGACTAAATGATTTCATGAAACCAATACTTTTGTAGAGCTCTTCAAAATAAACGAACCTGATTCCTAGCTCTTGATGTTATCTGCGTTTTAATGAGGCGAAACGCTTGATGGAAGCTTCCTCCTCCCACGAGCGGCTGGAGCATCTAAATCATTAACACATTTCTGGACAGAAATTAAGCATCTAATTTGTTACATGTCAAATTTGATGCAAATCGAGTAAGAGGCAGTGGACCCAAATTTGATACATAAGTGGCGTTTGGTGTGAATGCAGCATTATGCTGAGCTTGGGGGATTTTTTTTTAGAAGTGTTGGGCTTTTCTCCCAAATGTGCAACTTCTGCTCCAGAATGACTTGTATATGCTTTTTGGTTTTATAATGCAGTTCTTGGCATTTCTCCGGTGTGACTTGCAATGTGGTGCACCTTATAATTGGCGCCACTTATAGTCTGGTGCGACTTATACTCAGGTGGAACTTATACTCCGGTGCGACTTGTACTCCGGTGGGGGATGAGACAGAGACTGGGGTTTTCTGTATTTGTGGATTTGGCAATCCCGTACTTCGACTGCACTCCAATTCAAATTATACTCTGGTGCAATTTATACTCCATTGTGACTAATACTCTGGAAATTACAATAGATAAAAGTGAGTTTACATAAGAAATTAATCTATAATTTTAAACTGAACTCTCTCTTTTTTTTCATTATTTTTTTTTAAAAAGGAACACAGACAGTGAGATATAAAAAAAAAAAAAATTCTCTTTCAAAATGACATCCACCATCTGTCAAGTCTTTTTAGCCCAGGGCCTTTATTCCCATAGCAGAAGTGTCGGGGCCATAGCTTGTCCTTAGACATGTGTTATCTTTTGTATATGAATGTAATATCCTTAGGCTTGTGCATTCATATTTTGGTTGAATTTTCACACTCTCAGCCTGTCCCTCTGATATATTTCCATTTGCCCCCCTCAGGACGTTAATAATGTTGGAACCTTGATGGTTCATGGAGGAAACAATCCTCTTTTCTACTCCACTCTGGAGTCCACTATGGAGCTTTACACTTAACAGGATTGGAGGAAGAATGGCGCCTGGAGTCACACAAGCTTCTGTGTTCTGACCAGTGCTGGCACTTTACAGACATGCGCACAGAATTTTCATTTTGTGTCAGAAAGATTGCGATCGTTTGAAATGACGTTGGCTCAAAACCATTTTGTGGAAGGAGTTAGCATATAAATGGAAAAAAAAGATTAAATCGCCAACAACAAAAGAGTTCATTGTAACCAGCTAGTAGTCGATGCTATGACATGCACAAGAGGAAAAAGTGTCTTTTGTTAACAAAGTGTGCTTTGGCATAGAAGGCAAGGTTTTACAATAAAATAGAATAAAATATTAAAGTATCTGATAAAGGTCTATTATATTTCAGAACTATGCCAATTTTGACAAACGGTGCATCTTTTCCAAATAAAATGTTCTGACTGGAGAAATTCCTGCCTTGAAGTGGGCGTCACATTGGCATACCTCATCCATCTGAACACTGAATAAGCTCAATAAGGAAGCACAAACAAAGCAATTCATTGCATCACAAGAACACTATTGGCGTTCGTTCCTTCAAAAGACTTAAAAGACTCAATGTTGGTGTAATGGACGGGCTGATTGTTCGAAGTCCGATCTGCAGAGGATTTCTGTGCATTTGCACCAGATCCAGAAATGTTACTCATTTTCGGGGGCCACAGTTATCACATGTTGTCTTTTGATATTTTTGAGAGCTTTATTTAAACTCTTGCAGAAGAAACTCAAACTTTAAATGTAAGTAAAATCATTAAAAGTGAGAATTCACAGAACATCACTGAGATCACATCTCAACATCAGAAACAGTATGCAGCTTCCATTTTTACTAACAATTCTAATTCAATTAGCTACAGAAATTGTTTCTTTGCAGACAAATACTGACCTGGATCATTTTTGTGGTGCACTGGCTCAGGTTTATAAACTCCAAGGTTATGTGGACCCGATGAGTGAATCGCAGAAGTGGACACTGAAACAGCGAGTAGACAAGCAGAGTTGATAGACTCGTTGCTGTGGCTCTGGGCTGCACTCGCTTCAATGATGTTGAAGTAGTTTCTTTATTACTTGTGCATGCCGTGCTGTTTTTATTTATCATTTTGGTAAATAACAGTGGCAATCTGTCACGGTGCCAAAAAAGGGAGCAAACTATTTTCTGGAGGAAAAGTCGAGTGAGGAATTGGGAAGATTTGTTTAATTGTGGATAAACAAACACAGAAAAATACATGTGAAAGGGGTTTTTGATATGGAGATTAACGATGCTTAAAAAAGAAAAGAAACATTCACTGCTAGTGCTAATCAAAACAAATCCTGAAATGCTCATCAGTGTTGCTGTCTGCGTTATTTGACCAAATTTCACCATAAAATGAACCCTTTACCCACCATCATTCTGTCTATGCCAAATTTTGGGGAGGAAAAGCCCAACTGCACTGTATGTACATCAATTAAAAAGAAGGGGTTTTCTTTTTTTTTGTGGGTGACACGCTGATGAAGACGACTCTATCTAGGCTGACGTCATGAAATGGATGGCACCCTCTAGGACAGAGTTCGGCAACCTTTAACAGTAAAAGAGTTATTTAGGCTCGTTCTCTACTGATCCAAACCCAGAAGGAGCCGAACTTTTTACTTTTATATATATATATATATATATATATATATATATAAAGAAATTAGCATCTCTCAAGAAAGGGAATTTTTTGTAAAGATTTTAACTTTAGTAGCAAAAAAGCTAGCTTGTTGCTTAATTACTAGCTGAACTTCAAATGAACACAACATTTCTCTGTAAATTAAATCAGCCAAACATTTTAGCATGTTGCTGAAATAAAAGCTTAACTCAAAATTAGCCTAAGACCTCCAGTAGATAACAAATTAGCTAAAAATGTTAGCATATTGCTAAAATATTAGCTAAACTCCAAATTAGAATAAAAAATTAATTAGAGGCCAAATCTCCCCATAAAATCTCGCAATCTCGCTTGTTGCTTAATTACTAGCTGAACTCCAAAATAGCCTAAAATTCCTCAGTAGACTAACTTAGACAAAAATGTTAGCATGTTGCCAAAATAGAAGCCAAATGAAAAAAAAAAATCAGTAGGTAAAAAAATAGTTGAAAACATCAGCATTTGACTAAAATATTAGCTAAACTCAAATTAGCATAAAATTCCTCAGTAAACTAAATTTGTCAAAAATGTCAAAAACTCTAAATTAGCTCAAAAACCCCACTAGAAAACAAATTTGCCAAAAACGTTAGCATGTTGCTAAAATAATAGCTAATCTTCATCCAGAGAGCCACAATGGAGGGATAAAAGAGCCACATGTGGCTCTGGAGCCGCAGGTTGCAGACCTCTGCTCTAGGATAAAAGGGCAGAGCCTTGTAGATCGTGTCGTTTTACTTCCGGATATGAAAAAAGTCCACATGTGATTATTTATGTGAATATAGTTTACTCAGGAAAACTAAAGAAAGCATGATACGGCATCTGGAAATAAATAAGTAAACAGTCACCTAATTTTCCTTCATTTTTTCAAAAATAAGAAAGTAGAAATATTGGAACATTTGACGGCTACACATTTTTATAATTCAGGTGTTTCTTAAAATATAAAATACATTTCAATTCCAATTAAAACAGTCATTTTAGATAGTTTTATTCCCTTTTTTGGAACACAAAATTTATAATAAACAATTTGGGAGAACAAAATGAGAATCAATAGTTTTACCAATAAAAAAACAAAAATAACATTTTAACCCAAAAATATATAAATATATGCACTTTTAAACAGTACAATACTTAAGGGTTTTTTCTGTCACAAAAATTCAGCATTTGCTGCTGCCTGAAAATGGCAGCACAGTGAGTCACACACAGTTTCACCTTTGCTTCCTAGAAAGCATTTGAAGTGGCAGATCAGCAGGATATTTATTGATGTTTAGAGCACCTGCATGTACCTCCCTTTGATGTTCAGATACTTCATCTCCTTATATACTTCTCCCTTCCCTTCATATGCCTGTATCTGCATGTATGAGTGTGTATGGACCGGCTAAAAGCTGTCACCGGAGGCTGTGCCTGAGACACTGTTGCCATGGCTACACCATCTCCAAGTAGATGACAGGCATGAAAGGCATGTTAAAAGATTGAAAGCTTCTGTAAGGGCAGAGCCGTACATGCAAGTTCATTCTCAAATATTATCAGAGACAACTGCTCAGTGTGTTTGCAATAAAAAAAATACTTTTGACTTACATTCAATATTGGTAAGGTAACCTAGGAAAACTAACAATATGGCAAGTAAAATTCACCCTACCTTTACCGTTCTATCCATCCAATCTATTGACAGCTTGGACTGTTCCATTATTAAAAAAAATGGGTGGATATGTCAGAGCATGACTGTTGGCTGGCTGGGAATACTTCCCTTTGACAAAGTCAAAATTCATATAATTAAATCTCAAAGGACATTCTAGTCAACCTCCACGGTTTGCCTCTGAATAAAAGAAAAAACCACTAAACTCTAAAGCAAAAATGGAATGGCTCCTGGAAATGATCCGATGGTTTTGCGATGATGGTTTTCTTTGTTTGTCACCATTTCCATCATGGCAAACTACAAAAATATGATGAGTCGTGTAGATTCTGATTAGGTTGGATGAGATTTTGTAACAGAGGCCAGAATATGTAGACATTAAACAAACACAGTCAGGATGTTGAGACATCCTGGTCACATTGACTTAGACATAATATCCTGAAGCTTTCCTCTCTACAACATCCCTGTTAACTCGTGTTATCTTCTGGGGTCAGGATGACTCAAGCCTTACATCCCATGAAAAGCGTGGACAGGATTTCATGTCGTCTTTCTACCTGGAAACCAAAGCAGAAGTTACTGTTTCATTTTTTTATGACATCACTTTACTGAGGGAAGCCACATGAGTTAGTCTTTTATCTCAGATCTTTATGTAAAATGGTGTTGTGAAGTTGCCCTTTTTCACCATTAAAAGCTTCCATACTTTTTTAGGATTTAATTTTCTCTCCTTTTTTAAGAAGCTTACAGTTCAGGCAAGCCCAGATAACCTGGAGGCAAACCTTTAATTATGCAAAGTTAACAGAAGAAAAGGCGAGATGCACTGTTACCCTCTTCCCCCTGTTCTCTTTAATATGTTTGTAATTAATCGTTAATAAAACGACTTTCAATTATTTTTTCTTCTCCCACAGCCAACATCTTTTTTGTACTTACTGTTTTCCATTTTTCTAACCCGTTGAGGAGGTGGTCACCCTGTTTGAGTGGTTCTCCAGGATGTCTGTCTGAGAAGAGACATTTGTTCACTCTGCTGTCACTCAACCCTAAACATCTGAATATCAACAAACATGAAAGATTTGTCAGTTTCTTTTTTCTCCATTTTACTGTATTCACACAGAATCTGAATCAAACTCTACTTGAAATAATTCAATCATTTATATTTTCTCTCCATTTATTCTAAAAGGTGACTTTGGTTTTGATTTGGTGCTTTAAAAATGAATAAACATACATAAATTCTCATATATCCTAACATTTCCTGTGCAATTCTAGTTTTGCATATCTAGTTTTATTGTTCAATAATGAAACCCTCAAAAAAGTTTTAAAGTTTAATACAATCTTTTTGATAAGTTCCATCTCATTTCCATGTCTTATAGAATTTATCGTAACAAATAAAGCAAAGATTATATGTAGTGCATCGTAAATAGAGTCGTCAAAAATGAGTCAGCTTCCTGTCTGTTTTAAGGATCCAACATTATTTATTCACTTTCATGTCATTAACCCTAGAGCGCTATCGTAGGGTGATTTTCACCCGAGCAAAAGTATTTACATTACTTTAAATTTGTTGTATTTTTTCAGAAATTGATGGTGTAACTTTTTATAGTGGAAGTGTTCTTGGTTAAACATGGTTTTTGATTGCTTGCTGTCAGATCCTCTCATTTTCACCCTTTTGTCACTGGTTTACTTTATTTAGTTAACATCATTTCTGACATCAAGTCCTGCTTTTGGGTTCTTCACAACTTATCCCTGACAAAAAAAATAATCTTCATCACTGAATGTGTGAGTGTTCACTTGTGGGAGGAAGCCATGCTGATGGTTTCAAGATGAATTGTAAATTAATTGTCACATGATGGTAATTTTTCTCAGAAAGAGGGAAATTTAAAAAAGAAAAAATTAATTAAATACGATCAATGCATCACCTCCAGGAGATTTTTAGTTGTAGTATAAGGTGGTGGGGAGTCAATGAATAAAAGGAGAATATCATGGAAAGAGGTATTCATTTCCATAATTCCATTCAAACAATTTAAACCTTTCGAATATATATACTCGTGGACAAAATTGTTGGTACCCCTCAGTTAGAGAAGGAAAAAACCCACAATTCTCACTGAAATCACTTAAAACTTACAAAAGTAACAAATTAAAATTCATTGAAAATTAAACAATCAAAATCAGCCATCACTTTTGAATTGTTGATTAACATAATTATTTAAAAAAACAAACTAATGAAACAGGCCTGGATAAAAATGATGCTACCCATAACTTAATATTTTGTTGCACAACCTTTTGAGGCAATCACTGCAATTAAACGATTTCTGTATTTGTCAGTTATATGGTTTATTTTGTTTGAATGGAATTATGGAAATGAATACCTCTTTCCATGATATTCTTCTTATGGGTTTTTCCTTCTTTAACCGAGGTGTACCAACAATTTTGTCCACGTGTGTATGTATTACTATTACTAGGTAAATAACATATCACAATATAAACCCAAACTTTTGAAGAAAAACAGAGCAGAGATATAAATTTTCCTTCATTTTTGTTGTCTGAAATGTTTTAATTTTTCAAGCTTTAACCCAGCAATGTAATTTGTGTGTGAAAGTATCTATGTATTTACATGCACAGAAAATATAAACATTACACAACATATTAACAAAAATCTAAGCCAGAGTGTTCATTTATTCCAGTCTTTTGTTAATTATTATGTCTACATTTGCATCTTTGCAAATCAAATGAGAAGCAACAACACAAGTGTGTTCTATGCACACACATTATCTCTAGACAGCAAGACAACCGTTAAGTTTAAGCTTTTATAATATACAAAATCTGCTTAAGAATAAAGACAGAGGCGGCCTTCTTTCTGCAACAGGGTCACTTCATTGCATTTTATGTGCTGCTTTCTATAGAGCGACATTTAAACCTAACCCTGAGTGGTGGAATAAGTGGCACACACAGCTGTGCCATGGGTCAAACTCGACTAAAAGGAGGTCGTTCTCAAATTACTTTGCCGTTCTCAGAGACCTCAGAGCAGTTGAGGGACCTTCGCTCATTCTGCAAAAAATTAAAGAATTGACAAGCCTTTTATTGTTCTGTAGGGATTCAGAAAATGTTGGAAGTGTACGAAAAAATGCAAATGAAATCTACGCCCTCGATTTATTTTTTACTTCTGTCATGTCCCCAATCAGAGATTTCTGATTCATTCCTGTTTGTTAAAAATCATTCATTTTATTATCAAAGACAAGCTGCAAATAGAGAAAAGCACTAATCTTATAGATAAAACCACCAGAAAGTAGTAAAAGGATCTGTCCATACAGCAAATTGTTTTTATTTAACAAAACATCTCATAAGATATCAAAATCTAGAAACAATGGCGTCCCACACAAACTTTCAAAAAAGGAAAAACAAGCGAGTTCCAAGCAAACCATTTGTATTCTTTTTTAGTGTTTTACTTCATTTATTTCATTTTAATTACAGTGACAAAAACTTTAATAATAAGTAAGAATGAGTAGAGAATGAAAATATGATATAAATACAAGTTGGTCCATCTTAAAAAATCTTTATAAAATCTAAAACTACCACTTAAGAACGTAACTCTAAATGTAAGATATAAACATATTAAGAGGTTTAATGTGGCTGTAAAGAAGTTATTGTGTTTAATAAAATACCTCCCTTTTCTTAAAGGGCTTATGCCATTTAAAATCACATTTTGGGGCTTTTAAGTGTATTCTAAAGTATGTTTTCTGCTTCATCGAATAATAAACACCTGCTTTGGATGATAAATATCCCCCGCAGTTATCTTCTTCAGTGTATCTGGATTTTTTTTTTTTGTTTGCTTCTGAGCGAGCTGATGCCATTTCTCCATGTAGGGGCATGGAGAGACGATGGGCGCTCCTCTTGCTGAGATACACCTCAGAAGTGCGGGACCTCCTTCGGATGCTAACATTTCATACAGGCGTCTTGAGTTGTCCAAGTTTTTGTAACCAACTGGAAGAGTCTCGTGACTGAAGCAAAAATCAGCAAAAACATGAAACCGCGATTAAGCGGTGGAATACTGTATTGTTCATTCCTAAGTTTTAACAATCCCAAAGCTATATTTTGATCCATTTCTGAGTAATCCTCTAAAAACCTGCGGTCTGAGCACCAACCCACAAAAACAAGTGGGTCGTCATGAGCTGATGTCACAAAGTGAGAACAGCCCCTTTGAGGAAGTGTCTGTGCTGCCAGCACTGGCCCCGGGCTAACACAAACACACACACTTTCTCTGCGAAGTTAATGGTGATCAGCTAGCTAAGCCGTTTCCATTGCTACATCCAGTGTAGCAATGGTCAGGGCTAATAAAGGCTAATATTTGGCAAGCACAAGTTTAGAAGTTTGTTTACATGGGTGAAATGTAGACACGCTGACAAGGTCAACTATTGGATCGAAAGGAACGAAAGGCGGAGCCTCAGAGATCGAGATATCTTACTTTCGTAAATGAAAATAACTAATATTTCACAAATAATGTGTTCTTTAGTGTGCCAAAGGTGATCAAATACACTATATGGAGCTAGGTTACTCGAAAAGTATAAAGTAAAGCATAGTATAGGCCAATAGTCTGCAACCTTCAACACTTGATCGGCCATTTGAGTGGATTTCTTACTGACCACAACCCAGGACAAGCCACAAATTTTGAATTCTCCCTTTAGAAAAATAAAAGCACTGATTTCCATCTTTGTTAATATTACTATTATAATATATATGAATAAACTGGGTTTTTTTTGGCAAAAATAAATAGAAAATACTATTTCTTCTAAATCAGGGGTGGGCAATTGTTTTGACTCGTGGGCCACAAAGGGTTCTAAAATTTGGCATAAGGGCAGGACAAGGAGCAGATGGAAGGAGAGATTGGGTAATCAACCTCATAAACTAAAAAAATGGTATGGAATTTAGAAAAAAACATGCTTTAATTTGGATTCAAATTCACATATATTAATTTAAAACCAGAAAATTTGGGAGTTTTAATTTCTAAATTTTGATTTTTGTTCTCTTTTGGGTGATCCAATGGGTTGATGTTCTTCAGAGGAAAATGTGAACACAAAGAAATGCTGCATTTATGTGGTGTAGGAATAATCCGAAAGATCACCATCTGACTCAGAAAGGAACACACACGAACGTCAGAGAAACAACACCATTCATGGGAAGAAACCAGAAATACAATGAAAATAAAACAATAATTAGGATTTTTGATTCAATGTATTTTAATTTGCAGGGCCACATTAAGTAGCTTAAGGGGCCGCATGTGGCCCCCGGGCCGTAGTTTGCCCACCCCTGTTCTAAATGAAGGACTTCCTTTCAAAATAAAAGCATAAACTCAATGCAGCAAATTCGGTAGTAGGTAGTTTGGTGTCAACAGTGATTAAAAACAATTTACTTTACAATTTGTGATGTATCTCTATCAGAAATGTGTAACTCTCACTAATAAAAAGTAAATAAGAGCTAATTGAATTATTTTACACATTAGGCACGTTAAAAATCCTTGATAAATGGAAATGTTCCTTAATTATTGTGTTTTTATTCTTCATTAACCAGAGAGCCACAAAGGGTCAAAGAGTCACATGTGGCTCTGGAGCCGTAGGTTGCAGACCCCTGGTAGAGGCCTTCTAAAAATCAAGAATTTTCCGTTTTTTAAGGCTTAAATCAAGTTTTTTTTAATCTATTTATAGGGTAAAGAGTAAAAGAGTTTTGACTCATTTTAGTAATAATTCCCTTATGTCTGAAAACATGGTTTTGTAATCTCTCCTAGTATCAGATAGCTTGGTGTGTATCACAGGTTGATGAAATATGCAGAGAAAAAGCAGAGAAAATGACAAAAATGTTTAAAAACATTAGAGATGATCTGAGGCAATTCACTGTGGGGCAATATTCAAAAATCCATGAAGCTTTAAATGAACCTTTTCTGGAGCCTTCATTAACTTCTTAGGGTTCAGAGGCACAGGGGAACGACCCATCATAGATTATAAGAGCACTGTGGTGAGAACATTTTATATTTCAGGTGGTGTTTGTAGAAAATGAAGGCCGCATGCTCCAAACCCTCAGATGAAAGATCCATAGAGATTGCCATCAACAAGTCCAGAAGTCGGGGCCTGTACTCATGTGGAGTGTGATCATAAGAACTCTGTTCACGTCTGGGTGTCCTTGGCAAATGTAATCTACACTTCTGTCATAGCAGCATAAATACTGACAACTATATTGAGTCTGCAGAGCAACATATGCTGCCTTCAACACGGATCTCCACCAGAAGGCTGCCCTCATTTTTCAACAAGATAATTCAATTATTTTTCTGCACATATTTTAAAGATAAGGCACTTGACTGGCCTGTCTGCAGACTTGATCAGTCCCCGCTTGAGGATGTGGGGGGAATTTGAATCATAACATTGTCATAACGCTGACCATGTTGGAAAGCATCAATGCATAAATCAACTCATTTAATAGTAGATGATAAGAACACAAAGGGTGTCATCCGGGTTAAAGAAAACACAAATGAAAAAACAAGAAAAAAATAAAGAATGTTAAATGAATGAAACATTATCAACCATTGAAATCCTCACAAGAAAACAGAGACTCCATGAAGGGAAAAATAGGAATAGGAAAAATTAAGAATAATGATGTCATTCCTTCCTCCCACCGTTCAAAAAGACGCTTTATAGGTCAGTCAGAACGGCAGGACAAACCCGCTAGACTACAGCAGCAACAGAAAGTTCAATAAAAAAGTGTTGATTTGGTAACCGCGATGTAGCATTAGCATGATGCTAATGCTAACAAGCTGTTCCGCATGTCGCCTTGATGTGTTCGTGGACCGTTTTAGTTGGACAATATTTTCAGTGACCAGACTTAAGATGTGGCGGATAAATACAACAAATTAGTACGTAGGACATTTATAAAAACATTTTTTTAATATAATGAGAGAATTAAATCCACTGTGTATTAACAGCAGGTGTTATACAAAAACTGCAACTTGTGTCAGATGTGAGAGCGTTGTTAAATATCAATGATGTATAATAACAATACCACAAATCTTTATTTTTAAGCCATTTTATGTTAAGATTTAATATAAAATGTTATCACTTACGGGAAAAGAAAATTTTGATTGAATTTGAATTTACATTTAGATGACAAAAGAAAATGTTTACTCCAATTCATAATTTAATTTTATGTAATTTAGATAACTTCTAAGGTATTTCTATGTAAAATAGTGTTATAATTTTATGCTTGCTCAGTAAAACTTGAAAATATTAGAATTTATTAGTATAATTAATGCTTTGTTTTTCAATTGAACTTCTTAAACAGTTTACGAGTGCATTTTACTTATGTACTCTCGAATCCTGAAAGCTTTGTGTTAATTTTCACTGTTGTAATATATATCTATATCAAATTTGAAAAATAAATTTATTTGGTTTTCATCGTGATATATATCTTTATCGCCCGAAATGAAAAAAAGCTACATCATGATATTCCATATTGCCCTGCATGTCCAGTGTTCCTGAGTGTGAAATGCAGCTAAAAATGGAGAGTTTTTGGTTGATCATTATTTGTAACTTTTCCAATGGTTGCTTAATTACTTGTATTGATCTTGACTTTATGTTCATTGTTCTGGGGTCACTGCCGTATTTTTGTTTCAATATTTTTGTAGGCTCAAATATTTCCCACAATACATCAACCACTTTCCAAAGAATAACCTATGGTTTCATTTTATCTACAGAAAGCAATGATGTGACCATTTTTAACCCTTGTTTGATATTATGGGGTCCAGATGACCCAAGTCTGCCACAGACACAGTTGACTCAAGAGAATCTGTCAATCAAACGTTCTGAACATTTGACTTGTAAATACATACTTCCTTTGAGGCATCTGATTGCAAAGTGTATAACTCAAATAACTTGCATGCCAGAAGAATAAAAATATTTAAAAAAAAAACTAGAATTAGCCAGAATAGTTAAAATAGAATGACTGAGTAACAGCTGTTTTTTTTTTCTCTATGGAAGATCTTCTTGGTGCCAGCAGTTACTTCCTATTTGGAACCTGAGGGAGAAGGGATCACTCAGTCCAGTTCTCATATACAGTCAGAGACTTTCCCTAAAATTCTCACCTGAACTAGTTTCTCTGTTTTTGTCACATAAGTGATCAACCTCATGAGCCACACATGTGTGGTCCCGTTCATTGAGATGCTCTACATTGGCAGATGACGGTGGGAGTTATCCACCTCTTGGGGAAAAACAAACACTGCCTCATTTTGAATTTGGGTGGCGTTAATTGAGATGCAGATTCTGATCGCTGCAGACCCTCTGAGAAACAAATGTATAATTAGGTTGTGGTGGAATCTGTCTTTTTGATCTGTATGGTGGAAAACATGAGTTGTGCTCGTGTTCCACATAGTCCTGCAAAAGCAGAATCAGTAAATGCCACTAAGGATAAATAAACAATAGAAGAAATGAAGGAATGTTGATATCAAATCAACAAAAATATCATTGTGATTGGCTTTTACCAAACCTCGCATTATTGTGAATGTTGTGATACATTCAAGCCTTAAAATACTAGAGCATATACATATCACTTTAGGCATCAAGTAGCAACTTTTTATACTTTATAGAATTCTCTTCCATCCGTCATGCTCTCAAGAGCTGTCAGTGCTGGGGGGTGGGGGCTTACATACACAACTCCGAAAACCTGCAGCCAAGAAAAATAACTGATATTTTAGGGTAATGTATTTTTGAACATGCCCGTGTATACCCCTACATTATCATATCAAAGAGCAGAATGGACAAGTGATGGATGATATATTTAGTCCCCCATTTATCATATACAAGACTTAAAATACAGTCTTACACAGGGCACTGCCTTATTTTAACTAAGCGGTTTTCTGCAGAGACTATATGCCACAATTATTAACATCTATTAGAAATTCTGGCTGCAGCTTTTTTTTTTTTTTTTTTTTTTTTGTGAAGTTATTTTTCTTGTGAAAGCCATTGAAGAAAAACCTTAATGCAGAGGCGCAAGCTAAGAAAAAAAAGGCAAATTTCTATATAAAAAAATGTAAAGACATTATCCGAAAAAGTCTCCCGATGTCAAAAGTTGACATCAAAAGTCGTCTTTGTGGTTAATGCCTAATACAGTTTTAGCAAAGGCGGCATCTAATTACCTGTCGAAATTTTAGCATAGAGGAAAGATGGATAACGCAGAAGGTTTGCATTAATAAAACTCAGCCAAGCAGACTAAAGCATAGACTTGGGAATAGCGACGCCAGGGCTCAGGGGTACTATTTCATGCAGCAGAGCTCTGCAGATGGAGGAGGGTGTGTTTCAACTTTAAATCAAGTTGGCTGTTGCGGGAAAGGATACTTGCTCATTCCTGAGGTGATTGGGGAGAAACTTAACAGCAGTGTGCAGTCACTGTCATGCTGCAGAGTTGTCTGCGATTTGCAGTCTAATTGGGGCGTAATTTGCCAGCTGCTACATGGTTGATATGATAAATTATGTTTCGCTCAAGGTGTGAGAGCTGAAGAAAAAAATGTAGTCATACGTGGTTGTGGAGAAATGCTGACCTCAGACTGACAGCAGCCACTTCAGAACAAATCTTCAAAAATGAGCACTCCTGCACTTTTTCAAGAAAAGTTCTTGTTTTAGTAAGAGTTTTGAAAATGAGCAATAATTTGAGTTTTGCCTGATTACAGCGGCTCAAAGTCGCTTCATAAATCTGATCAACCACCCACGTATGATACATGTTTGAATTATATCAAGTTTTGAATGGGTGCTTCGAGACTAAAAAATGAAATCATCAAAATTTGAAAACTTAATGTATTGTATTTATTGAGAAAACCCTTAGATTGAACCCTATCCAGACACAGAAGGAAAAATGAAAGCCTGATTTTCATATGATTTAGTCACAACTGCCCCTTTGGTAAGGGTGAGATGCAGGTACATCATTTATTAGTGTTGGGATTATTAGTGGACTATCATTTACATGAATATTTGGAATTGAAGTCTTTTGGACTATAAACGATGTTAGATGCATTGTTTTTATTTTTTTAGCAAAATACTCCAAACTAAAAATCCAAAAATGATTTAAACTGTATTCGTCATCCTACATACCAAACTTCAGTGGTCGCTAAGGTTGATTTTTTTCGCACTTCTTTACGTGTGACCAACTCAAAAATGGATGGAAGTTCATGTTGGCCGCATATTGCTGCATTGTTTCACATATTTTAAGAGCATCCAGAGCTAAATGGTGTTTCTGGTCTCACGCATTTATTGTTAAAATTAAAGCTGTCAGCCCAGTGAGCTGCAAATCCAGTCCCGATCAGGAGCCTTTTGTTGGATTAACAGTAACCATAACATCAACTTTTCCTCTGGGTTGGTGTGGCCAAGAAAAAGAAGTTCAAAAATGGCTATTTAGAAAATGATATGTGTGAAGACTGTTGTCATTTTCATTTGGGCTAATGCTAGCATCAAAGACAGGTGTAGTTATCGCTGTCTTTATCTTTATTACCTTTTAGTTATGTTTCAATTACTCTAATTTTGTCAAAATAGTTTTCAGTGTCAGGTAATAGCAGTCCCTTTTCTAAAACATCTCAACACAGGCGAGGTGACCGTAAGCACGCTCCATGAAGAAGACAGAGACACCTCATCACCAGCTGAGGGTAGGATCAGCGGTCCAAAAGTCACTTCAAAGTTCTTTTAAGTGTTCAAAGTTGTGTTGAACATCTTAAAAAGGTTCTAACATTTCGTCTCAAGAAGTCATATGATCATACAGTATGTATGGTAGTGTTTTTGGGAGTCCTACATGCAGGCAACTGAGCCATCCAGCTGCTTGTAGTTTGAACAGATAGTTAAAATAAATAAGGAGATTATTAGCCTGATTTACTAAAGAATTGTTTATGGAAAAAATGTGTGCAGGGAAAGATACAAAACAGGTTGTACTTGATTAATCCTGTTTGGGGCTAAATGTCTTTGCATGTTTGTTCATAACCATCACTATTAAATGACACTTTCAGTCATTAAACTGGAAACTATCTATAGTTCAACAGCAAAACTTAAATTTGCAAACTACAATTCAGATTATTTTGGATTCCAAAAATGATAATTTAATTACTGTGGCACAAATCTAACTCCATAGAGTATTCACAAGCTGGAGCATTTAAAATACATTTCAGTAAAAGAGACTTTATTACAAAATACATTCAACAACATTTTCCGGTTTTCTGTAGAGCTGTTTGATTTCACCAAACAAAGCAAAAAAAAAAAAAAAATAAAACACACACACAAAAAGCCGTAGTAAAAAGCAAATCATTTCCCCTGCCCAGCAGGAGACAACGATTATGGCTACAAACAGGAGAGAGAATCTTTGTGGACAGGTTGACACATTCTGAAAAGAGCAGGAGAGAATGTACTGCCAGCTCATACATGCTTGTCTGTGTGTACAAGTAACTTTCCAAAAGAAACGGGTACAACGGAGTTAGACAAGAGCGCACTGATGCCCCCGGTGCTGTCAGCCACCCAGCTTTCATTTCGGATGTGCCATTTCCCGTGTGAATCATGTTGCTCGCCACTTAACCAGAAGCCCACTCTCCACCTTCGCCTTTTAGCATTCCTGATCATCTCCATGTGCAATTGTATTGCTACATCCTGCAAATCCTGACTCCCTATACTCCTGACTGGATACATCCTATCGAAAAAGAAGAATCTACCTTTAAAAAAAGCAACAAATTAGCAACTAGCTAAGATTTGCAGAATCTCCATACTCATGGAGAGGAGCAGATCACGCCCCACAAAGATGCTTTACAGCAGAATGACCTGGTGTCGTATATCACTGGGAGGCGAGATGGATAGGACAATTCATGGTACAATGATTCAGCATTAAAAGTCTCGTCATCAGTCCCCGCAGTATTGAATAGTGGAACCCATTTCCATGATAGAGCTATAAATGTCTGCTCGACTCAAACTCCCAAGCCTCCATCCCATAATTCAGCTCTGATCTGAAGATGCTTGCTGCCATGAAAAACGGTTTGGTACAATCGTTCTCTTTGACAGGAACACGGCGGCGTTATTCCATTGTCAGAACGGAGGCATGTCACTAGTCTTTGTTACCCTTGAAGGTGCACATTTAACATTATCAAAAAAATAAATAAAAAAAAATCCTGAACATGGAGTTTCACTGCAGGAGCAGAACCAGTCAACTGGAAGGAAATCATTTGAGTGCAAGCATTGTACTTATCAGGAGCATTATTTTTACATTCTCCGTCCCTGCTGGATTTCCTTTTTGAGTAAATCACGTGCTTCCATTTCAGCGCCATTGTGCAACTATTTATTCAGCGGCAGCACCATGCTGTTACAGAGAGTGTGGTGAGAGGTGATTTTCTCGCTTACACACCACATATGCTGATATTCTTGTTTGTGCCAAATGCTTAAAGCAGGTTCTCTGCGAGCGAACCGACCGAGCAGACAGTTGATGATTAGATTTTGAAGTTTATTAAAGCTCCTCTACGATCATCTTTTAAACTATTTTAAAATTGGTCCCAGTGGTCTTTTGATGATGACATTTTCAGCCAAAAAAACACATTTCTAAAAAGCCTGCGTTGTTAAGTCCTGCGGAGCCCCAGAGTTGTTTACATTCACTCCCACTAGCTTACAGCCCCTCACAACTCCAGCTTAACATTACCGGTGAATCAAAAATGTTGAGCAATATTTTAGCTTCCAGCTGTACAGTTTTGATCCAGATTTCACCTCAGACAAGGAAAACAAAGACGTACACAAATCTATTTGTCTACAAGTGGATGCATCAGAATAGAGCAGAGGAGATACCTTATGGCTTGCCGTAAGAGCTTATACAACACTGCTACGACCTTTTTCAAAAGGTATTTGAAATTTCAATAAAGAAATACTCAGAAAATGCATCTTTTGCTTGATTTTTGTCGTATTTGTCATCAGAAAAATGCCACAGGAACATGTCAAAAACACTATTAAGGCAGTGTTTTGTGAAAACGATAACATATAATAATATATAATAACTATAGAAATTCCACAAGTATATCAACAAACAACAAATATTGCAAATATTTTACAGCTGCTGGCGAAGAACTAAGAAAACTGAACTGTCTGAAGAAATTAACCAAGAATACTATTCTTATGATCTAATCATCCTCTGAAATTTACTCATTTAAAGTAATTTATTACTTGAATTCATCATGAGAAAAATGCCACAAAACACCAAAAATACAATTTTCATTGGAGTGGGTCTTTATCTAAGGTTTCTGCATGAATTATCATGGATTATAATTATAATAATTGCTGTCAGTGTAGTCCGCAATTTTTCCAAACTATGACCTTAAGCCTTTTCATTCATTTGTGTGTATACTTTTTTTCTATGCGGGATTATGGGGTCAAACCTCAGCTCACCTCCTGATTATTTCCACACAAATCTCCACAGGATTTCTCCTGCCTGCATGCTTTATCCTATATTATCTATGTGTGGTGTGTTGAGGATAATTTCAGCTGACTGCTCCTCCACAGTTTAAAATTTCTTGCTACAACTTCAGCTTTGAGAAAATGTTTTATTCATTCATGCCGTGAGTTGCTTGTATTTGTTTTTTTCTTCCTCCGTGCTTTCATTTGTTGGTTGCTGTTGGGGTGATTTTGTTATTTTTGTTGTTGTTTTTTTTCTTTCTAGTGCGTGTGATAGCAGTTAAGCCTTTGACAATGAAACAGCAGGGGTTCTATGCATTTCAAATGAAAGTTGACAAGGAATTGGGGAAAATAAGGCTCAAAGGCTGCAAGAAGTCCGTATTAGTTTTAGTGTAATAGCAGCATAAGCATGATTAATAAAGCTGAAAGCAGATACGATTTATACTAATCAGTAAATGAAATATTCACTCTCAGGGCTGTAATGTAGTGAGTGTGACTCTGTGATAGCAGTGAAGGAATTACAGCTGGGGAAATGCATGGTGCATTTACTCTGAATTCATCACAACCAAAGGGAAACATGAAAAGAGATTTGAGCTTTTTTTTTTTTGTTTCATTTTTTTTAAATTGCAAAAGCAAGTCAGGAAATATGATCACATTCCAAAACAAGCTTGGCTTTTATTTAAATGTAATTTAAAAGAAACCTCCCTTAAGAAATGCTGAACATGTTCTTGGAGTAAAAAAAAAAAAGAAGAAATTTATGAGACACGCTTTGGTTAAAGGACTTCTTAAAAGCTGCAGAAAAGCAATCCATTTCCATGATGTCTTCACACGTCAGCGATGACAGAGTTCAGCTTCAGAGGAGGAAGTGAGCCACTTTTGAAATTCAATGCCACAGCCCTGTGTGGTCCACGTGACAAAGCAACTGCAACACGTCTGAAGTCTGTCTTTTTATAGTTTTTAAGGCCAAACAAACAGAAATATCATCAATGCACATTTAACTTTTAAATTAAAAACACAAATGTCAATGCATAGTTACTTTATTTTCTTTAAAAAATAAAATTCAAAAATGTACATTGCAATTATACATTATTACGTTATGCTTTACACATGTTTTAATTATATTTAGTAAATAAAATGTTAACTTTATATTGACATTTGTGTTATGAATTTCCTATATAAAAAAACTACAATATAGCATAGGGATTTATTGAAGTGAAAGGGGTGGGAATACATTTTTTTCCTCCCACTTTCGTTTCAAGCTGTTGTAAAAAAAAAAGACATTTTACTCTAAAATTACTATTTCAAAGTGCATCTGAAGATTTCCACATTTATAATTAAAATATGGTGTGTATATATAAATACATATATATATTACTGGTGTATATATGTATATATATACCAGTGTACATGTATATATTTTATGAGGGGGTGCTCCTCTCGCGGAGGGAGTGTGCAGATGGGTGCTTCTCTGCAAGAGGAGCGATATTCGGAGATACACCTCTGCAGGGCAGCAACTCCTTTTCATACAAGCGTCTTGAATTGTCTGAGTTTTTATGATGAACTGGAAGAGTCACTTGAATGAAAAAAAAATCTATGTAACCGCGGATACGCGGGGGAACACAATTTTAATGTAACAGGCTTTACTTGGATTTTTTTTTTTTTTTTTCTTGAAGATAATTTTCTCATACGTTTGTTTAAAGCAATGGAAGTCTTTGCATTGCTTCAGCTGAGTCCCCAGATCCTTCCAGAGTCTGTCCCCACATGGTATAAATATTTTTCTCTTTGTTATTTTGACTATTTGCTTTAAAGTTACTAGATTCCATAGATACATTATTGTTCCTTATCAAGGTAGCAGCATTTTCTTCCAATATATTGATATTAATGCATCAATATTTCTTAATTTTGCATTTATTTACTTTCTGCCTTTGTCTGTTTTGACGCTATTGCATGAACTTTCTTTCATGTAATTTGCACTTAAGCCACAAAAGATTTACAAGTGATTTAGTTGTAAAGTTATTCTATTTTAATCACTCATAAGTCAAGACATGAAATAGGTTGAAAGCTTATTATTGTGTCTGCAGGACGAACGTGCATCTGTAATTTGGAAATGATCTTTTCCGGTGCTGTTCATCATCCTCACTTGTAGTAAAATGCGAGTTGCCTTAAGTGTCACATGATGTCTAGTTGAGCGCTGTTCCCTCTCTTTCCCAGATGTTGAGCCATATGTGTGGTATCTCAAAGCAAGGATAAAACCTCAGGATTTTACAGTATTAAACCTGTTTTATCTCAGCTTTGCTCGGAGATTACGCCTCACACAAGAAAACCCATCTGTCTACTGGACCAGAAAATAAAGGACACTTCCCCACCTTTTGACGGACGAGGTCTGCTGAGCTGAAACCTGCAACCCTTCATGGATCAGAGGCTGTAATGTTCTCTGAAATAGCTACATTAGGATCTAATGTGTGGGGCATACTAAAGTAGACCCAGTAAATACCACTATCAGATTAAAAACTGCCCTAGCAAGGTGGAATCTCTTGATTGGGTTAATATATTTGCATAAGTTGCAATAAAATATACATTTTGAAGAGTGTTACATTATTTTCAGATGTTTCCTTCAGTCTTTGATCATACACATAGACCACAAAATGAAATGCTATTGATACCTTACTCTTCTGTCTAAATTAATGAAAATATATTTCACTTCCTCAGGACAAACAATTCCTACATAGAATTGATCAAACTATAAGTTTTCAATTTTTTTGTCTATTTTTTGTGTCACTTTGAGTTTACTGTTCAATAATAATTGTGTAATTTATTTAGTTTTTTTTTTTTTGTTTGATGGTTGGATTTTGTTTATTTCAAGCATTCACTTTGGTTATTAAAAAAGTATATGCCGGTAGATTTATCAAACTCCTTATAGAAATAAGGAATGGTTTGATTGATTGAAAAAAAATCAAGCAAAAACATAATGAAGTCAGATTTGATTAATTAAATAAAGTGATTATTTACTAAGGTCAAGAGCTTGATTTACAGCTTGAAACGAGTTGGAAGTACCAAATTTATGCAATCTTACGTTATCCTTACAAATACTTCATGATACACTTACCGCACATATAATAATGGTATGTTCACCTGCACTCACCTTAAGATGCAGCCACACCTGTCTACAACCCTCCACAAGCTAAAATTCTGCACACCCCTCATATGGATCCGTGTGATTATTGTATTAAAACAGCATCAGACGGCTGAGGTTTTGTCACAAACGGGCAGACAGCTGGTTCCAGTTGCAGCAGGTTTATTGAGAAGAGACAGGCAGACAGCAGCCAGGCTAAGCTAAGAGTCCATAGAGCTGAATCAGAGTATGTGTCCAGGCAAGAGGTCGGGGCAGGCGGCAAGGAGGCAGAATCAGGAACAAAGCAGGGTCGGGTAACAGGTGATCATAATTGGAGTTAAACGCTCGATTCGGTCTGAATATACTTAAATGCCCTGATGACCTGATGAGAATCAGGACAATCAGCCATCCAAACATTGTGGGGCGGTGTTGATGGCAGATTGAGTGCAGTCAGTACAGAGGCGATGGCTCCCGCCGATGACCAAAGGGGGAAACAGAGCGTTGACTCCTGACAGGTTTTAACTTTATGTCTCAAAAAAGGTTTGTTAAAGAACAAACACAAAACTAAGACAAAGTGTAAAACCTCACTTTTACAGTAAAAAAAAAGAACTTTTAACTCCTGTTGGTTTGTTATCGGCTCTCAGTTAGTAAGTCTGAAGAAAAATATTTCTCAGAATTTTGTTCTTTACAGAAAAAAAAAGAACTTAAACAAAAAGTCCATAAGTATAAATGTAATCCATCATGAAAAAAGAACATCTTGAACACCAGAAAGTACAGTTTTGACATGTGAAGCTGCTGAATTTGAGACAGTGCTGTGTAAAAGACATATCTATATAACATTTAACTAGCAATAAATGTTTATCATTTTTTTATATTATAAATATATATTATAATATAATAATTACTATATCATATTAGTAAATTCCATTTTACATAACATAACATAACATAACATAACATAACATAACATAACATAACATAACATAACATAACATAACATAACATAATGATTATTTATATGGTTACTCAAGTACATCAACACACAACAAATATTGTCACTGATATTTTGCAGCTGCCGGAGGATATTTAAGGGGAAAAAAAGAACTTTCAGAAGAAATTAACTAAAGAATTGATATTTCTGATCTGTTGTGCTTCTGAAATTTCATTATTTGCAGTAGATCATTTTTGAAGATGAATCTAGACGTTGTTTGGGTTTAGAAAGACCAAGTCTGAGTAAAAGCAATAAAATGGCCAAAAATCTGGTTGTAAATTGTCAACATTTTTAATAATAAAGATGGAGCATTTCTCATTTATCTAAAGATCAAATACTGTCAAATACTTTTGATAAACTTCTCTTGTGATATAATTATTCTAATCTCAGCAGCGATTGGGGATTTTAAAGGCTTAGAGGTTGAAATGGAAGCTAATGCTTTAGACCACACTGCAGTGTTGAACACATTCTACCAGAACAAAAGGATTTTTAAAAAATGCATTCCAGGTAAGTCATTACCCCAAAACGGCGTTTTCATTATGTGTACATTATGCCCCTCTCACCAAATACCTCCAAATGCTGCCAGCCCTACAGGGAGGGGCTTTCAATCACTGGCGGCATTCTCATTCAGTGCACACCTTTGATAAGGCTGTAAATGTCCATTCACCAGCTCGCCATTCCAGCCTCAGCACCCACTCCATCTTTAGTGCAAAGCTGAAGAGATGATCGAGCAGCAAATGAGTTGGATTTTTCTTTCTCGCTCCTTCACTGCGCTGTATGAAGGGGTTTCGGTCATCACTGCTCATTAGGTGAGAGCGATGGCGTTGGAAAGTCACGGGCAGGGCAGAGCAAAGAAGCTAAACTGTTTGTCATCCATCTTTTCTAGGTCAGTAAATAATGCATTTTATGAATGTCTTATTATGAATTGTGGGATTATTCAAAGGCTGCTATCCCAAATAGAGTTTTTGACATATTTTAAACCCCCCTGGGGTTCTGCTGTATTTACTGAAACACTTGCATTTAGGTCGCTCTGTGGCGGCCTTTTGGGATGTGTGACCATAGTCTAAGCGTTTTTAGCTTAAAAGTTGGGTGGGAATTGAACCCCCAATCAGGAGACGACCGCTCTACCGCTGCAGCACGGCCGATAAAATGACTACATTTTTCAAGATAGAGTATATATAGGCAATAAATTCAAGGTTGGAGATAAAAAGTTAGTATTTAAGTGCTTTTGTAACATGCACATATGTTTTAAACCACACTAAATACATTTAGATAAGTAGCTCATTTATTCTTAATTATCGAAGTTGTTTTTATTTTCTCAGCCTTCAAAATGCCAACAGTCTAGAGCAGAAGTTGTCTTTTTCAATTTACCTGCAATTTAGAGCAATAATGAGCGGACATGATTCAGTGACAGACATCTGTTTTTTCTGCTTGTTTAGCTTATAGACGAACATAAAAGTATTTTTCACCCAAAACCCAGTAAGTTCAGTAGATCAAGATATTATTCAACATTTATCTAAATGTTTTAGGCTGGTTGAATCGAATCATTAAAAGCGTCGTTTTTCCACTGTAGGAAATGATGGAAATCAAGGTGCTGTTATGTGTCTGGTGGCAAACTCATTCACTGCAAGAATGTCGGCCTTTACAACCCACAGACAAAAGCTGTTTGTTTCACATGGTGAATATTAGGAGAGTTCTACAGTAAAAGTGCAGTGTGAATAAAAGACAAGTATGAGTAATGGACAACACAAGGCCACTGCTGTCTTTTGTTTTTTTAGTCTTTTTGAACATCAAGGTTGAAGGCAAAGAACTGGCATCTACTGGAATAGCTATAGAAAACGATGACTCAATGCTTAGAATATAAAAAGAAAAGGTCATTACTGAAGTCTAGACATGTAGTATGGCCCAGTTCATGCTCCAATTTTGGTGGATCTTAAAATTATAGTGGGCTTTTTTTTAAAAAAAAGAGATGAACTCTTAGTTAAACTAAAGTCCATCTTTTATGTAAAAGTGATTTTTTATAGCAGGTTTCAGTGATGACATTTAAATATTTAAATGGCACTCTATCATTGTTTGAACTATGTACTTTGTAAGGAGTGGTACGGGACGGTCCAGTTAATTCTGGGGAGCGTTTCCACTCAGTTAAGCCTCGCTTCCACTGGGTGGTTTGCTTTCACGGCGCATGCGTAGTGTAGACTGCTAGCGTGTCATTACATCATTGTAGCTTGACGACTAAAGCAACAAAAATGGAGGTCATCCAGCAGCTCATCTTTTTCTTGATTTACTCTTTGTTTATCGTGTATAACAGGAATTTAATTGAAAGAAGATTGCAGGTGGATGAGATGAATACAGTACAGGAGTAGAAGGTAAAACGGTAACGCTCGTTTAGCTCTATACTGGTGCTTTCTAATGTTGTCAACACTTTCTGCCAATCAACAGATGGCTACAGCGGCCCACCCCCAACTGTCCCATTCCATTTTTCTATGGATCGACGACAGATGTGGCCCTCAAGAGGTACCAGTCGATATTATTTAACGGCCCACTCCCTGATTTATGCTGATGCAGGAATTAAGTTTCTCTAGGTCTGGAGTGTCAAACTCAATCGAACAAGGGGCCAAAATCCAAAACAAACCTTAAGTCGCGGGCCGAACAGGATAAACATTTATTGAACACTCTAAAACTATATTTTTAAAACTTTAAAACTGTAACTCTTTTACTCAATTATGAACTACCTGCAATAATGCTGGTGTGAATGCTGCAAGCTGAATTTGGCTGCTGAAGATGCGAGTGCTGATAGTTGAAGATGCTGAAATTGATAGCTAAAAAACACTGAAGCTCATAGCCAGCTACAATATTAGCTAAATTCCAAATTAGCCCTAAGAAAACAAACAAACAAAAAAAAAAACTTCAGTTAGCCAAAAAGTTAGCATATAGCTGAAAAAATAGCTAAACTCCAAAATAGCCTAAATTAAAAAAAAAAAAGCCTTAATCAGCCAAAACAGCTAGCATGTATCTATAAAATAATCAAAAAAGCTAAGCCAATTTTTAAAACTTTAAAATTGTGACGTTTCAACATAATTATGAATAATACAAATACAAGAATATTATTCGAGAATAAATCAAGTTGAACCTCAAATAACTTTCAATATTTTACATAAAATTGTTTATATATTATATATTTTGTCAAAATTCTATAAGTTAGAAATGAGCGCAAGATAACATCGGGTCATTAATAACAATAAAATAAAATGATCTGGAGGGCCGGATAGAATTACCCGGAGGGCCGGATCCGGCCCCCGGGCCTTGACTTTGACACATGTGCTCTAGGTGGTCATTTTGGTCTGGTTTAATGGATAAATACAGCTGTGTATCATCTGCATAACAGTGGAAATGAATGCTATGTTTCCTAAGGGCAGCATGTAAAACATGAACAGGATGGGCCCTAGAACTGAGCCCTGAAGGACTCCGTAGCTAACTCGAGTACAATGAGAGGACTGTCCATTTACATTAACGAACTGGTATCTATCAGATAAATAGATTCAAACCACTGGAGGGCAGATCCTCTGATCCCTATGTCATGCTCTCGTCTCTGGAGTAAGATGCTGTGGTCGATGGTATCAAAGGCTGCGCTGAGGTCTAACAGGACCAGAATAGAGATTAGTCCTTTATCTGAAGCCAATAACAAGTCATTAGTAACTCTAACCAGTGCAGTTTCAGTGCTATGGTGAGGTCTGAACCCTGACTGAAAATCTTCAAAGTGACTGTTGTCCTGTGGGTGGCGCTGTAGCTGCTTAACTACAGCTCTTTCTAGGATTTTAGAAATAAATGGGAGATTAGATATTGGTCTATAGTTGGCCAGAATGTCAGGATCCAGGCTAGGCTTTCTCAAAAAAGGTTTAGCAACTGCATATTTAAAAGACTGAGGCACATAACCAGTTTCTAGAGAGGTATTTATAATAGTCTTTAAAAAGTTTAGTGGGGATTCGGTCTAAGAGACAAGTGGAAGTTTTAGAAGACATAATAACTGATGTTATTTCTGTTTGATCCACAGCAGTAAAGCGGTCCACAGACATGTGGGGTGTGTATTGGCAATACGATACGTATCGCGATACATCCCAAGACAGTACCAGAGATGATATTTTCTCTCTTTTTTTTATTTTAAATTGTGACCTATCACATTGAAACACCTTTCACATATATAATTGTAGCTTTGCTGGGTGCTTGCACAGTGTGTGCTAGCACATCTATTCTCACTTGTTCTACCATGAACCATGAAGCAACCAAATCCACGTTTTTATATAGTACCAGTACTAACTTGGCACAGCTTTTCGGTTCATTATTATAACCCTGAGTGCACATGTCACATTTCGCTGTGTAATAACAACAACCACGAGGCTCAGTGTTCACATTGGGTTCACATCTATCACAAAATGGTTCTTTTAAGATTTTTTTTTGCCTAAAAGTAATTAATTAAATATCGTATTGACAGCATTTGAAGTATCGACAAAGGAAGTATTGTGATATTTCACTAAATCGATATTTTCTTACACTCCTAATTTTAATAAAGAAATCCAATTTCAATCTAAATTTTTTTCTTGTATGTCCTTCATCATTAGAAAATGCTACAAGAACATGTCAAAAACACCGTTTTCATTTCAGTGGGTCTCTAATGAGGAATGCTACGAATAAATGTGTCCAGGTTTCCTGTGATCTTTAGGAAACCTGGAAAAAATATTTAGCCAATTTGAAGAGCAAGCAGTGAAGCTTGAAGCAAAGGTTTTCTTCTATCAAAAAAACCCTTTGTGTTTATCAAATGACTTGCCTGCAGATTATCCCAGGAAAAGGGGCTCAATATAAAACAACATCAAAAAAGAGGACTTAAAAAAAAAAAGCAAAGCAAATAAAAAAAGGCCTAAAAGCATTCTGCATTTTAATGATTTTATTTTGGCTGTGAAGTGGCTTCGGAATGAAATCATTAAGGAATGAAAAGAGCTAAAATATGTTTTTCTTATTCAAATATTTAATAATTTAGTTAAATTTGTTGAAAGTTACAACATTTAAGTTATATAAATATTGCTTTAAAAATAGTCACAATGCCTAAAGGTTTGTTTATTTTGCTTCTATAACAAGATCGCGTCAAGCTGTGATGATCTCCATCAGCACATTCACTATGAGTTGAAATTCATTTTTTTTGTGGGTAAATCGCGTTTTGCCGCAGAGGAGCTTGTACTGAAATGAAGCACCTCCAGCTCTGAAATTTTTAAACAAAAGACTTGTATCTCTGCAAGACAAAGTCAAATCTTTGCCTCGGCCCTCCTACTTTCAGATGCAAACACTGAAATCATGACGCTCGCTGCTGTGAAACATGCAAATTAGACTGCACAGACTCCTATAATCTGATAAACATCCTCTATTGCATACCAAGTGTCGAAATGCAATTTCTGCAGGAAATTACAGCGCCGATGAGCAGGAGATAGGTTTTTAGAAATGGAGATATAAAAGCCCATGAGGGATCTGCAGTCACAGTCTCATTGTCTTTGAAAAATCTGCTCATTGTAGCACATCTCTGTTGTGGAATTGTGAAAACTTTTTTTTGTGCTCTAATTAGCCAAATATTCTGACCCAGATATGATCTACTGGATTTGAAACTAGAAGAGGAAATGCTTGCAGGCAGAGCGCCTCTGAGGGCTATCTTATCTGTGAGCGCAGAATCCCTATAGAGGCAACCCACAATCAGCTCTCTTGCTTCCCCAGACGTATCATATTCAGACTGCAGTCTGCGGAAGCCCAACATCCAAAGTCCTTGAAAGCATCGTGTCCAAGGTTGCGATTTACCTGATGAAGCTGTGAGCTTCAGGGTGGCTTAGTTCTGAGATCGTATTTTTTTTGTTTCAATTCGTGCATTAACATGAAAAAAACAGCAAGTCTTGCTTTTCACGTGTAAATCCAGTGTCACCTTGAAAAAGAAGATCTGACTTGGTTCAATGCTATATTGATCCGCCCGGAGAGGCAGATCCGATTCCGAGGGAGTGGCTCTTTGGATAAGGGCCGAAGGGCTGATAAGTGTGACTGTTGGCTGACATTGGCTGGTAGCTGAACTCATTAAACTAATGAATCTGGAGAAATGGTGGTGGGGGCGACACTGAAGGATGCTTTTGGAGGAGGGGCGCATCCAGGACAAACTGACCTTTTCCATGACTGATGTTAGAATCTGGGTTAGTCAAGTCAGCACAACCTGAGCTGATTTTAGGGACTAAAGATCTGAAGTGAACCTTCATTTTAATTGGTATTAAACATGAAAGTTTTCAAGCAAATTATGCATTATTCCTTTATAACATTTACATACCACACACAAGGATTATGTATGCATTATCGTGACCTACCCTTCAAACACAAGCTCGGAATTAGTGTCTGCTGTTGGATCAGGGGCATCTTTGGGTCAGATCAGGTGTGTTTATGGGAATACATTTATAAAAAGAAATTTTAAAGAAGTATATATCCATACATCAGTGGCGGAGCTAGAACATTTTTGATGGGGTGGCGGGAGGGGGGCAGAAGACTTTGGAAGAGTGGCAAATTGGAAGCCCATACAAATGAATACTTCAAACATACATATAAAACAACAGCTTTATTGTTGTTTAGCAATTTGTTGTGCTTAAAAAAGCTTGTATTGATGATTTATTATCCCATTAACACCTGAATTTATTTTTTAATTCTGAAAAAAAATGTTAAATAAAGTTGAAATAGTAAATTTGACAAAAACCCATAAAATAGATATAATTTTGGATTTGTGGGTAATCAGAAACAAGCAGCATCTACTGTATGATTAAACAGAACACCTGTTAACATCTGCAGTATGGAAAGAGTTTTATTCATACCTTTATTTCCAGTATTTTCACTCTAATGACTGACAGAATTAAACCATCAGATAAAAAAACAAAACAAACACGGAAAAAAAAACGCTCAACACAAAACTCTGTAATTGTCCTGTTAATGTAGAAAGCGTGCTTTGTTTCAGCATCATTATGAACTACAGTTGCTGTTTAACACAAATGAATGTTGCGTTCTCCACATTAGAGTCTGGCTCTCTCATTGTTCATCTTCAGCATTGATCCTCATTTACCATCTCGGATCAGAGTCCTTCAATATCTGTTTGGACTCTGTCATCTCTGCTGCTTCCATCACCTAGTTTAAAACAAATATATTTAGAACAGAGCAGCATTTTATCTTTTCAATATGTTTACATAGTTACATTCATAAGGATCACAAACAAGAGGAAACTCTGCACGACGGCTTGGATTTGTTACGGCGCTGCATTTACGTAGATATGTGACTAAAATGTTTTTATTTACTGGATTGCTCTGATCTTTATGGCCCAGGAAATGGCTTAAAGAGACCTTTCCAATGGTATGAATATAATTTAGATAGGTCAAAGAATAAGAAACTCAAGGCATTTTAAGTGATAACCTGATCACATTATTCCTAAATAAAAGAGAATGGTCAGGAAAAGAGAAAATATCCAGTGACTGTCAGCTTTAGGTGGAAATGTCTTGTTGATGTCAGAGATCAGAGATGAGCAGCCAGACTGATTCCAGCTGATAGAAAGACAATAAACACTGGTTAATACTGAGGTTTGCAGAAGAGCATCTCTGAATGTTCAACACGTCCAAACTTGAGGCAGATGTGCTACAGCAGCAGGAGAACACACCGGGTGAAACTCCTGTCGGTTAAGAACAAGAAACTGAGGCAACAGTTCCCAGACTCACCAAAACTGGACAATAGATGATAGGAAAAACGTTTACTGGTTTAGTGAGACTGATTTTGGAAACAACATTTAGATGGTACGGTCAGAATTAAGCATCATCAATATGAACGCATCCATCCTTCCTGCTTTGGATCTACTGTTCTGACTGGTGTTGGAGGTGTAATGGGGTCAGGGATATTTTCTTGGCACATTTTGGGCCTCTTAGTATCATTTGTGCATGTTTCAAACATCACAGCCTATCTGAGTATTGTTACTGACCATGTCCATCCCTTTATGACCACAGTGTACTATCCTCTGATATATACTTCCAGCAGGATTAGGCTCCATGCCATAAAGCTGGAATCATCTCAGACTGGTTTCTTGAACATGACAATGAGTTCTCTGGACTCTAATGACCTCCACAGTCACCACATCTCAACTAAATAGACCTTTGGGATGTGGGAGATTGTCATCATGGATGTTAAACGGCAAATCTGCGTGATGCTGTCATGTCAATCTGGACCAAACTCTCTGAAGAATGTTTCCAATACCTTGTTGAATCTATGCCACCAAGCATGGAGGCAGTTCTGAAGGCAAAAGGGGGTCAAACCCACTCCTAGCAACAAACACATGTGAATGATGACATACCAATTAGTTTTATTCATAATTAGACATATTTTCACTTATATGTACAGTGAAATATTACATTTTTCAACAAGAGTTTAATTAACTGCTTGAAAAGGAGAGAATGGAAACACATTTACACAATCCCGCCCCTATTGTGTTTTCTTTAACTTTTTTTGTCTTTAGTTTGTATAATCTGGTTCTTTGCTTCAATTTACACTTATCTATATTTTACTCGTCCACGTGCAGATCACTAAGTAAATCCATAAGTGCTAATAATTGACAAGATTAAGTTTTTCTTGATTCCATAAGAAGACATTACACAACTCCTTGAATCGTCATTACCTATCACAGGTCACACATCAAAACAAAATTCTTCTTGATTGTTGTCGAACCAGAACTGTTCAGTGGACATAAAAGCCTTTTGGGGCAATTGATCTAGAAATTTCTTTTGCATGCAACTTTTTAGTGTAAATGGTGATCTTGTCGGTACTTTGTAAGGGATACATGCAAAACAGCTGAGTAGACAAAGCAAACAAGATCAAATCAGAGTGGAGGTGATGAGGCTGACACCACATGTTTGCCTTCACTCAGTGAAAGATTAACAGCCGTGGAGGGATTTATTTACTTTGACCACTGAGCTGTGAGCTTGGATTCTGTGCTGCTGCTGCTTTCTGTGACATCTGTTCACTCTGCTCATTATTTGAGAGTAGACAAAGTCGTTTGTCTGGAGCTCTAAGTGAAAGTCAACACAACAGGTAACCAGTGGAATAATCCAATCCACTACATCAGCATCCGACATCCATTCAACCAGAGATTATGATTTTTAAGATGTTTTTGATTATTTTGTAATGTTATAAGTCCAAGTATTAACACCTTATGAGAAATGTAACAAAGAATTTGAATCTATAGCCAAGATAAAGTGATTACAGGGGTTGTAGCTAATTGACATCGCGATTTAAAAAAAAAAAAACAAAAACAAAAACCTTGGTGGATTGTTCTTTTTATTTTATTTAATTTTTATTCAAGGGAGACCTGGGCTGAAAGGCATCAACACAAGATCTTAGGGGACATAAAGGATGGAATTCTCATTCTTAAGCCCTATAAGTGTCAAAGCTCAAAGAAACTGCCCAAAATGATGTCATCAAAAGAAGCTCATGGAGGCAGGTGTCACTTAGCTTTAGTTTTCTTCATCCTCAAACACGCTTTTATCAGTACCGCTTCAGGTTGTTTTTTTTTTTTTCTCAATTGATCGTTCCGTTTTTAGTTTTCAGAGCACAAAGTCAATTTCATGTAACTGCTTTTAACCAGAAAGCAGCACTTTGCTGCACAAGGAGAATTGATTCCTTGTTTTTTTGTGTTTTTACTCTTCCAATTTGAAACAGTTGAATGGAGTTTTGTGAGAAATGGTGAAGCAATACAACCAGAACACCAAATATTTATATTCGTGTGCTACACGATGTCTGAACACTAATATCCTATTTGAGAGAAAAAAAAAAAAAACATACAGAGAAAACACCTGCTGTCGTGTCATCAGTGTGACTGCTTACAGTTCCTTGCTTTTAAAGGTCAATAGTAAAACACACGATGTGATCAACAAACTTCACTGTTCTGTTTTAAAATGTGTTCTGTATAGGTTGCCAGATCATTTCATGTATATCCACCATTTCTGATATCACTTCATGAAGTGTTACACAAGTTTTAGAAAACATTTTGTTACACAAATTATTTAATGATATTGATTGTTTATATTTTTGTTTATTATTATTACTATAGTTTATACTTAACGACTGTTTCTATGTTTTTAGACAATTACTGGAGTGAAACCCGTTGAGACAACTGTGTTGTATAATTGGGCCATATGAATAAAATTGCATTGATGCAACCATATTCATTATATTTCAAAAGCGCTCATCCTTAAAATGAATTTTTCTAACTTTGTAGATTTACAATTGCATTGATAGAATAAACTTGCAAAATAGACGAGAAGTCCTTATTGGCTGCGTTTCCATTAAACATACACAAAACTTTATTGAAATTCTGGAAAAGTCAAAATTAAAAAAAAAAAAAACTTTTCACAATTTCACTGTTTCCATTAAATCCTAATTGTGCGAATAAACACAACCAACACAGATGATAATTCAGTAAAAAAACATGGTAACAAATGTCGTATCTCTTTTTGTTCTGTACAGTTAGTGAGTCATTTTCAATGAAGGCGTAGAATGTCACTGCTTGTTCCAAATTATTTTAATTTCCTCAGGAGGTATTGTCTCTGACTGCACTCTGCTAAGATTGCTTCCATGTTGGAGGAGAACCTCAGCAGGTCATCAAAGATGGTTTCCAGGTATTTGTACTCGCTGACAAATTCTACAGGCTCTCCATGAAGGATGCTGGGGGCTGACTCAGGCCATGTCCACACGTAGCCGGGTATTTCTACAAACGCATATTTGCCGACCTCCGTTTTATAAAAACGGTTGCGTCCACACGTGATCGTTTTCAAAATAATTCCGTCCACACGTCCCCGCATACTTGCGCTGTTGGGCGATGTAATGAGCATGCCAGAACAGTAGTTGGCAGTGTTTTCCTAAAAGTCAGTGAAAATCTCCGAGCAGGAGGAAGCGATATTTGTTGTAAAATAGCCGACTGCAAAGCGCTTATTCTCCTTTGTTCCTCGACAAGAAGCAGTAATTGTGTTTGTAAAAAAAAGCAAGTATGAAGCATCTGTACCAGCGTAATAATTAACACGCTCCTCGGGTCCATGGTCCATGCTGAGCACTGTAAACAGCGGCGCATCTATGACGTGTATGCACTAATTGTCGCAAAGAGTGACGTTTAAAAACGTAGATCTCCAGTTATGCGTGTCCACACGCAGACGCGAAAACGGAGTTTTCCAAAATCTTCACTTTAGCCGGAGTTTTCCAAAAGCTCCGTTTTCAGTGACTTAAATCTTCGGTTACGTGTGGACGATAGGCCGAAACGGATAAAAATATATGCGTTTTAGCAGATACCCGGCTACGTGTGGACAGGGCCTCAGCCAAATGTCTCTGTCTGGGGGAGAAGGTCACTATCATCTCTTTTGTTTTGTTGATGTTGAGCTCCAGAGTTATCACACCACTCCATGAAGTTCTCTATCTGTGATGCTATGATTGGTCAGAAGACAGCGACAGGAGGACAGTGTCGTCAGCAAACAGAGGAGAGGGAACACAGCCCCGAGGAGAGCCTGTAAATGTGTAAAGGGTGTCAGACATGCAGTTGTTCACCAACACTCTCTGTGACCTGTTAGTGAGGAAGTCCAGGATCCATCGAGTGAGCTGGTGGTCGATGCTGAAGCGTGACATTAACTTCTCAGCGAGGAGGAGTGGCTGCATGGAATTGAATGCTGATGAGACGTCTGCAAACAGGAGCCTGACTGAGGTGTTTGGCATCTCCAGATGCTTATGAGTGGTGTTCAAAATGAAGATCTTTGCATCATCAACCCCTCTGCCTTCCTGGTGCGCAAACTGAAGTGGATCCATCAACGGATTGGTTTGCGTCATGGTGTGGTCCTTAATAATCCTCTCCATTGACCTCATGGCCAGGGATGTGAGGGCCACAGGACGGAAGTCATTCAGTCATTAGGGTTGCTCTTTTTTTCAATATAGGGATCACTGTGGAGTGTTTCCAGCATGTGGGCACTGGGCCACTGGACAGGGAGCTCTGGAACAGATGTAGAATTGATCTGGTTGGTGTAATCCTTCTTAAATTTGGTAAAGAAGGAGTTGAGGTTGTTGGAGGAAGAGGAAGTGATGATGTCAGTCAGTGGTTTCAAAGCATCCTTGTATCCTGTTGATGCTCTCTGTTGTTTGATGTCCTTGGTAATTTTCTGTGTCCTCTTAACCACTGGTGAGTAAGTTGGAGTAAGTAGTATGCTATGTGGTCTGAAGAGCCAAGAGGAGGAAGAGGAACAGATGTATAAACGTTGGGAACTGAACCAAAGCATTTCTCTCATTTTTTCCCCAGGCGGGTGTTACAGTTTATGTACTGATGGAAACCTTTCAGAGTTTTTTCAACCGGACAGTGGTTAAATTTTGGATACATTTTACACCAGACTGTTTTGGTTTTTATTAGAACATTTATACTTGAAAAATTGCTTGCTTCTGAAATGTGTCTCCAGTGGTCATTTGAGGAACTGCAGCCACTAGAGCCTCCTTATTTGCATCACATCCAAGAGAAGGAAAGTTAATTTTAATGCTTTCTGCTGGTGACTTGAACATTTTAATGCACTTGTAATTACTTCCGTACATTAAAGCCCATTAGAGTCACATTCACTCTTGAAAACTTTGCATTTTGTACTCTATGGTTTTAAAACGATCACATTCCAAATTTGAATCGGGGTAGAAAATCATCAACCTTAAAATGTATCGAGAAAAAATATATGTAAATATTTCTATATTTTCTGATAGCTTTTACAAAACTGTATACTTTTTCTGAATTCTTTCAGGCAGATGCAAAACAGCGAGAAGCTCTGATGCCTTTGGGCCACATTTATGGAAATCATATTTCTGAAATGCTTGGAAGATAAATGTCAGTTTTGCAGAAGTGCTAACAACCCAGAAACCCGACAAAGCGCACCAACTACACACAATGTTTTCACAGGAGGTCACACACTGAAAAGCCTTAAGGCTACATTAACTAGTTCCAGAATAAAACCAGACTCCTAAATCAAACTGACAGTGTTTGAAATGAGTGGTGAGTAATGTAGGCCAAAGGATTTCAACAACTTCAGATGTGTGAAACACAATAAGACACTTCATCAGGGTTGTTTTGCTGCTTTTTCTTACCCTTTGTCAGCTAAAAACAAAGCAAAGGAAACTGCATCATTTCTGACTATTATTAATGTGAGTGGCATACAATCAATTGAAAATGTCCTCTAAATATAAAATATTCTCAATTTTAACATGTTTTGGAAAATCATTTAACTTTTTCAGCCACACTGGACGAGTTTTGTGCAATTTCTCTTTAACATAATGTAAAGCATCACATATTTTATATAAAACTTCGATTAAAAGAAATGTTGAAAACAGACTATCACTGTGTGATAAAAAAAATGATTTAATTTAATGAGGTTAAGACACTGTCAGCAATATTTATAATTTCTTGTGAGTGCAGTCATGGACAGATTCAGTGTTGGCATTCTATTCTAAGACGAAGTAACCTTTCGGTCGATATAAATAATTTTTTAAAACATAAATTAAGGCTGGTGGTCTTCAGGGTCACAACAAAAACCTGTGGCAAGGCCTCGTTTCAGCACCGTGGAGCTCGCCCGTGCAATGGTCTGACTGAGGATACCAGGGATATACTTACTGTGCATGTTTTTAAGAAAAAAGATTAAGGATGTATTCAAACTGAAAAAGTTCATTGGTCTGGACTGAGTCCACTTAATTTAGTTTGAATCGAGTCCTGAACCTACAGTTTGCTCTGTATTCAAACCGACGTCTACTGGAGATTTTTGTTTTGAACCAAAGCTGGTAAACAAAACCATGTGACTAAAGATCTCTTCAATCATTGGCTAGGGAATATGAGGGCGGGGCAAAGCAAAGAGAGAAAGATTGGAAGTCCTAAGCTTTACAATCCTTGTTGGGATAGTTCACTGATTCAAACTCTATATTTTGCTGAATAATTTTGAACGTCTGTTTACTTATTGCTTATCACTTTACTGTCATTTTGGTACAGCGGAGGCACAACAGAAAACATCAGCTATGAACCTATTCTGATAAGTGTTTATGAAGTAAATATTATTAGGTAAACACTGTGAGAAACAATAATGAACCTGCATTCACCCCACCACATTTCAGTGAGTTGTTGTGTCTCGATGTTTCTAAGCTACTCTGTTTACATCCCAAACTTCCCGGCTACGGTGGCCATTTTGGTCCAGTTGTTCCACTCAAAGCAAAGGACCCATTCAGACTGAAGAAACTCAGAGTCAACCGAAGCAATTGGAAATAAACTGAGACCACCTCAAAAGATGGGTCCAAGAGCGGTTCGTCGGTCCTGGACCAGGGTCCGCTTAGGTCAGAGGTCAACAACCTTTAACAGTAAAGAGTCATTTGGGCTCATTTTCTACTGATCAAAACCTAGAAGGAGCTGCATAGTCTTACTTTAGCCTTTAAGAAATGTGGGTTTGCATTCATGACCTTTTTTTAAAAAAATAATAAATATGAATTATGTCAATTTATTGGCACGAACAAAAGCAAAAATACAAAAAGAACAAAATTAGATTTTTTTTTCCATTTAACAGAAGCTCAAATAACCTAATTTCAAAATAAATAGATGCTATCCCAAATAGGATAATCTCAGTGCAGCTCTAGGCAGCTAATAACCAATGTTGCTCAACATAAGATAATATGTGCTTTTAACTAACAAAAGATAAAACTTGTTACCAAAGTTTTGCTTTGCATATAAAATCTGTGTATTCCGGAGGAAATGTTGAGCAAACAAGACCTCTTCAGGTCAACAGAGATGTAAAAACCTACATAATTTATCATCTATGTGCACCTCAGTCATCAATTTATAAATGTAACTAATCTAAATTTAATAAATGCTTTCCTTACTTTAAAAAAATGCTTTTTTTTCGTTTCTTTGTTCTTTTCCCCTCTTTGTTCTGAGCAGTCTTAAACTGCTGGGTTTTGTTATTTTAGTTTGGGGTTGGACCTTGATAGTCTTAGTTTGCAGGTTTGGTTTATTTGTTTTCTTTTGGTAGTTTTGGGTCCCTGGGTAAAGTCTCACATGTCACTGGAATAGGTGGACCAATGACCAAGTTTACAGTGTCATTATTTTCCGGGTGAAAATTACTCTGCAAAAGTGACGGTGTAACTCTTTACAGCAAAAGTGTTCAAGGGTTAATGAAATTTATTCTTCAATGTAGCCCTTTGAGGTGAAGGAAAAGAACAAAGAGGTAAAATACTCTATAAGAAAGTTTTATCTGAATTTGAATTCTAAGTCCTCTTATTCTTGTCAGGAGTTAAAAGCAGAATTTAAACACAGAAAAATACAAAATTCACCTTTTTTATTCAAAGTTAAACAGAAAATACAAATATATTCCACTTTCTCTTTCATTTTTAATCAAAAACAAAACACTTTTTTTGTGTGTGTGGAATCTCCTTCACAGAGGTTCTTCAGTCTGTCATCTCAACATAAAGAAAAAGTGACTCAAAGTTTCTGCTTTTTTCACTATTTTTTTGGAAATATCCAAGAAAACACCTTGCTGAGGATAAAGTTTGCTTTTTATATCTTGGTTAATTGGATCTTCTTTTACTCTAAATTTGCCCTTTGCTCAATGTTTGGTGACTAATCCATGTTTCTCCATGAACAATACGATCCAATTTGGTCAAATAGGTATTAAATTATTTAAACTTCATTAAACTGCCAAGTTTAGGTTATTATTAATATTTTTGTGAAAACATTGAACATAAAAGCAGTATTTTTCTAGATTCCCACATGGAGGCTGTCATTTACCTTGTTTGTTATATAATTTTAGCCAGAAGAATGGATTTTGGACTTTCTTCTTTTCTTATTGTATTAAGCATGCAATTACCTTTTTTTATGAACACTGCAGCTAAAAACTGCCTTGACGGAAAGCATAAATGCACACCTGAGAGCTGTATAAAGTACAAAATGATAGCAGCTAATATACATTTGTGCATCAGCTGGAAAACAGGAACATTTCTACTTTCTGCACATGCAGGTAAGTGTCAACACAGCAGGAAGTAAAGACGTTAGTAAGGATGTAACAATTTTTTTGTGAGTGGGTAAAAAAAAAAAGATTCAAACTCCTCAACGTTTTCATTGGTGCAGAAAATAAAAAAAATCGGTTTGTCTCAGCCTGTGGCTAAATTTAGAAATGCAGAGCAGATGACGTTTTTTCATGCAGGCTCGCTGTGAGTGTGTGCGCGCACTCTCATACACCGGCTGCGTCGGCGTGTAGTCAAGCGGCCACTTTAAAAAAAAAGGTTTATACAAACGTGTGCAGAGCAGAATTTTGGACTTCTACACGCCTTTGCATAGACTTTTCATTGAAAGTCGCAGCTGGAATGCGCGCCAACTCAGCCGCTGTGTATGCTCCTTCGGATTTGAAAGTCTTTTGGATTTTGCGATCACAACAGATTCAAGCAAAGCCAAGATTTTTTTCGCACACTGCAACTCAAAATTTTTATCGCAACTGTACGGCAACTTTGACCAATCTACCGCACAACAGTCATGCTGACGCAGCTTCACGACTGTTTCCCTTCTGACTTCTTCTCGGGAGCCGTCCTCTTTTTTTATTAACTCTCTTTAGCCTTCAGTCTATTTTTTTCTGCAGTGCTCATTTTTACAGTCATTTTGAGAGCACACGCAGCGGCTGAGGGGGGTTGCACTGAGCGGGCGCGTGTGCGGTTTGGTCCTCAAGTGGAGCACAACATGAACCGAGTATGACGGGATTTATGATCATTTCAATATTATGTATAATTGTTTATTTCTTTTGAATCATTTCAGTTTGTAGGAAAACAGAGAATTTGATGAAATGGACAAAAAGAAAACATATTTGACCTTACAAAACCTTTAATTCATTATGTTGAATCAAAATCGTGACTTTGGAATTGAATCAAATCGTGGTTTGACTGAGTTGTTACAACCCCTAATATTAGCATGACTTGCATGTAGGTCAGTATAAAGAAATGATGTGATTATTTTTCATTGCTCTTTAATGCGTTTGGTTGGTGTTAACGGATTACCTTGCATGGATCCTGGACTGCCACCAAAAAAAGCATCTCACATTACAAATGCAGACAGAAACATAAATTATTCAGGTGCTAAAATATGAAAATAGAGCAATTGATCCCCGCATCAATAAAAAAGCCTGAATTACCCAGTTAAAGAGGTCCTTACTCAAATACGCTGATTTACTTGTACTGTTAAAACAAATTCAAAAATAATTAAAAATATATATATTTGGAAATGTATTCCCTTTGACTGTTTTTTGAGGAGGTTGGACCTCAGACTGTAAGCATCAAAGCCTGTAACTGAAAGCCTCACAGCTTCAGCTGTTTGAAAACTTGTGAGGTCATTATGCGCAGCACAAATCCTAAAAACTAATACAGGACAGTGAGGGATTAGTGCTGAGAATTTGGATTGGAATATATAACACATGTCAGATCAGCTCCTCTAATCACACCACTGTTGGTGCGTATAATTCCCCATGTGTCTACAGCGCACTTCCAAACAGCAGATATTAAGGACGGGATGTGTGCGGGCTGTGCTCTGATCTCTTGCTGAAATAGGAGCGCTTTCTGAACTCTTCACTTATTGGGGTTATTTGTGCGTCTGCAGATGGCGGGTGAAAAGCTGCTCACGGAGGGATAAAAAAAGAGCATTTTTCTTCTGTTTGCTAGAGGCCGCTGATGCATTGATTACCTTTGTGGTCTCAAGGTAACACAAGGTTTTGCTTTTCTGCATTTTCGCACGGAGCTTTCTGACTACATCTATATATTTGCAACAAACTTGCCCTGCAAGCAAATCAAGAGCTGACAGGAAAAAGTGCAAACTCAATTTAAATGCAACATTATAGGTTGTTTTTATTTCTTTTTCTATTTTTGTGCTTCCTCTGAACTTCAAACGTCCCTAAGGTGTAAAATGTAACCTACAGCATCCAAAATGACTGAATTGTGTAGATTGTCTTAGAGATAACACTAAAGGTATCTCTAATGCCAAGCTTTATATACTTTATAGAAATTCCTTTGTTTTACCATAGGATTGGTCACTCACTGGAATGGTCATCTGGTTGAGTTTTGTAGAGAATTTGAAGACATGCCAAATGATTTGCTTTCAAAAAGATCAAATTGTCTCCAAAAATTCCAACAGCTCCAGTTCCAACAGCAGTAAACAAGCTCTGCTGAACAAATAAGAAGAGACACGATGACGAAAACAAAGCAAGTCTCCGAACTCCTCTAATTATCATGTATTAATAAGCCCTTCCCCCTCCACCATGTTCACCTGCTAGTAATCTTTAAAGTTAAACTTCTTCCCTTCTCCCAACCCATCCATTGGAAGGGGCTTTTTTAGTGCAAGAGGCGTCCAGAATATTTTTTTTAAATCCGACCCTCCAAGCGGAAGGACATAAAGCTCTCCCTCCACTCCTTATCCTCGCGATTCCGCGGACTGGCGATTTTCTGTGATGTCGACGAATGAAAGTGACGTCCGAAATATGATATTTTTCATAACCCTCCATTTGGATGGCTAAATGAAGGCAGAAGGGAAGAATTTGAAATAGACCTCAGTAGTGATTTGTGGAAAACTTGGATTACTTCTCACAACACCAAAATTCACTCCCTTTGCCTAGCTTTGGTTCATGGAAAATCTGTCTGTATGGGACACTCGAAAAAGTGAACATGGGCTTTTATTTCATTGCATAAGAAATGAATGAATTGGCTGAACAAGGTTTATATTAGTTTGCGGTTGTTAAACGATATATATTCCTGTTGAACAGACATAATTTCAAATGTAATCAGAGGAACAATATTCATAAATGTTACTGAAACAAATTCAAAACTTGTTGGTTCAATTTGCAAAGATCCGAAACTCTTTATCCTAAACTCCGCATGTTCCAGCTCCACCTTTCTCTCATTGAAGAAAAGCACAAATTGTAGCTTACGCTGTTGACTGTTTGAAATCCTCTTCATCCAACTTTAAGGTAAGAAATGTCTTTATTGTCAAGGTAACATTAATATTCTGATGTATATTAATAGGTTACTGAGTAGAACAATTGGTATTTTGTTTGCTAGCATGTTTTGCCCTTTATTAGTCAGAATTAGCAAAGGAAAGTTAGCTTGACATTGAAACTGTTGAATCGTTGTGTTTCCAGCAGATTCGGGGGTTTCCCACCCTATAGGTTTTAAATTTGCAGGTAAAAATGGTTTGTCACACTTTTCTCCTCATTAAAATATAGTAGCAGACGGAGTTCACATTCAATCAAGGCCAGGGTTCACTAATTTGATCCTCATGTTGATGGGTCTGCTCTCCAGCCCTTCCAAATGAAGTGAACCATGCGAAGAAATAAACTCTCTAAGTCAAACCATTGAATGTGCACCCAATGAAAATATCTTAATGTCTGATTTAATATTTTATTAATCCACAATAAGTAATTAATCTGCTTGCTTACATTTGCATTACAAGTGTAAAGTCTTGTTTGTGCCACTCCTCCTGCAGCACTGAGCGTTCTCATCCTGACCTGATCCTCTGTTTCATCTGAACCTCACCTGTTTCCTGACCACTCTGAAGCCCTCATGCTCTTGCTTGACCCCACCCTGCCTGACCCTGATTTAGATTTGTAGACTTTTAGCTGTGCTCTATGCGTCTTGTCCTGCCTGTGCGAGATCTGCTGCACTTGGATCCAGTCGACTGTCTGTTTGTGGCATCTTCTTTTTTCTGGCACTTTTTAATGTCCATGTTTTAAACACAAACCCCGATAAATTGCATAATAATTTCACAATGTACCTAAAACTTTCCAATAAACTAAATTCTGAGTGGTACAATTTTTACCGCAAAAATTACAACTAAGACCAAACTGTTCTTATGATTATATATATATATATATATGACTACATGTGTAAATACAAAATGTATAAATCTCCATCCAAATAAAGACAATGTGGAAACTGACTAAAATGCTCCACTCAAAGTTCCAAGGATTCAAAGTGGTGTTGCAATTATGTGTCAGAACTCTTATGTTAGTTTCCAACCAAAACGTTCAAAGTTGCAATGTTAATGTTGGATTTTCAATAAAACTATTTTAATGTGGGGGTTGGTGTCATTCCTACGTCATTGACCACAAAGAATTACCCTTAAAATGTAGTTGTTAATAATTACTTAAATGATTAATTAAACTAAGAATTGTATGAAATCAGATTGTATTAAAAGTGTTAATACTAACAGTGTTAAAACACTGTTATAAGTGTTTTCACACAGTGCTTTGGGCATCACTTCTGGAAATGTAGCTAGTCTTTTTTGGCTTTGTAAATGTACATAACATCCTGTGAAAAGCGAGAGTCGCTCAGCAGCAATTCTCCAATCAAATGTGTTTATTATTTGAAGCCATGTCGTTTTCAGGCAGCACTTCTTCACACCTGTTGTGTGTCAATGGCACCTTGACTTAATAATATGATGCTTCAACATGTTGAATTAAAGCTTTTTTGGAAGGTTGACAACAGTGAATTTGTGTGTTTACTGACTCACATCAGTGTTTTCGTGTCATGCACATCAAACCACAAAACAGTGTTCTGTTAAATCTGAGTCTCCAATGAAAAACTATCTCTTCTCAAGTGATAAAAGTGATCACACAACAGAATAACTTAAACCACAATTGCCGTAAAAACTGATTACGTTTTTGTTGAAAAACAAATCTAAAAATGAGATCAGCAAATTCAATAATTCACGCAAAATTCTTGAAGAACCAATTGCTTTTTAAAAAATAAAAGTAGAAACAAATGAATTGTTTTGAATTTAGCGAATGGATGACTGCATGTGGGACGGTGCATGGGATATGGGGTTTGTTTCCCAGAGGATATACTAACCTTCAAAGACCAAAGACTGTGGGTCTTAAGGCAAGACCCTTCACTTAACTATGTAGTCTCAAGGAGGACCTGGGTCTTCCTGTCCCCGTCCCCAGCCTGGATAAAATACAGGGTTGTGTCAGGAAGGGAATCTGGCATGAAACTGTCTGCTAAACCAAATATGTAGATCAGTGGAAAATGATTCAATATGGGGACCCCTGAAAAGATGTGCTAAAAGGTAAACAACAGCAATTTGTAAATTACATAGTAATTGTTGGTAAAAATGATACTAAACCAAACTAAAGCTAGTTATCCTTGCGTCATGTTTGCTTCTCTTTCCAGCAAACACCAGACACAGGGTTTTGGTGGAGATTGCCACAAATACGTGTATAGATGTATTTATTTAATAGCTTTAAAGTCTTAAACTAGTTAGTCAAGCAGCAAAAAATTAACATTTATATTAGTGATCAGAGGCTGTTTCCCTCATGGCTAAAGAGGAGGGGGAACTTTTTTTTTTTTAAATTAACCCATTTATTTCAAAAACCTTCCTGAGGGTATTGGGGTGCACAAAGATCTAAAACTTGCATGTTAACAAATATTTAAATGCAGAATGGTACATGTAGGGGTCTAAGAGCAATAGACTACTGTGTGCGTATTTCAGCAGGACAAACTGAAGCTTTCAGAACAGCACAGCTTTGTCCTAATATAGTTCAGGGTTGAAATTGGTCCACTCCACTCAGTCCAGAAATTGTACCTACAGGGAACATTCCACAAATTATTAAATTAAAGTTTCTATACAACCACAAACTATTCAACTGCTGGGAAAACAATATCAGAAAATAGGATCAAATTCGAACTCTAAAGGTCCTAAAACTTATAAGACTGAAGTGCAGACAACTTTAAACTGGTTTAGCAGAAGAGATTCTCCATCATGGAGGTCATACTTCTGTGACAAGTACTTGTATCAAGCTTGTTTTCTTCATACAAGTGTAACACTTCTCAATTTAAACTGTTTTTTCCTAATTTGTATTCTGTTATAAATACAATATTCATGCTTACAATTCTTCTAAAATTGTCCCAAATTTTCAAGACTACGGAAGACAGTTTGCCAATTAAAAATAAAGCGTCCCACATTTTGTTTGGAAGGGGATAAGTGTGCACACACTGTGAATTATTAACACGCCATGCTTTTATCAGAGGCAATGTTAAGCCAGAAGGAGCACCAAAAAGAAAAACTAGAACAAGGGCAAGGGTTAAGTGAGTCGATGTTGGATGTGAAACTGTGGGATACATTCATCTGCACTATTTTTGTGCTTTTTCATCTGAATGTTCCAAGCAAGAAAAAAAAAAAACTGCTTCAGCTGGTTTGAGGTTTGCTAGGATGCATTTTAAGTCACGTACTTGTGTTATGAGAAATGGATTGTTCCTGGCTATTCTAAAATCATTTATTATGCTACTGTATATGTTAATAGCACAGCATGGATCTGCACAGAGTTACTAATGATAAAAATGTGATGAATAAAGAAAATAAAGAGAATTATTTAGAAGCAGGAGGCTTTATAGCCTTTTACCTTTAATTAGGTTGATATCCCATGGTCAGACATAGCCAAGCTTCACTTGATCGGGAGGGAAGAACGATGCTAAGACACAGGGTTAATCAGGATACAGACAAAAAGTAATCACATACATTTTTAAAAAAAACTTTTTTTTTCTTTTGGTGTGGTATTTAATTTAAGTTAATGCTGTGGTAAATCCAATCATCTTTTAAAATGTTTTCAAAGTGTTGCTAGTGGTCTTTTAAATATTATTAATGTTGCTTTTAGCCTCCTGGACGCCTCCCTGGAGAGGTGTTCCGGGCATGTCCCACTGGGAGGAGGCCCCGGGGAAGACCCAGGACACGCTGGAGAGACTATGTCTCTCGGCTGGCCTGGGAACGTCTCGGAGTTCCCCCAGAGGAGCTGGAGGAAGTGGCCGGGGAGAGGGAAGTCTGGGCATCTTTGCTTAGATTGCTGCCCCCGCGACCCGGTCCCAGATGAAGCGGAAGAAGATGGATGGATGGATAATGTTGCTTTTAGCCAAAATTTGAAAACCTTTTCTATGGCATAGTTTCTCCAGAGCAGCAGGAGTTCATTTGAATTTCGCCTCTGAGGGCGGGACCATAGACTGTAAAAACAGTAGACACATATAGCAAATGTCTTACCTCCAGCTGTCGCAAAGTCAGGCCAAATCTGTCACCGTGGTTTCTTGATAATGCTGCCGCCATTTTGAAACCTTACAACCGTGATTGGTCCGAGTCACATTTTTAGAGAAACTACTGTCTTTAATCATGATTGATCTTGTTCAAAGTCCACACCCCTTCCACTGAAAGTGGGTCGGGAGAATCTGTCAAGCGAACGTCCGAGGTGGGGCCGACGGGCACCACATACTTCTACCAAGGCATCAGATTAATCCAATTATAACTTAAAGGGTAACCAAACAGGGAAGTTGGGGACTGACTCCACCCACAGCTGAAATTTAAAATTCCTTGTAATACTCTGTTTCAACATGTAGGGGAAATCACGGGGACAGTTCTTGACAATATTTTCAAGAATTAATCAAGTTTATTGTGTGAATGCTTACTAAGTATTCATGGTGATTCTCCTGCTCCTTTCCACAGGTTTTTCGGCACGTAAAAACTCAATCACTTTCAGCGAGTTCAGCAATCTTGGCATCAAATAGTTCAGCTCATTCAGGACTTTACTGCTTGTATTTGGTATTCATACATTTTATAGTTTTTGAAATATTGAGCAGAATATTCCCAGTGGGAAACGAATGACAAAGTCTTTAAGTTTCAAAATTTCAACTAGATTAGAAATAAGCCTCTAAATACATTTATGGGCTGTTTTCATCTTTTATTGTAATAATTTTAAAAAATTGGAATTTAGCTACTATTTTTACAACATACTAACATTTTTGGGCATTTTATTATCTACTAAGGTTTTTTTAGGCTAATTTGGACCTTAGCTACTATTTTGGCAACAGGCTAACCTTTTTGGCTAATTTAGGTTACTGAGGCTTTTTTGAAGTTAAGCTAGTATATTCTTTTGGCTAATTTGGAGTTTAGTTCATATCTAAGCAACACACTAAGTATTTTTGCAAAACTGGGATGTAGGGATTTTTAAACAATTATTATCACACATTTTTCAGAAATTTAGGTCAACTTCAGCACTCTTTCATTGTTCTTTAACAAAACGTCCAGTCTTTTAGCAAAATTTAGCATTTTGCAAATAGCTTTTATATTTTCAACAAATCTTTTCAGCATCTTCAGTGACTACTTTTAGCAAAAAGCATTCACGCTAGCATTATTGCAGATAATGCAACTTTTCTCGTATTAAAGATAAAAAAATCAAATCTTTAAAAAAAATAGGATTAGAAAGACGGAGATATTAGAGCAAGAATTGTTATTCCCCTTCCACTCCCGATTGCTGAGAGCTCCCTGTTTAAACGCTCTGCCTGCACTCTCTAGCCCCTCACACCCTTAATCTAATATTATTGGGGTAACAAAAATGCTAACCAATATTGGAGATATCCAGCTGTAGAAGTTTAGAGCTAGATACTGGTTCAGACGAGAAAAACAAAGACATCAACACGTGGGTGCGGAGCTTGTGGCCTGAGTAGTGTAGTGTAGTTTCCCTTTTTCAAACTTCTTTTAATCTTCTTCTGATTTACATCAATTTGAAAAAATGAAATTCTCAAAAATGCAATTTTGAACTTACATTTTCTTTATATACGAACTCCATAATGAGAAAAACTATGCCACAAGAACACGTTAAAAGCACAGTTTTCTTGAAAGAGGCCTTAAGGCATGGATATACTGAAGGAAATGACCCATTTTAGATGCTATCCTGAACTCAACCAGCTCAGTTAAAGTGTCTCAGACCAGCCATTTACTTCATTTTTCAGTTGCAATCAAAAAATTCTATTAAAAAAAAAAAAAAAAAAATCAAGACTGGAGCAGATTAAAATCTAGAACTCAGACGTAAAAAGATTCCTGAACTTTAATCAAGAATCCTTTCTATAAACTAGTGGCATAACACCAGAGGGTTTACCCTGCCTTTTTGACTGGGGCCTTCTGATTAAAAGAGCAATATAGGGACTCCTGTAAGTGCAGCATCTCATCACTGAGCAAAATCAACCTGAATCTAGGGCATAATAAAGTGCAGATTTTGCAGCATATGTCTACAGTATGTTATCAAGAATCCGTTTGGACAAGGATGTAACCATCCTTATGTAGGAAACCTTTTATTTCAAAAAGAAAAGTTTGTCAGGACTTTTCTTGTAAAGAAAAAGCCACATATAAATTCATTCAATCATTTATTAACAAGAAAAGGCTTGATGGGCTTGGAGCTGCAATTCCTTATGGAACGGGATCATGTTAATGATTTATAGCCTGTCATACTGTATGTAGTGAGAGATTTGAAGAATGTTTAAAGAATCAGGCTAATGGAATGTGTTGAGAAATAACGTTTTGCATCTTCTGTCATCACGCAATACCTTAATAATACTGAGAAATCCCCTTAAAAATACCCAGGGAACAGAGAGGCCGTCACATAGGCGCCACCAGAATGATTCAGGAACACTGTTTATTAGAAGCAATAATGTGATCAGAGTAAAAGCAAAAGTTAACAGGAAAAAGTACAAAACAAACAACTCAAAGGAGCTGGGACTTTGGCCAAACCAAACCAAGGCAGAGAAGCAATAGACCCATGACTGTTAGAGTTAACGCCTCTTCCTTTCTGCCTGATGGAAAAACTATACCTTAAAGATCCACTCCTATACAAACATTTTCTGGCGTTTTTGGCATGTTCCTGGGACATTTATGTCATGATGCAGGTCATAGAGAAAATTAGGAGGAAAATCAAATTTCTAAGCACACTTTCGTCAAATCGCTGTGAATCAGGAACAGATAAAAACGTTACAGTTGTGAAAACAAAATATGACGAAACAATGTAAAATTACACTAGGTTGGCCACAAACTCCCTGCTCTGCACCTTTCCGATGCATCCACTTGCAGATAAATGGATCCATGAACGTCTTTGTTTACTCTTCTGAGCTGGTATCTGGAGTGAAACTGTTCATCTAAAAAAGGGAAAGCTCCTTAAAAGCATTTTACTCATGATTAAATGACCACTGAGAACTCATTTACAATAGTTTAAACAATAGTCAGAATAGTTCTGCTCCCTCTTGGAGTCGCTAGCTACTAAACTAAATAAACAAATAAAACGCTGCAATGATTGCCAGATTGGACTAATATAACAAAACCCAGTACTTTGTTAACTTCTGTTCACAGATTTGTTTCAAACCAGATTTGATAGAAATGTTGCAGTTCCATCAACAACCACTGGAGGCCGGCTTCAACTGTCCATCAAAAAATCAGATGAAGACATGAACATTTGCACAGTGTGGGTTCAACATTTGTTTATGTTCAGTTAGCTGTTGTGATGTTCTTATAGCATACATTTGCACACTGGATGCATCAGATGGATTTTTGTTTTGTCCCTCCTGCACTGACATCAGAGATTATGTGTGCAGTCATGCATGTCAGTGGGTTGGACAAGAAAGAAATAGTGACACCAGTTTTCCTCACATACCAGCTGAGCTTGATAGCCATTCTGCTGCTGAGCTATTGCCCAACTACAGAAAGCTATGTTTGTTACACACCAAGGCATGTGTGCTATATGTGGTTTCATGAATGTGCGTTTAACTTCTGGTGTTCACACAAGCAGGGAGCTGCAGGGCGGAGCTTCTTCTACTCTTCTTCTCTCAGCAGCAGAGAAAGAGCATGCAGACGGCATGTTTCGCTCACCCTATTTCCACTCTCTTTATTATTCTATTTAAAGGCTAATAAATTACAATTTTTTTTTCTACTAGCTTTTTTATCATTAATTTTATTTTCGTATAGTAATTGTTTGTTTTGGTTTGTTGACTGTTTTTGCTGTCACTTCTTCAGTTTTTTATTTAATATCAAAAAGTTTTTATTTTAAAAAAACGATTTTCCAATTATTTAAAAAATATTTTCATAATCCTGTTTTTATGTTTTTCAAGTAAGTTAAAAAAAAGGAAAACTATTCACTGGGATTAAAAACAGTTGAGAATTTGAAGTTCATGTGACATCCACCACATTTACAACTCTACTGTATCTACAGGGGGGGTGCAGTTTTGGAATAACTGTAGGAAGGATATAAAAAAAAAAAATTACATAAATTAAAAATAATCATCAAAGCTAATATGATTAATAAATATGAAGAGATTGATAAAGTATGTTGATTCTTATATGAATATTAGTGTGTATATATAAATGTCATAATTGTCTTCGCTGTTCTTTTCATGGATTACATTGATTCTGTTTTTGTTCATGTAGTTCAGTATAGTCAGTGAGATAATTGTATATTTAATCTGGACTGAAAAAGAAAAAAGGGGCTTGGACTTGACAAACTTTTAGCTTCATCCAAAGCCCTTTTTCGAATTCTGAACATCTTTTGTTGCATTCAAGATTAATTGTGGGATTAATTTTATTGTTACACACACACACACATATATATGTTTGTCTGGTTTTTTTTTTCTTTGTTTTGTTGTTATTCTTGTTTGAAAATAAAATTATTAATAAAAAAGAAAAAAAAGTACAGCAAATATCGATATTGGTATGGATATTGGATCGATACCTAACTGCTCAGTGTCACCCAGCCCTTGCCATCAATCAAAGCATTGCAAATTATGTGAATCTTGCTGCTGACTTTTCCTTTTACAGTTTTATTCCAACAAATGAAAAACGTGGTGTTACATAATTCTGCCTGTGTATACTGGTGAGATGTAACAAGTGCTATCCAAGATGCAATGAATAAAGGTTGAAATCTGTAAATATTTTTACAATACTGTTATCCAAGTCATTCAAGAAGAGAAGCAACTTTTATTCCCCTTAAATTTAAGAGATTTGATGCATTTTTCATTTTTGCTCAGCAATCTGTATTTCTAATTCAGGGTCTTCGAGCAAGATATTAAGCCTTTTAAAGAAGGTTGTTATTTAGTATTGTAACACCTAAAGACTGACAGCCTGGTGTGACTGTTGTGGCTTATCTATTCTGTTGTTTGTGTGTAAAAGGCGTATTTGCATCCAGAGCTGTTCGTGTCAGAGGCTGAGCCCTTGTACAGAGTGATTTGTAGCTGTCTAAGGATTTGCCCTTGATTCACAGGTATCACACATCTGTTTGTTGATCCGTCTGAGTCGCTTGTGTGCCACAGATACTGTTCAACTGATGGCCCATTCAGTGAAAACAGAATCCCTCCTCAGCCTACCCGCTGCTGCCAGTGACAGCTGTTCAGTGGGTAGACTTGGCCTCCCGCTGCACTCCTCTGAGTGTTCTAAAACATGGTAAACTGCTTTTATCTCATGAATGACAGCACGAATAAATGAATTAACTTTCTTTCAGTGACAGCCTCTATTTCACTTCTTCATGTATGTGAACATTCATTGTAAGACGAAGAAAAACTACAGCAGTTCTTAGTCACACACTGTGAGCATGCTGACCTAATGCTGCCAGACTCACACCGATGTGCCATCATTTCCTGCATAATGGGGAGGAAAATATGATGAGAGTTTGGTTATATTAAACTGACCACAGAAGCACAACACCTGTCTGGACGAAAAGTCACAGTGAGTCAGAATTCTTCCCTTTGATGCTTGTTTAAGTCATTTGCTAACAGTAAATGTTTTTAGTGTTTAATTATATTTTCAAATCCTGAGTTCACGGAAAAAAATAAAAAGACATCAAAAGAAGGACACACCCACAACAGCACTGCATAGACCTATACATGTGTATAGAAGTATCTATAGTTCAAATAATGCATTTCTAGTGTCAACAATGTACTGCAAGTTTTGACGCTATTCCTCAAAATCATCTTTTTTGTCTTGATCTTTTCTCCTATAGAAGACTATTTACAGTAAACCCCCCCAAACAAACCCACGAATGCAGAAGAACCTCACCCCCGCGGCCGAAGAATGTTCTTTACCAATCCACACTCATCAAAAACACTTCTGATCATGCTTTTTAAAACATTTATAAAAGAATATTGGAGTGTTGCTTGTTTGTTTGAATTTAACCGGTAGATGAGGGGAGTCAGGAGTGCTGGTTTTTCTACTTCATCAAATAATAAACATCTGTCCTGGATGATAATAATCCTTCTTCAGCATATCAGGATTTTATTTCAGTTACTTCTGAGTCAGCCGATGCCATTTCTCCATGCAGGGGAATGGAGAGAAAAGTTCTCCTCTATAGAGAGAAAATTGACTCACTCTGATTTGTGCATGCCTAATTCTTGATTTGTAACTCATATAATACATTTTAAGTAAAAGTAAAATAGTTACAAAAAATACAAACTACAATTTACACATGCACAAATTAAAATGACCACAGCTTGAAAGTAATTACAGACAAAAATCTTTACAAAATACGCACGAATCACCTCTTACGCACACACATCAGTTACACACTAATCTATCGTGACAATCTTTTCACATCTTACAAATTCGTCCGTGAGTGATGCGTTCAAGTACTACGAGAATGCTCATTCACCATAGTGTTTTTGTCAGCCGTTTTAAACTTCGATTGTGAATAATATCCGGTAAAACTTGACATTTTCCCACTTTCTTAAAAATATATTACATTTTTTTGTGCATGTGTAAATTGTATTTTGTATTTTTTTTTTACTTTTGCACAAAATGTATTACATGAGTTACAAATCCAGAATTACGCATGCACAAATCACAGTGAGACTATTTTCCCTCCATACTCCCCCTGCTCTCTACATTCGTGGAGATACACCTCAGCACCACAGTGTCCCCATCGGTCGCAAAAATTTCATATAAGCGTCTCGAGTTGTCTGAGTTTTTATGTCAAACCAGAAAAGATACATGACTGAAAAATAAGTCAGCGAATATTTGAAACAGTGAATTAAAAAAGTGTGAATATGCGGGAAAACACTTTAACATTTAAAGAAAAAAAAGCCTACTTATATCCAGTATAAGTAACCACTGCACTGTGGCGCAGTGGTTAGTATTCTCACCTCACAGCAAGAAGGCCCTAGTTCAAATCCCTGCTGGGAGATCTGAAACAGAAACACCAACTGGGGACCTTTCTGTGTGGAGTTTGCATGTTAATACACTAATTCTCAAACTTGCACAATAATAGGGATAAATGTTTTTTTTTCTATTTCATCATGGGGGAACCTCTGGGTAGATTCAACTACTTTAAGCTCATTTTCTGAACATTGTTAAGTTGGGCGGAGTACACCCCACTCCTTATGTCTGACTTACATTAGACATAATTGCTCACAATCTAATATTTGCTTGTCATATTTAAACAGGAATTGGGGAAACAACAGTGCATTTTCTCCCTCCATCAGGCCTGGGGAGCAACTGTAGGGTTAGCTGACAATTCCCATGAAGGATTTATAGCCCAAGGCTGTAAACAAAGAAAAGCTAAAACAGAGGTCGTTATTGGGCTGGTCACTTGCCCTTGCATCAGTGTTAGAAACATCTCATGCATACCAGTCTCCTTCATCTACAAATGGACCAGTTCTTGTATATGTGCATGCCAATGAATTACATTTCAAACCAGATATTTTTGGAAATACAGTCAAGCAATCATGCTAGCGCTGTAATGGTCACAAACATGTATTTGGACTCTCTTTTGTATGCTGTTTGGAGACAACATAATTGGATGTGACACAGCCCTGGCTCTACCCTTTTCTCAATCTGACGCTGTGCTCTCTGCTCCCCAGTGGATTTGGGCCTCCAGGCAATTCCGCGAGATGTGAAAAACACAATAATAATGCACAATTTGGACTGGATTCAAGAAAGCTTTGGGCAACTAAGGTCTATCCTTAAATGCACATCTTGAAAAGATTTTCAATTCTTCGATGCAGCATGTGGCTTTCAGATTAGCCCATGTTTTTGGTTTTGTATTTTTCTGTCTTTCATAAGTGAATGAACAGGGCAAAATATTTAACCATCAGAGATGCTGCTGTCAAATTTTCCCCTATGTCGTTCAGACTTGAATCGGTGTGTCAAAGGTCTGTTACCAGTGAGGAGTCTAAGGAGAAAATATCACCAATTTCAAACATTTCTTATGGTTATTAGGGATGCATCATTTTATAACTTCTGCAATAACAATGTCAGTTTCTTTCCATATGAAAAATTTCCCATAGTGCAAAACTACAAATCATAGGTGAATAAATTAGATGCTACAGCATTTCTGTGACAATATAGTTTATTTAAAAAGAGCTTTTTAGATTGCGTGAAAATGATTTACTAAGAACAGACAAATCCCAATAATATTAATAATAATGATAAAATAAAAAATTAGCTGTAGCAGTAAAATAAACAAGGAACCACAAGATGATCACAAGGCTGAGATAAACAAATAGAGCTTGAGCATTAGCAAAGCTCACACAAAACATCATTTGAATTAAAAATGACTTGCCAGGTTGTAAACAAACATAAGAAGAACTACTTTCCCAAATCTCTGATTTTTTTATCTAAAAAAAAAACAGCAGCTGCTGACAGTGCAAGGATCTTAAGTGTTGGCATCTCAGCAGGTTGGAGTGACCCACTGACTGCAAATATATATATAGACGACAGCGTGAAGGATGACGTTACAGCTATGAATAACTGAACCAGACTGTGTAAACATGTAAAATAAAAAATGTCTGTACCTGCTTATATATATATATATATATATATATATATATATATATATATATATATATATATATATATATATATATATACATATATATATATATATACATATACACATGTATATATGAAGTTGCCAGCATGTATAGAAAGATGACATGTAGAATTTGCATGTATAGTCTTTATAAATGTTGTTTTTTTTTAATTATTTTTATTATGTTGTCCACGTCTTCTTTGTGTGACCTTTGTTAAACAGCATAGCCTGGCAATGTTTTATTTTTGAGCTTGTTTGTATGACATCACGCTTTTATGTGCTTTTTCGGTTGAAAATTTTCTTTTTCCTTTAATGAAATAATGTCAGATCAAGTAAAATAGTTTATTACAAAGAGTACGCATATTTTCTGGTTAAATACAAATTTACCCATTTACATAAACCTGTGTAAATTTATCTCTCCAACATCTCTAAAAGGTTTTATTAATTGCTAATGGAGAGCAGCTTCAACTTACACTTGTTCCTGATATTCAACCATTTATGCAAGAGATTTTTTTCCTTATACGCATTTTTTTTAGACTTGACTTCACACAGATCTGCTGGAAATAAAAGCAACAACAAAGTTTTGTATTGCACTTTTCAAACTATTATGCTGAAGACCCGCTGAAGGCCTATTAAAAAGCTAAATGAAAATGAAACTTTGCCCAACATAATTTAAATAAATTGGTCTCTTTCCCAAAACCAGATGGATGGACCACTGCCATCATCTGCACATGGGAAACAATGGATAAATTCTTTGGATGGTTGGGCAGGTGATTGCTCATTAGTCCGGAATTTGCCGCTATGTGGGCATGCTGAGTTCAGTTAGTGTCTGCTATTATACATCTATTGTCAAAGGCACTTCATTTATTCATCTTTTACCAATCTACCAATTCTCTGAAGGGGAATGGGACTCTCTGGTCTTTGTGACCTTCACTTAGAGCATAAATTAATTATCCCAAAAGAGAAAGTGTATGTTTGTGATAGTTTGGGTTTGTCAAATAAAAGGAGGGCATTTTTTCAAGTTGTTGCTTGGATTCCTTTCCTGTCAACTTTTTTTTTATTTTTGATATTATAATCATGATATTGTGATCCTGTGGTCATAGGTTGGTGCCAATGTTCGCCACCATCAGTGTGTGATGGTGTGACTGTGACGGTAAAGTGCTTTGGACCTTCTAACATCTGATTCATACCGGACACAGAAGCGCACAAAAACGCTTCCATTCCGCGCTTTTGTTGAGTTCACACTAGACCCAAAGCACTGCGGTCCTCTGCGGCCGGCTCGCGCAGCGTAGCCATAGTTTTGGCATCTATATTTTTTCTCCGAGCTGCAAGTGATCCGTGTCAATCCTGGCAGGAATTTACTCCAAGAAACACAAGAAAATCTGGTTTATCTTTAAAACATAACTAATGTCTCACAATAAAATACCGCGATTGACAAATGAGATCATGTTTTTGTATCTAAACAGACTGTAGAGATGAGGATAAACACACAAACAACACACATCATCAACGTACTGGGCCGACTATGGAGCATGGGTGTGTGGTTTTGGGTGTCTGATGATGGCAAAAAAGAAAACTCTAAATGACCACAGCAGAGCGGAAGCGCCTGTAAACCGTAGCGTAAAAATACGTGTCTGGTGTGAACTAGAGGTTAAGCGGATACCGCACGCACTCCACCGCACACCACATCTGCATCCGGTGTGAACCAGGTTTAAGACAAGAGAAAAGAATGATATAAGTGCCATTTATCAATATGAAAAGAAGAGCACACATTAATTATTAGTTGTTTGTAAATCCCAAAATGTCCTCAACCTAAAATGTGTTCTCACACTTTTTTTTGTCAACGAGTGTGTCTGAATTTATGGATTCACCTTAAAATGACCAGAAACCTTCCTTAAATTCAAAGACATAAAGCAAAGACATATCTTTACAGACATACTCTGATCATCTTTTGATCTATTTTTAAAGCCTTGCCAGTGGTTTATTGATAATGATTATGTTGTTTTTAGCATAAATAAGAAAACTTTCTAGACGTTTCTACAGAGCGAGTTCATTAGAAATTTGCATCCAAGTTGTGGGCGGGGCTGCTTTTCCCATCATCCATAACTGAGCTATCTTCCGCTAGCTTACAGCCAGCCCCTCACAACCCCAATCTAACATTACTGGTGCAACAAAAATGGCGAGGAATATTGGATCTATCCAGGCATACAGTTTAGATCCAGATGCCAGCTCAGACGAGGAAAATATGGTCCCGGATCGAATGCATCAGAATGGAGCAGGCCAGTGAGTCAGTGGCCTACCCAGTCTATTTTCTGCATACTAAATAAGCTTTTTCACACAACATCTTTTAGTTTCCTTCTCATTCACAACTATTTGAACAAAGAAATACTCAAATTCAATTTAAAGCTTAATTTTCTGTATATATGTTCTCCTTGAGGATTAAAATGCCATCAAAAACCTAATTTTCATCCCAGAAAAAGAACTTCATCAACATTGAAGCATCATCTGGTACATTTACCTGTTATAGCCATTCCCCTGAATACTGACCATCAATGTAAGCGCATTTACACCACAGCTAACAGCGTTTTGAGGGTTATAACTGTGGTCGGAGTGGGTTAGGCAGTCAGCCACAATGGTTATAGCTGGGGTTGTGTATATGTGCAGATGGCTTTTACTTACAATCCACCAAAGAACGACATTTCTGTAACAAATCCCACAGTGTAAACAGTTTGCCAGCCAAAGTAGGACTGCGCGGCCTGGTTCCAAATACCCACCTCAAAATTTGTCAAAAGATTATATATCAATGGACCCGAATGAGGCCAGTGGGGCTTGCCTGCCAGGCGTGACTCCAAAGCTGGCAGCGTGTCGGGGCCCCCTCCATCTGTTGCCCCGTTCTCTTTGTGTTTTTTTTTGTGTGAGCCCTGCTCTGTGCTGCACCCATCTCTGTTATCAGCTGAACTCCAATTCTTCTCTTTTTTCCTCCTATTAGGACTGAAAAGACATACCAGATGGCTCGTGGAAGAGGAAGAAGAAAAAAAAAAAAAGGAATCCAACTCTTCCAGAAACACAAGAGGCGCAACCCACAGCAATGGAGAAGCTCTGAAATATTTCATGCATACATGACATACTTCTGCAACGCTTTGGAAAACCCACATTCCTTCATGTTTGTTAATAAAAACAAAATTCCTTTGTTAATGTGTCTCATATGAGCTACAAATCTGTGTCAATGAGATCTTTCCTTCACCATAAGCTTCAGCATGTAACATGAGTTCTGTCATTTTAATCATTCCGCTATGAAAATGTTCCTCTTGTGAATCAAATATTCCGTCAAGACCGTTTGGCCCTGGTAACTCACACAGTTTATGAAACTTTTAAAAAGAAAAGGGAACATCTTTAGACATTTTTTGAAAATGTTGGGCTCTTTGAAAGGGTCAGTGTGTGCTTAAGAACAAAAAGATCCTCCAAACTTTTATCTGTTCAGCACACATTGGTCTATTTCACTTGCAGCCAAAAAAAAAAAAAAAAAACACTTTCTTTTTAAGTTGTTTTTCAATAAAATATTTCAGTCCATCTCCAAGTTTATAATGGATTCATTTTTTTGTAATAGATTCAATTCTAATTTCTTTCTGATCATTTCAATGTTTATTTAAATCATTTAGCTGTTTTGTTAGATTAGAATTCAGCATTTTGGACCAATATATCTTTTTACATTTTGTTTATGTTAGTTTCTGTATAAGCAACATTCCATAAGAATTATAGTTAGCTCATTTTTTTCACATTATTTATTACTTTGTTATTGTTTGGCCAGAGTTACAAATTTTATTTCACCATGCTGTGAAATTACAAAACAGATCTTTAGAAGGGCCATACCATGACTTTCTTAAGATTTTCTGAGTAAACCATTGATATGATCATATATTACCTTTGGCACAATAAAAACAAATTATTATGAAATATTAGTTATTTTCTTGAGCTTTTTTTTCCTACCTGGAAGTAAAATGACTCAGCCTGCCGCTGTATGTGGGTGCCGCCTATTTCATTACATCATCCTAGAGTCGGTCTTCGTTTCTCCCACGAAAATAAACATCAAATTTTTTCAAAGATGGATACTAATACCATTTATTTGCCCTTATCAGCCAATGCTACACTGATCACTGCCAGCTCCGTGGAGAAATTGGGTGTTGGTGTGAGACTGGGGCGGAGCAGACTCTTCCCGAAAGGGGCGGTGTCCCTCTGTGACGTCAGATCGTGAGGACCCGCTCGTTTTCATGAGGTATAGGAGGGGCTGCTGTTGAGAGTGCAGGTTTTTAGATTACTCAGAAATGTGTGAACAGATCCTTATAGTGAGGAAAGAACAGTATAACACACTTGAAAGCTCAAAAAGTAGGTTTTTCATGAGTTGGCCCATTTAAATCTTTGAATCAATTTTTCCTAAAAGTTGTTTTATAGTCCGTTCTTGTTGTCATGCCTAATTCACTAATTTTTTTTATCTGTTCATTTAATTTAGTCATGTTGTTTATGTGTTTTTTTAACCTTTCAACCTTATGTAATCACTGATTTTAATACAAATATTTCATAGACTCCTAATTTGTTAGCATGATCCAAACTGTCCATAAAAAAACATTGGATATACAGTATTCCCTTCTTATTCACGAAGGTTTAGAGATCGGCGACATCGCGAATACGCGGAGTATGTAAATATGGGCGAGCTGGCGTGCACTTCATCTTTGCTCCCCTCTGGGAGCAGAGAAACACCTCAGCACTTTCTTCGGACGCAAAAGTTTCATACAAGCGTCTTGATTTGTCGGAATTTTTGTGATGAACCTGAAAAGTCACATGACTGAAACAAATAAGTGAAACTGCGAATAAAGAAACGCCAATAAGCAAAGGAACACTTTAACTTTGTGTATCTTGTCTGCCTTGCAGTCCATTATTATTCCACTAGAGGCAGTAGAAGGCGTTTTCTTGCTCATTTCAAAATAGCTGCTTCCATAAAATCTTAAAAACACTTTTGGCGGGAAATCTTTATTTAATCTTCACAACCTGATATTGTTAATAAATCATATATTGTTTCATTTTTGTTGTTTTTAATGACTAATTGCTGTATTGAAAAAAGCTGTTTATAATTAGTTACTTGCAGATACACCACCTTAACAATGTATGGATCAAAACTGAGACGGCGGGTAAATAATGTCTCTTATTCCTGTGCATTCATGTTAATATTTTTTCACATTGAACTAACATTGTTGTGAGTAAAAATTTACCAAGTTGCCCATTAATTGCTGTGATTGATACTTTCTAAATCTCATTAAACCTTTTTTGTGAAAATCATCAACATGTTCCTAATCAAAAAAAAATCTATCAATCATTTTTTGTTGTGGGTTTTACAGAGTTAACAAAATCTTCCAATACTTTTTTATCCCTTAGTTTCTTCATTCAGACTTGCAACATGGCATGTTCCACACATTTAATTGTTTTTATTTATGAATATTGTACCTTTCAGTAAACATTTGGACGTTTTGATATAAGTATCACATTATTATTTTACAGAAAACGGAATGTGTTTTATTTTACTTTTTTGTGTCTGTGTTTGTCTTGGGTCGTGCCTTGTGTGTTTGGAAGAAGTAAAAAGAGAAATGGCTTTTTGTTTTGAGATGGTGAGGTAAAATTGAGTAACTGCCAATCATGTTGGAAAGGCAAATAATAACATTTATTTGCCAAAAAGAAAAGATTCATATTTTTATTGGAAAAAAACATTTTCAAACGTGTAGTCCTTCATCAACATCAGCACAGCTTCCTTTTGTTTATTACCGCATAGACAAACCACACACACTCGACCCTGAACAGCATGGGTTGGCTGCAGCAAAAGACAATTAATGAATGGATATGTAAATCCGCTGTATGTTGAGAGCAGATTTAATTAGAATAATAATGATAATGCCAGCTCGCTCCCATTTCTGGTAGCGTTGATTTTACGTCTGTTTTGATCGTGTGTCATTTGAAAATCTCACTTGACTTTCAAGCTGCCCTCTTTTCCCTTTCATTCCCATGATGAAGCCTCCCCGAAGCAGTCATCCTTTCCCTGTAAATTGCTCTGTCTAACACCCCGTGTCACACTCTTGCATTATTTCATCTGAGCAGCTCAAGTCGCCGCAGCTCCAACCCGTGAACAGACCAAAGCGGAAAATACTGGATGACATCAGTGCAGTGAAATTTCCCTCACTCTCGCCAGATCATCTGATGTTATTTGTTTTGTTTTTTTATTTTTTTATTTTCCCAGGTTATCCAGGCTTACAGATGCACACACCATCATATTAGTGGCTGTACTCATAACAGCAATTTAGTGATTTGAATTCCCTCCTGGCTGCTACCTTTTTCATTATACCAGGGAGGCAAAATGCAAAGTAGTTTGTGCGTTTAATATAACAGATATAATTAAAAACAAATATGTGGCGATGTCTCACCATGGGATTTTTCATTGTCATGTATGGCAATGACTACAGGGAGTGGGTGTCTCTCCTCCGGCCTCTCTGTAGTCATTTTTTTTTTTAGTTGTCCAACTCTATGGTCCCTTATGTTGTTCCTAGCTAAAGTTCTCGAATGCCTCAATTCTACTAGTACAGTCCAGTATTTTGTGCATTTTTACAAAAAATTTGACCCACAAAGCCAGATCGAACCGTTTCCATTTTTGTAGGTCCATAGAAAAATGGAACGGTCCTGTTAGCACAGCATGAATGAATGAATGCATGAAAGGGTTTATTTCAAGCAATCAGAAATAATACATGAAATAACATATCATTTAATGCATTATAAGTAGATCGCTTGAAAGGGAGTGGAAGAAAGTGAATTTATATAATCCCACCCAAACTCGACCATACCATTTTCTCTACATGAATTATCAATATCCGGTTCACGACTTAATATCAAATATTTATACTCTACAATAATAGATTCAGATTATAAAGGATCATTAATATCAGTGATGTAATAAAATTTCAAAGCATCCACAGACAAATCATTCATATTAATCAGTAATAATGTAATGAGCCATGAGCCCCGAAATCTTCTCTCAAACAATTATAAATGCTTTGTATATATAAAGAACCAAAACCCAAATAGAAAAAACAGAGCTGCTGGATGACCTCCATTGTTGTTAGTTTCACCCCACATGTGCCATGACAGTCCAACTTTGATTGGAAACCATAGCGTCAAATTAGGATGAGCTTAAAGTGAATGAAAAACAAGGTTGTACATTAAAAAAAAAAAGAAATTTTGAAGGCAGTTTTAAACTCAAAAATGGATAGTAAAAACTTGAAAGTATTATTGAAAATTTGAAAAAATAGAATTGAACTTTTGAAAAAAATAATATTGAAAACTTTAAAACGTTTAAAAAATAATGTACACTTAAAGCTCAGCTGTAAATAATTACCTTCATCAGGCTCACCATATTTATAGGTTCAGTTTACACTATATGCTTTGCGAAGTATTGCCCAGTGTTCTCCATAGCAATTTCTGAGCAGTTATCTCTTCTATTTTTGCCTACTCGTGTTCTCGACCCTTGCCTGTTCTACTCGCCTTCCTGTCTAGCTCCTCGTCCTTGACCTCTGCCTGGCCTTGACCACGTCTCTGTTTTTGTCCCTGTTTTGGTTCTGTATTAAGCCTTACCTGCTTGCTAATGGATCCAAACGCCTCCGCGTCTTCGTCACACACACTCAGTAATTAGAGTGTGGGCCCCAGCCCAGCCAGAAGAGCAGCCCCCCACCACGCCACGAGGGCCAGCGTACGAGCCAGGGCCCAACAAGGGAGTCCCACTCCCATGCTCCAGACAACCGCCCGCCGTGGGAGATCCAGGAAAGAGCAGGGCAGGGGCCGCCCATCCCTGCCCTGCTCTGGAGAAGGACACCCAAGAGAAACGGGGGTCCCTCTGTGGTTGAAATTGGCGGGAAGGACACTGAGAGGACTTCTACTGTTTGCTGGCAGTGATGTCCAAGCACTCCCCCCAAGGGTCCTACATGTCTAAGGTGCAAATAAAACCAAGCTAAGTCATGGAGTCAGCTATGGGGGACCAAAGAGACTGAATTCTTTCCAAGTTACTTGAACTTTGCTTCTTAAGCTCAATGTATTTGTGCACTGTCCTGATAAATTAATAAACAAACTTTTAGCCGATGCTTTTTCCATGCTGATATGATCAAAGAGCAGATTCCTATACTGATTAACATTTATGTTTTTCTTGCTTTTTCAAAATTGTTTTTTTTTTTGGCTATGGAAAGAGTTATGAAGATTGATCGATTTGAATTGACTTAAGCTTAACAGATCAATTCAGAAAAATAGAGCACATGAAGCTAAAGACCGCCAGTTTGATGCTAACTTTTATTGGGATTTCCCATAGGACGGCTAAATGCTAACGCTCAGTCCACCTAAACATATATTGTTGGCTAAATAGGCATCTTTATATTTTCACAGGCATGAATTTTCTAAATGATTTTAAAGAAATAATGTTTGAAGTTACTATTTGTGGTCTAGAACATAGTTTTTTGCTCTTTCTATAAGTATTCTTTTAGAAAAAGGGGTAACCATTGCCTCCAAGAGCTAAACTGAAACGCCCTCCAGGAGAAGCAGAACAATGTTTACAATGTTAATTATCTGAACATTTTTCTTAGAACTTCTCCTTTTGAGAAACTAAGTAACACTGTATGATATTAACAATCACATTATTTCACTAATACATTTTACTGTACGTGAATTTTCTAAACAAATCTGTAAACTCAAAATTGAATTGAATTGAATGGATCAAAAGAATTGGAAATGAATCAATCCAGGCTCTTGTGAATTGAATTGAATTATTTCTGGAAATTGTTATCGTTACCGAGCCCTACCGCTGACCTCTCCTTCGATAGACGAGGAAGAGCGCTAGTGCCGTGGCAAAAATGTTAATGCATTTGCTGTAAATCAAACTATTGTTCACTTGTGTACTTGAATGAAACAGCACAACAGTCCGGCTCTTCATTGCCTCCAAACTATTTATTTTAAAGAGCTTAAAATGAACCCCCTATTATGGCATTTAGAAAATCTTTACTTTCCTCTCCTTTTTACTCTCTGCTTTTCTGAATAATTTAACTTTTTTCATCTGCATGCAGTATTGAGGTAATTAAAGGCAATTTTGGATGTGCACGTGTGACACTCTGCATGAGTAATCGGCTTATTTCCGACTCCGTTTCAGCTCCTGCAAGACAAATTCAACATTTGCCATCTTTTCCTGTTTGTCTGTTCAAGAGTCATAGTTAGAAAAGAGGAATTGTTTCACAAAGGTCATTTGTGGACTGGAGAAACTGTAAAAGAATCTGACAGTCAGCTCATATTATAAGTCACAGCTCCAGAACGTCTCATCGGAAAGGCGATTCTGGATTTTTTCCTCCGTCTTTGACCCCATCTCTTTCTATTACCCTCCACTGCTCTCTGAGAACCCCCTCCTTTTTATTCCCGCTTTATCCTGCACCCCTCTCTTTCAGCTCTGCAGCCCACCCTGCTCGGAGCTGTATTGGTACATGCCATGAGAAAGCCCATCTCTAGGAGGGAGGAGGGAAGGGTGGTCTCAGCTCTCAGCTAAGAGGCTACTGTAGTCCTCCACACACACCATTCACAGACATCTCTGCGCGCGTGGATCCGTCTCCGACCGTCACGACGGAGCAGCTCGCGTCGGCTTGAGCCAACCGGCCGCAGTCGCAAAGAAACTGAGGGATACGAGAAGAAGGGTGGGAGGGAGAGCAGGAAAAAAGAAGAGGTGAAGAAGCAAAACACATACATCGTTGTCACTCTGACGTCTCCCCTCATGCACCCGCTGTGGCGTGTGTGAGAGCAAGAGGACAGAAGGAAGGAGGAAAAATAAAAACCCTCGGAGCTCCGGTCCTCTCCTTTGCTCTGCGTTTCTGTCATTTCAATCCAGTGCACAAAGGCAAGTTCCTACCGGCAAAAGAAAGAGATGTTTTTATTGAATTCTCCTCCGAGAGGGGGACAATGAAGAGGAAGGGTCGACAACACAGCAGGGACAAGCACAGGATTTCTAGAATGAATTGAAGTCTTTCTGCTGCATGCGCTGGGATCAGCACTGAAGTCTGTGAATGAGGTAAAATTAATAATCCCACATTATCTTCTTTTTTTTTGTTCCCTATGCCCGAGTGACTTACATGGCCAGATAAGCATCTGAAAGGCACTTGAAGGCATGCAACGAGCTCGACAAAGATGAGCCAGTTTACTGCTGATTTGGTTTGGAGATTGCCATCTTTGTCCTCGGGTTGCAGGGCTCTGTGGAAGTGAGACGGGGAAGAGCGGTGCATGCTGGAAGCTGGAGAGAGGCAGTGTGAGCTGGCGCTGGAGGAACAGTTCAGTGTCAGCCTGATGAAAGGAATTGGCAATAATCCTCATGATGAGCATTTGAGTGCTGAGATAGTAGACGGGCACAGACCGATTTTCTTTGAACAGAAGAGCAGAGACGTGAGTTCAGCTGGAATTCTCTGATGAATGTGAATTGATTTCCTTTTCCTTTTTTTTTTAAATAAATGCATTTTAAATCTAGCAGTACAGATAAAAAAAAAAAGTCTGACGGAAGAAAGTGAGGTGCACAAAGAGAGGGATTGAGGTCCAGAACGGAATCTTTTTTATTGCTGATTCTGAGCAGTTTCCCCTCATCAGAAAACCTCAGCTCTTTGAAGAAAAAAAGAAAAAAACGCCTGAATGAACCATCAACTCTTTTCTAAAGGGAAAAAGAGAACTTGATAAATAGGGCTCATGAATAAGGTATAATTTTCAGAGATGTTCACTTTCCCTACATTTCAGTTCAAACCAGAAATTTTGTTTATCATAAAACAACAAAAAACTAAAATTTATTTGCTGATAAGCAAATAAAAGTGAAAAAAAACTCTTAGTTGGCTTACAATAAGCACGTAAAGCACCTAAATTTAGCACAGCAATTGTATGACACTTTCTGGGATGCAACAGTTCACTTTTTCTCACAATTAGGTTTGATGGTGTAACACACAGTTTGATTTTTGATCAAGATGTGTGTCGTCATGTATTTCCCTCGGGCTGATTGCCACTCCTCACTGATGGGTTACACCTGTGTCCATTTGTTTTTTTCACCCCCCTTTCTGTATATAAGCGGTTCCTCCCCTCACTTCCTTGCAGGTTTGTGATGTCAGGCTTTGGTGTGTGGACACAATCGCAGGACAGCTGTCAGCTCCAAGAAAAAAAAAAAGTGTCTTTAATAACATAAAATCCAAAAACTAAGGAAGAGCACAAAGCTGAAAAAACAGGATTTGTCACTAAAGTCAAAGTCCTTAAACTAACCAAGGCCAAAATCCAAAAGAACACCTCACAAAAAACCTGGAATGAGAGACAAGAGGTGACAAGACAAACCTGCAGGGAAGTGAGGGGAGGAACCCATTAAATGCAAGAAATAGTTTTTTAATATAGTTCTTTACATCATGCAGCAGTGTAGCAGTGGGTCACCTTTTAATTTACATTTCTATAGTTCTATTGGCCCCACTTGAGTTCAAATGTTGCTTAATGTCTCAAAGGAAAATGGTTGCACAATCTGGGATATGGCCTCCCCGGAAGACAAAAATGTATCAGCATGTTTCGAAAAAGTTCAGCTTGGTCCAGTTATTTATGACAAGCTAACACCCAGTTTGATATCAGTCCTCAGGAGCAAACATGTTTTCATAATCCGGTCACGAAAGGACGTTTATGGAAAAAAAAAGACGTGCGATCTCCTCTCTACTTTAAATGAAACACAGATGTTTTTTAAATTATATTTATTTTCAACACAATGTGAGTAAAATCCTCCAAAATGTTGTTACTTTGAGACTAAACAGAACCGTCTTCATGCAACAAAACAATTGGATTCTTTTTTTTTTTTTTACATTACCATGATTGAAATTTCTACACAGTGATGCACACGTGCATTTATGCTATGCATGTTGCCAGCTGCTTCTCACATGGGTGTTTGCATGCTTGTGTGCAGCTCTGGACTCTCTGACCGTGTGTAATTTTAGTTTCTGCTCAGTCAGGCAATGTCAGCAAATAGTGTCCGGATCTCATTTGCGGAGACGGACGCTTGTCGTTTCCCTCTGTGCTTCGGGTTGTCTCTCATCGGACATTTAATGCAGCGGCCTGCTGAGCAGGAAATAGAACCATAAAGCTGCTGCATTTTGTATAAAAATAACTCATCATTTAGTGCAGTACAGAGTTTTTGACAAATATAAAAAATGCTTGCTTTATGGGGTTTTTTGCAAATCAGGGATTAATAGCATGTACCATGTAGTCCACACTACATGGTATATTGGATTATAAAGTGCACTATCAATGAATGGTCCATTTTCAAAAAAATTGTGTATATATGATGCACCAAACTTAGAAGGGCAATAAGCAAAACACAAGAGTCAAATTTAAGTCTTCAGTCTGTTAAACTTTATTATCTGTGTTCACAGTGACTCTAGAACTCGTTTGTAACACAATAAATGTTAGCAATATATATGAGCGTTAGCCACGTTAGCGTATTCACCAACCTCGCTTGCTTGTTCTGGAATCACAGATTTTTTTATTATGACTAAAAATAGCGCACTCATAAATGAAAAACCATTGGTAGCACATTTTAAATAGCTGAAAAGATGATCAAATTTAAACATGATGACAAAAAAAAACAACATATTTAACATTTTATAAGGCATGTAGGTGAATTTATCCTCACTTCTGCCATCAATTTCCCTGCCTTCAAAGGCAAACTTTTACTATTTTTTGCATAACTTTTATTGCAGAAAGGGACATATATTTTGCGTTCCTCAGAGGGTTCAGCAGTAAAGGCTATAGTGATAAGATAGCACACTAGATTATAAGGCGCAGGGTCAATGAAAGTTGTGTCCCATAAGGCGCATTGAATTAAAGACTCAAAGGACAACAGAGGCAGAGATAAGTTTCTCAGTCAGTCAGACTTATTTGTAACACACTACGCTTTAGCCAGGTTAGCTATATTAGCATATTCACAATGCCCAATACCTAACCTTGTTTGCAACACAAAAAAACGCAAACTGAAATCACGGAAAAAAAATGTTACTGTGACTATAGTGGCTTCCAACCCTGTTAATAACACGTGAAAAATACAAACAAACAAAAAAAAATGGACTAATAACATTACATGTTAGCCACATTAGCATATATACAATCCTGTAACTCCCAACCTTGTTTGGGACACAAAAAAACTCAAACTGAAATCATGAAAAAAAAATGTTAATGTAACTATAATAGCTTCCAACCCTGTTAATAACACGTAGAAAAAAAAACGAAAAAAAAACGGACTAATAACATTACATGTTAGCCACATTAGCATATATACAATCCTGTAACTCCCAGCCTTGTTTGGGACACAAAAAAACTCAAACTGAAATCATGAAAAAAAAATGTTAATGTAACTATAATAGCTTCCAACCCTGTTAATAACACGTAGAAAAAAAAACAAAAAAAAAAACGGACTAATAACATTACATGTTAGCCACATTAGCATATATACAATCCTGTAACTCCCAACCTTGTTTGGGACACAAAAAAACTCAAACTGAAATCATGAAAAAAAATGTTACTGTGACTATACTAGCTTCCAACCCTGTTAATAACACATGAAAAAAAAAACAAGCAAAAAAAAAAAAAAAACGACTAATAACCTTAGATTGTTAGCCACATTAGCATATATACAAAACTGTAACTCCCAACCTTGTTTGGGACACAAAAAAACAGACTCATACAGCCAAAACAACCATTACTCTGACTATACTAACTCCCAACCTTGTTAACAACATGTAAAAAAAACACTGAAAAACTCTCACCGCAACATGTCAGCCGTATTCATGATACTGCAACCCCCATCCTTGTATAGGCTATATAAATGCCAAACTGAAATCGCTGAAACAAACGTTACTGTGACTCTGCTACGTCCCAAGCTTGTTAATAACATGTAAAAAGAAAAAAAAAAAAGCACTGTCTGACATTGCTACACGCTAGCCACATTAGCTTTTTCGGTCTATAATGCACTCTGAATTACAGGGCACACTGTCGTTTTTTTGAAGAAAAAAAAAGAAGGCTTTTACCTGCTCCTTATGGTGTGAAAAATACAGTATTTTGTCTTTGACTGGCTAGACGGTCAAAAATTGGGTTTATTTCTATTTGTTTTTACCAACTGTTTTTTTTTTCTTGCTTTTTTTTTGCTTTTCCTTACAGAGGAAACATTATTTCGACTTTGATCTCAATTAAGAGAAGCCCTTTCCATCTACAGTAAAACAGAGCTAATGGGTGATTGTCCAGAATAAGCAGCCACATCCCTTAATTACTAAAGCTTTTAAGCTAATAATAAGCTTCCAAATGTGAGGCAATAAATGTCAGGAAGTGCGGAACACAAACCAAGATTTACTGACACAAACTGAACTGGTACACTTATCTCTAGAACGTCGAGAAACAATGAAATGTAATAAGTAGGAATCTGTCATACTCTTTTTTTAAATTTAATTTTTCATATTTATAGCACATAAGCAATGTAACAGGAAGTTGAGAATCTGTTCTTACTGCTTAAAATTAGTTTCTAAATTTAACAATAAAACTATAGTTTTTTTTTAGAATAAGCTGTTTACATTTTATGAAGCTGAATCTTCCTCTCAGGCAGATGAGAAAATGGATCTATGTGAATGATATTGTTACTGAAATGACTCAGCTCAGTTTAAAATAGTACATCAGCATTTCTGCAGTTCACCTACTTTGTCTTTAAATTTATTCAAGTAAAATTTAACGCCTTCTTCAGAATTAATATAGTCTCGATTTTGCAGCATTGATGAATAAATTCTTTTTTAAAGTGTTTTTTGTGCTTTGGCTTCGTCCTACTTGCTGCTTTTTCCGTCTTCACACAAATGAAAGCTAAGGATTTTGCAGACAAAAGAACTAGGACGTCTGTCATCCTGACACCCATTAGGAATAGAAAGGATATAAAAAAAAAATCAAATTTTGATTTGTCGTATCTCAAGCATTTGTTTAAAAGTCACTGATCCTCTTTTCACATTAGGATTCTTGGCTGATGGATGCAGTCGATGAATCAGCTGCAGTTTGACAGACTATCGTTTCTAAATTCACCACAAATGTATAGTCATTTCATGCCAGCTTGTGGTTTGGTAGCCTAAAAAGCCACTCAGTATAAGGCTCTCTTATTTTTATATGAACATTTCCATTCATGAATAAATGCTTCATTTCATGAATCGTATTTAGGCTAATAACTGCTAATAAGACAGACTTAATATTCTTGTTTATAACATGTTTTTGTGGCATTTTTCGGATGACGGAGGACATGTTTCACACAAAAAAAGAGCATGTGGAAGAAACGCTGGGCACCTCCCAACGACGGGGAGGGGAAGGGGGGGTGGGGTTGCTGTGTGCCCCCACAACTCAGATGCAAATTTCTTATGAATTTTAGCCACTTTGCAGAAACTATGACCTAAAAATGATACAGTTTTGGCTAAATATGAGATAATAAATAAAACAACACATGGAAGGCTTTTAAAATAAGTCAAATGATGATCGGAGTGGGACTTTTTTAAACATATTCAGGTGAAATTATTTTCACTTCTGCCATCAACTTCCCTGCCTACATACTGTAGCTGCTGTTATTATTTTAAGTAATTATTGCTGTGGAAAAGGACAGGTATTTTATATTCCTCAGAGAGTTTAGTGGCAAAGGCTAAAGTAATAAGGTAGTACGTTGTCGCCACAAGTAAAGGTTACTGCACCACTAATGTTTGCTTATGCCACCCGAATATATGTTTACCAAGATAAGAACAAAATCCAAGCTGTTTGATGGCATAGTTGATCATGGTAATATCTGGAAAAAAAATGGGCACACGCCCTTTGTAATGAATAGTTGAGACACCAAGACGAAGCGAGATGACAACGAAGAACAGTCCGTCACGTCTTGTTGCTCTGCTGCTGTGGACTCACCGCATTACACTCCTCCGGACACGTAAAATCTGTCTGGCTCCCCATTAAAACAGCCACTATTGAGGCTCATTACTGTCCTGCAGAGGAATTAGAGTAAACTGCGCATCACGGATTCTCGCTGTCTTCTCTCCTGCAGCTCTTTCTCCCTCAGGGACAGCGGTTGTTGTGCCTGCAGTACATCACAGCAGCTTGTAGTGACCAGAAACTCCGGATAATTAGATGCTCAACTCCTCCGAACTTGCTGGAGCTGTTGAATTCATCTTGACTTGTTTCAGCAATTTCAGGAAGGTTGCCAAATATAATCAGTGTGAAGGCCACCACCGCTCACTTAGACCGGGAATTGAACTTGAAAGGCAGGGATTATAGGAGGACGGGAGGGTATCTTACAGTGGAGAGGATGTGATGCTCATAACAGAAAGGATTTAAAGATCCATGCTGAGGAACATTGTGCTTTTGGTGTTTTTAACATATCTTTGTGGCATTTTTCTGATGGTGGAGGACACATTTAAATAAATTACGCTCGAAATTGCATTTTTGAGTATTTCTCTTTTTTTATTATTATTATGAAGCAACAGTAGACAAAAAAAGGAATTTTGAAAAAAATATGGTGTAGATAGAATGTTGAGCTCAGCATTAAGGAAGGGAAAGGGGGCGGGATTGCTTCTACAGTCTTGATTTGATTAAATACTGCAGAAACTATGTATTAGAAAATGACAAAATATTCTTTTTTTTAGCTAAAAAATAAAAAAAAACAGCAAAATCAAAATCAAAAGACCCTTAAACTATCTGAAAAGATGATGGGAGTGAGTCTTTAAGGTTAAAAAAGAAGAGGATTATCAAATCTGCCACTTTTTTCTCTAGATTATGAAGCTTTTCTGAAAGGATTTGAGATTACTGTGGAGGTGTTTGGAAGCCATAGTGGGCTCAGTACTGACATAATTGCACCTTAATGAAGGGCCAGTTGTGAAAGGGGGTTGAGATAAGTCTATATTGGAAACCAGCGCTAAAGCTGCCATTTATTACATTCCCTCTGAACTCAGCAGCAGAAGCCCTCAGGTTTGCTTCTTTCTTTGCTGATGCTGTCATGCCCATAAGCCATAAATAAACCGAGTCAGACGCACGCTTCACTTATATATCATTTGTTGGCAAATGAAAGCTGATGACTCCTCTTTTGTCAGCAACAAAAGAAACCCTCACTCCAGCCCGAAGAGCCACATTAAGGGTTGTCTTTTTTTTATTATTTTTATCATCGTAAAATTCAATCTGTGTCATTTCAATAAATGGCTGAAGTTTCTCTTCAACATGTACCTAAAAAGATGGTCCATGAAAGAAAGTTTATTAAAAAAGAAAAGTTTATGATGCCAAATCAGCTGGAATGATGGGCACGATTGCATAATGTTCTCCTTTTTTATTATTGTGTGTAAACTCATTTTGATTGTGCTCCCTCAGGCAGCACAGCTGTGTTGGAGAACACATAAGAGGGAGCTGCCAGTGTTAAATCAGTTGTTAATATACATCGGGCCCCTTCAAAATGAAGATGGAGAGAGGAACAAGCCATTAAGGGTGGACAGAAAGTTCTGAGTTCAGTCCATTGTAAAGATACGTTCACATTGGCCTCAGCAATGCACGTTCCAATGAAAAGTCTGTGTAAATGTTCAAAACTCTCGCATTCATGCAAGTTTCTACGACCATTTTTGGGCTCTTTGGACAAAACACAGAGCTATTTAATACATTTTGCACTTCAAACCAGGTTGAATTTTGACCAATCAGGGACTTGGATTGGGTGGTGATGTATGGAAAGTGTCGATTTTAATTCACAGAAGTGCCAGCTACTTAAAAACTACCCAGACGGAATTCTATGACACCAAGGCCGAATCGGAACCGCTTTGACATTTTTCACCAAGCCTCCTCCAACTGTATGTGGTGGACATGTAATAATAAACAGCAGAAAGAGAAGAAGAAGCCCCTCCCTGATTGATCAATGTGAACACCAAGCACTGAATATACATTCAAGACCAGATTAAACAGTTCTTGAACGCACTTTTAGCACATGGTGTTCTCATTAGGGCTAGGAATCACTGAGTACCTCACGATACAATACAAGGCTCACGATATCGATGATATCTCGATACTGCGATAATGTTAAAAAAATAATCTCTAATAACTCACTTTACATAAGAACACATTTTTTGTGGAAATATATATCCGCATTTATTTTCTAGCTTGAACACAATAATAATAAACAACTTGTGTCTTATTTTGTGCAACAAATAATAGACACTTTTGTACGACATTGCTGAAATCAGTAATACTATGTCTGTAAGAACCATTGAAACCAACTGAATTGGAATTATCTATCAAATTCAGTGTTAACAATAGTAAACATGAACAGCAGTGCTGTTACTAAATTGTAGTAAATAACAGAAAAAAAAAATTCAATAAGTCAAGTAGCTGCCAGACACATTGGTGCTCACGACAGCCAATCTCACAACGTGTGCCCCCTATTGACCTCCAAAGGAGCATCTCACCAAAGGATGACAAATATAACTATTAATGGCCTTTTTTAAACAAAAATAAAAGATCGATACTTTGTGAGAACTCACTGAGAATCAATCGCAGGACTAAATATCGCAATATTTCACAAAATCTATATTTTGAGGAATGTCAAAGAGGTGCAAATCTCAATAACAGCCTTTTTCTATCACAGGATGGTGTCTTATAATTCCGTCTGGAAACAAACCACAATAATTACGTTTTTCAAACTATTTAAGGTATTAAAAAAAGGATGCTAGCTACACATTATCAAATCAGAGTCTTTAATGGGTCAAAGTTCAACTAGTTTGACTTTCAATGTATTTTCAATTACGTTTTACGTAGAGCCCAAAATGGGTTTTGGAAACATTTTAAATCCAGAAAACAAAAACGAACATTCACAGACTTTTCATTAGAAATGGTGGTTTGAAGTTGTGTTGCCGTAGCTTTAGAGACAAAGATGCACTAAGTCTGCAACACCTGCATTCAGGAAAAATGAAAAAAATATCTCCTGACTGAGTCTCCACACTTCACATCCCCCCTCTGCCAAACCATGTTAGGCCTCACAAGACCAAGAATAAATAGAAACACAAACTTCTTGCTCCTCTCGCCTTCGCCTGGAAAGCATTCTATAAGGGTAGCAATTATATAACATAAGAGAGAAGAGCCTCCCTCCTTTGTTCAACTGAGACGAACCCACAGTGACTGTAGCGCAGCCGACATGGCCTGTTTAAAAGTGTCAAGCCCGGAGGGAGGAGCGCTTGCATTTAGCAAACTGTGAAGTGGAGTGTAGTGCCACCCCACAGAAAGTGGCCGTGATTAGAAGGCAGAGATGATAATTTCGCATGATGACAAAGGTCTTCCATTATTGTCACCACAAGCTCATGATGGTAATGTGACCCGACAGCGGCGGCGAATGCTGTGGGAGTGCAAGTTAAATCTGACTAACATCTGAGGAGCTGCTGGGGGTGTCTCAAACAAAGCAATGTTTGGGGCTGAAATCAGATGTGTAATCAAAGAAAAGGAGTTTCAATCATTCCTGTGTTTCGTCGCACGCCGACAAAGTACTTACAAAGATGGTGTGTACTGTAACTCTTATGCTTTTTTGTTTCTCTGGTAAACATCCACTTCCTGTTAGCTGCTGCAATTACTCACACATTAGGCAGCAGCAAAGGGCTGCACACTGTGTAATGAAGGAATCCAGGGTTTCAGGCTCAAACAAGCTTACTCAATTACCCTTTTGACAAAATCCTAGAGGCTTTTGTCGTAAATCCCTCAGATTTAACAAGAGTAAGTGTCCGTCCAACTCTGCTGGGTAAAAGATCACCTTGTGACCATGCTGAGAGACTGTTTCACCAGCACCGCAGAGAGAACAAAAACACCACTAATGAGGCAGGTGCATGAACATATGCATGGAAATATTAGACACAAAAAACACCTAAATGTGGAATTTGGTTAAAAAAATACCCATCAATCACCTTCCGGAGTTTCCTTTAAAAAAAACAGCAACAATTGTAAGACGTTGAAACAGCAGTTGGTGAGCTGAGACATCTCTACAGGTCCGCAATTTTGCATTAGCAGCTGTTTCTGAGGCCTCAGCTGCAATCAGGAGTGCTGTAGACACCATATAACACTGCTGGTGTGCTGACCCGCTAATCTGTCCCCCTGAGTGAAATTAGCTCGATAAACATTTAGAAGAAATATGGGGAAAAAAAAACATTTTAAACTGTCACTGATTTCAATTTATGGCTAATTTAATTGCCTTTAGTGCTACAGATGTCAGGAACGGTGGCGGCGATGGAATCTGGATTCAGACTAATTGGAATGAAAATTAATAGAAAAACTTCAACGTGATTCAAAGGCAAACAATAATTAGTAAAAGAGAAAAATATAAATAAAAAATGAAAAATATAAAAACACTGACCAAAGCAGCAGACAGAGAGGACTTAGTATCTGGCTGCGTACAATAGAAATTCTCATTAGAGTCCTTGTTAAGTGGAAAGACTCTTTTAAACTAAATTAATAACCAAAAACGGATTTTTGGTGGACCCTTAGCCGTCACCTTAAAGACCCATTTTTATTAAAGCGTAACTAACTGTAAATCAACCTTTTTTTGTATTTTTACCTCTATAAACGGGACTTTAAAAGTGCTGTCTGTTGGTCCTTACCACATTTTTGACAATTTAAAATTAACATGTTTAATTCTTTAAATTATAGTCTAAAGCCTTCTGTGTGCTGCCCCCTACAGGTTGAAAGAAGATATTACAATTGAATTTGTGATTGGTCAACTGAGTTATGTTCTGCATCTCCAATATGAAAGCCCCGCCCATCTTTGATTCTATAACTGTCGCTTGTTATCATGTTAGCTTTAGCGTAGCTCGTCGGTGTGTTGCCTTCAGCTGTCAAAAATCTACTGGCTTGCATAACTTACCAGTGATATTAAATCCAACAAACTCTGTCCTGGGGATGGATTTGCAATGAACATTTCACTCTGTATTGTATGTTTAATGCGTTAGCCTTTACTAGCTATGATGCTAGCGTCATTTCACCACTCAGACACGGGTCCCCTTCGGTGTGGACCATGAGCTCCTACCTCTGGAGAATGTGGAGGAGAAAAACCCTAAACCTCTACAGAAAGTTCTGTGGAGATCCTGGCATCACTTTGCTCGGTACCACTCTAATCATTTAAGATACAGAGTGACAACGTTACCTCAAGCTAACCTCATTGTAACTGTCGATCACAGAGCCAAATCCCCCCACTCGATCCACTCTTTTTTTTTTTTTCTTTTGCATTTTTTAAATTGGGGCTGAGAATGGAGTTGGTCTCAAACTGTCCTGTTGTGTTACCCTTTAAAATCACGTTTTTGGTGTTTTTAATATGTTCTTGTGGCATTTCTTTTCACACAATGCAGTATATTAAGAAAATTAAGATTAAAATTGCATTTATGATTATTTCTTTGTTCAAATCATCGTGAATCAGGTGCAGACGAAAATAAACTTTTGGAAAAAGATTGTAACTGTGACGTAAAAACTACTACGGTTCGCCACAAGCTCCTGCTTTGCTTGCCTCCATTCAGATAAACTTGCAGACAAATACAGTAGATCCATGGACGTCTTTGTTTACTCGTCTGTGCTGGAATCTGGATCTAAACTGCTAGATAGCTACAATATTGCTCACCATTTTTGGTGCACCCCTGATGTTAGCTGGGGTCATTAGAGGCTGTAATCTAGCAGGAGAGTTTCTAAGCAAGTGATGATGGGAAATGGGGGTAGACTTACTCAGTGTCAACGGTCACAACATAGAGATGCTGTTCTGTAGAAACTATGTCCTAGAAAATGACACAGTTATTAAAAATTGTTGCCTAAAACAGCATCATCCTAATTAAAAGACCACTGGGAACACTTAAAATAGATCAAAAGATGATTGGAGTGGAACATTAAAGGGTAGGAGATAATTCAATCTCTCAATTTTTTTTGCGGTTACAGAATTGAAAGTGATGAGATGATATTTTACAATGAAAAGTGTGGAAGAAATAGATACAACAACCAAATTTTTTAACGTTTCTCCAAAAATGCAGTAAATGTGGACTGTGGATGGACAATCATTCCAATAACTGTAGAAAATTATAGAAAAATATTGTAGAAAATGTGTAACAGCTGCACAACTCCCAAACTAATCTGAACATAAATACATGACCAAAGTAACAAAAGACGACAAAATGTACAACCGCTGAGCCACTTTTGTGCAAACACCATTGACAGTACATGACAACTGGACTGACTGACCCCTCCCCATTGATATTCCAAATAGGAACTTTCCGAGAAACAAAATCCCATAAACTTCTATTGAGAAATAAACCAGCTAAATAAAATTAAAAAAGCTATATTTCGTCATTCTTTTTTCTCTGCTACTTTTATTTTTTACAAGTCTTGCTAGTCCTTTAAATATAATAATCTTTTAATATAATAATCTCTGTTGTTCAAGGTACTCAAGTTAAAGGCTGGCCAATCAGATACATCGATAAAAGTATCTGCTCTGAGATGTTTGACTGATCTGATGTTCATCACAGATGCGGATTTACAACAAGATAGATTAGCAAGAGTGGTTACCATGGAAACGATGACTCAGACCAATCACTGCTTACTGATGATTCTTGCAACACTTAGCCACTAAAAAAGCTGAATTGACTGATTTAGTTGGAACCCACATTATAGGTGAAGTCAAACATACTTGTTCCAGTTCTCATATACAGTCAAAGGCACAATGCCCACAGAAAATAAAAAATGTTGTTTTGTTAAAGATTCAAAATACGAAAAATAGAAAAACTTGTCTTTTTCAATAAAATATTTTTAGTTATTTTAATTAATTTTCGATGTTTCAATCAGTTTAAGTTAAAAATGCATCTTAAACCAGATAAAATCGTCCGTGAACCATGCAGGTCAGAGCCCAGAACAGGAAGTTGCACCTGTGTTTGCACCTTTCAGGAGGGAGCAGCCTTGTGTCTGTGCAGGGAGGTCCTGACAGAGTTGCACCAGGAGTGAAAGCACACTCGCTTCCAAGACTCCCAGCCTGATGTTTGTTCTTTGGCTGCAGAGCGAAGCATCTTACAGGGAGATCCCCCGAGTGTTGCGGACATTTTGTTCAGCGGTCCGCTGCACTGTTCACAGTCACCAAGGAGGGGGAAGCCATTTGTCATGGAGACATCCGACCTCTTAAAGCCCCTTGGAATCTTGAAACAAAAAAAATAAACAAAACAGAGAAGCGATGAAAACTTTTAGAGATTGGGAAACTAAATAGCTGAATAGAAACAGTCTCAGACTTTATATCATTAGATTATCCTTAAAAAAAGGCCAGAAAAACAAATGTAATCAGTTTTCCAAAACCAATAAAAAGGGAGTCAACTTTATCCTTGACATGTATGAGGAAAAAAATCCAAGTGGATTCAAAAATGTATGAATAAAAAAATGACAAATTTACACAATTACATCAATAAATCAATAATAAATTAACTTTTGTACGTCTTTGACCCTAAAACCAAAATTCATGTGTAACTTTACATTTAGGTAAATTGAATAAAATTCATTTTTAAAGGATTAAATGTGATGATCAAACCTCTTTTTTTCTTCTCTGTACTTAAAAAAATATGTTTTACATCATTGCTTTAACTAAATTGTATCTCATAAATTCTCTTAATCTTAAAGGTGTTTATTTATTTATTTTTTTTCCTAGAATTGGGTTTATTTAGGAGTTTTTCCTCACCAAGAATCCAGGTCTAAGGGCAGAGATTACCAATTTAGTTTAGCAATCAGCTGCTGTTTATATTTTATTATATTTTTGTATAATTACTGGTGTGAAGCCTGTGTTGACACAACTGTGGTGTAAGATTGGGCTATATAAATAAAATAAAATAAAATGGAATTGTTAGATGTTAACAAAATGTCTAGATCATTTGGAAAAAAGGAGAAAAGTTGTTAAAACAGAATCAAAGTAAGAATTTCTCTATAGCTGATAGTTGCCTATGAATTCTAAAAGTAGGACTTATCAGAAAACCTTAAATACATCAAACTGAGGCTTCGTAAATGAGTAATCGTTGGGCTTCCTTACGCAATCTGTTCTTTTGTAATAGTGAATAATTGATCGTGTCCTCATACCAGTTTAATGCCCTGCAGTCTGCTGTTTGTTCTCCGAAACAAGATGAATGCCCAAGTTTGTTTTGCGTCAGTACAGGGAAAAACCTCGAGAGAAGTTACCCTCCTAAATAACTTAAGTAGTACAGTAGATCAATGATTTAATTCTAAAAATTAATTCACAAAAATTAATTTTTGTGTTTGAACGAAGCAAAAAATAAATTCTTTTTAGGACATTGGTTAGGATTTTTCCTGATTTTTTTTTTTTTTTACAAACATCTAAAATCTGCAACAGCCATCCGGGTGATTTGATTCTTATCTATGTCTTAGTCAGGGTGTTTTATATTTGCCTGCTGGTTCCTCAAGGGAGATGAAGTTACATATTTGCATTTAAAAGACAACTTTTCTGTCATGAAAAAGACGGAGGTTTTGCTCGTCTGCTTTAAGAAACTTTCCTCCAAATGGGACAGGCTTCATCGCATTGCTTTGACACATTCAACAATTTACTTTTCAAAATTCTGCCTCTTTTAAGCATCTGTCATGAAAAGAACCCACCTCATCAGAATCTGGGTTCATGTCTCGAGTGAGACCCTAAATGAGAGCGGAAGGGATTTGAGGAAGTAACACAAGAGGGAAAAGTATGAGTTATGTTTCTTCTAAAGAGGAAAAAGGATCAGCAAAGTGGATTTTAATTTGTAAAGTGGAAAAAATCATTACAGTATTGGGGCCCCAATAAAAAATACATGAATAAATGAGAATAAAGTTGTTAAATAGTGAGGAAAAAAAATGTATAAGAAAAGCCAGGCTTTTGTGTGTACTTCCGTCCACATAACATGTTTATGAAATCCATAATACAGTTAATTATGATGATGCCATAAAGCTTTAGTTTATCTGGATTTGGACCACGTTGGCATCAAACGCCACATAAGCTCGTCGGAAATCCACTCCTTGTTATTCAAGAATCGTCCTCTAAAGAGAGCCAGTTTCCTGCAAACTCTTTTCAAAGTCCTTATTAAAAAAAAAAAAAAACTTTATGTTTCCTTATTTATGAAACCAATCATTTCATCTAATACAAATGTTGAGTTGATGGTTTGCTCAACTTAAAAATGGAATTTGATAAAAAAAAAAAAACTAATATTTTTAGATGTAACAAATTACTGAACTTGTGTTAATTGATCCTCTTTTTACAGTGTTCAATGTGTTCTACATATATCATTCTGAAACAGTGGTTTGTTTTCGCTGTTATTTGTATTTCTTAGTAAACAGTCTTTTGCCTAATAAAGCTATAGCTTTAATCTTATGAATTCTCAATTTATAACTTGTGAAATTATAACTTTATTTTTACAAAATATCAACAGTTTTCCAAATAATTACGTGATTCTTCTCATTATTTTTTCTGGTTATTTTTACAACTTCATTCTCGTAAATTATTAGCTTTTTTAAACACAATTCTATAAGTTAATTTTAATAAAATTACAACTTTATTGTAATAATTTTACAACATTGTTCTTGTAAATCTTTGACTTTTCTCTCCCAAATTTACTTGTATTCTCGTAAAAATTAAGGCCTGTTTGTTATGATTTAGCGACTATAATCTAATGAATTTAGATTTTTTTTATTGTGTTGTAATTTTATCATGCAAAATTATGACTTTTTTTCATGTGACTCTATTCTTGTAAAACTGCGGTACATTTATGGTGACCCAAAGAGTTTGCCGTAGATCATAGAATCTATTTTGAAACATTGAAAGCGAGGTTAGTCTGCAAATAGAAATAGATTTATGTGTTTTTTATTCAGCTCTATTAATTAAAAAGTGGTTTTATGATTTTGTGTAAAATTAATGATTAGAAAGTTATTGTATATTTCAAAGAAGGAACTGCACAATGAATAACTAAACCAGACATGTTGAGCTGATTTGTTCTTTAAAAATAAGTTAACTAGTTGAACATTTCAGTCTAATTGAATTTTTTTTAGCTCTTCCTTTGTACTTAATCCGTTATAATTCATGCTAATCTTTTCCTCCTTTTTCATCTAAGGGGGAGCCCTCTGATATGACTGCTCGGATGTTTTTGCCGTGGTGGGACTGACAGCAGCAGCTGGATGAACTCATTCTGGAGTATCTCCCCATAAACAAGCAACAACGTCATCTTAAAGGGTGAGGAGAGAAGAATTTTAAGTATGTCTTGACCTAAAGCTGCTTGTTTTTCCATCCAGTTTTTACTTATTATGGTAAAAAAAAAACATATATGCATTTTATGGTAAACTAGTCTGGATAAAGAACAGCTATAGATTGTCTTAAAACTCCTCAGGGTATGTTGCATTATTAATGTTTGCATTGCTAAATGAAAACTCATATTGAAAGGTGGCCTTTGTGTTGATTTATGAGGCTCAGGAAGCCCGGTTTAATTGCAGTGTGTTGTGGGACGAAGCCACATTGAGTAAACTTGTGAGTGCATTAGGAACAAACTAACACGTCCACCATGCAGGGTACATTTTCATCATATCACTTGCTTTACAGAAATGGTGGTGAATTCATGATCTTTAAATTTGATTTGAATTTTGTATCTGCGCCTCTTTTCTTAGTATGTATAGCTTAAATGCTGAAATGTCATACATCAACAAACATTGGGCTCATTATTAGGCAGAGCCTTGATGTGGTTTGAGAATCTATTGTTCGTGCTAATGATGCTGCCAGGCCCACAAATTCATCAGCAGCAACAATCTCATTTTCTGCTGATCTTAATCTTCAGTGTTAACAAACGGGGTGTTTGTCAGACATAAATTATGTCTCCAGGCTAAACGGATGCACTCAGATGACAACTTGTCATTTGATAGTCGATGCGATCGGTCGGATGTTTACTGCTTAAATATCTGCTTATACTGGACAGCGTGAAGGTAAAATCCCCAAATCAAATGATGTCATTCAGTTGCCAAATTCCTTTCACTTCACTTGACGCTTTTAAGCTCTAATAAGCTGTTAGACTAACATGAGCTACAAAATATTGTCTCAGTTCACATGAGCTGCTGGACCTCATAAAACAGACATTCTGTACTTATTAAGAGGAAATGTCACTAATAAGGGTTTATGTATTCTGTTTTAAACTGAAGCTCTTCATCTGAGACCAAATTTTTTACAACTATATAGGAAAAAAAAACCCTTTTTTTGCAGATTGTCTCATGATGACAACATTTACTATCACGTTATGGAGATAGTACAATAGATGTCCTTATAATGAGATAAACTTTAGGTCTTGAAAACAAAGACAATTTTTTTTTTCCATTTTTCTACACAGCTAAACGAAGCAGTTTATTAGAGAGAATGTTGAATACCAGAAGAACTGATTGATTTATGATTGTTTACTTCAATCGTGGTCTAACTCAGGCGAAGAGTGTAATCTGGAGCGCCTCAAAATTGGATTACTTCTAGTTGTGTATACTGATTTTGATGCGATTTTAAGAGTTACGTGGCACGCTGTCTGTTTATGCTTACAAGGTCGGATGTCATCGTGAATATGCTAACATATAGCAGTCATGCACTGTGTTTTATTTTCTCCCTTTTTATAAATTAGGTATGGTTTAATCTGGTCATGGCAACATTATGTTTTCCTGCAGTATTAGTCTGGGTTTTTAAAGTTTGGAATACAGATATCGTGAATATGCTAACGCTTCTAACATAGCTAACGTGTAGCATGTTACAAACAAGTTCTAGGGTTGCTGTAATTGCTGTTAATAAAGTCTTTCTAAGTGATGGAATTATCTCTGACTCTTTTGAGTGGCTTAATGTGCCTAACAGTTTGGTGCTCTTTATAATCCAGTGGTGCAGAAAATATGATATGCTTGTTTATTACAAACCTGCACACTTGAATAAAAATACAGACAAAACTATTAGCTTGAGTAAAAAAATGAAAACAATTATGGAAATGTGTCTAATCAAAGTGAAAGTCTTCATTTTCCTGCTTTTGGGGTCATTTTTTATTATTTCATTCTGATCTAGTATTGCAAAGTACAGAAAATAAAAATAAAACACCTGCAGGTGTGCTGGCAGCGAAAGCGTTTGGAGCATTTCTCGTGCAAACGCGCTGTTCAGATCTGACAAAGTGTGCCGTGCAGCCTGCTGAGGAGTGAAAGATGACAGGTCTTCACCAGAGCCTGTTGTTATTGTTTGCCTCCCTGCGTGACATTTCATGTGTAGTAGGTGCCAATTACATCTCACTTCAAGTGTTGCATCTCTGAATCATAAAGTGTGCTCGTTCTTGTCTGCAAATTCAGAGGAGCTGTTGTCGGGGCATTATGTTGAAGATTTAGTTTGAATTTAGAAGAATTTAGTTTGTGTAAATTAAAGTCCTATTTAAGTGTTCTTTAGTGCTTTAGGATGAGAAACCGTGTTAATGTCAAATGCTAATTAAAAATCCTGTTCATATTTAAACAACTGTTTTTGATTTGATTGGAGATACAAATATTTAGAGAATGAAGTGACCTTCTCAGCCATCCATTGTACAGGTTTACCTCTTTTTGCTTTGGGCTTAATTAAGATTTAAAGAAGGTGCAGTGAAAAGCAAATGTAACGTGCCTCGCGCACTAATATTTACTGGCTAAGCCTGTCAGCAACCAAAATTAATTAGCGTAAAAACTCTAAAAGAGATAGACAAACTAAGAAGCTTAGATTGTTCATGCCTTTAATTATTTTGTTTTTGGAAAGAAGAATTGCATTTTTAGCAAGAAACTAAAGGTCATTTTGCACATTTGATTTTTGACTCTTTTCTGAAAAGCACAACTTTGTCTACTCACTTTTAGCATGAGCTTGCAATGCAGCTAGTTTGAAATTTGACAAAGCACACCTTCATGTAATCAACTTCATTGAAGGAGTTTAAGAGAATATATAAAAGATAATTAACATATTGAAAAGAGGCAGTTACGGTGTCTCTGGCATCTGGTCTGGATGCCTCCTGGACGCCTCCCTGGAGAGGTGTCCTGGGCATGTACCACTGAGCGGAGGCCCTGGGGAAGACCCAGGACACACTGGAGAGAATAGGCCTCTAAGTTGGCCAGGGAACGCGTCTGGGTCCCCCCAGAGGAGCTGGAGGAAGTAACCGGGTAGTGAGAAGTCTGGGAAACTTTGTTTAAATTGCTGCCCCCGTGACCCGGTTCCAAATGAGCAGAAGAAGATGGTTGGATGGATGATCATTACAAAGTAACAAAAACCCTACTCCAGGCGGCTGAACGCTCCCTTAGAGATAGGGTGAAATGCTCTGTCACCTGGAGAGAACTCGAAGTCAAGCCACTTCTTCATATCGAGATGAGCCAGTTGAGGTGACTCGGGCATCTGGTCCGGATCCCTTCTGGACACCTCCCTGAGGGGGGGTGTTCTAAGCACGTCCCACTGGGTGGAGACCCCGGGGAAGACCCAGGAAACACTAGAAAGCCTTCGTCTCTGATCTGATCTGGGAACGATCGGGGTTACCCTCCAGAAGAGGAAGTGGCCGGGGAGAGGGAAGTCTGGGCATTTTTGCTTAGACTTCTCCCCCTGCAACCCGGTCCCAAATGAGTGGAAGAAGATGGATGGATGGATGGATGGATGGATGGATGGATGGATGGATGGACGAAAAAACATCCCAAAAATCCAAGTACGGAATCCTCACAGTACCCCTCCCCAAAAAGGTAGATCCCAGATGCCCAATACAATTAAAAAAATGTGTGTTTGTGTACCTGGAGGTACAACATACCAAAAGCGGAACCATGAAACATTTCAGGTATCTGCAGCCCAGCATGAGTGAGGGCTTACAAGGAAAATCCCTCCTTTGGAATAGGAACAAAAAGGGACAGTACCATCAACTCCAACCAGGGATACGAAACGCGAAGGGGAGCAGCCAGTGATCCGGTCTGAGTCAGGAATCATGGAAAATGGATATGAACAAGAACCGTGGCCCCAGCAACCCTGCCCTGGTATGAATTAGGTGGGTTGGCATCTCAAAGTATAAACTGCAGTGGAGACAAAGTAAGTGCAGTACAAGTCTCCTGCTAGGCCAATGGTTGTCTGGTCATACTGTCAGGAACTGGCTGTGCTAAACCCAGGTGAAGAATCATACTGACAGTTCTGCATATCAGCTGATTTGTATTGATCACGTGAACAGTCAGAGACATCTCCAGTGTCAAAGAGTTAACCATCTCTATAATAAAAAACACAAATTGCAGCCACACAATTATGCCAAAAAAGGTCATATGATCAATATTTCTCCTTTGGAGTTTAATCTGGGACATTGTTCAATCTGTTACATGGATAACAGCATTTCTGCCCCTCTTTTCCTGTAGCTCCCATAGGTTTGCTCTTTCATCATATTCACAGTTGAAGAGCTTTAATTTTTTTTTTCTGCTCAGAACTAAAACATTTCACTCCCAGGAAATGAGCGTTAGCATGAGCGTTGTGAAATTAATCAAACAAACAGCAAACATGAGAGTGTCTAAGCTGCGCAAGTCGAAGCAAACAGTTTAAATATTCTTTTCATGCCGCGAGCCTTGATCTTTGAGAATCTGTGAGCGCATCGCGCATCGTCTTCTGTCCCATATCTGTGCAGAAACCAAAACACTCTGATAACCGAAACAGCAGCATTTGATGGAATGCCAAAAGGCAGGGCTCTGTGAGCATAACTGTACGTAGAATATTATTTCACACCAAGGCGAGGAGTTGAGTTATATTCCACAGTGGGTTGGAGGCCTGAAACCAATGCCCTTGTGTGATTGATTACACGCTGGAAGCTAATGAGATAAACAGAGCCTGAATCAATTCAGTCGTGAAGGAATCACGCTACAGGGGCGCATGCAGCTGTGTGCAGCGGCTGTATTGACACGCTTTTATTCAAAAAGACCCGCTGAACAGGGGACTGGAGGCTGCGGCTTTGGCGGAAAAGCGAGCTGTGTCCTCTTCCGCTAAACGGAGCTGCTTCGCTCGCACGCTGCAATCAGGGTCAATGCTGCTCAAATCAAACCCTCCTGATTGGATCTGACAAGTCGGGTACTTACTGCTGAGCTACTGCTGCAAAGAAAAGCATTTTCTTGACAAAGACAAACAAGACAGGGGCAGTGTAGCGAGGCAGTCATGTAAAACAGACGGGTATGGCGGAGCTTTTTTTAACCGCGGTTAGCGACAGAGCAAATCGTGAGTGTGAGTGACCATCATCCTGCCTGTGCGCAGACTTTCTGCTGGGTTCACGGGCTAATGACACACACATTGATATTACAAATGATGTGGTCAACTAATTAAAACCGTCATGCTGCACCAGGATGGCTATAAGAGGATGAGCAAGGCTGGATGCCATTTAAAATGTTGAGCTTGTCTAAGCTGCTAATGGTGACTCAGAAAAAATGAAAAAAAAAATGAGAGCAGACACAGCTCACAGTTTAGAGGAAGTGATTATCTGCTCTTTCTCCTATTTGCTTGGATTAGTTTTACCAATGTTCTGTAAAACTAAAGAGACGGGAGACACGAGGGCTCTCGTTTCAGGCCAAAAGAGCTGGATTTATTTATCCTAATAACTTTCATATCTTCATTTCGAACAAAACTGTCAGCTTAGAATGATCAAACAAGATGGATTAGAGAGCTATGGTGATTTTTGAGTCCCTTGATGGCCTTTGATAAGCATGACAGGAAGGAAATGTGACCAGGCTCTTTGGAGGACACTCAGAGGAGGGGCATTTAATTGACTGCTTTATGATTGTGTCACTCAAGTCTTGTCTGCACACCAAAGGACATTTGGGAATGAGTCATCTGACATACATGGGGGAGCTGGAGAGTTACAACACCACTGAGTCCAGCATTAATTGAGTGTTTTCCTTTTCACAGCACACAACGGCCATCTCTCTATCTCAAATGCTAATAAACATTTACAAGAGGAAAATACTTCAATTGATCAGATCCATATCTCATTAAAATATTTTTATTTTAATTGGATCTTCAGCCTTCAGGCAGGACAGCTACAGTGGAGTAAACACGGTTTTCACATCCAATGACTTATACAGGCTAGAGTTGCTGTGCTAGCTTGTTACGTATACTGTAAGCCATATTGGAAAGGGTCAAATTCTCGGTGACAGAACTAGAAAAACAAGTAAATTATTACTGTCAGCTGATAAAGGAAAACTTACAGAAAACATTTGAACAAGATGTGAGTGAATTTACTCTTAATAGTGAACATTTAGGCTGATCTTGTAGCCTATTCAAAGTCAGCTGTGGCTTTAGACTTTACGGTATTTCCAGGTTTTCTGGCAGGACCACTTATAATTTTTGTTTTTTGGAGGATGACCCGGTGAATTTAATCATATTACTAAGTGAAATAAAATACTAACCAGGATTCTCTTAGTAGCAAAGAGGGAAAAGCACAGGGTTGAATCTCCAGCAGGGGGACGAGGGACAGTTTGTGTGCAGGGGACCGCTAGCCGGGTGTCAAATGAGGGGCTGAGTCCTTCTGATAGATCCACTTGTGGGACCCTCTGTCCAGGTTTACCTGCCCAGTGCATTTAACCCTGATGCCGAGTGCTTTAAAGCTAGGGTTCCCAAACTCTACGGCCCGCGGGCCAGATCCGGCCCACTTCCAAATTTGGCCAGACCCCTCAACCACTCTTAGAGACCGATGAATTTTTGTTCTCTATCTGGCCGATCGTGACAGACTACTTATTGGTTTAATTTTCAAAATGGATTAGTATTATTTTTTCTGTCAAGATTACAGAAATAAATTATTTAAAATCTGGCTATGTGTAGCTTTTTGGAAGACCAAACATGTTTAGACACACCCTCTATATCAAAGGAACCTTTCCTTAAAGAGACTTTTGTTGTTGTCTTTAAGGCATCGTTGTGTCTATTATTCTACACATGCAAAACTTTTTGTATTTCAAATAAAAGTTATTTCTTTTTAGTCGTATTAAAACCTTAGAAATATAAAGCTTTACAAGCGCTGGAAGTTAAATGGCACGGCATTCAAAAATCTGAAAGGGATTGAAAAAAAGAAAAATCGTATAAATTCTCACCCCCATACCTCACAGCATTAATATTCCTAAACCCAGAACACCCAAAACCAAAGTTCAGTGACCTGGCTGAGAATATAGCACCATAACTTGGATATTACAACTACACATGTACACATGTAACTCTCATTTCCAAAAAAACCCCAAGGAATAACACAATCTCAGTACAAGCATGCATATTTACATATGCTAACGTTTTGTTCTGTATTTGCACATAATTATCAATAATCATATTTCTGTATTCATACTTAAACTGTTATGTACGGACATTGTTTCAGGCATTTACTAGTTCTTTTCCACAGTTTTCACTCCAAATATTGAAAAACAAAACCATTTTTTGGTTTGTACGTGCTTTATGCATAAGAATCATATGTTTTCTCCTTGAGATTCTATTTTAGTATTCATCAGTAATACATTGTTTTCTGCTTGAATATTATTTGAGGTGTACAGCATTCTACTAGATCATAACATTTGAGTAATTTTTATTGTATCAATGATGTGTTTGTGTGCTCAAGGTTACTTGCGGAAGTATTGAAAGTGATGTTGTTTTATAGATGTTCCCCCAAAACCTCTACACAAAATGAAAATTATGGTAAGACCAGTGAACGGTATAAAATGTGGAGTCATTTTAGGTCCAGAACCTTATTTATTCTGGTGACTTTAGTTTGTAAATCCCTAATATGTGTTTTCCAGTCTGAGAAAATAAATGATAGTTTTAAAATTATATTAATAAAACCATTTTGTTGGACCAAAAAACAATGTCAGTAGAAAAACTTACAAAGTCTCAGTTGCTGAATCTTTGGATACAAACAAATATGTTAATCCCTGAGTCAATGATGCGTTGGTCAATGTCCAAAGATGGTTAAAAAAAAACTTTTTCAGATAAAACAAGAGAGGGGAACAACAAGCTTTTACACCTCTTTTCAAGCCAGGAATAGAAATCAATATGGCCCCAGCCACATCATGCAGTAAATGAAAGTCACGCACGCAGCCATAATAGATATGGATTTTATGGCTCCTGATTCGTTTCCATGCAGAATTCAAACCTTTATGTGTTCTACTACAACTAACAACAAAAACTGATGAGATCAACATAGAAGAGTCATGCTTTCCTATGTTTCCAGGTCCTTCAGTGTGTTGACTTGGTGTTTATTGAACTGATCAAAAAGGGTTTGTGAGCTGAATTCACTTCATTTGTGGATTTCTTCAATTCGTCGTGTCAAGCAAATCCGCAGAGACTTAGTCTCTAGACTTTTAATGTAGTTTTTAATATATTATTAGTCACTTTGGTAAACTGACTTTATATTATGATAAATCTTTTATGTATATAACTTCCTAGAATTCTATGTCTCAGAACATTAAGGATCCACAATTACTTTATTTTCATAAACTGTCATATTGTCAGTTTTTGTTGTTTTTTTATATGTTCTGCTATTGAAACGAATGGAAAACATGTGGAGAAAGGAGTTTAAAAAACATGGTGGGAGAGGAGAAAGAGAGTAGAGAGGGGAAAAGGCTGGAGGGCACAGAGTACAGACAAACAAAAACATTGGACACACAAAAGAGAAAGCATCAAAATACACAACAAAGTAGCTGGAGGCTTAACCTTATCCATGTCATGAGCAAGTGTTTACAGAAGGGCTGTATTTTTGTGTTCACTGCCTTGGACATCTACAACCTCAAATATCCCAATAAACACACGTTACCATGATCTGTACAAATCTGCACACGTCTGGATTTATGCAGATAAATGATGAAAATACAAACTTGCTCACATGTACACATATATGTATACAAACACACATACAAGTGCGTTGAAATTTAAAACATTGGGTATATCTGAAGGCAGAGGCCCCCAACAGGAAGAGTGAACGGCAAGTCAAAACCAGTCAGGCTCCGGTTGCCATGGTGATGACTCAAATACAGAGTGGCCCAGCACTTGAAGGCGAGGACCCAATAGTGACACGATCACCCTTCCATCTCAAGTGTAACATAATCCCCAATTTGTGAATCACAGAGATCACCTTCACAGCTCTAATAGAGGTCCAATGTTGGCCCAGTGAGCAGCCACCACTCCAGTGCCAGCGGAGGGACAGCTCCAAAAAGACTCCAATCCCCAGCATCCCCTAAGATGGACCCAGAGCAGCAATGCTCAGGCCACCCACCCTTTCTCAGAAGTGGGATTTGCTATAGTGGGCCAGAGAGACTGAGTTTTTGAGGCAGAGGCTTTCTTGGAGATGATATCTATATTACAAAATGCTGATATTGTTTATAGTTTTTTCAATTGACTAAAAAAGTTTTTGTTATCCTTTCAGAGAGCAGTAAAAGTAGATGTTTCAGTCCATGTCCTACTTATCAAAGAGGATGTAGAAGGTGTGATCGAAAGGTAGATATCTACGTCAGAGCACCTTGAACAGGTGCACAGTACCACATGGTGCAAGTAGCTAAATAATTATTAATTACTTAATTTAAAAAATAAACCAGGGTGTTATTTTTGGAATGCTCTCAGGTGTCTGAGTAGAGTGAGACCTGGTGGCAGAAAAGATGGAGGCTGAGAATCATTAGCCGGAAGAAATTCCAAGACTGCCTAGAAAACTTAAAAAAGTCACATTTTGCTAAAGGCGCCTGGAATGCTTAAATATTAGCCTAAATCCAAATTACCCTAAAGAACGTTAAAAAAAGTATACTTTTGGCAAAACAGCTAGCATGATGCTAAAATAATTGCTAAACTTAAATTTTGCCTAAAGAACTTTTAACAGTCAAATTTTGCTAAAACAGCTAGAATAATGGTAAAATATTAGCTTAACTCCAGATTACCCTAAAGAACTTTAAAAAAATCTATAATTTTGACAAAACAGATAGCATAATGCTAAAACAGTAGCTAAATTCCAAATTAGCTTAAACACTGGTCAAATGTCAAGATTAGCCAAAAACAGCTAGCATGTTGCTAAATTAAAAGCTATAATCCAAATTACCCTGAAAAACCCTATAGTTGCCGAACATTTTATTATTTGAATGGTGTCTCTATCTGTAAGTATTTAGAAGTTCACAAGTTGCAAAGTGCACAAAGTTTTTGAAGGATTTAAGAATTTCTAACTCACTTCCTACTGTATGTGTTTACCCTATTTTGACACATTTTAAGCTAATCCTGAACACTAGAAAAAGTGGCTCCAACTCGAAAATCTTATTGAATTTCCGCTCCCGTCTAATTATTTTCAGCCGCCATCTTGTCTGCCACCAGATCCTCTTGTCTGAGTCTCCTACACACATCTTGAACATCGTCTTTCATGTATACTGGGTAACCAAACAGCACAGTTGGAGGCTGACTCCACCCACAGCCGAAATGTGACATATGGGACTTCTGAAATGATGTGGGACTTGCGGTTTGACCAATCACGAAATTCAAATATAATACCTCATTTTAACCTGTAGGGGCCATCACATAGACTGTTTTAGATCATTATTTTTAGAATTATACAAGTTTATTTTAATATGTCAAAAATTTGTCAAGGACCAATAATAGTCAGCCATTTTAAAGCCTCATTTATAGAGGTCTGCAGACAAACAAAGTTGATTTAGAGGTTGGCTACCCTTTAAGATACTGGGGGGAGCATGTAAACAAAGAGCTCTCAGCAACAGTTTGGTGGAGGGAGTTCAGGTTGCTCTGCACCAATAGTTGTGCCCAAACCTCAAAGGCAAATTTCTGGTAAACTCCTGCCGCTCTGCAGAAGGTATCTCCTAGAATTTTGCCTAAAAGCAGCATATTCGTAAATAAAAGAGCTCGGAACGATTTTACAATAGCTCAAAAGATGATTGGCGTGGAACTTTAATTCATGGATCTCTTTGAGTTCTTAAAATAATGTAAAAAGTTTGATTGATAATTAAGTGTTGTTGGTGTGGCAAACTTGGTGTCAATTAATATTCTGACAGTTTGAGAAACTGCCAACAAGGTGTTGATTACATTTGTTCTTCTGAAACAATTGAAAGGTGCTCAAAGCTCATATGTGAATGAGGTGTGGATTCATTTTAAATCATTTTGGAGAATTTTGTTGGGACCAAAATGATGGCAAAAATCCAGCAGTCCCACTCAGCCAAGGATTTTTTAATTCTTTACAATTTTTAGTTGTTTCGTTTTTTATATATATATTATATATATATATATATTATATAAAAAACTGGACTGAGATGAATCTTGAAGGTTTCGGACCAATTTGGAGGCAGTTGCTTGGTAATAATATAGAGATAATTATTGATTTTGTGCAGAACTTTCAATTCTACCTCAGCTATCCTGCTTAACCTCCTGACTACCAGAGAAAAAAAATTTTAAATCCAGCAAAAACTACAATTCCCAGAACTCCACCCTTTCATATTTCATATCACAAAAAAGCCTCAAATGTCCACAATGAGTTAGCTCAGCGGTATGGAGGGGTTGGAAGATATGCAGATTTAGAAACATCTTACAGAAGACAAATTAGCATTACTGGTAGTCAGGAAGCTATGAGGGATAAAGGCAGGTTACCCCAACATGTTAGATCATCCAGATGCTTTTTATTAATGACAGATAGTTTAACTGGATCAGGTCTGATAATTAGCAGAAAAAGTTATTTTGAATCCAGAAGTGCTTAGCAAACACTGCTGGAAGTGGCGGTTTATAAGGCTAGCACCTGTTCCCCTGCTGCTGCTCCTGCATAACTTGGGGTCACCTGAGGTAAAGGCAGAACGCAAGTCAATTTAAAGCTCCCGTTAAAAAGTCAAACGCCTGTGTGAAGAAGGCGGCGTGATGTAAAAAGGAAAAGAGCAGCATAACAATGCTGAGCGTGCTGAGAGAAGCAGGTTTGCAGCCTTAGGGCACCGAGTTTTGTATGCAATCAGTGAGATTCCCGCTCTGCATCTGTCTTTGCGCTGCTATTCAGTGTTTGAACGCCTTTTATGGCTGCAGGCTGCTGTGTTTGTCTGTGAGGGTCAGGGCATCATTTCTACCTTAAATATTTGTCTGCTACGCAAGTTTCTGTCTAAGACGATGTTTCCATGGTGATGCCAGATGGTTGTCAAGAAGTGTTAAATTGCCAGTGAAAAGACACTTTTTCCTTCTCTGTTATAGTTTTGAAGGACTAAAGCCACATACACGCCGCACATTTGATGCACGTTCAAGAATGCGCTTTGGACAAGCAGGGAGGGGCTTCCTCTTCCTTTTCCACAGTTTACCAGCGCGATTGCAAAACGTCAAAGCGGTGAAAATCTTTCAATTTGGGCACAAATTGTTCCAAATTTCCCTCCATGTTCCCCCATAAAGTTGAAAAATACACGAAGAAGGAATAAAAGTTAACATAAACAATGAAAAATGGTGCAAAAATGGCGCATTAGCTTGTTTAGAATAGTTAAAAATAATAATTGTGCATCACTTATTTCCATTGACTCTGTTGTGTCTCCTCACAGGGCATCAGCATGGTCATCAGAGCATTGCACAGAATTGTTGTCTTACAAATTAAATATGCCAAAATAGTCATTTGTAGTCCCTTTAAACAGAAATCTGATCCTAATCTATATCAGACAATCAAACAATGATAATTCAAATTTGCAGCTGCCAACAGAGCAACAGTTAAAAGCTGAGTCCTCTCATTTTTTTTATTTCTCATTAAATTGGGTCTAAAAATTACTTGTTGTCATCTGTTTATTTTTTACTTTTCGGAATACCGATCCTTCTAAATCTGTGCATTTTCCGTTTATAACAGTGCAATCATGAGTCATGAGTCACAAACGCCTACCTATTTGTGATCAAAAATATCCAGGAAAACAAAAAAAAAAAGAACAGGCTGTGAAATGTACAGCTGCGTTCCAATCAAGTCAAAAGAAAAGTAAAACTGCCCTTTGTGGCTCAACTTAAAGTTCAAAATAAAAAAAATAAAAAATTTTGTTCTCTAACATAGATTAGCATGCACAGCATGTGCACCTGCAGAGACACCAACAATCACTTTGCCCTGAGTATCATCTGAAGGTTAAGAAGAGCCATCTGGAATGTTTTCGTTCTCAAACCCCCTCCTCCATTCCACTCAGAATGGAGGTACATGTATGCTCGGGGGTACTTGATGGTACTCTAGGGAGATACTTAAGATTGAAAATAAAGATCACAACAAAAAGTGCCACAATCTGGTATGAGATTACATTCTATACATTTATTAATTACTTTTTTCAGTTTAAAAAAAAAAGAAAATCGAAATCCTAAAACAGCACAGGCTAAAAGTGTCTACAAAAAAGTTACATCATTTTCTTTTTATACCTGTAATTGATATTTTTTTCCCTCGAGTTGAAGGCACTCCTACACGAGGTATTCAAAACAATGTATAAAGCTCAAGAAATCCAACATAAATGACAAATTGTTCCTTATTGAAAAGAAAATGCTGTTTTTATTTATTTTTTTTTACATTCTGACTTTTAATGTTTCACGCAGTTAGTTGGTTAAAGGGTCACCAAACAGGGAAGTTGGAGGCTGACTCCACCGAAATGTGAAAATCCAGTCAGAGGGGCGGGGCTGGGGGACGGGACTGCTATCATTACTGGAGCTTCAAACTATAGGGGGCAGAAGATGAACGAATTAAACAAATTAATTTTAATTTGTTAAAAATTCAGCAATGACCAGCAGACAGCACTTAGCCCTGTGCTATCCTAGGCATGTTTTGGGTGATTGTGCTCATATTTGAACATGGTGTCTGAGTTGCATTAAAATTTAGGACTCAGGATAGTCCCATGTGGTCGGGGTGTGGACTTCCAACATACTCACTCTTGATTGGTAAGACTGGTTGCCATAGAAACAAACACTCAAACCTACCATTGTTTACTGATGATTTCTCTTTCCAACATGGCAGATTTCTCATTGACCAAAAAAAAAAAAAGGCAACTGACTTCTTCATTTATTTGAAACAAGTAATTGTCTGTGAATGATGTCACACTAGCTTGCTCCAGTTCTCATATACAGTCAAGAATACTGCCTTTCAAGCCTTTAGATTCTATATGAAGCACGTTCTGTTGTCTATGTGAATGAAAGGTGTGGAACAAATTAAGGTGTCTTGGCTGGTCAGAAGGTATTTGGTTAAAAAAATATTTTGCATGGGTATGTTGTTAAAAAAAAAAAGGTTGAAAACCTCTGATCCATGCTGTTGTTTGTTCTCTTTCTCTTGTCTCTGTCCAGCTTTACATTCAAACAGGCAGTGAAATCTTTCTGTTTCACTTAAAGACCAACCCTGATTCAAGACACAGCTCTCAGTGGAGGTCAGCGTGAACACACAGGCGTTTTCTCTTACGGTATCGCCCTGACACAGGCGCTCTGATACCACTTGGCTGTAACATAATTTCAGTGTCATCTGATGGAGGCGAAGCAGGCCGTCAGGACAAACAGACAGCCAACCTCCATTATTGTTAATTAAGCTGGCAAGAAAGAAAGATGGAGCCGACAGGGAGGCTGTGAAGGGAAGACAGACAGAAGGAGAAACCAAAGGAAAAGAAGGAAAAAAAGAAAGAGAGACACCGTGCTGATAGTGAGCTTATCTCCAGGTGGACTCCTGTATCTGTGAGGTTAATGCAATGTCATGCTGCAGAGATGGACAGGGTCCATTCCAGACTCATCTGGGACACACAGACAAGATTATCTCAAGCAATTTGACAATAATAGGCAATTTGTCCGAGGTTTTATGGCTCATTGTGGATGCGTGAAATCATAAAAGAGACTTATGAATCGCAGTCTGAAAATGAAGTGCCATCTCTAGTCATTCTCTTTCACAAATGTGGGATTTACAAGGTGAGGAAAGTTAAAGCAGTGTCATCTGAGAGGATAATCATACATACAATCCATATGTATGGATACATTACTTCTGTGTGACGATAAACATGTTTTTTAGAGCTACGTGTACGGTAGGATGGGTTGCTCAAGATTTCATATAAAGCGGAAGACCACAGAATGCTCTTTGCTCTTTTGTTCCAGTGAGAATAAACTTTAGTGATGTGTTGGGATTTCTGCAGCTGCTACAATCCATGAACACATCTGGCTATTTTTTTCTTCTCTGTCAAAGCTTCTTTTGTGTGCAGTGAGGTGACTTCAACAGAGATTACATACGCGAACAAGCCTGTGTGAAGTCAACAAAACTGTAGACTCTGTGACTGATTAGTGTTTTTTTTTTTTTTAATCCAGGACTTTTGCTGCTGTCATAGATGCATGAAGGATGCTTCATCATTCAAAAAAAAGCTTGGTCCTCTACCAGAGGCCTGGGAGCTTGAGGGTCCTGCGCAGTATTGGGGTACTGCGCTTTTCTGGACCGAGATGTCTGAGGTCTTTCCAGGGATCTGCTGTAGCATCTCCTCCAGTTTGGAGGTTACAGCCCCGAGTGCTCCAATTACCACGGGGACATGTCACCTTCACATTTTTTCACCTCTAACAAGTGTCTGGTTGGTTCTCCATTACCATCCTGTCTGTCTGTATCTGGAAGTCCCACAGGATCTTTGCTCTCTCATTCTGTACCACTTTCTGAGGTGTTTCCCATTTTGACTTTGGGGTTTCCAGTCCATATCCTGCACACGTTTTTGTATATTATTCTAGCTACTTGGTTGTGGCGTTCCATGTATGCTTTCCCAGCCAGCATCTTACACCCTGCAGTTATGTGCTGGATTGTTTCCTCTTGGCACAGCCTACACCTTGGGTCTTGTCTGGTGTAGATCTGAGCCTCTATTGCTCTGGTGCTCAGAGCTTGTTCCTGTTCTGTCAGGATCAGAGCTTCTGTGCTGTCCAGCAGGTCAGCCCTCTCTAGCCATTGGTACAGGTATAGGCATCTGTTTGTATCTCTTATGCATTTGCTTTTTCATTGCACCGCTTCTGTCAATTGACTCACATTTTAGCCTCCAACCGTTGCTTCCATTGTGGGCATTACTTTCTGCCATGGTTGCTCTTATATCCAAGCATTTCAAGGATCACTGCTGCTGAATTGCAAACCAGTTGATTGGTTTATGTGATTGTTGTGGTAGGAATTGCCCTCAATGCTTCATTCCCAGTTTCCACGAGACCTTCAGGTGGTACTTCATTTAACCGTTGTGGTTGATGCCGGAGTTGCCTGGTGTTCATTCTAGACATGATCCTGTCTCTCAGGTTGGTTGCTGCCTTGCTCAGTGAACTACTGGTTACTGAGGCTGTGTTCCTAAGTTCTGAGAGCCTCCTCTCTGACCTGGTGTTGTGGCTCTCCCGTGGTGTTGTATTTGTGTTGAATCTCATCAATCCCAAGTTGTGATAGCAGTTGCCATTTATGGATGTTAGAACATTGAGCTACTAGTTGTTTGGCAATTGATTATGGGTTCCGAAGCATCCATTCACTTCACATTCTCTGCATGTAACCTCTCTGAGTTGGGCTACTACTTGAGTAGTAGAATTCCACCAGATCCTTGTTCTCACATCTAGTCCATCTAGTTCCTCCTTGTTCCAGTGGCCCACTTTCCATCAAGGTGCTCTGGTTCCCCAGCAGTTTGGCGACGTCTGAGCCGGCATGACGTGTTTCCTTGTTGAGGTGTCTCTGGCTTCTTCCTGGAGTGGTAGCAGCCTGCGCTAATGGGCACCAAAAATTACATTGACAAAATGTTTAAACACTCTGCTGTGGTGTAATTGAAACACAATTAACAGGTAAAAAAGACAGCGATAGTGTCTTTCATCCTGGTTGGCATTGGCCCGAATGAAAAGGGACAACCTTATTTACACTTAATTTTCTAAATATGTGCAGACAGTGCTGACCTTTTTCTTCTTCGCCACATGGACCTGGAGGAACGATTAAGATTAGAATTAGGGTTGGGGTACACCAAATGGTTCCCGATCACAGCTGTATCTGCAGCCCACTACGCTCCACACTGACAGCCAACAGGACTTTAACATTTAATACATGCAACCAGTGACAACATTTAGCTTCGGATGAACTTAAAATATGTGAAACAATGCAACAATCTGCATCTTAGCTGCACCTGTTATGTGACGCCAACATGAATTTCCATCCGTTTTTGAGCTGATCGCACTAATCAAACTAATGTTTGAAAAACATTAGCTTTAGCAAGCTATGTTCAAGGTTGGCTATGCAGGATGACACATGAAATGTAAATCCTTTTTGTATTTTGTTTTGTACTATTTTGTAAGAAAGACGAACAAATTGCCTAGCATCATTTATGGTGACATTTGGTAGCTCCAGAGACATTTTTAACTTTATATACTCTATTTCCATGTAAACAACGGTCCTCTCCCCCAACTGAAAATGAGTTCAAGGTTTTTTATTTGCCATACATGCAACATATATCACTGTATGGGTTAAAGAATAGCTGGAATAGCTAGAGTTAACAGTGGAAGTAGGTCACGCAAATAGCACATTGCTATGAAAAGTCTAATTTTGAGGTATTTTCATTTAAATGTGTGACGTTGTGGCACAGTAATAAAGTGGTTTTATGAAGTTTATTAATGTAACAGATTCCAAACTTTAATTTTACTTCATTAAGGGGCCAAATATTATAGTTTCTGTCAAGAGATACCATTATCACATAATAGTTATTCATTGAAATTGTTAAAACATGAAAAAACAAAAATGTTCTAATTTGTCTATAATTAATTATTTATGATTACCGTGATAATTTGACACCCCAAATACACACGCATGTGTGTGTGTGGGTGGGTGTTTGTGTGTGTGTGTAAACATGCATTAGCAGGACAAATAATCAGAATACACAATACATGCAACGACAGAAGGACATTTTGCATTTTCAGGACAGGAGTATCCTGCTAATTTTGACAAAATTCTAGGAACGTGTGATGGTTCCTATGCATTTGTGTCTGTGTGTTTGTGTGTGTATACCTCTGAGGTGCAAGGAATGAAAAATGGCTGCCGTGTGTCCTCTGAAGAATGAGCATCTGACAGAACTTAGATTGTCCAACAAAATTGTTTTTCTGTACTAGTATTTGTACACAACATGACATTAATGTATCCTAGTCCTTGGGGTTTTTAGTGTTTCTGCAACGCCTGACGCTTTTTTCCACAAATAAAATAAGAGATCTGTCGTCTGTGGTGAGCGGGACGGTGGCACAGCTGTGCATTTAGCTTTTCCTGCAAATAAAAACAAAGATAAATGGGAGGTCTGGGCCTAAATCTTGCTGATGTTTAAGTGGAACAAACTAACTGCAGTCTAGCTTCCGAGCTGCCCGCAGACGTCAGTGCAGAAAAAAAAAGCAACAGCTTTCCGCTTTAGTCCACTGAACCCTATCTAACTAGAACTCAACCTAAATCTTTAAAGTGAACTCAGTGTTTTCAGACTGGGAGTCAGAATCCCCCCAGAGCTGCTGAGCTCCCCTAGCTAGTGTTGTCTGTCTTTGATGGTATACAGCCACACAGGCTGATGGATGACAGAGAAAGGATAGAAGTTCTCACTCTATTCATCAAAACCGGACACCCTCCTGGTGGCCTCTGTGACAAATGAGTGCCAGTCACTATAGGAGGCTGACTAGAGTAGAAGCTTTGTAGGAAAGTCCTATTTTTTTAATAAAACAAAGATTTTCTTTTTTTCTGTTCAAATGATTTTTTAGGCTGCCTTTTCTATGAATAAAATCATTTGTTTCTTTTCATTTTTTTCCCAAAGACCACAATGAATTCCTTTCTGCACTTTGATCTGCAAGAATCTAAATACTTGCTCGAAAGCGCAAAGAGAGAATGGTTTCAGACAGATGCGCCTGAAGAGGCTACGGAGACTTGTGTCAACGTTAACCATGTTTAGTTTGGGAGGGTTTCGAGGGTGGCAGCAGGAGGAGAAAGATTCTGTGTGAGTGCTGGCATTTTCTGGAGGCTTGACTGCATACTGACAGATGTCTCTTGGAATGAAAGAAAAGCATCCTGATCCATGAAGAGAAAAGCCAAATGAACTATAAAGATATGAAAATACATCCAAAATCACTTAAACGCCAGAGCTTTAGGTCCTGTGTTGATATTCTTTGGACTACCTTAACTCTTTAAAGGATCACCAAACAGGAAATTTGAAAATCCAGACAGAGGGGTGGGGTTTGGGGGCAGGACTGTTTTCATTACTGGAGCTGCAGATCATGATGTGGGACTTCTGAAACGTACATGTTATTATGACCAATCACAAAATTCAACTGTAATACCTCAATTCAACCTGTGGGGGGCAACACACAGACGGTTTTTGATGATATTTTCAAGAATGAAACAATTTTATTTTAATTTATCAAAAATTTGGCAGCACTTTTAAAGCCCAGTGTGTAGAGATCAACAGAAAACAAATATTTGATTTGGGGTTTATAATAATTACCCTTTAACCTTTGACCCAATTATTGTAATCTCCAGTGGATTTTGAAAAGAAGTCTTGTATGAAGGGATTTTTGTGCCCAATATTCAACTTTGAGATCAATTTTTTATAAATTGCAGACAAAACCTTAATTTCAACTGCCCTTAAGGGTGGATACGGGCAAAAAATGGGCAAACTTGTACAGGGCACGCAGGTGGTCCAACTGAAAAAAATAATAGCGCGCTTGATGCATTTTTTTAATGGGCATGCTGCGGGTGGCAGGTCATAGCAGACATTTAAACGACATGGTTAACATTGAAGTTGGTGAGACAATAGAGCAGGGGTGTCCAAACTCAGTCCTCAAGGGTCTCCTAAGGGTTTTCCAGAAATCCTGCCTTATCTGCTGCTGATTACTTGGAACAGGTGTGTTTGGCCAATAAGAGCATCTAATGGCAGGTTGGTTGGAAAACATGTAGGACACCAGCCTTCAAGGACTGACTTTTGACACCCCAGATTTGAAGTAACCAATTGACGTATGAAGTATGTTTTTGGACATTGGGAGGAAGCCAGAGTCCCCGGAGAAAACCCACACATGTAGAACATGCTAACTCCACACTGAAAGGTCCCCCCAGCTGGGACTTGAACCAGGGGCCTTTCTTGCTGTGAACCAATAGCACGAACCACTGCACCACCCTGCAGGTCCAGCAAGTCTGTGGAACTTACATCATACTTGAGAACATTTCACAATATATTTACCACATGGACGACAATGGTATGTGTCATTTTCATGACATACCTTGAGGTGGTCGCACGAGTTTCAAGGAAACTGCTTGAAGCTCCTCTTGAGCGCTCCACAGGCCTGGAAAACCCAAAAACCTGCAGCACTTGCTCAGATCAACCCCCCCCCATACACTTGCATGTGTCTAAGGCATAACTTGTTATACAATGCACTATTAGCATCTAATAATAGCATTACACATTGCATGCACTCTACTACAGTTGCAAAGGCTGATCATTAAAACCAAGCTAACCATGACAGACTTACTCTGCAAGAAAGAACATCCTATAGCAGAGTTCTGACCTTGTGGTCTTCTTTTCTTTCCATAGTTTTAATCAACAACTTCCTCATTATAGTAAGTTGAACTTTCTTTTTGGCTTTAAAGTGCTTCAATTCTTTGTGTCATGAAGCTCAATAAGGCTAAAAAAAAACCTCAGAAATGTTAGTCCTGATGTCGGTTCACCACAGTACATCTGCGATTTTCAGTTCAGTCGAATCTTAAATTCATTTTGAGATGATTTAGATTTTAAGAAAAAGTGTTTCAGATAAAGTGATGTCTGCGGAGTGGTGTTATTAGACAACGGACAGCCATGGTGGAGTAGTGGAGCAGTCGACCTCTGATTGGAAAATTGCAGGTTCGGTTCCCGCCTTGCCTGTCCATGTGTTGTTGTGTCCTTGGGCAAGACACTGAACCCCACATTGCTCCTGGTGGTTATAGGTTGGCGCCTCTGTTGTCGGGCAGTGGAGTCACCATCGTGTGTGAATGTGTGTGTTGTAAAGCGCTATATAAGTATAGATCAGGGGTCTCAATCTGGTTTGTGGCCCCCTAGTCGATATTTTGCGGCCCCCTATTTACTAACCAATATCTTCTGCATGTCCATGCTTCTTTGATGATAGCTTTGTATTTGCTTTGTGATGTTTCAGCTTGCTTTATGTTTAAAACTTTATTTTCGTTGGATCTGGTCGTCTTAGCAACAGGACACACAGAAGATATATCTTTGTAGTACATGAACAAATGTTCAAAAAATAGACATAGACATTGGACCAAATATATAGACAGTAGACATATTTTTGGTACAAATTGAACCCCATACGGCCCAGACTCTGCCTTCAGTTGCCCCAAGGTCAATTTTTGGAGAATCCTGGTACAGACCATTTACCAAAAGACACACGATGGACTATCAGGTAAATGGTACCTCCTTAATCGTATTAAATTAGTGATGTAGGAACCTATGAAGGACACAAAAATGTTCTTCCCTCCATCACTATCTTACCAAACACTGAAGCACATGTCTCTTGAACTAAGTTGCAATAAAGTTATACAAAGGGGCTTTAATGGGAACTGCTCAGCTTGAAGCAGATTTTGTGTTTAAAACCTGAGCAAGGACGCGAGCAAGGACACACACACACACGTACATGCTTTATATTAGCTTAATTGTGGAGTCACTTTGGCTCCAACTTTGATTTTGCAGCAAAAACCATCCAAGCACAAAGTGCAAAGTAATTCATAAAACTCTTCCCAGGATAATTGTCCTGACCTAAAGCTACACGCAGAGTCTCGGTGTTCTTTAAAAGAATTCATTTTTCTTTACTGCAGTGTTTTATGAAGACCAATTTGCCAATCTTGTTGGCTTGATGTCGGCACGTATTATTGATTTGCGCGGAGTGCTTAGAGTGGTAAATAATCACAGAGGATATATTGCTTTCCATGCAAGTTGAGCTTTGTTTACAGAAGCCGGGCTGTTTAATTGCACTTTGTGGTTGGCGCTCCAAGCAGCTTCATATGGGAATTTATTGAATTTCAGAAATGTGATCAGGCCAAATAAAATTCATAACTTGCCCTTCTGTGGTTTAAAGGACTTGTAAAGGAACTGCATAAATGTTTATGCTTTTCATCATGTTTAAATGCAGACTCTTTATGAGTTTCTTTTTAAGACCAATAAACAAGGAAACATTAAATAACCGTAATATTCTCAGTTATTCGTACATTACATTTTTTTAAAGTGTGTTGTAAATTAAACTAAACAGATGTCTTATTTTCTTTAAAGTCCCACTCCGAGCATATTTTCCTCTATTGTAAAACTTTTTCCAGTGATATTTTAATTAGGATTTTGCTGTTTGAAGACAAAATTTAAGAAAAAAACCTGTATAGATTTTTTAGGGCTTGGTTTCTGCAGACAGACATTAGAAATTCACCCCTGAGTTACAGTCTCGTATAAACCCTGCCCCTGTTTCTGATTGCTGCAAGCTCAGAGCAAAGAACCTGTGGTGCACCCAGGATCTTCTCTACAACACATACAAGCTCTTTTTCCAGTTGCATTTTTAATTCTGCAATTAATTCACAATCATTTGTATTAAAAAATACACAGAAATTAAATTTTAGGGTTAATTTTCTTTACTCAATCATGAGAAAAATGCCGCAAAAATATAATAAAAACACCAAATCCACAATATTCATGAGCGTAACTCTTTGCTTTCTAGGAAAAAAAAACAAAAAAATATATAAATATATATTTATCAAAATTATTTTTACTTTTATATCTGACTTGCTTATCCTTGTATACAATACACTGTGATTGGGTGTTTTAAACAACTTTCCACTGTTTTATCATTTTAATAATACACATGTAAAATTACCAGTCAGATCAATTCTCAGCAAACATAACATGTTGGCTGCAAGAGATGTAAAAACCAGATGTTTTTGAAAAAAAAAACATAATATCCTTAACTTGAACTTTTTTGTCTGTTTTTCCCCAATTCTTTGCAGCCTTTAATATAATTTAAACATTAATTTGCCAAAATTAGGCACAAAAATCAAAGAACTTATCTCTATACTCTAATGCAGGGGTGGGCAAACTTTTTGATTTGTGGGCCAGAAAGGATTCTAAAATTTGGCATAAGGGCCAGACAAGGAGCAGATGGAAGGAGTGATTTGGTAATGAACCTCATAAACTTAAAAGATAATATGGAATTTAGAGAAAAACATGCTTTAATTTGGATTAAAATTCACATACATTCATTTAAAAACAGAAAATTTGGGAATTTTAATTTCTAAATTTTGATTTTTGTTCTCTTTTGGGTGATCCAATGGGTTGATGTTCTTCAGAGGAAAATGCTAACTCAAAGAAATCCGAAAAATCACTGACTCAGAAAAAAACACACACGAACGCCAGAGAAACAACACCATTCATGAGAAGAAACCAGAAATACAATGAAAATGAAACAATAATTAGGATTTTTGATCCAATGTACTTTAATTTGGAGGGCCAGATTAAGTATCTTAAGGGGCCGCATGTGGCCCCCGGGCCGTAGTTTGCCCACCCCTGCTCTAATGAATCAAACATTTTTTTTTTGTTTAATTACAAGTATGAATACAGTTCACTTTTAGATACCTAAACCGCTTGTCTGCTGATAAACGTCTCTACTTTGGGCTGCTGGCACACAAATGTAGTAAATACAGCCCATATACCACAGTTGCCCCTCTGAGATCAGATAAAGAGTAAAGCTTCAGACCTCGGTGCCCCCAATTCAATGTTATTCTCTCCCACTGTGGCAGTTTTTCTGTGCTAACACTGTGAAGAATTCTAGGTCTGGTACCCTTGCTACTGTGCAGCCTATCACTCACTTCAGGATGCCTCCATTTTTTTTTTGCCTTAAGCAAGTGTCACGCATGAGTGTACACAGGCTCAGTGAAGCTCCATTCTCACTTTCACATGTCACTTCCCAACTATAGCATCTATTTTTTTTTTTTTTTTTTGCACAATTGAAGCTACGGAGAGTTTTCCTTCATGTTTGTTTTACAGATTTCTAAGTTTTTGTGTCTCTCCACATGAATGTAATGGAAGTACGCCCTCTGAAGTTTGCCCCCAAAAAACAAAACAAAACCAGCCGTCTTCACAGATCTGGATGAATTCCCTCCATGAAGTGCAGAGATGGCAGATGGTTGAGTTCTGCAGGATAATCAGAAGTGAAATCTCTGCTGCCATTAATCTGTTCTGTCAAAATATGCAAATGAGAGGATTTATCGCCACTGCCATCGACCCTTTCCAAATAGATTGTGTACCTCTGCAACACATGAAAGGAACTCCGCTTTCTGGTCAGCAATTACAGCTCACCTCTACCTCTGCAGTTTGTAATGCGATCTGCTGGGTCGGCGCATCCAGCCCTTCGTTAAAAGTGACTCGAAAAAAAAAAAATACATGCAATTAGACTTGGATTTTCTTAATGGCAAAAAAACCCTAACCTGCTTTAGAGACAGCAGTCGTGCCTCATCTTGGACCGAGCTGCCATATGGCAGCACGGCGGCAATTAAGCTGAAGGAAGAAAGACGCTGAGGCAGTCATTTCCGATTCAAGCTTTCCAGGAAACGGGAGAAAAAATGGTCCACGAGCCCAAATGAGGGTTTGCTGCTTTAATTACTGAAAGCTCGACTCGAAAAAGGTTCACATGCCAGATATATGTCACAAACTTTTATTTTAAACCAGGATTTCATATTTATTTGAGCTGAAGACTGACGCTTTGTTTTGCTCTAAATCGATTTGGTTAGGAAGTTTGCTGTGGATTTTTTTAAAAAGTCATCTGATCAGAAAAAAAAAATGTACCCTGAATTTCATTTACATTTTTTTGTTGAAACACAAGTTTTGTCAAATCTGGTCTTTAAAGGCCCCTCCTATCATCTTTTGATGACCCTTCCCAGTGGCATTTTATTAGGATTACTCCTTGTTTTTAGGCAAAATAATAATAAAAAAAAATTAATTCTTTCTAGAACATAGTTTTTTGAGAAGTGCTTTATCAGAAATTCGCCTTTGAGTTGTGTCGCTCTGTGTGAAACAGAGCAACACCGCCCCCCTTCCCCTTCCCGTTGCTGATAGTTTGGAGCAGGGAGCTTGTGGCCCGCATGGCATATTGTCTACATCACAAATACGATTGTTTTCCAACCAAATATTTTCATCTGCTTCTGATTCACAAGCTGAAATAAAGAATCGATCAGAAATCCAGTTTTAATCTTAGTTGTGTTTAAATATGTAATCCATAATGCCCAATTTTGTCATAATGTGTTTATTAAGAGCCTTTATTTTATTTTTAATGCCTTTAACAATAATATTCAAATCAGTAATTGAGGTGTATTTCTGGTGATATGATAAATATCGCGATAAATGTGTCACACTAAGATGTATATCACAACATATCCCATCACTGGACCGGAACAATTTTTAGAAAAATATTCTTTGTAAAGAGTATGTGTTAGAAAAAACTCTACCTTTATACGAATGAGTCTCTCTTTGTAATACACATGCATCAAAGTCAATTATATCCAGCCCTCCAGATCAATTTATTTTATTGTTAGAAATGCCTCGATGTTATCTTGCGCTTATGTCTAGTTTGATAGTTTTGACATATATATTTTTATGTATATATTTGTAAAATATTGAAAGTTATTTAAGGTTTGAGTTAATTTATTCTGAAATAATATTCCTGCCTGTTTTCCTTCATAATTATGTTAAAAGTCACATCTTAGAGTTTTAATAACTTAGTTCTTCCTTAAATGTTTATCCTGTTCGGCCCGCGACCTAAGCTGTGTTTTGGATTTTGGTCCCTTGTGCGATTGAATTTGTCACCCTCATTGTAAAAAATTGAAAATTAATTATATTTAATAATCACAAAGTTTCTTTTATCCACAAATTCTTGGTGCTTTTCTTTTGATAAATTAAGAAATACTTGTTTTTAAAAGGAAAAATAAACATTGTCTGATTTGTTTCTACAAAAACAAAAACATAATGACTAATAAGATTTTTAAGAGTGATTGAGGCAATTAAGTTCTGTTTCTTTTAAATATCACTAAATGTAGCTTTTAAACAGTTCAGGAGGATGAATGGTGCTTCAAATGTAAGGGGAAGAAAACTAACAACTCTTTCTAGAAAACGTCTGGGTGATGAAGCAGCGTGACAGGATGAATATCGTCTTTGTCGCCATTTTAACTACAAGTATCGGCAAATGAAATATCGCGATACATTGCTGAATCGATTCTTTGCTAAACCCTGATCACCAATACTCATACCTTTTACGCGGAGGGGCAAGGAGGTCAGCTACCTCTTCCCAATTTTTGAGTCATTATTAGTATAATTACTGACAAAGATTAAGAAATCATAAAACAAGCTTCTTTGGGCGTATTTCATTTTATCTAAAAGAGCTGCTGTTTTAGAAAAAAATAACAATAAAAGTAATAAAAACATGTATTTTGATCCTATTTGGCACCCACCCCAAAGTCCTCTGCCCCCACCCCTTCTTATAAAATGTTCTAGCCGCACTTTTAATGTGAAGCCTTTTTTTTTTTTTTTTTTGGGATCTTAGAGATCTTCTGTTGGGGAGAGAAAGCAGCTTCAACTCCCAGCATTCTCTGCAGAAACTGACAGCAGTACCAGGGTTGTTGTGACCGAGCAGGAAGCATCATTGTAATAGGAACACAGAGGTCAAACTCCTCTGATTGAATGTGAAAGAGCGAGGACGGCAGTGTTTTGTCAGGCCTGCGGATGGCGAACAGGAGACGAAGTGGCATCGTTTGCTTCCACTCGGATCACATCCGTCAGTACGTTCCCGTGTGTTTGGAACGCTGCGCTTTCAGCAGGAAACGGCGGCTCACTCAGCCTCCTGCCGCGAGCGACAGACAAATAACCGGACAAACAAACAACATCAAAAGGAGTACAAACGCTGTCACGCCTGAGCATGCCTCCGAGCTACCTTTTAATCTGTGCTGAGTCATGATGCAGCACGCACCTTCCTAAAAGGTGCGGGATCGATCCGTGTCTTTATGAAAAATGTTAGACGGGTATTTAGGCTGAAATCTATCACTCCTTCCATGTTCAGGTTCAGAGACGTATGTGACAGTGTTCTTACAGTGATAATACCATGCTTAGGCTGTTAGTAAAAGAGGAATATCACAGTGAAATGTCATCAGAGGGATTTTATGGTTTTCCTGATTCCCCCATGGGCTCGTCCATGTTCAAGCCCTCAGTGCTGTGATACAAGACCAACATGAGAACAGATGAGAGGTCAGCAGGGCAGCACAGTCACACCCCTCAATTTAAGGCCCGTGTGTCAAAGTCAAGGCCCCCTGAGTAATTTTATCCGGCCCCCTGGATCATTTTATTTTATTGTTATTAGTGGGCCGACGTTATCTAGGGTTTATTTCTAACTTGTATAATATTGACAGAATATGTACTTTATGAAGAGTAAATTATTGAAAGTTATTTAAGTTTTAAATGGTTTTATTCTGGAATAATATTCCCGCCTTTTTATTATTTTGATTATGTTAATAAGCTACAATTTTACAGTTTGAAAAATGGACATTCTGTTAGCTTTTTGGACTATTTTGACTTTTCCTAAGATTTTTTAGGCTATTTAGCTAATATTTCAGCTACATGCTAGCTGTTTTGGCCAATTAGCCTTTTTTTTTTTTTTAGCTTTTAAGCGATTTTTAAGTTTAGCGAAAAATGTTTAGCTACATGCTAGCTGTTTTAGCTAATTTAGGATTTACTTTTTTTTTTATTTTTTAGGCTGTTTTGGAGTTAGGCTACTATTTACACACTTTTTTCAGCTATATGCTAGCCTTTTTGGCTGACCTATGTTTCTTTTTTTCTTTAATTTTTTATTTAGTTTTAGGCTAATTTGGCATTTAGCCAATTTTCAGCTATCATAACTAGCGTGTTCAAGAGCCAAATTCAGCTTACAGTATTCACACTAGCATTATCCCAGGTGATGCTATATATTTAGTTCGTAATTATGTTAAATGAAAAAAAATGTAGTTTTAGTGTTCAATAAATGTTTATCTTGTTGGGCCCACCTCCTAAGGAGTGTTTTGGATTCCCTGTGCGATTGAGTTTGACACCCCTGCTTTAGAGGCAGCCTTTTGAGTCTGCTCAATTATTTCCCCACTTACCTGACAATTAAGCTGATGAGATTATTAGTTTTAAATAGTCGTGTGGTGTGACAGCTGGACTGGAAATAAAAATAAAAACTGCAAATTATGAGATGTTGCTTCTACCTGCAGAAAAGTATGACCACATTAAAACATTTCAAACTGCACAAATGTTCCCAGCAGAGCTAAAAATAGGTGGAAGGCCTTCATCTTATAAATGTGTGTAAAATCTTGAAGGTGTAACAGAAAATGTTTTCTTACGTGCGTCAGACTTCAGGGTTACAAAACTCTCCACGGATAACACTTCCTGCAGAGTAGAGTCACTTGAAGAAAAAGCAACCTAAAACTTACAGTAACACTAGCATGGGAAGAGCGTTCAAGAACAGGCTAGACGCACACTCTTAAACATTTAGCACTAATTTCATGGTGTTCACACTGGACAAGCAGGGAGGGGCTTCTTCTTATTTGGCCCAATCTGAATTCTTCCCTTCCTCTACATTTATCCCTCCAAACAGAGGGTTAAAAAAGTGTCTCAAAATTCAGACGTCACTTTCGCTCGATGACATCATCAATAGTCGCCGGTCAACTAGCGTACTATGCAACTATGCATAATAACAGTTGGTTATAACTTTGAAAAGGTTATTGTAAAGCAAAAAGTAACTGCTTAAATTTAAATGTAAACATCTGTGCTTCAGAGCGCCTCTCCTCCATAGCACAGCGGGACGCAGTTTACCCCAAAAGAGAGGGCTCTATATCCCAACGCTTCAAGGGTGGGATCTTAAAGAAAATATTTCAGACATCACTTTTATTACAAATGCGACTACAAATGGAGGGGTAGGGAGAAGGGAATAATTCGGATTAGGACTTTTTCTACTGTTCACCAGCGCATGTCTGCCACCTCCACACTGAAAGAAAAGGGAAATATTGAATCAATTAACAAAAGTTCTGGAATTCATTACTTTGAATATCATTAGGTTTCATCAAATTAAAATTTTGAGTTGATGGTTTGCTCAACTTAAAAATGTATCTTGATAAAATAAAAACAAACATTTTTAAATTTTAGAGCTTTTGTTAATTGATCAAATATTTTCCTTTTTACTGCGCAGTTGGAGTGAATTTTGCTCCAGGCTTTTTACTTCACAGCTCTATTCCAATGTATGACAGACTTGGCGTTATATAATTCCAGCTGGACACAAAACACAGTTATCCCTTTCTCCTCCATGATCAATTTTCTAGCAGTTATTATTTCTGTGAATGAAAAGGCACGCCATCCATCCATCATTACCAAATCCAAGTCCCTGATTGGTTGAACTGGTATAACACGTGTTCTTTGGCTGCACATTCTGTAAGTAAAGCCTGAAAACAGTCTAAAAAGATGTATAGCGAGACGTGAATAAAAGTTTTCAATGCAGAAGCCCAAAATACGCATTTACAATTATTTATGTAGACTTTTCATTGAAAGTGGTCGCTTGAGAGCGGTATGAACGTAGCTTGAAAAGGATGTCTGAATATTAATAGAAATATTTTTAAAGACAAATTTTGAATCTTGGTTGCATCAACTTAAAACACAGTCTTTTTATAAATGTTCCTGTTCTGTAAAAAATGATTTCCCTAATGGAGAACTGATAGTCCGAGACTGAAGAAGCTATTACTTTTGGGATCAAACAGTTGATCTGCATCAGAATTTTTACAGCACCTCTTTTTTTTTTAATGGGCAGGGAATGTGCAGAGTAAATCGTATTATTTCATCAGGTTTCCACTTAGAAAGTTGAGTTGAATGGATCTTTGAAAATGGGCCAATTCATTCAGTCATTTTATAAATGTTTCTTTCACATTTTATCCAACATTATTTTTAATTTTGTGTACATTTTCTATATATTTGTACCTCCCACAATGGTATCGTTAGACAGCTATGCCTTCTACATTATCCAAATGATTTTTTTCATTACCTTAATGCTCTTTTGTATTAACGTTTTTTTTGTGTGTGTCAGAACAAACGAGTTTGTAACCAGTTGACCTGACTGCACTCTGCAGGATCCTCCACAGGTTACAAGCCAAGTGATTTCATTATGGCTCCACTCCTGCATTTTTGTAAACATTCATCTCAGGTTTAACCTGTATCAGGAGATATTTGCGAAAAACAACTCCAAGGTGCAGTGAAAGGTCAAAATAAGCCAGACAAAGTGATAAATATTTCAGCCGGCCGCTTCTGTTCTGCAGCCTCTGCTGAAGCTGGGATCCCGGCAGCCTTGAGCATTCGGCGCATGTCGGCGGGCGGCTGAACTGGAAGCCTGCAGCGTGTCATCACCTTCAAAATCTTCTAAAGTGGGAGTTGATGCCCATTTAAACTCCTGCTGTACTCCTGACCAGACGTGGTGGGTAAACCTGCCAAAAGCATATGGCAGCAGTTTGACACCTTTCCATGACTAACACAAGGAAAGCTTCTTTAAGACTCCAATAAAAAAAAAAAATCCATGTTTTTTATAGTTTTGACCTGTACTTTTGCCATTTTTTAAGGAAAAATTAAGTGGAAAATTGCATTTCTGACTATTAAAAAAAAATCATTTTGAATCAGGAGAAGCAAAGGTCATTTGAAAATTAGATTACTTGTGAAAATATGCCTCCTTGCTCTCAGCATTGAGGAGGGGAAAGGGGGCGGGGTTGCTCTGTACCAACAGTCCCGCCCACAACTCGTGAATTTCTAAGGAACTCCTGGAAACTATCCTAGAAAACGACACAGTTTTAAAACATTTTGGCCAAATATTATTAAAAGATTACTGGGAACGCTTTTACAGTAGATCAGTAATTATTGGAGTAGGTTTTTAAATAACTCTGGGCTCTGGGTCAAGCCAGAAATGACCCTGAGAGTTTGACTGAGAGCTAAGGGAAAAGGTGTCACGTTTATGGCTGTGGTTACCTCGCTATGGAGTGAAAGGGCTGCTCTTAAAATGATCATTCCCAAAATATCAACACTAATCTGCCATTGCATTACTTCCAAGAGAAAAGGGAAAACAACATGCTGGTTGCACGTATATTTTAAGGACTTAATACTCCTCAGAGATCAAATTTGCGTTTTTGAAAGCAGTACAGTGCTCCAACAGGACACAACCTGGAGCTTCTTGATATTTAAAACCAGAAGAAGAGAGATTCTGGCTGATTCACCCCGCGTCACCTTCAGGCTGCTCCTGTTATTTTGGTAGAGCTCAGCAGCTCCGGCTCAGGCTACAAATTCTTCACAGGGATCAGTGTATTCCTGAAATGGTTTAGGTCATGGTGTGCATATGTGTGTGTGTGTGGCACAAGGGCAAGGAGGTAATCTTCGGGGGGGATTGCTTGTACGTCCACAACCTTCTCATGCCCTCTAGCTGTGAACTTTTGCCTGATAGATGTCAGCAGGTTGAGGTTGAGAGCACATTTTCTCAGAACGGTTTAAGGTTTTGACACGGGTAGATTGGAGTTTCGTTTACCTATCAAATATTGAACAAACGTCTGAATTTTGCTGAATTTTCAAAGATAGATAAATAGTATTTTCTAGACATTTCCAAGATGAGAGTTGTTATTCTCTGAAGTGTACGGTGGTCCTGAAGGCCAAACCATACCAACAAATCACTTGACGTAAAACATGTAAAGATCACAGTGACAATTAAAAAAGAAAAAAAATGTACAAAAAAAACGCTTAATACTTTTGGAAAACAACTATGGGACATTACTGTTTGGATAATGATATCCAGTATGGCTTCATTTCAAATAACTTTCAGTTAAAAGTATGGACAAATGTCATCATCCAATCAGTGATGTTCCATAGTACCTACATTTTCCAGGTTCTTCTTATGTTTCATTTTTTAATTTTTTTTTTTCCGTAAAATACTTTTTCTTCCCCAAATATTTTTTTTTTAAATTTTATACAAAAATTGAAATAATTGGAAATTAACCAAAATATTATTGGTAACTTATTATATGTGGTATTCTCCTGCTTCTTAATCAAATTACTCCAAAGAGTTTATGAAGCCATGGACAAATAGGTCACTTTATCTCAAAGTATTCAGAAAAAAAAGGAAAATTGGATTTTAGTTTGATCAACACGTCATTGGAAATTAAAATGAAGAGAAGAGTACAAGGAAGCACAAGAAAATTACTGGAAAAATACATAACTAATAACTAAAAGTTTGGTTAAATAGAAATAGAGGGAATTCAGTTGTGACATCACTGTAAGTGAATAATTTATGGAAGTATAATTACTTGTATTTTTGCTAAATAAGGTGTGAATTTCATTACTTACTTCTAAATTTTAAACATCTAAAGTAAGATCTGACAACTTTTGTCTTTTACGAAATAAATGATAGAAGATGTTGGACTCAGACATGCTTCACTTGTGTGCCTGCTCATTTCTTTTCTGTTTTATCTTTTACTTTTAGAGGCAAATATGAAAAAAGATGTACTTTTACAGTAAACAAATGCATTTTTGTATTTTTATAAATATGTTGATTGCATTCCTTTTAATTTGACTTAAAAAAAACGAAATAGAAGGATGTATCTTGATGCTAGTTCTTTTTAATCCTTAAAACCATTGTGTTCTATAAAGACTTTCAATTATTTAAAATCATTTTAATAGTTGTAGCTTTTGTCATCTACAGTAAACAATCAATGACAGAAAAATTGGATCATCTGGGGAAAAAAAAATAATAATAAAAAAAACCTTTTTCTGCTTTTACCTGCTTTTTTTTTCCATTTAAACACCATCAGTCACAGTCGCCCGGGGTTGCCATGGCAACCGGTGGTCAGGCTAAGCTGAGCGCGGGGCAGTTTTTGGCCTGCGGAAACAGGAGGACAAACAGAGACAGCTCTCCAAAGCTGCAGCGAGGAGACACAGAGCGGCTCTGATGCCAGCCTGTGCACTGTCACCAGTATGCAAATGCTGGTGTGAGGCGTCTGCTCTTCCCATCACTCACCACAGCCACCGCTTCATTGTGGCAGTGCGCACGCACTATGCAATTAGATTGTGTACCTCTCAGAAAGCATGAGGGTGTCAGGAGATTATCGCGGCAAAATCTTTCAAATAAATCACCTTGCAGATAATTATATCACATCGTTGCCATTAGGCCTCTGACATTTCCTTTATTCTTTAATGCGAGTGTAATGAACTGCTAACATAAAAATTCTGCACGGATTCAGCTCACATGAGGCTGCCTAGCAGATGAGCCAGAGTCGACTGCGATGACTGAGCTTGTCGCCATGATTGCATTGTTATGTAAATGGAGGACATCCTGTGCTCCAAAGCGTGGCCTGCAGAGAGCTGTGATGGACGCTGGACGCCCTGCCCGCTGCCTGCACCTCCACGGGGTCCATCACTCCGAAGCCTCCCCACTGCCTTTTGGAAAAACTCGAGCACTACAGCTCCTCCAATTACTGGATCTTTCCATCAGAACAGGTGTCAGAGGCATGTGACGCCTTTCAGAGTTAGGGACAGTCGGAGAAAGACAGGATGTGGCAGCACACTGGGAGGGGAAAACAGGCAGCGAGCGACGGACAGACGGACGGACAGAATGACGGGACGTGTTGACAAGCCCGCGTTAACCCTCTATGTCGAACTGTGCCAAGACGGATGTTGAACTCAGACCGCGTGTGCATTATTAATATTGACCACTTACAGGAGAATAAAGGAGCGTTTACTCACCAACTGACATTCTTGAATTAGTTATAGACCCGTACTCTAAAGGCACGCGAGTCCTCTTTCATGGGAAACCAAACGATTTTCCCTGAAATGAGAGATGTCTTCTGAATAAAGAGACCACCCACTGAGTTATTATCTTGAGCATCGTCTGATCCACCTTCAGCATTCACCTTCAACCTTTCAATCCTTTCAGGATTTTAGTATCGAATGTTCCGCACAATAAAAGCCTTAATATTTTATCAAAAAATGACAGTGTGCTTTATAATCTGGAGTCCCTTTGTTATGGATTCATTCTGCTGCTAACGAGATAAGCTATTGCTGTGAATATGCTAATGGAGCTAGTTTTTAACAAGGTTGGCAGTACATTGACTATACATTGACTATACTCACGTAGCTAACATGTAGTAATGTCGGAGTGTATGTTTTTTTATGTGTTACTAACGAGGTTGGAAGTTAGCGTAGTCACAATTCATTTTAGTGGTGTCCCTCCATTTTTTATTGGAATCCAAACAAAGTTGGGAGTATATTGAATATGCTAACACGGCTAACGTATTGCAATGTCAGAGTGTTTTCTTTTTTTACGTGTTACCAACAAGGTTGGGAGTATATTGAATAAGCTAATGCGGCTAATGCGTAGCAATATCAGTGTTTTCTGTTTTTGTGTTGCAAACAAGGTAGGGAGAGGCGTAGTCACAGCTTGTTTTAGCGGTATCAGTCTGTTTTTTCATGTGTTGTAACCAAGGTTGGGAGTATAATGAATAAGCTAGCGTAACGTGTAGCACTGTCGGAGTGTTTTCTTTTTTTGTGTGTGTGTTACAAGCAAGGATGGGAGTTAGCGTGGTCGCAGATTGTTTTATCAGTATTAGTCAAGGTTGATAGTATTTTGAATATGCTAACGTGAGTAACGTTAGCACTCATTAACGTTTTTTTCATTTATTAACTCTTTTATTAACGTCTTTATTTACTTGTTGCAAACAAGGTTGGGAGTTACAGGTTTTTGCAAGTGCTGATAATGTAGCTAACATGTAGAATGCTGCAAACAGGTTAGAGTTAGTGTGAATGCACCTACTACAGTCTGACGTACAGACTTATCTCTGACTCTGTTGTTTCTCCTAAAAGTTCAGTGTGTCTTATATATAATATATGACCTCCTTCCCAGGGCTCCCTTGAGAAAGAGGTTTTAAATCTCAATGGGATTCACCCCTGGTTAAATAAAGGTTAATAATAATAATAATATGGCATGTGTAGCATTCATTGATGGTGCGCCTTATAAACTGGAATCTTAATGCTTCGGTGAAATCTAATCCTTATCAGCATCAGACACACTGCTCTGTGTTACCAGTACTCAATTTAGAGGAATTGATATAAACTACTTTAAAGTTTTTCATATTTTACATAAAAGTATTTTAATTATGCTCTCTGACTTATGTTCTGTTTAATATGTTGACATTTGGAACTTAAGTCTGTGATCAATTCTATTCTATGAATATTTCAACTACAGTTAAGGTTAGGTGTTCTTTTGAAAGAGCTAATATGGCTAACTCATAGCATTGTCAGATTTAGTTTGTTTTTGTTTTTTTTTACGTGTTGCCAACAAAGTTGGGATTTAACATAGTCCCATTATGTTTGTCTCGGTTGTCAGTTTTGTTTTTTTATGTGTTGCAAACAAGGTTTGCAGTTACATGTAGACTACAGAAAATATGCTAATGTAGCTAACGCTTCTAATTAGGCTAACATAGGCTATAGCATGCTATAAACAAGTCCTCGAATTACTGTTAACACAGTAAATAAAGTCTGACTGATTATTGCTGACTCTTTTGTCTGACCAATTGTACCTTAAAGTTTGGTGTGGCTTATAATTAGTTCAGAAATAGATCATTCATACACTAAATGATGCAGAAAATATAATACAAGATTTTTTAAGTGTTACTTTCAAAGAATTGTAATCTGCTGGAGGCAGAATTACCTGTACCGTCTTTGCAGCCAACTCCATTAAACAGATGGATTAATAAGGGGTAAATAAATAAATATTGGAGTTCCGGGCTTACATAGATCCCAATCGTCAATAGGAGGAGTGTGCTTTTCATGTTGATTGCTGCTTATTGGATTTCTTCCCATAAGCCAGTATCCATGTGAGAAATTATCTGTTTGGGGGGGATCAATACCAGTGCTTGCAAAAACAACATGTGTGAAAAAAAAGAAGGCTCACTTCTATTCTCTTGAGTTGCATTAACAGGTTTGAGATCAATCAATATCAGCGCGGCCTTGCCCGCTTTCTCTCCTCCCCACCCTCTATCTTTAGACATAGCCTGATCCATCCATCACTGTCGGATGTGCGCGCTGATGTGGTCAGGGTGGTCAGCCCACAGCCGGCAGCGCAGCGTGAGCTGGCCTGAAAATGTGCGAATGTGTTCATGCACCCACACACATCTGCTTGAGTGATTACGCGTTTGGTGTCTGGACACAGGGTGGGACATGACAGAACAGCAGCTGAACAGTTTTAGCTGCCTGCTGCCGTCTCAAGTTTCTGCTTAGGGAACATCAGGTCACAGTGAAGCTTGTGGAAGAGATAAACACTTTAATGTCACATTAAATTTGCCACAGATAGGATCTACATATTTTAGATTTCTTCTCAAGTTTGCTTATAAAAGGAGAGGATATTTGAAGGTAGTTTGCTTTTTTTTTTTTTTTGCCTTTTTGTTGAAATAGAAAACAGTTCTTTTTTTGAAAAATAATCTACCTTTCACAATAGAGCAGTGAAAAAAGCTGCAAGCCAACTTTAGATTAAAGGACAATGAGTTTTTGTTGCTTTGAGTCTATGGCTGGAAAACAGCAAGGCTTTATCTGAACTCCTTCCCCGCTCACTATACGTTCTGCACTGTATACTGTAGTGCGTTTGCCATTATCTAGTGCCGTTCAAAATCAAGTGCCCTTGAAATTTTCCAGAAGTCTTTGCAAAAAACTGGCGTGCATCAATGCTCACTATTTGTGAATATAGACCACAAATCATTGCAGTCGAACATTTTTTGCAAAAGAAATGTGTTTAAATATAATTTTGAATAAACTATCCACATTTTTATCATCAGAACACACTGGAGTCACAAATGGACGCTGTGAAATGTTTGTATCTGTACGATTTTCACTTTGTGACGTCATATCCTGCGTGTAGAAAAATGAAAGTTGATGAAATGAAATGTCTAAGTTGCTTTTAAAAATCCAGGTCACTAGAAAGTCCCGCACTATATAGTTTTTTAGTCGTTAGGGATTAGGGTGGGAATTTGGACATAGTCCAAAATTTGGTATGTACAGTGAAAAGATTGGTGACAGGCGCTACATATCACCGATCACAGCTTTTGATTTAATCTCATTGTAAATTCTTTGGTTCCCAAAGCCCATTTAGAAAACAAAGTAAATGAAACTATTAACTATGAATCTGTCTTTACTTTTCTGTGACCTTGAAGTTGCACACAAATGGTTGACCCAGAACTAGTTTTCTATCAACAGTCAAATCTTCATCAGCCAACTAAAGGTGCTCACAGAACTGTTAGGCCCGATCCGAATTCTCCCCTTCTCCCTTCCCCTTAGCCCTCCGCCTTCGTTTATCCCTCCGTACTTGCTCCAAACGGAGGGTGGTAAAAAATATTTCCGACGTGTTTTGTTCAGTGACGTCAACAAAATCACCGGTAAGCTAGCGTTAGCGCGGAGCTTCCAGCGCTCGTATATATTACAACAGCAATTTTATAAATGTAAAGAGGTCACACTGCAACATAAAGTTATTACTTACATTTAAATGTAACCATCTGTGGTTCAGAGAGCACCAAAGTGAAGAAAAGCGCTTCGTAGCGCAGCGCGGTTTACTCTTGCGTTAGCGGACTTTGGACCCCTCTGTTTGGAGTGTGTAGCGTAAAAAATAATAATTCCGGACACAACTTTGACTTCAACTGCCACTTCAAATCAAGGGGGTAAGGGGAAGTGAGAAGGGGAGTGTTCGGATCGGGCCTTAGACTAGCAAATGTTGCTTATTTTGCCAGTTCAGATGAATCAAGGGATGAAAGGAGGAGTTAGAAGGAGAACACAGGTTGTCCTTAGACTGCTGAGGCACTGCTTTACCTCATTCTAAAACAGTGAACCATTTTGAGCTTTGACTTGGCTTCCATTCTAAAAAATTGAGTTGTTAGTACTCTCGCCTCACAGTGAGAAGCTCCTGGTTCAAATCCCAGCGGGGACCTTTCTGTGTGGAGTTTGCCTGTTCTCCTCGTGCATGCATGAGTTTTCTCCACAGTCCAAAAAAATACTTAATAAGATATCGAGTGACTCTAAAGTGTGTATGTGTGACTGGTGACCTGACTGGGGTGTATCCTGCCTTTGTCCAACAACAGCCGGGACTCCACAAGGACATGGCAAATAGAAGGGTGTATATATTGAGGATGTGAATAAAGATTCGCTTGTGTTCCAGAAGAATGTGAATCATGTAAGTCCATAATCCTTAGCAGTTAGGCTCTGGGCCAATACATGTGTGAATGTGTTCAAGCACACACATCTACTATCATTTATTAATTTAAAGGCAAAAATATTGTTGTGATTGGCTATTTAGCTTTAAAGTGAAGGCCTAATTAAGATGGCGTGTGGAGTTATGCAACAACCCTGCGTACATGGAAGTGAAGTAGATCACCCTTATTGAAAGCTTTAATTCTGCTCCCATGGCTGATGGCCAAACTAGAGCTGGAGCATCTGCCACAGAATGTCTGACGTCTTCACATGAAACTGCGTCACCAGCCAGTAAACCAAATTAAGAAGTGAAGCAATAAATTACTCTCTGGATTTTATGATCAGTCTTAAAATCTTTGTATTTTTTCTTCTAATCATGAATCAATCAGTGTTCCCTCGTTTATCACCAGGGATGTGTTCCATAAATACATTCATTATGTGAAATCCGCGACATTGGATTTCAGGTGTTCTCAGGCTGTCAAACTCCAGGCCTCGAGGGCCGGCCTCCTGTTAATTTTCCAGAAATCCTGTCTCATCTTCTGCTCGTTACCTGGATCAGGTGTGTTTAGCCAATGAGGAGCTTTATTAACAGGTTGGTTGGAAAACATGTAAGACACCGGCCCTCTGTGCCTGGATTCTGACACGGGAATAAAACCCTTCATTACACACTTTAATCACACCTCTTGCAAGCGTGCAAAATTGCAGTGAAAAACATTAGAAAACAGTGAGACCACAAAATGAGACTTACAAATTAGCAGTTCATAGTTTTATAAACCCAGCAAGTTATAATCCAGTCATATTGGACTTACCAAAATTAAAATATCTCCTTTTTTCGTTATTATTTTTAGTCTTCTTTATTTTCTAAATGTTCCATAAATATTTTTTTTCTTTAAACCAGGGTTGTCAAATATCAAATGGTTAAATCAGTTATGAAAAATGTTGAAAACAAAAAAAGTGTCTAGCCCACATGAGTCAATACCTCGATCTTGTGCGTATTTCTAACTTTTTTGACAATTATATTTTTATGGAAAGTAAAATATTGAAAGTTATTTAAGGTTTAAGTTAATTTACTTTGGAATAATATTCTTGCTTTTTTAATTATGTATAGTAATGTTTGAAAGTTATGATTTTTAAGTTTTAAAAAATTGGCTTTTTTGACTATTTTGGACTAATTTAGGATTTTTATAAAGTTTTTTAGGCTTTTTTTGGGGGAATTTACTACTATTCACACGCTAGCTGTTTTGACTAATTTAGGCTTTTTTTCAGTTTTTCAGGCTATTTTGAAGTTTAGCTATTTTTCAGCTACATGCTAGCTATTTTGGCTAACCCAAGTTCTCTTTTTTTTCTAGTTTTTAGGCTAATTTGGAAATTAGATAATATTTTATCTGGCAATCTGCATTTTTTGCCATTAGCTTCAGTGTTTTTAGCGCTAGCTCTAGCATCTTCAGTGGTCACATTCATCTTACAGCATTCATACTAGCATTTTCGCAGGTAATGCTTTATATCTATTACATAATTATGTTAAAATGTATGGTTTTAAAGTTCAAAGATTTAGTTTTACATTGTTTAATAAATGTTTATCCTGTTTGGCCAGTGATCTAAGGTGTGTTTTGGATTTTAGCCCCTTGTGTGATTGAGTTTGACACCCCTGGTCTAGTCCATCCCGGTGACGAGTTGTGGTTTTTCAAAGAAATTGCTGCAATGCAAAACTCTGCCACTAGGGGAAGCAAAGGAAAAGTAAAACCGGCAAGAAATCGAGAATTAAACAGCATTTCTTTGCAGGCACGTGCCAAGTCAGGGTAAAATGCAGTTTGGTTCTCCACAGGCCTCACCGCTGTTAAGTTGCTATAGAAATGATCAGGTGTGTCACCAAAAGGACCAAAATGTTGTCAAAAAGAAGAAAAAATGGATGTGAAGTGATGAGCTTTTCAGGGAAAATTGACAAAATGAAAACAAAGCATCAGATAACAAGTTGACCAAAAGTTATTTTTACAATTATGGTACTGGTCCGACCCACTTGAGATCAGACGGGTTGAATGTGATCCCAAAATGACTTAAACAGTAACACCATTTTTCTTAGATCGCATGATCACACGACCTCACAGCCATTCATCTGCTGCGCTGACATTGCTGCAGCTGTGCGGTTGCAATTGTCTCCCAACAAAAACAGCATTTTGGAAATGAAGCAACATCAGTCGTGGTAGAGTGATTTATTGCGCTCTGTCATCCAGAAGGTGCAGGTTTTCTGTCTTTTACCATCATCACGTCAAAGATCAACACAACAGTGCTGTGGGTTGTAGTGGATAGAGTATAGCGATGGACATGATCCGTCACGGATGCTGTGGGCTTTATTTCCGATTCACCTTGGCTGTATTTCTCCTCTTGAAACGTACATCTCACACACGTTGCCCTTCACCTTTATGCTACGACGTGATAAATAAAAAAAAAGACTGAATTCCTGCTGTTTTCCACAAGTGATTGACCTTGCTACTTGTTTTACCTCGCTTGACTTCCCAGTCATTCCCCCATGCTCCTTCACTCCCTTTTGTTGCTTTAATTTGGCACCATGGAGCCTGTTTGAAATCTCAAACGGAGTCAGCCGGACCTGTGTAAAGGCCATTCCCCACGGCTTTGAGGTAATTATGTTCTCCCCTTATGACAGCCCAATTGAATTTAGATTAAGCCAATAACAAACCTGCAACTCAGCGTGCCCGCTGGACACTGTCCTGTCAATAGCCTGTTAAAGCATCCAAGCCTTTTATTTTGCCTCACGTGGCATCAGCTGGTCCCTCTCTGCAGCCGCGGCCACTGCCCAGAGGAGCGCGCGACCGGCGGAGCGGCAGATGAGGCCTGCAGAGGAAGGCTCATCAATAATGGAGAGCGGTGGCTGAGGGAATCATGCAGAGGAATTGTGGCGGAGCGGGAGAGAAGTGCAGCTGCTGTGTTTGTCTCATTTCTTACAAATGAACCTCATGAAATGCCGCTTGAACACACATGAGTAGCTGGGAACTATTAATAGCTGGTGGGCTGAATAAATTGTGAAACCACAGCGAGCTATGCGGCCAGCCATGTTTTGGAAGCTAATGGGCATTTCCCGGGGAAGCGGGCCAATTAAAGTTATCACAGTCATATTTTTTCTATTTTTTTCTTCAGTTTATGGAGATAAACTTAAGGGTGTTAGATAAAAAATACAATTTCTACAGTTTGGCTGTTTGGAGTGACACCCAGAAAAGTGACAATTCGACTTTTTGTGTTTGTGAGTTATCCAAGGAACAACAATCATTTCCTGTGTCAAACAGGAAGAGCTACAGTATGATGCTACGTTCCCGCTGGACATGTCGCACTAAATCTGTTCTTGTACTTGCTTAAGGTGTTCACATCGTGATTTGATTTGATTTCACTTCAGGGTGCAATGATTCGATTGTCATACAGCTTTCAGTGTCGCTTGTCTGAGTTTGGAGGACATGAGATTTTAGCTGCCAGTCTTCGGTTATTAAGTTAACAGTTATTGTGAAGTCTAATTCTAGGGCAATTGAAGTCCTAGTGGCACACGTTAATGCTATCACATCGGCTGCCATGACTTTGGTTTTCTTCTTAGTTAACAGTAGTGCTGGTCAATCCATCCAAATATTAATAGTATCAAGCTCAAGTTGGTATCGGATCGATACCGATATTGATTTGAATCTTTCTGTATCAGTAAAAGGATCCAGCTGAGTCACTGCCTCACCACTCTCACCAGCCCTGTGCAGCAGAGAGAGTGGGTTGCGTCCTGTCTCGTGTCCAGTTTGTGCATCTGGTAGTGGTTTGGGATCGCATCCGGGTTAGGGTTGGGGCACCCATACCGGGTTTGGGTTTTGACCGGATCTGGTTCCTGGCCAGGAGGTTGGGGACCCGTCATTTAATTGGAACAGCCAGCACCTATAAAAACGTCAAAAAGTGACCAAGCATCAATATGTGATGACTTGGAGATGAGAATGTGTTGATACGTCACTACCAAATCTGAGTCCCTGATTGGTCAAAGTTCAACTGATTTAACCTCCAATGTGGGTTCAATGGATTTGGTACCTAGAGCCCAAAACTGGTTGTTAAAATGTGTGTAGGTTTGTTTTGAACATGAAGCTCAAAACACACATTTCCATAGACTTTTTATAAGGAGTGTGTATCGTTCCCTTTCACACAATTTGACATGCATCCTGATACACGGTCCACGAATCAATGCATCAAGGATTCAACTAACTTTTTTGTGATAATATACAGTCCAATCTTTTACCAAAATGCTAAAATCAAGATATTTCACATTCATATGGCATTTAAAGCTATAATAATGCATGGCATTGACAGAGAAATATATTCAGGTATTGATTTGGAAAATGCAAGATTATGATTGGACGTCATTTTGTTTGTATCGCATGTACATTAAAAGACTAAGATGATAAAAATAAACAGAAAGAGATATTGCAGTTTGCCAGAGATTGATCGTTTACTTCTTGATTGATTTTATACCTTCAAACCAACATAATCTATTTCAAATCTGTGGTTTTCAAACGATCCTGCAGTTGCCCGATCAATTTTCCGATACGTCTCTAAAATCTTTTACATCACTACTTTTCATTGACAGTGGTCGCTTGAACGCGTATTGGCGAGGGCGGCGTGTACGTAGCGTTACAGTCAAAGGCGCTGACAATGACCCACTGCTCGTCATAGTGGGACACTGTCTCCTCCCCGCTGCCATCCCGCTCATTCCCTTTCTTCAATGGCTCTCATTGTGTCGGGAAGAGGAGACCCATTCTTCCTCACTTCTCACTTCTCTCGTGCTCTTGTCCCTCCAGGGGCTGGCCCTAAGGACATGAAAACACCGGGTGAGTTTGGATGTCACCCATGTCACAGCCTTCGCCACGTTTGACCTGCCTTCCGTCGCACACATCCCTGCTCCCCAAGCGGCACCAATTACAGGCGGGCTCCAGACAAAGACCCGCCGCTGTACAGGACGGGGCCGAGGCGAAGAGGGAAAGAATCTGCTAGAGGAGGGGCCGCTCTTTCTGCTGGGGAGAGACAGGGCGCTGCTTGTGAGTATTGTCTTGTTCTCATTGTTGGGGGAGCCGGGGCTGTGCAACCCATTTAATGATTTTTCTTGTACACAAGGAATGAGGGGAGCTCATAATGCAAGCAAAAACTGAAGGATGTCGATTTCTTTGTGAAAATCTATCCAGAGATGTCTCCCCGATGTATCAGGGGAGGTTTGTTATCTGTGTGAAGTCTTGAGCTGACCTTGACAGGCTTCCTGCCTCCTAAATCTGTCATGAACAAATGAACAACAGTTTTTTTTTTTTTTTTTTTTTTTTTTTTTTTTTTTTACAGCAAGAATGAAAGGATGCAGTTAAAGATAGAATGATGGCTGTAATTGTTCCTCCACCCACCATCTTTGTCATAGTGTCACATCTGTCTGTCTCACTGAAGACAGAAGTTCCTTTTATTCCACCAGGAAAGTAAATTTATGAACTTCCCCTTTTGCTTCTTCTCTTCTGGATTGCCTTGCAGACATTAGAGATTGATGTTTATACGTGTGATGGAAGGAGGAGGAGTATTATGGGGTAGTGAAGGTTGGAGAGCCTAAGCAGGTCATAAGAAAGCAAGGAGGATAATCCTAAAGTGTGGAGGCGGTAGGTAAATGATTAGATAGAGAAGTGAGGAAGAGGCCAAGAGTCAAAAAAAAAGCTTCTGGGCTCCATTTTTTCTTCTCTGGACTAAAGAAAATACTAGATCAACCATGAAATCTATATTTTTATCATTCAGTTGTTTCATTGTTCAGCCTCGTTACACAGAAACAGCCTGAGTAAATGATTTTATCGATTAGTAGAAGCTGTCCAAACCAGGAACTTCACCTAAAAACTGGTCGTGTCACCGTTGGCAGCAGCAGCAATAAACCGTTTCCAACAACTGGTATTGTTTTCTTGGCACCTGGCGTGGAAATTTGGGCCATTCTGTTCTGCAGAAGTGTTTTAATTTGTCCACGCTGCAGGGTTTTCCCCCATGGATGGCCTGTTTAAAGTTGTGTCATTTCAATTGGATTTAATGAGGGACTTTGACTCGGTGACACCTCGACCTCATTAAGGTTTATGTGAACCACTCTTTGGTAAGATGGCCGGACATTAACCTTCAAAATATTCTGGTCAAGTGAGGCGTTCAATGTTTAGTAACTCATTGAATGGTGTCTGCAGTTCCTAAAGCTGCAAATGAATCCCAAATCTTCACACTTCCACCCTTATATTTGACTGTTTGATAGTGTAATGGCTAAGAGGGAATTAGGCTTAAGAAGAGTCGAGGCCTGGGGGCCGGGGCTGGCCCTTAGGGTAATTCTTGCACCTATTTTAAACTTCTATAATTTGCCAAAAATATATTTTATGGAAAGAAAAATATTGAAAGTTCTTTAAGGTTTAAGTTGATTTATTCTGGAGTAATTTTCCCGCCTTTTTATTATTCATAATTAGCTTAAAAAGTTATAGTTTTGAAGTTTTAAGAAATTGTATTCTGCTAGCTTTTTGGACTATTTTGGCATTAACTAAGATTTTTTTGGCTATTTTGGACTTTAGCTAATATTGCAGCTACATGCTAGCTGTTTTGACTCATCAAGGCTCTTTTCAGTTTTAAGAAAATTTGCAGTTAAACCATTTTTTTCAGCAAATTCTAGCTGTTTTGGCTAACCTAAGTGGTTTTTAAACAATTTTCTAGGCTAATTTGGCATTAAGCTAATATTTAGCTGGCTATCAATTTCAGCATCTTCAGCTATCAGCACTAGCAGCTTACAGCATTCAAACTAGCATTATCACAGGTAATGCTATATATCTAGTTCATAATTATATTAAAAGTTTCGGTTTTGAAGTTTAAAGATTTAGTTTTACAGTGTTCAATAAATGTTTATCTTGCTCGGCCCAGGACCTAAGGTGTATTTTGGATTTTGGCCCCTTGTGTGATTGAGTTTGACACTGTTTCTATAAATGGACATAAAATTAAAAAATATATATGTTAGTATTAGTTTCTAGTGTTCATCAGATATCTTATCAAATATGCCAGCTTGTTTCTTATCCAGATACTTTCTGGTCATGGTCATGTTTGCATCTTTCATTTGCCTTACAAATACTTCACACTTACTACACACGGGACACTGGTACGTTCCATTTTCTTGACATCTCTTGATGGGGTTGTATCACCTTCAACAGAATCCCAAGACACACTCTTAAATATCTCTCTACAATCGTCTATAAGCCGGACAAGCCACAAACCCACAGCACCGGCGTCTGGCTAATGTGATTATCCTGGTAGTTAAGTAATATCCTGGAGGAAGTTGAATTAGGTGATCAGAAGTATAAACCACTACTGCTCTCAATTATTAAAAAGTAACCATAATAAACCTCTATATTAGATTTGAGGATGAAAAGCAGGAAAGTATGCTAAAAGGTTAAAAAAATGAACAGTAATTTATGGAGAGAAAATAGACTCACCCCTATTTGTGCATGCGCAATTCTTGATTTGTGCAAAACTTTTGATCTGTGTGTGTGTCACTTTGGATTTGTAACTCATACGAAATATTTTGTGCATAAGTACAAAAATTTTGAAATTCGAAAAAATACAAAATAAAATTAAACACGCACAAAGTAAAATTAAAACAACTTGAAACCAACTATATGCCCAAATATTTCAATACTATGCACAAATTGCTTGTTACACACACAAAACCACATTTACAAGCCAATCTGAGGTGAGACTCTTTAACGTCTCTTAGAAAGAAAAGATGTTTAAATGCTGCTAGATTGCGAGGTCATTAGTTTTCTTACTAGCCGCTTTGAACTTAGATTGAGAATAATATCTGGTGAAAACTTGACATTTTCACACTTTCTCCATAAAAGCATGAGAATGCACATATTAAAAAATAAACAAAAGTGATAATAACTACATTTGACAATGAAATTGCACAAAATTAGATTTACGATAATAAACCCACCTAATGGAAACATGACAATGTTGTAAAAACATATTTTTAAAAAAAATGTTTTTGTGCTTGGAGGAGGTGGTAATCCAAATTTAGATATTTCACAAAACAGCAATGGAAACACTTTTTTCAAATTAAATGAGTCATATGACCAACAAAGGCATGTCGTTCGCCTCTCTGTGGCCGGAAAAAGATGCCAACATCTCCTTTGATAGATGATGATGAGCGCTAGTAACCTGACAGAAATTTGAACGGATCTGCTTTAAATCAAAGTATCGCCATGTTTTTGAATGACTTATCGAGTGAGTTGGTTTGTGGTTATTTGGATTACTAGGATTAAATGGAAACAGTGTAATTGTGAAATTGTGTTTTTTTATTCTCAACATTTTTAGAATTTTGATAAAGTTGTGTGCATATGTGTAAAGAAAACACAGCTACCAATAGTGGCAAAGGGCAATCAGTTAGTATAACTCAATTCCTGCTGAAAATACAATAGTGACTTTTGTTTACATTTAAAGAAAAGCCTTAGTTTTGACAGATTTCCAATTGATACACACTTAAAAACTCCATAGTTAAACATAGAAACAAGTTAAGTTGTTTTTAAGAAAATTCCATGTTAAAAAGTACCTTTTTTTTTTTTTTTACTCACGTAAAAATACCCCCAACTGAAAAAATTAGCATTTCTCCAGAAAGTAACCCAAAAGTATATTTAAGCATAAATAATTAAAGAATGTGGTTTAAGAAGTGTTTTAAGAGTGTTTTAGCAAAGCCTTCTTCATTTTCTGGCATCTAAAAACCTTTTAAGAACCTGTACAGTGTCCTTGAGATTTTTGAATGGTAAATAAATAAAATGTAATAATAATATTTTTTTTTTTTTACCAAGATGAGTTTTTACTTGCAGGTTATTTTTTTAACGTACCTACTAGCTATTTGTCTCAAATTTCACTGGGCTGTTGATTTTTCCTAAAGGAATTCTATCATCCTCCTGCCAATGCTCACTGGTTGTTTGGTTGAACTAGAAACGGAAAGTCTTGGAGAAAGAAAGTCCTGTTTGCGAGCAAGAAAGGCTGGCAAACAATTGTGGTGCCGAGCCAGAAGGGACCCTTGAGGCCAACCAGCTTATGAATATTTGCAGTTGTGTTCGTCTTTTTTTGAGAGCTCATTAAAAAAAAAGAAGAAGAAGAAGAAGAAGAAGAGGTTGAATGAAACAATATAGCTTATTGTTGCTCTTTAGATATCTGGGTTGCTAAATTTTCATTTTTACATTATTTCAAAAACACTAGCAAGCACATTTGAACTATATTTACATTTCCTATGTTTCATTAGTGTTAGATCCTTTTTAAAATGAAAACGCTGCTTGTTACCAGTCTTCCTATGCTTTGTTGTTCTGCGTGTTTAAGCTTACATTTGAAAAGGAGAGCTTCTTTTTCAGGTCAGACCTGGCAACCGGCACAGGTGCATTGCATTCTGCCATACATGATGTTGATATCTTAACACACAGTGACAGCTCTAAGGGCAAAACGGGAAGTTGTGGCGTAAAGTCGGAGTGTCTGAAATCAAAAATGTAATTGCCTGAGCCTGCTTTGACATTTAAATTATTTTTGGGGGCCTTTTCAACTCCTCCTGGTCAGGGGGCAAAAAAAGTAAAAAGAAATGTTGCAAAAAACCCTTCTCTAATGAGTATTTTATTGTAGTATGTGGAGCAGCAGCATCACAAGAGCTTTATTCAACTGTCTCTATGTTGCCTGTATTAGTGGTCATTAAAAGCAATTTATCAGGCAATGAAATTTTACACCATAAACTTTAGTCCACATTTTTGAAACCTGTCCCTGAGAGCGGCAAATTCCCCCGTAGTTTTGATGACCCACTTTGTTTTAGTGGACTCTGCTGCAGCTTTTACACTGCGTTTAATGTTCTCCTATGCAATATTAATGCAGATAGCTTCACATGCAGTAGCCTCCAGGCTAACAGTCTGCCTATGTGTCTGTAACATGTGAAAATAAGGCGCCACTACACATGATCTTTATGATCACAGATTTATTTACAGTCTCTCTTCTTTGCTCGGAGCAGAAAGCATATGTTATGTAATAAATTAGAAAGCTATACAAGTCTAATTGTTGCGAGTTGAATGGGCACAAACGACACAACACGGCACTTTTTTTTTACCAAAGATTTATGCACAGCTTTGGTTCTGCCAGAGTGAAATTGACTCTTTCCTTCTGCGGGCTTTTTTTTTTTTGAAGGATGCCCGGGTGAAACACTTTCCTTCTCTTTGCGTACAGACTGGAGCTGGGAAACATTCACATGCACGTATATGCAGATGAGCCTGCTCTGTTCCTCGCGGCTATCTCACATGCTGGGCAAAGCTGTCACACAAGCTGTATCTCGGAGCACCACGAGGCCAAGACTGACTTGAATTAAACTGAGAGAATGTCCCTTCCAGATCTGAGAGGGACACGGAGACGCAACCGCCCCCAGAGAGACAGTCAGGGAGGCATGGGAGCAAGAAAAAGATGGAGAGAGGAAAGAGGCATGTTTCAGGCAAAAAGTGGAAGTTAATAAAAGGAAGAACAGTTGCCTGAGAAATGAAAGAAAAGGAACGAAAAGAGCAGATGACGATTACAGAAACTATGTGTGGAGCAGGGTTGTGTTTTGTCGGGTCAAAATAGAGAACTGGTGAAAAAATGATGAAGCTTAAACAAAGTCACACTAAGACACACACTTTAGCTGCAATAATTAAACAATAAATGCAATTTTTTGCATGTTCAAAGATCAACTCCAACAAGTGTCCCCTGTGGTCTTTTAATTATGATTACACCATTTTTAACCAAAAAAAAAACCCCAAAAATGTAATTTTCTAGGACACTTCCCATCAAGCTAAGTGCAACAAAAGTGGCGAGCAATCTCGGATCCAGATTTGATCCAGATCCCAGCTCAGACACGGAAAACAAAGACACACATGGATCTAATTGTCTTCAAATGGATGTATCAGAATAGAGCAGAGCAGGGAGCTTGATACCTGCAGCTTCTCTGTATTTCTACAGCATTTTTTTCTCTATATATCCTTCATTATACGGTTAATAAAATCTTTCAAGAACATTAAAATTACCCCCAAAAAATGTAATTTTCATCAGAGCGGGTCTTTAAATAAAAAACGCTGCAGAAAAACACAATATTTTTCAGCTTAACTGATAAGTGGTAAACTAGGTAAATGGACTCAAGTCCTTCATTCTCTTCAACTGGTACTCTCATAATTACATTTTTTATACTTTTTTTAATATTCAGTTTCTTCAAACCTCCAATTACGGTACTTTTTTCATTTCAATAAATTACTGAGAACACTGCTTCCAAAAGAAAAGTTAGCTTAACAAAAATATAATACATTTAATTTTCTAAATTTGATATCAGGTATTAGCCATCATTACAACCCATACTGCTCTTCCTAAACTGACAAAAGACTTAGCTCCTCCCACAGGCCAATTAACCAAACATTTCTTTTAAAACAAATTCCTGCCTTGTACATGGGGAATTTCTAAACTTAACCCAAAAAGTAGAAATAACTAAACACGATTTCAACAGAAATAAGCTTGAAGCACAGCCTTTTGACAGAAAGAAAAAAAACTTTCAATTTTGACCTGTGAAGTCACTTCCTGTTTTCTATGTATAAATGATGATGTGTACAAAGCTCTGGTTGGGATGTTTGTGGTGGGGAGTTGGGAAGGTGAGTAAGATTCTATTTAAAACTAAGTTTGCAGCCTCAGTGTTAAACAAAATTTGGCTATTATGCTGTGGTAAATGTGAATGATTTGTGTGCTTGGATCTATGCATATGAGCGGTACAAGATATGGATTAACAGACTGGGAGATGACAGGAAAAAAAAACACAATTGAAGTGTTCAGGCGCTGTCCTGCAACCTCTGATGCTGCTTCATCACAGCGACAGTTGCTAACATTAGCAAAGCCCTCATTATCAACCATTGAAAACAGACTGCAAAGATTTAGCAATAAACATTCTGATGGTGTCAGATATTTTCTTGTGTTTTTCTGTGGTAACACTGCAAGTCTTTTGGAATATATCTGGGATGTTTTTACGTTAAAATATTGTTCATTTTTGCATCAGTGATTCACTATTTTCCAGAAAGAGTTACAGAATTGCCAGATTTCCTCCATTTAGCACCTATCATTTCTAATCAGCATCACCTTGAAGTACAACAACTACCGTTTCCCACAATGCATTGTTCTGCACACAAGGATTTACTCTCCAACAGGCCAAAAGTAGACCTTCATTAGCATTAGTGAACTACCCCACCTTTGACCTGAAGTGGTTGGGAGGCTCCAGGAGCTCCATGTCCCTGCAGGAGTTCAAGTGGGAATAGGAGCTGAATGGATAGATGTTTCCCAGGATGCATCCTTAGATCATACATTATATACACAGAACATTGATACAAAACACAAACGGTACAGCGGCACATGCCAAGACTCAAATCATAAATGGATGTCGTAAAAAGAAAGACGAAAGCAGGTGCAGCTTGTGCATTCATCTACTTCAGTGAACAGTCTCCAAGCAGATGTGTGTGTGTGCACAACACTGAAGTTTAAGCTAAAAATAGAATACATTACGGTATATCTTGAAGCAATACTGCAGAACATACTCATAAAATGCCCTCTTTTTTTTCACTGCTTATGCCATCTACATTCTGATTTATTGTCAGTAATGCATGTCCTCCATTCTTCCGTGCGCTGAATGATAAACCCGTTTGTTGCACAGCAAAAAACTGCAACATAAATTATTAAACCTTTTTTTTTTTTGTTATTCCCCCGCCTCGTTTCCTCCCAAAAAATGCACCCATTGTAATTTCTTTCTGCAAACGAGGCAGTCCGCTGCTTGGATTTCCACTTCTGGATGTGGGGTGTGCTTGCTTTGCGTAATGCTTTGCCTCGCTCCCCCTGCCCTCTGTGCAGCAGCCTCTTTGTTCTGTAATGACACAAGCCCGCTTTGCAGAATTTCTCCAGTCTGTGTTTTCTCATTTCAATTTTAAGGCATTAGCTGCTGAATCACTCTCAGATTAATGATGCATTTTCAAGCATGAAACACAGTCATTGTGTGTGATTACGTACTAGCAGGGAAAATGAGCAGTTCAAAGATAATAACACACACATTTGGCAGTTTTAGGAAGCCCTTTAATGCATCAATATTTACTTGGCATTATACCACCTACGCTACAATTACATTTCCGCCTGTTGTGTTTTTCTGTAAGGATAATTCATGCAAGTTGAACAACCGTATAAATGTTAAAATCAAAAGTATTAAAAATACATGAAGATTGTTTATGCTCTTTAGACAATCCTAATTGTTTTTGAAAGGTTTGTAGCAGACTTTTCACTTCAATATAGCATGTTTCTTTTGTTTATGTTACTTGGATTTATTGACTTCATGTAAACTCAGTCACAGAATTTTCCTTTTTACTGCAAGAAAATGCAGCAATACCATCTTGTAATGACTCACAGTTCAGAAATGTGGAGCACTTGTTCAAGGAAACCCTTTCTTCACATCTGGATATTGTTGTTTTGTAAAGTCAGATAGGATCAAATTTGCTATGTGATGATGCAACTGTTCGCAACTTCATTTTTTTCTTTTTCCCAGAGAAGTTTTATTTTTGCAACACGGTCTTTCTTTGACATTAAGTTGTTCAGAAAGGAGAAATCCAGCTTCCATATAAACAATCTTGATAGGTGTTTTTTATTTTTTTTGTTCTGTTTTTGTAGAAAATTGGTTTGGGAGAGAACACGGCACAAAACAAAATAAAAAAGATCATTGCTTATCACAGAAAAAGAATGACTTTTACTGAATTCCAGATATATTAATTTAATGTTTTACTTAAAACATGGTTGTGAATTATTTCAACAAGTCATAAAATAGTTTTCTATCAAAAATATCTATGATGGTGGTCTGATCAAAAAATATTGTGACACATAAAAAACTGATGTAAATTGAATTTTGGTGATTTTAAAATCTCTTTGCAGCATTTTTTTTCACAATGGAGAACATATATCGGAACATTTTAGACTTAAATTGCATTTCTAAGTATTTCTTGGTTCAAATTGTGGTGAAAAAATTGTTGTTAGAAAAAGCTTGTTGATGGACCATTAAAGCTGCAACCCAGCTGTTGAACCAGTAATGTTTTTTTCTAGGATTATAAAGGGCGATAAGCTAGAGGAAGACAGGGTAAACTGATGGTTGATGGGAAATCAGGGTGGGCGTCAACTGTTCCGCCCACAAATTTCTAATGAACAGCAGCCGCTCTGCAGAGATTATGTCCCATAATCATAAGAGACAACTGAGAACACTATGAAAATAGTGGCTAACTCAATACTAACCCTCATGTTTCCATGGAGACTATCTGCGATACCTGTGGAGCAGCAGCCATGTCGAAAGAGCAAACATGGCACATGATTAGACTTTTTTTTTCTGACTTCAAAGAGTGAAAAATGAGTCTGACAAACTGCAGTTTCCTGATTAACATCTGCAAAAAGCAGGTTTATTGTTTGTTTTCTTTCTTTGATTCGATGCAGGCAGTGGCAGCTCTTAATTTTATAGGGATTTTTGACAAAATACTGTATTTTAAACAACCCCCCCCTTCTCTTAATTGCTTCCATTTTAAACACAATCCTGAAAAATGACTGCAAAAAGTTCCATTATATTCTATTATTTACAAAACAAAGCAAAAAAAATTGTTAGATATATTAAATCTCAGCTCGATCAAAGTAGTGAGACTGTTTAACAACATCATCTCTGTACCAACCTCTCCACATAGGAATAACATCAGTAAGATGAGATGTTTGAGGATTTTCTTCTCGGCGTCGACTGTCTGTGTCGGTCTGAACTGGGAGACCCCCTGATCAATAGCGAGGAAGCGTAAATCCTTTTCTGGGCTCATCCAAGGGTTATTCCATAAAGCAACAGCGTTACAGAGGAACCATTCATTTCCATGCCAACTGGCACCTCGAAATGCTCATGACAAATTTAGCATGAGAAGGCAAAGAAAGCACAACCTACTTAAAACCACATTAGCAGTTTCTTCTGTAAATAAGAAGACGTATTTTTCTTCTTTTTGGACCCTTTTTTTTTAACTTAATGTAAGTACTCTAGCTGCAACATTCATTCTGCTCTTTCATTTATATTTTATAGGTTTGACAAACATTTTTATTGAAAATAAATAATAGTTTTCATCATCCCACCATCCTGTCCTTTCTCTTAATGATTCCATCCTTTAAGTTAAGAATCGTCATCAAAGAAGAAGTTCCAGAGGGTTTAGTCAAACTTAAGTCAATATATTCATTAACCTTGTAATGATTTTTTTTAATTTTTTTACCTCTGAGGTAATTGAAATATGACAGCACTATTAATATCCTTTCAACAGGATGTTGTTTTTATGTTCAGTTCAGTAGCTTGATATTGATCATCAAAGGAGACACGAGTCACAGAGTTTTAACATAAGCTTGTAATGCACTGATGTGGATGTCACTTATTTTCTACTTGAAGACTCACCTAAAAGTCTTAAAGGGGAGATTACCATGATTTTTTTAAAGTCTTTCAGAGTAATCTATTTTGATATATATGATCATATATTACCTTTGGAATATAAAAAAAAATAGTTGCAACCCAGCAAACACGTAGACTGATTTTTTCTTTGTCTTTTTCAAAAGTCTAAATTGCATTTATGGAACAGGTTGGTGGATATATTTATTTTATCATTAGTAGGTTACACATCTCATGATGACAGCAGGTGAGCTGAACAACAGTAATTAAAGTTTAGAAATAATCTGGCTGTGGTAAAGTTTTGAACAAAGGAAAATAACCTTTTTTTTTTATTTCACTCTGAGTGCTCATGCTGACACATTTGGACTTTACCTCTGCCTGTAGGTCTGAACCCATCATTTCTCCTCAGGGATTTAATAAGAAAAGTTATTGTTTGACTTTATTGCTGTCTACATGGGAGTTAGCTTGCTGATGCAGACGGTTAAGGGCAATTCCAATAGCACCAGAAGACGGTCAGAAAAAAAGCTGTTCACCCTGAGGGGGTACTTGCTGCAATACTTTCATGAGGCGTCAGCGGTGTCGATGGGACTTTTATCTTAGGAGATCTTACAGCAACTATTTGTGGTTGGTGAGTGTTATTTCTTTTAAAGGGCAGGAGAAGGCAGGAACTCATCCAGAGAATTGGAACTTGGATAAAAGAATCAAAACTACTGTGGATGTCCTCCCAAATCGAGTTTGAACACTATTTGTACTTTTGGGTTAACTGGGGACATAGAGGGCCGTAGACAGATGCTATCTCGTGGGGTCCAGGTGACCCAAGCCTTACAGTGACGTGTTATCCATCCCATGTGAAAAGTTTATGAAGACTTTTTATATTTTTAGATTAGAATACGTGAAAGGTTATTTGGAATACTTTTATAGTACGCTTCACTTTTATACTTCACTATTAAGACATTGAGGAATCCAGTGTCACATCAATCCACATGGAGTTAAAGACCAGTTGAAACCGGTTAGGTCAGGCTCAAAGAACTTCAGTGGTTTTCCACTGTAAAACGGAGCCATGAACACCTTGTCTGCAGCAACAGGGAATAAGGACACTGACTGATAAGGTGTTAAGGTGTTTGGGGGAGTTCTCTTGCTCTGACAATCATTGACTTGGAGCCTGTGAGGTATATAAGTGAACTGTATTTTATGAGTCTTTTATCAGAGATCTCTGTACAAGTCTGATCCAACTTTGATTAAATCGACTAAATTCCAGTCGATCACTTTCTCCCTCATTAATGAACACACAGAGGTTAGCAACGGGATAACTTCACACAGCAAATGTGGATGAAGGTGGACAGGATTTTATGTCTGCCACAGACACCAGTGACGATCAAAAATAATCGAAAAAGTTCAGCACACTGTCTTGGGGGTCCAGACAACCTCATTCCCAACGCCAACACACCTGGGATTGCACAAAGGTAACAGGGAGACGTGTATACTGGCTCCTTACTGACTGCATACACGTGCTGCATGCATGGGACTCTGGAAAATGCCCAAAGAACACCCGTTGGATACCTACAAGCTCTCTTTGTCTAATTTCCAGGTGCACAATGCGCTCACACTTACCATTTGAACTGACCGTTTTGTGTTATTTAAGTGTTGGCTTCGATCTGTCTCCCACAGCATATATATAAAAAAATGTTGCATGAACATTTTGGCTCTACGTGCTCACAGAGCAGTCAACGATCATTAAAATCATTGCAACCTGTGCATTGTACGAGAGTGACCTGCACAGGTTTGCCTATTTTTGCCCACAGGCAAGGCAGTTGTGACTGAGGCATAAGTCTCCTCAGCAGTAACTTTTCTATTCGTTTACTTGATTTGGATACACAAATAGGAGAATGGTGTAAAGGGCACTTATGGAGTTTTTTGATCTGGAAGACATTATTTCTTATAGGATCTATGACATGGATAGTTAATGCCGATTTTCAGATATTCAATCCGTACTCATGACTAATTACCTGGTTGAGGTGTGTCCAGCTAGTTGGAGTATGTTGGAAAAGTTGCAGGAATGCAGCCCTCGAGGCCTAGAGTTGCCTGTCCTTGACCTATGGCGATCTGTGGTGAGGTAACGGAGGAACATTACAAACTGAAGATGAACCTGCTGACGAGCATGTAGAGTTTATTTACTGGCCTTCTTGACTTCCATCGGTCTGATTGCATTTAATCCCTTTAACATCTGAGATTTAGCTCCAGTGTTGACATTTTTTCACCTACAGCAACTCTTCAACTGTTTTAAAGTAATTTCAGCAGATTCTGCAGCAGACTAAAGCACCCTTGCACTGATGTGCAACATTTTAAAGTAGGCAAACACTTACACAATCAACGTCAGTCAGCTGATTTAATAGCAGTGGCTTTACGTTAGTACAATGTACGTAAATGTCATGAATCGTCCCCTTCTCTCCCTCTGGCCATCAACGGGATCCATCACCTGAGTACTAGCACTTACTGGATCTCCACACTACACTTCCCATCAGCCCCTGCTGTCACTCCCAGAAGCCCCACAGCCCCACAGCACTCCATCTATAATCACTCCCAGCAGTATCTAGTCAGAGCTCTACTCAGCGCAAAGTCTTGTTTGTTCCAATCTAGCTGTATCACTGAGCGTTGTCATCCTGACTTGATCTTATTTCATCTGATTCCCGCTTCGTCTTCAGCTCTGATTGTTTGCCGCCTGCCCTGACCCTCGCCTGGACCCTGATACTCTGATTGCTCTCTAATGCCCTCATGCTAGTGTTTGACCTCTGCCTGCCTGACCCTGATTTGGCTTTGTGGGTTTTAGCGGTGCTTCACTCCTGTTCTTCTGTGTGCCAAATAAAACCTGCTGCACTTGGATCCAGCCCTCTGTCTGTTTGTGACCATTAATGTGTTGTATAATGATGCAAATCCAAAATGCAAAGCTGCTTTTCTCTGTGTTTGAATCAGCTGATTCCCGTTAATCGTATAAATAATGAAGAGTTTCGGTAGGTCAAAGAGCATGTGTTATGTTGTTTCAAAGGGTTAAGGCATTTGGAGCATATTTTTATCCTTCATCACTACTTTTATAGCTGAATATTTTATCTTAGGCTCCTTCTTGAACGGCTCTGATTTCTGGTAGCCAGACTTTGACACTTTGACTCCATAATTTATTACCCATGGTTCCACCTTCTTTTCCCGCCGTTTTCTCACGTCACTAAGGATTCTGGGCTTCAAAACTTCAACATAAATGAATGCACTTTTGTCACCTCCACGCGACTTACAGATCACTCTCCTGTCTGTGGGCGCAAAGCTTCCATTCCGTGTCTTCGGCTCACCTTTCATTCTCAGCATGCTGCATATGCAAAAAAAGTCAAACATCAGCCATGTCTGATTGAATGTTATGCACCAAAAAGACAAGAGAGGCAGATATTCACTGAAGCTGCATACAGCAGAAAGTCGTCTCGGTGTATAAAGGCTCAAAGAGCAGTGATTGGATTGGACTCTAATAACCCCTTATTACAGCCAGATCATCCATAACCTCTCTTCTAACTTTGTTACTTTTCAAGCCTCCCAACCTGCAGCCTTTACAGCTGGATGGCCTAATTGGAGCCATTTCCACATATAATGTGGCAGTCCCACTGGGGCTCATTATAGAAACCGTGTCGACCCACCTCAGCTATTCTTTAGACACCCGTTCATCTGGGACTTATGGTTCGGTCCAGTGACATATACAGTGGGGTTTCTTTCATCCTACAGGCTATTGATCACCATTAGGGAGGAGAAAAGTCATGCTGGCTGTGATGCATGGCTGCAGTGCTCCACATGTGTGTCTTTGTCAATGCAGGGTGTGAATCGCTGAAATGACTCACACAAACTAAACTAAAGGGAAGAATCTAATAGCTGTAAAAACTGCGGATGTTAGAATCGCCCAGTGAGCAGCAGACGTGCTCGGCCGTGGTTTAATAATGCACCAACAATTCACTGAAAAGAGTTTTAAGTGCTTATTAAAAGAAACTCAAACTTTATCTTGCTAGACTGCTTACAATAACATCTCCAGCTACACGGTTTTTAAAATGGTTCTGCGTCCTCTTTGCAGAAGCAGCATCAAAGTATTTTTTTTATGAGTGGAGTCAGAAAGGTCCAAAAGAAATCTTAGTGTTGATGGGCATTTATTCCAAACATCTGGACGGCGGTTTGTGGGTACAGGTTCTGGGCCTGTGGAGTGTTGTAGACAGGTGTGGCAGCATCTTAAGGTGTGTCTTGCAGTAACTGTGAGGCACGCGCGGCCAACTCAAGAGACATCATTCAAATGGAACGTACCATTATTGTGCTCTTGGAAACGGTGTTGTGAGGTATGTGTATCACAGCACTAACTGCTTCCCCCTTACTGTACCGTTACTTACCCTTATGTGTTGTGTAAGTGACTGCTACAACCTGTCATTTCAGGATCCCTGTAAAATAAAAAAATTAAAAAAAGAAATAAGAAAAAATTCATATTTTTGTTATGCAGGCTCATTTAGCAGTCTATGATAATTTTGTGTAGGCCACCCACGTACCCAGATTTCCCATTTTGGGAACAATAAATACCAATTTTTGAGTGTTTCTTTATTTACTGCAAGAAGAACCCCTCCACAATCACAGAAAAACATATTGCTCAAGTTACTAATAAAGCTAACAATGCTAGTTATGCTAATGGGGCTAAAAGTTCTAGCATTGTGATCAGCATCATCAACTGACTCAAGAAACCAATTTACTTAAGATGCTAACTGTGCTAGTTATGCTAATGTGGCTAAAAGTGACGGCATTGCAATCAGCATCATTAACTAACTTTAAAAAACATTCATTAATATGATAGTTATGCTAATGTGGGTAAAAGTGACAGCATTTTGTGATCAGCATCATCAACTGTCTCAGAAAAATATATAAGTCAAGATGCTAATAAAGCTAATTATGCTAGTTATGCTAATGTGGCTAAAAGTGAAAGTATTGTGATCAGCATCAACTGTTTCAGAAAATCCTATTGCTCAAGATGCTAATAATGCTAACTATGCTAGTTATGCTAATTTGGCTAAAAGTGACAGCATTGCGATCATCATCAACTAAGGTTCAGGTTCTGGAGAAGATGAGATGGTATCTTCCCATTGACTGCAGTCAAATAAACCGCCATTCACATTTCTGTGGTCAAATCAGCAGTCACTGGATTTTTTTGAGTTTCATCCAATACTTACGGTAGCAGGGCTGAGAACACTGGAACATCTTCAACAGACTCCACGGAGCTTCTTGATGTGACCACGGAAATGTGAACGGCGGCTCATTTGATCGCAGTTGGAAAGGATTGTAAATCAATGAAAGAGCATTTTGATGTATAATTTCATTATTTTCTGCTCTGAGAAACCTATGGATTAAATGTATTGATCACAGCAACGTCAATAAACATTGGAGAATGAGCTAAAAGAGTCTTTGGTGAACTGGAAGGAGAAAGAATCAGGATTTTGGAGGAAGTTCGGTCCATGAAGATCTTCTCTTCCTCGTCCAAGCTGACATCTGACTCACAACCATACAGCTGGATTTTACTGATATTACGTGACATTCATATGTAGCAGCAGTGAAGATTTACGCCAGCGAGACACAGAACTATCATAATCAGACGGGGAGATCGGGGGTGGAGCTGCTCAGCACAGCACCAAAAGCCACGCCTCCTCAGAGGCGATTTTGGAAACAGAGGCTTCAGATCAACATGAAAATTGGCTTTTTTAGAAATTTAGGTTGTTGGATTTTGATTAAAAACAAACAAAAAAAAAATCAAATTCATAATTAAAAGACTACCAGGAACATTTTTTTTCTCTAAATAAGAAAATTGTCATAGGAAGACTTTAAAGGTATAAAGCTGTGCATTAACACAACCCTTCAAAAAATAACACCCCAGTCCCAAAATGTACTTCAAATTTATTTAAAAAATTTTCAACACAAATTTTTACCTTTGATTTTTTTCAAAACCTTCCAAAAAAAAATGATGCAAACTAGCAGCACAATATATAAACTTTCAAAACAAATAGTTTGAACCAAAATATGACCTCCTTTAACCTTTGTGCTACCTTATTTGGTCCAGATGACCCCAGCCTTAAATGGTCGTGTTATCCCTCTCATAACAAATGTGGACAGGTCTTCATGTCTGCCATGTCTACACCAGCGTAGATAAAAAAAAATGTGGGGTCCAGATGACCCCACTTTAGTGTAACCATGCATAGGATAGAACAAGGTTTACGTTACCTGACACCCTAACAAACCCCCTGCACACTGAGAATCTCTTTGAAATAGTAGCTGGTAGAATTGGATTCATATTTTGTAAATTGAAGGGATAAGAGAATCCCCCTAAGATACTTTGGATTACAAATACAGTTTAGTGGACTAAACCTTAGTGATGGCTCTAGGGGAAACATGGACGGGGTGGAAGTGAGAGCCAACATCATGGAGTAATTATCTACTCACTGACTGTCAAACCAAGGAGCCAAATCTGAACTGCAGCGTGACAGCAGTGTACTTTCTGATTCCACAACATCGCCATCAGCCCAAATTCAAGCAAAACATCAAACGTGAGATCAGATAGCAGCTTTTCTTCATCCACTGGCTGAGTGAAGCCGGCACAAACAGTGAGATATTCATCAGTTTCTAGCATTCGTACCTCAAGAGCATCCTGTCAAGCATCGGGATATTAAACAGTTGCTGCACACAGCCACAAAGCTCTGGCCAGGCTGCTAAGATCAGCACATTATCAGTGCTGGTTTGCCGCTCATGCAGGACTCCCAACAGCCTGAGCAGGAGAAGGATAATGAATCTACTCAGAATCCAGCCACAAACCATTCACTCCGCAGCCATCTGACAGGCGGTACTCGAACATCTGCATGGAAACCACGGGGGAGGCACTTCCCAACACCTGCAAAGACACCCACGACACTTTCTGCACACAAATTCAGAATAATTACTGATTTGCTGCAACCCTCTATTATTTTGGAGGTTTTGCAGGACTGTTGAGTCTCATTAGTCCATAATAAGTCTACGGCTTTGTCTCATCAAGACAGATGAGGGTTTCACGTCACTAATGAATTGATTTTAACTGAAGCAGCGTGCACAGTCTTGCTTCTCTTTTGAATAAACGTTTTATTATTTCTTGTTAATTCAAATATTCAGAAAGTTTAACAGTGTTCATTGCGAGCAGTATTTTTAGTTTTGAAAACAACTTTTGCCCTCAGATGTATTTTATGTGTAAACAATCTTTGTGAATAATTTCATCACTTCAAGATCATCTTTTTTGAGTGGTTCAAAGATGTCTCAGTAAATACAGCAGATATTATCACTGAAATACTCATATAATCAAAATCTTAAGATTTAAAGAACAAGGTTGAAATTGACTCTTGAATGCTCACAGCTGTTGGTCCCTTTGCATTAAAATTGGCTTGATGAACATTTAAGAAAGCTTTTTTTTTTTTTTATTCCACCTGCAAATCCAGGTTCAAGCTTCCTAAAAATTAAAGAAATGCAAGGTGTTTTGTAGACTTTCTCAAGGAATTAATTTAAATTTAGATTGCACACTGCTTCTGTTTCAAAGCACGCTTTTGCTTTTGTCCTTTTTCAGTCCAGATTACTCACCAGTTAAAAATAAATTCTTTTAACTGGTGATAATGAACTAGATTGTGCATCGTGAGAAGAAAATTGGACAGAGAATACCCAGGACGGTTGAGCAGCTGAAACTGATGGTAAAACAAGATTTGAGCAGCAGCTCTTCATCAAACCTTAAGGCACCGGCACTTACACCTTACATTTGTAACTTAAGACGATTGTCATGGGACCACAAAATTACACCTCCTGAAAAATTTAACATAATGAGCAAACACAGACAGGCTCCTTTGCAGTCGTACAAAAAACTAAGTGTGAAGATATATATTTTTTTCATTTTCCTTCAAAATTTTACTGTTGAATCTTTTTCTTCTGTAGTTCCCACACCATAGTGCACACTGTCGATGTCTGTTTTTATACATGTCATATATAAGTTTACCAAACTGTAAGATAAGGTAAGGTAAAAAAAAGTCAGAGATAAGTCTGCCACTTTGTTAGATTTTAGCTATGTCCGAATTCCTTCACTACTCACTACGTAGTGGACTATAATACAGTTCGTTTGTCATTTGGTTGAGTTGTGCCCTATACATTTCCCATGAGTCTCTGTAAAAAAAACAGTGTGAATTGATGCTTACTAGCTTTAGGAATACGGAACACAATGTACTGCATTTAATTTTTGTGGGGAAAAAAAAAGTATTTTAATGTATTTTTTAAATAAACAATTGACATTTTTTTCATCAGAACACAATAGATTGATAAATAGCTATTGTAAAATGCTTGTGAGTATGGTGTCTGAATTACTTTCAAAATCTGGGGGAGTTAGTGAAGGAATTCAGATATAGTCTTTATTACTTCACAGTAACGCTAAAACCTTTTTTTATCAAGCTACACATTAGAAGCATAGCCACTTTAGCCTTTTAACAATACTTGTAACTCCCATCCTTATTTGCAACATAAAAAACAGAGTGATAATTCTAAAAGAAATGTTTCTGTGACGACGCCAAATCCCAACCTTTTTGGGAAACGTAAGAAAAAAAAAAACATTCCAAAGCTACTACGTCAGCCGCATTAGTGATTCTTAATGTAGCAACACTTAAAGAAAACAGTCTGACAGCATTGGAGTATGAACAATACCTTAAATTTCTAGCCTTGATTTTAAGGCTTAAAAAAAAAAATCAGAGTCCACTAAAACAAATGTTACGGTGCCTATGCTAGCTCACAACCTTTTTATCAACACAAAGCAGATCAGATCAGTTAATCAATCAATCAAACTTTATTTATAAAAAAGCGCTTTACATTAAAAACAAAAACATTTTCAATAAAAGCCAACCCCCCACCCTCTATTAACACATACAACCCATGATCCCACACACAATGAATACAATGAAAAGTGACTTATAAATGAAAATTGTAAAAAAGACATAAAAAAGACATAAGGCTTGGCTCTGCTGTGATGAAACAGTATTGGGGATTCTATCATACCAGGAGCCAGCTCGGTCAAATGAACATCGCCATGGCGCCCACCCAGACCGGGACGGCAACGGAGTCCACTCCACAGCTGTGAGGCTGCAGTGCAGGACTCCAGTCGCCCCCGCAAGGGCGAGAACCACGGCAACGACCCTAGACCGAGCCAGCAAGCCCTGATATGATAGATCCCCACAGGAAACACTGGGGTTAAAAATCATAGTAAAATACTAAAATGAAATACATAAAGTATTGTTTAAAATATAAATAGATTAAAACAAACTGACTTTGGCTACGCTAACTCCCGACCTTAGTAGCACGTAAACAAGCATATTTACCACAACACCTAACCTTATTTGTAACATGCAAAAAAAACAGACTGAAATTTTGACAGAACGCTGTATGTACCTCTCAAAATCTCATCAGTACAGACAGCCAGAATTAATCTTTATATCAGGCGCTTCGCATTGTAAAGTCGTTTTGTTATTCCATTAGCATTACACATTTCAAGAACTTTTTAGTGCACTTTTCCGGTTAAAAATGGCAGAAGCTGTTTGTCAATACTGTACTAGCAGGAATACCAGACTGACTGTGCTCTTGGAGGCTTTGCTAGCAAATGTGGAGCTGGGATTCTCTGAAGATGTGTCAGTAAAGACACCACAGTCCCCTTCATCTCTGCAAAGTCGGTGCTCTGGTGAGTCAGGGACACCTCTGCACTGAGCTGGCACACGCGTTCGCTGTGTCAACGCTGTTCTGTCGGAGTCATCTTTCTCTGCCCTCCGGGGTGCTCTTTGAATGTGACTGCACAGCGCAATACAAGCACAGTCCAAGGACGAATAAGAATAGTGAGTGATAAGCAATGACACGAGACCTCGGCGATGAGCAGGTTCTGATGGCTGCTGTTGAAATGTCAAAGGTGGCTTGTTTCTGCTGTTAAGATGGAAACTATGCTGACTTTATGCTTTATCAAGTATGCATTCATCATTATCATTGATATCTGACATTTCCCTATAGAACTTTAAATGTCAGAGCGTTTATTGTAGTATTATGCCATTTTGTGTAAGCATGTCTTACTGAACATGTTTCTTATTCTTTCTGATGTAAACTGATAAAATAATGAGATGCTATAATATGAGGCACAATTAAAACATTTTTTTTTTTTTTATTGGTGCACCTTTAAATCCAAAGTACCTTATATATGGATATTTCTAGTTGTGTTTACTGATGTTGAAGCAATTTTGAGAAGTCCAAGGCGCTCTGTCAAAATATCTGTAGCTAAACTTGCAAACAAGGTGGAGTGTCAGCATAAATACACTAACACAGCTGACGTGTAGCAGTTTGCGAAATTGCTAACAAAGTTGGGAGTTAGTGGAGTCAGGTTATGTTTGCTTCAGCAGGATCAGTCTGTTTTTTTACATGTTGGAGATTGAGAATAGCAGATATTGTCAGTACGCTAATGCACGGCTAACATGTAGTAGTATAGGACAGTGGGTTTTTTTCACATTTTCTTACATGTTACTAACAACATTGGGAACTTGCATAGTCATTAAAAAATATTCTGTTTTTTTTTTTCTTTTTTTACATGTTGCAAGCAATTGGGAGGTATAGTTATTGTGAATACGCTAATGTGGCTAACGTGTAGGACTGTTTTTTTATTTATTTTTTTAACATTACTAGTAAGGTTGAGAATTTGCATAGTCACAGTAACATTTGCTTTAGTGGTATCAGACTGTTTATTGGGTTTTTTTTGTACATGTTCCAAACATGATTGGGAGTTATAGGTATTATAAATACGCTAATATGGCTAACGTTTAGCAGTGTAGTACTGTGGGTTTTTTGTTTGTTTGAACACATCACTAACAATGCTGAGAATTTGCATAACTTGCATTTTCTTTGTTGGCATCACTTATTATTATTATTATTATTATTTTTTTTTACATGTTGCAAACGATTGGGAGTTATAGATATTGTGAATACGCTAATGTGGCTAACAGGTCTAACATGTAGCGGTGTTGAACTGCCTATTTTTTTACTTGCATGTTACTAGCAAGTTTGGGAATTTGCAGCAACAGTAAAAAACGCACTGGTGGTATCACTTTTCCTTTCTTTTTATTTATTTCTTTTTTTACATGTTTCAAATATGATTGGGGGTTATAGATATTATGAATACGCTAATGTGGCTAACAGGGCTAACATGTAGCAGTAAAGGACTGTGGGTATTTTATTTTGTTATTGTTATTGTTGTTATTATTATTATTATTATTATTATTATTATTATTATTATTATTATTATTATTATCATTATCATATTTTACACGTTCCTAACAAGGTTGGGAATTTGCTTAGTCACAATTGCCTAAAATTTGCTTTAGTGATATCCCTTTTTTTTATTTTTACAAGTTGCAAACGATCAGGATTTGAAAGCTTTTGAATATGCTAATGTGGCTAACATGTTGCATATTACAAACGAGTTCTAGAATTAATGTAAACACAGTTAATAAAGTCTGACTGAATGATGAACTCTTTTGTCTTGATGAATGTGAGATTGACCATTCATTGATGGTGCTCCATGTAGGGCGGAGAATACAATGATTATGTTCTGTTTGTGATACAAGTTCTTTTTTTAATTCTTTTTTTCTTTAGTTCTAACACCGTGTTGCTCTTGAGATTACAATCCAAAAATACTTGGCGAAAGACCTTTCATTTACATTTAAATGAGAATATAAAATTACAATAATAATAATGAACTGGCAAAAAAAAGTATATTAAATTAGTCGTCACCAATTAGATGTGTGCTGGGGGATGTGTTTTGTTGGCTGGTTCAAGACTAATGATAGCGTGTCAAATGAAAATCATGTGCAGCCATTGTCTGACTAATACTACATTGTAATTAAGAGAAAAGCAGAGATGGACATGATGTAATTGTTATGTGTCGAGATGTTCTACCCCCTCTTTAAAAGATCTCGTTATTGTGCGGACGCTCCCGTTCATGTTCAACTCTGAATCTTGATTGCTCAGAGCCACCCATTCTCTAATTATTGCAACAGAAGGGCTCGTCTGTAAAATCTGTTTTGTGATTCTTTGTTTAAACAAAAAAAATAATTGCTACTATGTATTTCCGAGTATGTGTAATATATTTCTAAGTATTTCAGCTCATTTGATTATAATTAGGTTGTGAGTTTGCTGTGAATCTTTTTAATTTATTTTCAAACAAAGGTTTTCTAGTATTTTTTTTGTTTTATCGTGCCTTTTATTTTCCTCGTCTGTTTACATCAGTTCCTTCCGAATTCAAACAAAACTCTCATCTTCTCCACCTCAGCTCAGCATCAAATCCCCGCGGTTTAATTAGCGATCATCAGAGTCATAATAATATTTTTTTTTTCTGCACAACAGCATATAATTGGGAGATTTCAACTTTGGGGAATCTTTAATCAAAGAAATTCATGGTCTGACCCTCATTAAGGAGCTCAGAACTCTGCACATCCAGAATGTTGAAGTCAGAGGTGTTGAACAGAAGAATATCTACTCCCACTCCGGAAGCAGACTTTAATTAGCTTAAGAATCTGGACGCTCCTGCTGCAAACCTCTGACCTTATACTAAATCTTAATAAGACCAGTTCACAGTGTGAGACGTGTCACATGCAGTAGAGATCAATACCTTGTCTTCTATAATAGAGAAGCCCTTTAACAAGCTAAATGCAGCACAATCCCTTTTATTGCACTACAACAGACCGGCAGAGTAAATATTTTAACTAACTGAAGGAATCAGCCCTTAAGGTGAATGCAAACTCTTGTTTCAATAAGATTTTTATGCAAAATTTCTAACAAAAATAACCAATAAATCAGGGGTTTGACACACGGTACATAAATCACAATAAAAATAATCATTTTGGTAATTATAATAACAACATTTCCATACATTTAACTCATCAACTATCAGCTTTTATGTCGGTGACTCTAATTTTAGAGGGGCTGAAGTGGATGAAAGGGATTGATCGAAATGAGTCTCATAAATGTGTTTCTTTACTTTTGTATTTACTTATTTTTATTTACGCACTACCTGGAGAAACTGTCACACCCCGCTTACGATGAAAAGTCTGCGTAAACACTCGTTTCACGCTTCTGCGTTCAAAACTGTTGCGTTCATGCGTAGCTAAGCAAATTTTTTATGAACGTTTTTGGGCTTGTGACCATCGAACATGCGTTGATAATTCAACCATGTTGAACTCTGACCCAGATGACGTTCCTTTTAATTTAGATGAAGAGCCAACCGCTTGAAAACTGATTAGGAAGGAGGAATTAATAATTGCTTTTTTGTCCGATCTGAATTATTTAACTGCTTTCATAAATCAGAAAAGAACTGTGAAAGCAAAACTACGGAGCAAGATTCTTGAGATTTGCACCACTTGAACATTCGCATAAACCCTCTTCCAATTGTTGGGTAGTAAACACTAGATCAAGAAGTAGCCCCTCCCTGCTTGTCCAGTGTGAACACCGTGGTCTAAATGCACATTCCAGGACCTGCGTTTAGCACGTTTTTGAACATCAACATCACTCAGAAGTTTTTGTCCTATTTTTTGAGTTTAATACAATAATTCTAACAAGTTTTTTTATTAAAAAAGCAAGACTTGAAGGTGCCATCAGTAAGGACAGCAGGAGTCGTAGGTGTCTGCATGTGCAATTTATAGATAAATCAACAGCAATTTATAAAGTGAAAAAAAAAAAACAATAGTTGTTTAATTTTTAAGAAAAAGAATAACAGGAGAGACATTTCAACATAAAATGATGTTCAGAGCTCAGTTACTCCTGTGGATAAATAAAGGCAAATCAAGGAAGATTTAGGTGGGATGGCAGAGATGGGGGCAGGAGCTTTTGGCAGGGGGCATTCACACAGCAGGCGTCTTTGAAATCAGAAATGACTGAACCAGAAAAATGAGAAACAGGATCTAATTCAACTTCTCCAAAGCAACATTTTTAATTGAGTTGGGTTTTTCGTCTATTTATTTAACAGTTTGTCAACAATAGATTAATCAGTTTAGCAAGTTTTGTGACAAGTTACTCAGGAAACGGCAGAACACACAATAAATAACAGTAAACACTCAAAATCATGCACATACATATTCAAAAATATATTTTATTTGTGATGTTTAAAGTTTTCACCTTTTATAGTCAGTTATTGCTGAACTCTGAGACAGCTTGTTTGCAGAAGATGGAATGAAAATTCAGATATGTTTTATTTTTGGGGATTAATAAAGCTTTCACTGCCATTAAAAATAGAAACCATTATATTGGTTATTTTAATTACATCTGTTGCAAATGCACATACAATTTTAAATCAAACCAATTTATTCCTAATTAATCAAATCATTAATATTAGGTTTAAGAAGAAACTTTACAGACTGTGATGGTGTAAAACGTTTAGCAAATAGTGGTGGTTTACATTATGGCAATGAATATGTTCTATTTTATATATTTTTTAATCATAAAAAAATTTATATATCTTAATGTCAAAACACTGGATTTTAAAAATAGTTTCACATGTTAAACTTGACATGGAATTAACTGTGATAATGCTAGTGTGAGTACTGTAAGCTGAATGTAGCTGCTGGAGATTCTAGAGATGACAGCTGAAAATGCTGAAAAAGATTGCTAACAAAAAGTGTTGAACCTGATCGCTGAAAATGCTAAAGCTGGTAGTTTGCTAAGTGTTAGCAAAAAAAAAACTGGAAAAATGTCTAATTTTGCCAAAACCGCTAGCATAATGTTACAATATTAGCTAAACTCCAAATTATCCTTAAAAAATGGAAAAACTATCTAAATTAACCAAAACAACTAGCATGTTTGAAGTATTAGCTTAACTCCAAATTAGTCTAAAGAAACTGAAAAAATGTTTAAATTAGCCAAAACAGATAGCATGATGCTAAAATATCAGCTAAATTAGCCTAAAAAACTGGAAGAAATGTCTATTTTTGCCAACATTTTAGCATAGGCCTATTGCTAAAATATTCATTGAACTCCAAATTTGCCTAAAAAAACTGGAAAAAATGTCTATATTAGTCAAAAACAGCATGTTTCCAAAATAAAAACCAAACTAAAAATTACCCTAAAAAAACAGTAGTTGATGAAGATTTTTAAATATGAACGGTGTCTCTAGCTGAAAGTATGCAGAAGTTCACAAGTTTTGAAGTGCAAATGTTAATGAAGGATATGAGCAATTTCTCGTTTATTTCCTACAGGGTACATTTTGCTAAATATTTAAAAAAACTATAAAGTTTATGAACACCAACAGTACAAGCAGTAATGTCCTGAACGAATTGAACGTTTTGAGACCAAGATTACTGAAATCGTTGAAAGTGCGATTGAGTTTTGATGTGCCAAAAAACGTATGGAAAAGCGCAGGAGAACCGCTATAGTCACGATAAAACATATACCTCCTAAAGTAATTCTGTTCTTTATCATTTGTTGGCTTTATTTTACTGCATTAAATCTGTTATCTCCCATGCATTGCAAAAAAAAAGAAGTTACATAATCAAATCTCAAAATAACCCTAAAAACTAGCTGCCTGCAGTGTTTTGAGCCTGAAGCCTGTTCTCATGAATCATTCCTGAAGACCAAGAGTTTGTAAAGTATTGATTGTGAGGCAACAACTGCCTTCATGACTGATGTGTTTTCCTGTTTATTGCACACAAAAGTCCTGTAACATGTTCTAATTTACAGCATAAACAAACTCCTGCCAGAAGTGGGAACGCGGATACGTTTGTTGCTTTTTAACACCAAAGCAGATGTGTCTGTTTTTCAAACTCGGCAGTCGTTTAATTCACAAGGGCGGTGTTGTGAAACAGTGTCACCTCAAAGCTTCTGGGGTTAGCAAAACATTACTGTGGAACCAGAATCTGCAGGAGTAAAACAACAATTTTATTCTTTTCAGGTTTTCATGCGTAATCTAAAGGTGTTGGCAAGTTTTTCTCAGTAAGTCCACAGTTGATTTGTGATTAGATATACAATGTGAGTAGGGGCGGGGCCACTCATCTCAACACCAAAAGCCACGCCCCCTCAGAGGAAATTAAGGAAACAGAGGCTTTTGGATAAAAACTTCATAATCATAATTACATTATAACACTACTGGGAACATTTTTTAAATGTAAAAATAATCATCATAGAGGGACTTTATTTCTTTTACTCAAGTATTTTTGGAATCAGTAACTTGTAATTGAGTAATTTTTACGGTAAGGTATTTGAACTAAGCATTGTTTTCAAGTATTCTTAACAACTCTGCTTGTACGTCATAGTTCATGATACACACACTCAAGACATTTGTACATGCCATCGAAGTGGCTGTATGACTCTCAAGGGAACTCCAACACACACCTGCACCCCCCTTAACATGTTACCACTCCTCTACAACTCTCCAATGGCCCAGGCAACCCAAAAACCCACAGCTCCCATAGGTCAAACCTCCCGTACAGGCGTATGTGAATGAAGTGAAGAAATTTACATTATTCCCTTCAGATCAATCTGCCTTTCTTGTTTTTCGTTCAGTCTTATTCAAAAGCAAATCATAGTTTTTAAGTTAAATTGTTTAGACAAGTAAAAGTGTCTTTTACCTGAAAAAATTAAGATGACTAAAGCTCGTCTTTTGGAGACAGTGACCTCGTCTTTGTGCAAAAATACTCGATAAAAACATGGAAAAATAAAAAAGTCAGTCGTTTGATCAATTCAAGCACTACCAGTTATTCAGCTGTCTTCCTCGAGTCAAACTGTACTGGTCTGACATCTCTAATGTAGGTCTGGTGTTTTCTACAGTCCTGGTGAAGACTGTCACTCCAGTCCATCCACAGGCGGAAGGACGTATTTAATTCTCAAGTTCAGCATGGGAAATGAGGTGGTGAGTGAGCTGGGTCATAAATTAGTCTGGAGAAGTTTAAGGTTGACTGTGCCAGGCTGTTCCCTGGTGGATATCAGGAGAAACCTGCCCGAGGCTTGCTGCTCTTAAATCTTTCACCAGCACGGATGCAGCCAGCGCGCGCACGGGCCAGGGTCCATCCGTCAAGGCCGACCCTCGCTGCTCCTGAGTTGCTCAAGTTTTCCAGAAAAGAAAACAGCTTTGCTTATCTTAATCAGGCATGAGAAACAGCCCTTTCTAACCTGCCATACTTAATTTAGTAACAAACTACATTTAAATTGATCAGGTTTCTTGGCTTTAGCAGAGAGAAAATGTTTCTGGCCTAGGGGTCGCCTTTTTAATTTACTGAGACGTTCACTAGGAGCAACAAATTCATGTTCAGGTTGTAAAATATGACACTGATCAAAGACAAGCAGCTGACAGTCACGCTTGTGCAAATCAGAGACATGTTCAATGTAGAAAGGGTCAATTTTAGAATGTATGACTGACGTAAATCAATCTGTTAAGGGTTTAAGAACTGAGAACCTGAATGTGTAGATGAGGGGAATGTGTTGGACTGAAGGCAAAAACATATTTTACTCTTCATTTTTTATATGGTCCTGCCTAATGTAAACATGCCGAGGATAGCAAAAGGGTTACAAGGTAGAATCTGATATTATAATTTCATTATTAGAGCTTCATCTGTAGCCTTCTATTACAGAGAAAGCAGAGTTATTGGAAATTCTTGTTGTTCTTTGGTTAAACAACACAGTATGTAACCAATTATGAGCACAATTAAAGCCAAGGATTTTATAGCGGAAAAGATAAATAAGACAAGATTGTAATTACAAAAATCCCTGCCTTTTCAAATGAAGGTCAGAAGGGGTGTAGTTAATGTCATTTTAATGATGAGCCCGGATTTTTGTTTGTTGCAGCGTTTTGCAGGATTAAGTTCAAAAGTTCAGTTTTTTTTTTTTCATAAAGCCGGTGGTTGCAATGCAGAATATTCAATTACATATAATAGAATTTTTGTTATTTTTATCCCAAACAGAGGGGAAATGAGAAAACCATGACAGCTCTGCTGCCGTCTTCCTACTCAAAAAGTCATTTACCCGTACTTGAAGCAGATTTAAAACTTCATATTTAATGAGATTTCTTTTTTTATGCAAAGATGTTTCTATCGTAACATCAGTGATAATCTATGGCAGCGCCTGCCATCTAATGCTCCACAGAGAACCACCATGTGCTTTACCAAGTTTGTTATAGACCAGTGAGCTCACAAATGAAAGCAAGCAATTGCACATGCAATCTCCAGAGAGTCTTTTCTCCCTGCAGATGGAAGCGCACATCAAAACGATGTCACTGCAAGACAAGAAAAGAGATCGTCATTCCTAGGCCCCGCCACACTGGAGATGTCCAGGGCTACAAGAGCTCAGAAGGCAAACTAAATTATGAACTTGCCAACCAGTTTCCTGCTGTGGCTTTGAAGACGTTTATAAAACGCATAGAGAGCACAGATGAAACAGGAAGAGGGAGTGCACCACGTCTCTGATTTATTACTTACTAAGGATGTTGGAGGGATAAATATTCGGTCTAATCCTTGTTAAGAAGCTTACAAAGTCAAAACATGATTATGACTTTTGCATACAAATATTTGATTATTATAGAGCATAGAAGTACAAGTTCTGCTTTCAGTCTGATCAGAACGGAGGTCTGTAGTAACACCACTTAACTTACTAAGGGGTGCAGCGATTCATTTAACAACTATTTGTTTCATATTATAATTTATGGTTGACGATACGCTTCATGGTTGATATTAGTTCATTTTTGATAAATTAAGCCTTAAAACTTTCACCAGTGAAACTGAGATAAATACTGATCAGTGCAGGTGAAGTTTTCCAGATTCCTTGTATTTCTTGCAAGATAATCAAGTGTAAATTAAATATTTCAACAAATAAACAAGAGTTAATTCATTCACTTTTTATAAAGATGTTTTTCCAGATCAAATAATCCAAAGGGAACATTATTCTACCTAAATTCAAGGTGTTTCCACACATTGGACTGGGTTGATCATGTTTTGCTGACATCACATGTCCTCTGTGATTTTACCTGGTTGTTGTTTTTACACTACATCAAAATAAACCTACCATGCCTCAATCCAAATGGCGTTTTCCAAGATCGATTATCGATCAATTTATTTCATTTTGAAACAATTTTATAATGGTATGCAGGCCAATTCAATTAACAACCTGCCTCAGACTGATTGATCTGGTTGGATCATAGAAAACAATTTCTCGATAAAGTCAGTTTATTGTTACACTCATGTCACTTGCATATCATATATCAGGGGTGTCAAACATACAATCTGCTTCTGCATCCAGTCTGTCAGATGGTTTAATCCAGCCCAGTCAAAAAGAGTAAATAGCATAAGAAAGTTGAGGGTGAAAAAAGCACGTTTCTAGTCCATTTCTGTGCAGAGTTATGGTTATTTAAAGAAATGACTGCAATGCAGAGTTTTGCCACAAGGAGGAGCAGAGGAAAAACAATAGTAGCATCAAGAAATAAATAGCATTTCTCTGCAAAGGCGTGACATTTCTGGGTAAGAGGCAGTTTGGTTCCCTGCCAGCCTCACCACTTTTAAGTTGCTATAAAAATGATCAAATGAGACATCACTATTAACAAAATGTCGTCAAAAACATGATAATAATGTTAGCTCTAATAATAATAATAATAATAATAAGTGATTAGGTTGTTTGATGCATTGTTTCCGACTGAGAAAAAAACAAAACACAAACAAAGCTACATATAACAGGTTGACTGTAGGTCATTTTGCAATGATGTTACTGGTCCGGTCCACTTGAGATCAGACGGGTTAAATGTGGCCATACAGGTTTTTCAGCAACCTTAGCACTGTACAAATATCTTTAGCATTTTCAGCAAACCTATTCAGCTCTTACAGCAAATTTCTTCAACAATCAGCTTCAACATCTTCAGCAACCTTATTCAGCAAAAAGATTTGCTATCATACTTCCTGCGGTGGCATACGCCAAGGAACATTCTGGTGGGGAATCTGCAAGATATTTTTGGGGTGGATCCTAAACGTATCCAAGAGTGGCACAAACAGACGAGTGATTGAACATGGATTATTGAGCAAATACCGAAATTCATGGGTGTTCCCCAGAAAATATTTCACATGAAGGCAAAGAGGATTAAACATCAGTCCGCAACTGACACCTGTCTGTAATAGTCTGGCTGCTAAAGTTTTGGAATAAACGCCGGGGCAACTATTAGAAGATATACGGTAGTGTCGATTATTGCAGCACTCAAACTAGCAACAAGCATGACGATTTCACCTCCGTATTTAACCTTTTGGGGTTACCCGTGTTTGTTCACTCTCTACATCAAATTCCACAAGCGGGATTGTTGCTGTGATACTTTATTAATCAGTGGCAGGTGTTCCCTTCACAGCTGGTTAGCTCCCACGGATATGAAAGGCTGTCAAGCTTCATTGTCTGTCACACTATGCTGCAGTTTACAGTTTGAGGCCGACTCTCTGGATTCTCTCGACATCACAGAGTTCATGTGCCGCAGACAGACGTAAGCACGCCAGCTGCTGTTCGCGGGTTATTGATCGCTTATCTCCTTGACCCCGCTGCTTGCTCACTGTCTGCGTGCTGCTAATTTCTTTTTTGTGGTTCAAACGCAACCCTAAGCTCTAAATCATCATGACTAAATGGAATTAATAGCTTCCTGAGACCATCTGTACAAGAATAAAAAGGCTACATAAATAAACTGTCAATGCTCAGCCAGCTTCAGAATGTGTTGAGGACAAGCTTGCCAGCACTGATACAAAACCTTTATTCAGTGAACCACCAGCTTAACCAAGCTGCTAAATGCAACACAAATTAAGTCTTTTATTGTGCTAAATCAGGATATTTTCATCAAGTTATAATAATAATAATCTTGCTTTTAGCGCCATTGGCGAAAAGATATTTTTGTTGATGTCGGACTAAATTTACAGATTTATTTCTGCTACATTGTGCGCTAAAAAAAATCTTGCTTATTTTTTTGAATGAATTTAAAAATACCTAAAAATGATAGCCTTAAAAAAACAATATGGTATAACTAGCTGTAGAAAAATCACTAGCACATTTCTATCACCGTGAGGAATTATGAGGATGAATAAGCTAACTTTATCAAGCATATTTTTTTTGGTCTTTTTGTTTTAAAAATCAATTGTGTTTAAGAAGTACACAAATACTATTTTGTAAAAATCATAACAATATATATTTTCAGACTAAGTTGCATTGGCTTATTATTCTCAACAGCCCAAAAGTTCATACCAAAAAATATACATATATTATTTAAGGTGTACTTTGGGAGAAATGTATTTTAGCCAAATATGGGAACAAGATTGGATATTTCATTTTGAAAGCTAAATCATAATAATCCAATAAATGATATCAATGTTTCATTACTGTAGCACACTTACAGGACCCTCTAGTGCAGAAATTTGCAACCTGCGGCTCCACAGCCACTTCTTTTACCTTTCCATGGACAAAATAACAAAATAATTATATTCTTTTTATTTCGATTTGTTAAATTTATATAATTATGACTGAGGTGTACCTCGAAGATAAACTATGTAAAGATTTTTACATTCCTGATGTCTTATTCGTGCTTTGCTTCTTCCAGAATACACAGATTTCAAATACAAAGCAAATAGTTGCTAAAAAGTTTGATCTTTTATGAGTTGAAAGCACATATGATCTAATGCTCTCCAGAGCTGCAATGTAACGATCCGGTCTGGCACAAGGAGTCTTTTATTTTGAAAGGAAATCATACAACCGTCTGTCAAATGTAAAAAAAAAAAAAAAAAAAAAAAAAAAATCCACATTTGAAGAAGATGCTTTTTGTTCCTTATTTCAGTTTTTATTCATGCCATTAAAGAATCATATTTCAGTTATTATTATTTTAAAAATACATTGTAATGAATGCACTGCAGGATCAAAATAAGAGTTTGCAGCTCCTACTAAGTTTTGGATCAGTAGAAAACTTTTAATGTGCTGTTAAAGGTTGCAGACCCCTGATCTAGTGGCTACTACTTTTTTTTTTTTTTTTGTTAACATGACACCTGAGTAGTCACACCCTGAGCCAAACCATGCAAAAAAAAGTGACTTGTACTCCCAGAAATTCACTAACTTTCAAGCTGCATTCACACTGCCTATGTGACACGTTCAAGTACGCGCGTTTATCCCATGCTGTTCACGGACGAACAGGGAATGCTTCTTCTTCTTTCTCTTTTGTACAGTTTATTTGAGCATGTCTGCCACCTACAGTTGAAGTGGTGCAAATGTTGTGGATTTTGCTACAGGCCTTTCATTTTCACAGCTCTATTCCGATAAATGAAAGACTTGGTGCGGAACAAACCACAGATATTAATTCTGCTTCATGATCAATCTCAGTTAGTGAATTAAAAGGGATGCCATCCTTAAGTGTGAGTGAAAATCTGAGTAAAAAATAATGTGTATAGCTAACTGAACTCCAGAGTTTAATATCTGGAAGCCCAAAATGCACATTTACATTGACATGACATTGAAATCGTCACAAACGCATGTTGCTGAGGGCGGTGTGAACGTAGCTTCACAGTTGCAGCCTCTGTGCTAGGCTAACTATTTAACCATGAGCTTTAGCAACAGCTGACACCACCACGACCAAAAGATCAAATGAGCAGATTTTACTAGAATATAAACGAAACATTAAATGCAGACAGATCTGAGGGGCTGAGGATATTTAGAAACATTATTTTAAGATAGTTTTCAAGGCAGTTTCCAATCATCCTTCGAGGTTTTGCACTTTTCCTGATTACAAGACATCATCAGCATCTCAAGAAAGAGGTCTAATTCTAGCAGCATGTTAGAACATGAAAAAAGCAGGAAAAAATGATGGGTTTCAAAGTGGTACTTAGCTAAATAACGCAATTATAAAGACATTAATTCCACAATAGCCATCATTAGCAGGTGGCCAGGCAACACTTCCGTGCATTAGTCTTAGGAGAGGAAAAAAAATCATAAAAAAGACTTTATATCTCCTCTCGCTGTACTCTAACTGGGTAATAATAACAGCACAGAAAAATCAGCCAGTGTTGTTGGCAGAGCTGAAAACTCCAAAGAAATTATTTAAAGCTTTTCTTGAGAATGGCCCAATTCAGCTGAAATGTGTAAACAACTCTGTGCCAGGGTGGGATTAAGACTTCTAATGTATGCGGGCACGTACACCTTCGCTTCATTAGGACTTCCAGCACCCGTCAGCGCCTACATTTCGCCAATGTGCATTTTTAGCTGAAAATAATTTGCTTCCAAGAAAGTTTGCATATAAAACTAAGTTTACTTGATTTAATAGAAAACACATTTACCAAACTTTCTGTCGTCTATATTTTTAAATGTTGACACGGATCTTCTGCTATCATAAACTGGAAAACACGTCAAATTAATCTTGTTGGTTAATTAGTATTTTTTGCACAGTTTTAACTGCTTCACTGCGTGTGCGTCTGCCTTTGTCTCCTTCTCCCTTTAGAAAGCCTGGATCTTTGCAGTTTTTTAAGATTTTTTTTCTCCTGTCAGAAGAACACAGTATTTGTTGTGTTTCTATCAAGTCCAGGTGCTGATGCAGCATGGAGATTTCACAGGCCGGGTGCCAGAAAGCAACATTTTTTTTTTTTTTTTTGATGTAGTTGAATAAGACATTATGTCAGTTTATTCTTGTAACATCGCCCAACTCTGACTGTTTGCAGGCTGGGGAGACGTGACTAACACTTCCTGTGTCCAAATGCAGTAAAGAAGAAAACAAAGTGAAGTAAACACTGCAGTTCAGCAGTACAGTTAACTGAATGCTCACAATGAAGGACATACAGGAGGGATTCTAATCTGCTCAGATTCTTTTCATTTTAACTTTGGAGTTTTCTTTCATTATTGATGTGAGGAAAAAAAATGAAAAAAAAAATGTTTTTGTCTTTCAGGGATGGGAATTCGATGCTGCAGTCCTGGTAAAGCAAGCTAGCAAGGAGAAAGCGGGAAATGATGACGCACAGCGGATAACATCAACATTAGACAGCCAAGCCACCATCCAGTGTGCCCACATGTGCATCCATAGTGGAGCCATGATTCAGTTCTAACTGTGGGTGAGCACCAAGACTTTTTTATTTTTGGTTGTTTTAAATCCATGTAATTGTGTTGAGTCTCAAGACATTGATATTTTACTCTGGGGATACATACTGTTGATAATGAGTCATATTCTTGGGATGATTATTTGTCTCTAGATTAGAGAATCTCTTGAATCTCTAGATCTTTAGATCTTATTTATTAGGGCTATAGGCGATACTGATCATTTTCTGTACCGATCCAATACCAGTAAATATCTCCAATATTGATACCAATACTGATACTTTTTGTAAATGTGGTGGATGGGACATGAACCTCAAAATCTCAATTGTTTTTAATTGCAGTAAATGGGTTTTTTGTAATATCCTTTTTTAAATTACTTGGTAAACATAAAACAGAATTAGGACAATATTTTCAATTAAAAGGGAATCAGTTTAATAAAATTAAAACTTCTTGAAATTAATATAAAGCGCAGAAGTAAATGTTACAAAATAGTTCAAATATGTTTAACGATTAAAATAAACAACAGGTAGAAATAGAAATCATCCTTAGCCTTTAAATAGAGCAATAAAAACAGGTAAAAAGTAACTTGTCAAAAACAATACAGATACCGACCTGAGATGGATGCTCTCAATATTTTCGATTAATCTACTATTATGTATAGAAAATCTGCCAAATGGGTTAAAATTTTTATTTATTTCTATGGGAAGAGTATCAAACCTCTGAATTGCTGTAAAAAAATTATATAACTATGAAAAGTTTGGTTTTTTGAGTTATTACTCAAAATAACTCAAAAAAATAATAAATATTATATAATAACAATTTTTCAATTGCCAAATCAGTGTGCAATTCAGACTTGGAATATAAAAATACATTTTCTTATTTAAAATTCAACATTTAAGATCAGAATTGCTGTTATTATTACTATTCAGTATAACCATATAAAACCATGCGTTGAAATATCCTTCTTAGTATTGAATTGTAAATTGCAAACTGCATTCTCATTTAAATTATGACAATTTACAATGCAATCAGTTTTGGATTTTTTGCATATTTTATTTTTTTAATCATCATACTGCATTGTAATTTTACTATTGAAATTTAAAATTGCAAAAGATGTTTTTCAAACTGTTTGATCAAATTGCAAATGGAATTGTCAATGGAGAAATGCACATTTTATGGCAAACTTCCAAAAAAACCACATTTTCGCTGGTCCTGAGATGAAGCAACACTAATCGCATGTGAGTGATTGGAGGAATTTTAGAATGAAGAAGAAGTTGAACTGCAGTTCTGATGATCAAACCCATTTAACGTCGACGTTTTGATTGTTTACATCATATTTTATGTAAAAAGTAAACGCTGTTTGGTCTTTTCAAAATCAACATTTTTTCTTTAATAGTGAATATTTGCATTTTCAATGAGGTAAATTGTTATAGTTCAGTCCATCAATTACTGTATAATCAAAAGGGATTTTTTTTTTTGCATTCAGAAAGAACTTTATTTTCCATTAACGCTTTACAAAAGGTGAAAATACTGACTTTCTGGCAGAGAATCTTTTATTTGCAGACAATCGTATATAATGAAAGCTAGTTGCAACTAGAAAAGAAGGATGTTATAGTCTCTTTCCACGTGTACAACGGCATTAATTTAAAGTAGAGCCGGGCGATATGGCCATAAAATCTAATCTCTAATTTTTCCATTCCAAATTTAATTTTAGATTTTTTTCCTCCCTAATTTTATTTTCTTTAACAAAGGTTACAAATTATATAATATTTTTAACAACCATTTTATTTTAACATGTCCTTTGGAAATTGGCTCGAAGACAAAGTGCAACTAAATCCATGTTGTAAAAATATTTGTAGAACAAATGCAGCTGGTGTTTTGTGAGATACCGCTAGCTTAAGCATCCTATAAAGAGTTATTTATGCACTCATTCACCAGAATACTTTTGGTAGCAACAGCTAAACTGATTTTTATGTTTGTGGTTTGATGTTCCAAGTTTGAAGTCAAAACCTCAGTGACCAAAATCTAATTTTTGACTCGCCAATCAAGTTGGCCTGTAGATAAAAGAAAAATCCAAGCATGTTTTTTACTGGACAAATTCTTACATTATTTTGGTAAAATATTCATAAAATACTGTTTTAATAAATGTACAATGAATTAATGTTGTTGTATTTATCCGCCTCATCTCAAAACATTTTCCGACTGTTTAAATCTATAGACAACACACAAATAGCTTGCTAGCATTAGCAGCTAGTATTGTAGCATTCAGCTGTATAACTGCTGTCTTCATATCAACACTTTTATTAAACTGTCTGTGGGGCTGTAGACCAGCAGCTTTATCCTCAACTTGTCTGGATCCTGTTGAAAATCCCTGCATGTCCCACTGCTGCATCAGCCAAAGAGCTAAAGGCGACACAGCAACGATTAGCAAAAAGCTAGCAGAGTGCCAATTTTTTAAAACTTTAAAACAGAGCTTTTTTATGCAATTATGAATCATAAAAAGGCAGATTTATTACAGAATAAATCCACTTAAACCTGAAATAACTTTCAGTTTACTCTCCATAAAAATATATTTTGTCAAATTATACAAGTTAGAAATGAGCCGCTGGGCCATCACTTTGACACATGTGCTCTAAAACAACAAATTTGAATTAATCGATATACAGTGTCACCCTTCCCTATATCAAAGCCTTCACCATATCAGTGCATAAAAACAACATAAGATACATGCTGTAAACCTAGACTTGGATGCTAATGGAGTATTTGTAAACAAAGCCTTATAAAGATAATTGGCGTGAACAATTATGTTCAGTCTCGACATACTGCCATCTTCCCCAGCAGTGGGAGCAGGAAAAACCACGACTCGTTTCCTCATGTGTAAATCTGAAACGAGTGTGCCGAACACCTGTGCCTGCTTCCTGTCTGCTGCTGTTTTTTCTTTTTTTAATTGAGCTAAAAGCTTAATATCTGTATTTTTCCAGCTGTGACTTGGCATCTTTCCAAAGACTATTAAGTATGGGGAAAGAAAATAGAGGGAGAGTAGAGAAGCCTCCCTAAATTCAATGTAAATGAGCAGGGAGGAACAGGAGGAGGAACATGGCTTCCCATCTGAACCTCCATTTTTGTTTTTTTGTAAACTAAACCTCCTTTAGTGCCCCTTTCTCCAGTCATTACCTTACATGTTTACCGTGCAGTCATTCCCAACATACTGCAGCTCTGAGTTGGACTTTAAAACTCCAAAAGCTGGTATTCATCTTTTCATCAATTCCATTGATTGAGCAGTAATATATCAGCAGTGATGAAATCTGAGCAGGTTTCTTAATGGCATGTTACTGCAGCATCTCAGACTCAAAGATGGCCTTCGCTGGTGCTCTGATGACCTTAACCGGATTTTTTCTGTCAATCTATTTAATACACCACAGATTGGCTTCATATTTGCTGAATTCTTTTGACACTAAAGACCAAAAGTAAAATTACTATCGATCTAACCATACAAATGCATCAAGCAAAACGTATAAAAACTAAAAGATTTTGGACCAAAAGTGACTGAGTTAGGAATATTGTTAAGCCTCTCGAGTGGAAGTTATTGTTAACGTGTGTTAACATGAGAATTTCCTGATAGTATTCTAGAATTAGGAAAAAAGCTATAAATGTCTATTAAACTGTGTATTATCTATTATTTAAGCCACACAATCTTTTCAAATTGGCTCAATTTTTAAAAGTAGGAGAAGATCTGTCTGATTTTACAATAAAATCCTCGACATTTTCTTGATCTCTCAAGATATTTCACTATCTCACTCAGAAAAAGAGCCTCAAAGCTGCTCAAACAAAAGCAGTGACTTCTACAAACAAACTGTAGGAAAAGGGATTTGATGCTGCTTGAGTTTGTGGGAAGTGTGCTCCACTTCCACCGTGACTCGAGTGTGACGTATGGACTTTGCTAGTTTTATAGCTGCTTGAATCGGTTGTTTTAGACCTTTTGAACCTTTTATCATCTGAGATGTAAGTAACGCACTCTTTGATGAACCGGTTTACAATGATTGACCATCACATCAATTGTTTTACTACTTACTAATCTACTATCTACTAATGCTGGCTGGTCGGCAACAGCTGAGATGAACTTCTGAGTGGCTCCATACTTTTAAATGACATCTTGTCCGTACACTTCCTGTATCTGTGAATGTGCAGGTACACAATGATGAATTGCATGTTTAGGATCGTTTTTTTTTTTTTTTTGTTTTATAAATAACGATTTTAAATCTAGTAATTCCGAGAATAAAGTGTGTATATTCTGTCCCCAGCCTGGTCTGGATAGTGAGGGTTAAGTCACCCGGACAGCTTGTGACCGGGCTGATGAGCTCACCGGTTTGGCAACGGTCCGACTCCAAGACCTCATCTAGTGGCTTTAATTTAGCTTTTGTTAGCTGTTACAGTTTGTCCTCAATTAATGTTCTCTGAGAATAATGCAGCGTTCACCTATTACAGCATTTCCTTCTTAGAGGCTTTGTGCTGCCTGGAACTCCCTAACCCTGCACGTGTAACAAAGAATGCTTTTTATTAAGATCTGAAAGAGAAAAATGGTGCAAAAAATCTCAACTTAAAATCAAATCATGCTTGAAAGTCCCACTCAGATCATCTTTTGATCTATTGTGAATGCATTCCCAGTGGTCTTCTCATTATGATGATGCCTTTTTTTGCCAAAATCCCCCAAAAAAATGGTTTTGAATAGTTTCTGCAGAGCAGCAGTAGTTTATTAGAAATTATTTTCTGAGCTGCAACCCCCTTTCTGTCCACCATAACTGAGCTAGCTGATTACATGCTAGCTAACAGCCCCTCACAACACCACCCTGACATGACCACTTCAGCAAAAATGGCGAACAATATCAGAGCTATCCAGTCGTCCAGTTCTTGAGCCAGAATTCAGTTCAGACAAGGAAAACAAAGACGTACATGGATCTATTTGTCCACGAGTGAATGCTTTGGAATTGAGCCTCCTATGTCACAATTACAATCTTTAAAGTCCCTCTCCAATGAACATTTTTTTTTTAGAGTTTTTAACTTGTATGTGTGGCATTTTTCTTATGAAGGAGAACAAATGTAATAATTTTTGCATTTTCCAGTCTTTCTCCTTTTAAATCTCTATCAAACAATTTTAAGCTTAATTTTCTTTATATATGTCCTCCCTCATCTGAAAAATGCTGCAAAAACATGTTAAAGACACCAAAAACACTTTTTTTTTTTTTTGGTGTTCTCACTGTGATGTGTTTATGATTTTTCCCAGGTAATGCCAAGCAGTTTAACCAATCCTGGAGATGCCGAAGAGAAGAGATATTCTTGCCATCGTACTGATTGTGTTACCCTGGACTCTGCTCATCACCGTTTGGCACCAAAGCGCGATAGCTCCTCTGCTTGCCATCCGCAAGGGTAAGAGGTACACAGCACTTCACCGCCGCTCAGACTCAGAGTGGGTCCTTGAACCTAACACCACACTTTGGTTTTAGTGGAGAGGCACTCATAAGGCATGACCAGTTGCTTTATAACAATTCGATAACACTTGTCCTACTTTAGGTGGTATTTTTGATCATGCATGCTTAATCTGTCAGGCAAAGGGTTAATTATGCAATTCCATCTAACCTGAATTTTTTTTTTTTTTTTTTCATGTCAACAACTCACTGCCGACAGCAGAAAGCTAAAAAGAAACACCAGTTCTGTCTCAAATGAACCTGTGGCATCTTGATCAGTTTACCATGTCATGTTTGCACACCAGCCTCTGTCGTCAACACATACTCACAGGTCTCCCAATCATCTCTAGAGGCCACATGCCAACACTGTGAAATGTCAAGTATGCGGCAGAGTAAACACAACCAAATTAGAGCCACGTCAAATCAATGAAGCCGTTTGCTCTTTTCCTGTCGCACCTCGAGGGCACCTGTAGGGGTTTTACCATCACACCAAGTTAATTCCAGTCATCTAAACCAGCTTGTAATGGAGGCAACTTAGACATTTTTTGAAGCTAACTGTTTTTTTTTTTTTTTTTTTTTTAATTTCCCCCAAGTTTTTGAGTTGACACTTTCAGTCTGATAAGCAGTCATCATTGAAGCATTAACTGAACATGAACATTATCCATCTCGAGTTAAATTGACCAATTGACAGTCTTCTTCAATAGAAAATAATTTTCCTCCTGTACTTTTTTGACGAAGTTCTACCCACAGACTTCCCTTTGTGTGCTCCAAAAAGCTACAACCAGAGGAGTTTTTTTTTTTTTTTTTTTTTCCTGTCACGCTGCTGGCTGAGACTCAGCGCTTGTGCTTGCATCAGTCTGTCTTCATCTGGTATAATAATCCTCTTTCCGCTGTAGGTGTGAATGGCGCTGTGACAAAGGCTGCCGTTCGCCGTGTCCCAATGAAAAGAAGGGAACAACTTTGAATATGTTGTAATCATCTATTGTGTATTCTAAATTGACTGCAAAAGCTTCCCTCAAAAATATCAGAGGATATTTTGCAAACTGTAAAATCACAGAAGATATTTTGTTCCAGCGCAGACAAAAAGTGAGCTACAAGCAGAGCTGGGTTGTCATATTTTGATTTCTCCAGCCAATTCTCTTCCTCGCTGTGGAGTATGTCACTTGACTGACATGCAGAACAGCCAATCGAACATTCTCTGATACATGTGTGTTCATCTACACCGAGTCCCACACTCCACCAACTACTGCAAAACTATACAATGCTATCTAGTCCCCTGGATTTTAAAATCAGACGTCATGCTCACTATGGTTTTGTCCAAATCCCCCCAAACCCTTCACTACTAAAAAACTATATAGTGCAGGACTATTTAGTGTCCTGGATTTTAAAGGTATTAAAGGCAAACAAAAAATTGCTTTAAAAGCCTTATTATTGCCAAAAGCATTGGAAACAAGAGATTATTGATCAATTCTAGTTGTCACTTTATTGCGTTATTCACAAATAATTAAATACAGACATTTTAGTGCGTTGTTTTTTAACTGCATTAATCTTGTTTTTGCATCGGATGGTCACTTTCGTGTTCTGCAAACCTGGAGGAGCATTTTATCTCGCTTATACCACAGTCATTTAAAATAAGATATAAAAAATATAAATAATAAATTATTGCGACTTCAGTCCTGTTATATTTTTAAATTTAAACTGTTTTTAACAATGTGTCACGTTGTCATGGTAATGGCTTCAGTTCTCCTTCATGAGAACTATGATCGGGATGAGAAGTTTAAAAAAAAAAAAGAACCATTTTAGACGGAAAGTTCACCTCTTAACGTTTGTTTTTGTCCAGATGATGAAAGTTTATTTTAAAGTTTATTATAAAAAAGAATTACAAAGTCGCAATACTTCAATTCCTCCAGAGCCTTTTATTTCTTCCGTCTTAGATTCTCCCAGTCTTTAAAATGATCAAATTCATTCAAACAGGTTAATGGAAACTATAAAATCTTTTTTATTGTCTTGCTGTTGTGTTAAACTGTTGAATAAGGTCAATCAGCATTGGAATTATGGTATTAATAAGAGGTTTGTGTTTAATAATTTTTGGATAGCACAAAAAAGTGTTTCTATTGTTTTTTGATGTGGTAAATTAAAGCATTCTAGACATGTTTTTAATTTTTTATTTACTTCTAATTTTGTTATTTGTTTAAGATTGAAAAAAAAAAATGATTCTTCAGTGGTGTGAAAGTAAAAGTTGGAAGTCTTTTACAATAATAAAAAAAAACAAACTTAAAACCACCTTTTCAGTTTAATTTTAATCTTTTACTACGCCACAATGTCATAAACTTAAATAAAATTTCTCAAAATTAGACTTTTAATAGCAACCATTAGCTTAAAAAAATGCCATCAAAATTGATTAATAATTACAAGTCACAATTAATTGCAAAAATTACAGCACTAACTTCTTTATTATTTTTTCATTTTTAAAAGAAACATTTGATTTTTATTTTTAAAAATTCTATCATTTTTAGGGTAAATATTCAAAGTGTTGATCAATAATTCTTTAACATTAAATAAATGTTAGAATTTTACTTTTACTTTAATACTGTTTACGTAAAATGTACTTTAATAAGTCTGGTTATCATGTAACAGAGTAAAACAATGTAGGGACATGGCAGGTGTGTATAGCAAGCCCTAAAGACAGGACTTTGGGAATTGCAGGCCTCATCACTATACTACTTCCCCATGCACTGTCTTTCTGTCCGTTAGCGTTGTAATCCTCTCACAGTGCCTGCTTTCGCTTCTTACAGCCTGTCACCACCTAGTAAAAGAGATCTTTATCATTCCAGAGAGGCTTGCAGTCCACCACCAACATCTCTCAGGTACACTTTACCTGCACTGGGCTTAGGTTACCTGAGGCAAAAGCAACTCAAGATCCCTCTAATCCCTTACTTGTCTTCTTATCTTCATATCTGCAGATTCGGGTGGCGAGGGCAAGAGGGAGGCAGGTGGTCAGGACTCCAAAGAATACTGCGCTTCAGACAAAGACATTGTGGAGGTGGTGAGGACAGAGTATGTGTACACGCGGCCTCCCCCGTGGTCTGACGTGCTCCCCACCATCCACATCATCACTCCCACGTACAGTCGCCCTGTGCAGAAGGCCGAGTTGACGCGGCTGGCAAACACTTTTCTCCATGTGCCCAACCTGCACTGGATCCTGGTGGAGGACTCCCAGAGGAGGACGCCTCTCGTCACGCGCCTCCTCAGAGAGACCGGGCTGAACTACACCCACCTCAACGTGGAGACCCCCAGGAACTATAAACTGCGGGGGGACACTCGGGATCCCAGGATTCCAAGAGGAACCATGCAGAGGAATCTGGCTCTGCGGTGGCTGAGGGAGACCTTCAACGCCAACAACAGCCAAGCTGGAATCGTCTACTTTGCTGATGATGACAACACATACAGCCTGGAGCTGTTTGAGGAGGTTAGTGATGGTGCAGAGCGTTACGGTTTCTTCCATTATCACTCACTTTTATCGTATTCAAAATCTATCAACTTCCAATCAGCGCTGAAACAAACATACAAGAAAAGAGAAGATGGTATCTTCACATTGACTGCAGTCAAATGAGCCGCCGTTCACATTTGTGTGGTCAAATAAGCCGTCACTGGATTTTTGGTTTGAGTTTCATCCAATACTTACGGTAGCAGGGCTGAGAACTCTGGAATATCTCCACCAGACTCCATGGAGCTTCTTGATGTGACCACGGAAATGTGAACGGCAGCTCATTTGACCGCAGTTGGAAAGGATTGTAAATCAATGAAAGAACATTTGGATGTTGGCTTTCATTATTTTCTGCTCTGAGAAACCAATGGATTGAATGTATCGGTCACAACAACGTCAAGAAACATTGGAGAATGAGCTAAAAGAGTCTTTGGAGAACTGGAAGGAGAAAGAATCAGGATTTTGGAGGAAGTTCGGTCCATGAAGATGTTCACTTTCTGCTCCGAGCTGACATCCGGATCAGAACCACATGGCTGGACATTACTGATTTGCTTGTGCAGCAGTGGTGAAGATTTACACTAGCGAAACACAGAGCCATCATTATTTCCAGTGGGGGGGGGCTGCTCAGCTCCAAAAGCCACACCCCTTCAGTGGAGATTTTGGACACAGAGGCTTCAGATCAACATGAAAAATTGTTTTTTAAGACATTTAGGTTGTGGTATTTTGGTTAAAAACCTCATAATCATAATGAAAACACTACTGTGAACTTTTTTTTTTTTAAATTGTCATATAGGAACTGTCTGAGCCATTGCGTTGTCCTGGTTACATTGTGGGTATAGTTAAAGTGTAAGCTTTAAATTGCATCCTGTTGCATCATTTGTGCAACTCTGGATTACTGTAAAGGGGACAAACTGTCATGCCACGACTTTGCATGGGGGGAGGTTGTCTTAAATGAGGCTGGCCACTATGAGAGACTGCTGTCTAAAGTAACAAACACCTGTTAGACCAGACGTTTATTGGAGATCGGCATCTATTAGAGACCAGCTACTAATGGAAGATATACGATAAGAATGTATTCAGACTACAAAAATCTGTTGGTCCAGACGGAGTCCACTTAATCTAGTCCAGATCTAGTCAAGTTTGGTCCATTCTCACACTGCTGTCAACTGAATATTTCTGTTTTGAACCAAAAACTTGTAAACAAAACCACATGCCTGAAGATCTCTTCAGTCATTGGCCAGGAATTACAAGGTCAGGGCAAAGGAAGAGAGAAAGAATAATGGAAGTCCCAAGCGTTACAATCCTTTCTGGGAGAGTCCACTTGTCCAAACTTCATATTTCACTGACTAATCTTGAACGTCTGTATGAAAGTCAGGTTCAACACTTAACTTGCTGCTTTGGTACGGCAGAGGCATGCTGCAAGATGAAGATTTATTCTGGATTATTGGAGGAAACAAACTGGTTAAGTGAAGCAGATGTGTCCAGTCTGAATCCACCCTGAAACTCAGAACAGTGGTTGATGTATGAACATTTTTAAACAATTGGAAATAAATCAACATGTGGGAATTAGACAGTAAACTGATTGAAAATAAAATAGTTTGATTTAGAGCTAAGAGAGTGGGCAGTAGGTCCAGCAGTAAAACATTCTGTTCATCCAGAGTGATGTCACATCCAGTTTAAAGACCAGTGACAGACAGACAGGGTTCTTTACTCATGCCAGGGACCTTCTGTGTAATCTGTCAGGTCAACAAAAAAATCTGAGGTTCCTGGAATTGCTGAGGGCTTGGTGTCATCATTGGAACTAGTGAGATCAGAAATAGCCAAAAAAAAAAAAGTGTATTGGACAGACTTTTGTCTCTAAAAGCACTTCTACAAGGTTATTGTGTTCAGGCAATGTGAGTTCATTTGAGTTGCAACCTGTCAGGTACCAAACTATTGAAGATGAACAACCAGTATGATAATTAAGCCATTTATCAATTTTTGGCAATGTAGGCTAATTATCCAATATTACTGTGCCAGTTACAAACCCAATGTACTCTATGATTTCACCAAACAATATTTCATTTCTTGCAGTGTGAGTGTTTTTTATTTGAGTCATTTCCTTGGTTGGACAGTTGGTGTTAGATTATTTAATGAGTTTTTCCGTTCATGTTGTGTTTGTATTCAATGTTGGTACCAGCACACAGCTTGCTACAGCTTGGGATTTGCAACTGATTTAAACATATTTGCTGCGTTCACACTAAACGTGACTCGTGCGGTAAATTAGCAACCGCTGCCTCTCCTTTGACGCAAGTAAAATTTAATGATAGATACTTATCCAAAACTGGGGCTTTGACGCCCCTGATGTGTGTGTGAGGAGCTACTCTTAAACGTTTTTTCAGTGCTAGATGGACAGTGACAGTTTATATCTCCTTTACAACACACAGATGATGTAAAGACATCAGGTTTATTTATTTTAAATGGTAACTAAACCCTAAATCAACTTTGTTATGACTGTTGACCTCTATAATTTAGGCTTTAAAAGGGCAGTTAGTTGCCATTTTTTTTATAAATTAAAACAAACTTGTTTTATTTGTGAAAATATTGTCAAAAATGATCCGTTTGCTGCCCCCTACAAATTGAATCAAGGTTTTAGATTTTAATTTCGTGACTGGTCAAACTATTCAAGTCCGACATCATGAACTGCAGCTCCAGTAATGATAACGGTCCTATTCTCCTGTTCTCTAAGCCCCTCTCCTCTGACTGGATTTTCGCATTTTGGCGGTGGGTGGAGTCAGCCTCCAACTTCTCTGTTTGGTGACCCTTTAAGAGATCAGCTTAATTTATTTTAATGAGTTTAAAAAAAAAAAAAAAAAAAAAAAAAGTAAAAGGTAAAAACGTCTCCATTCTCGGTTGACAAAGAATATGACGAAAAAAATTTTGGTAACGTAAGTAAAACTGCTAGATTATGAGATGATTCAGAGACTCTCCCAGCACGGTGAGGTTTGCTATCTAATGCAGGAGCTGCGTCTGAATGATGGAACCTTTCAGCGGTACTTCCGTCTCTCTGTGACCCAGTTTGAGGACTTGTTGTACTTATTAGTCTGAGAAAGAGAATAAAAATGATGGAATTGGAAGATCTTTTTATTTATCTTCTCCACACAAATAAGTACAAAGTTGTGCACAAAGTATTAATTTGTTCACAACTTAAAAGAAAACATGAATACGACACTTAAGTTTAAAATGTCTCTTTTGAAGATGACAATACTTTGTCTTGAATACAAATTTGTTCAGTTAACAAACTCTACGCCACGGAGTCACAGGCGTCATCGAGCGCCAGAACATCGATTCATCTGAGTGAGCATGCGCATGGCGACTTATTTATTAAACCACAATAAAATTAAACTTTTAGAGTGCTGTTGATCTCCTGGTAGAACAATTATCTAGCTCTGCTGGGAAAAAGAAAAGATATTAACAGCAAAAAAAAGTGATGTTAACAAGAGAATAATGAAAGAAAATAAACGGCAGAGCAGGAGGCGGCGGGATCCCCGTCTCTCTGCTGCTGCCGTTCTGCTGTCTGCGCGCCGGTGTTGTGTCGAGGTACGTTTCCCCTGTCAGAATATGTTATTCTGATTCCACAGACTTTTTTAAGACTTTAAATTTTTTTTTTTTTTTTTAATTTGTTTTTAACCACTGCAACACTTGGTTACCAATTAGTATACTGTAGCTCCAAGTTAGTATTTTTGTTAGCTATCCTCTTATTATCAACACATTTTGATAGACAAGTGTTTTTTTTTTTTTTTTTTTTACACCTAATGAGTGGACTGGCATGTCTGCTACTCCCTTTGGCCTTTTTCCCACCACTTCTGGGTCCGCGTCTGCATTGTTTATATCAGCTACTGTAGCCTGACAACCACAAAATACAATCGGAGATTGCTGTATTTTGATCTGCTTTTTCAATTTTCAACAGCGATGGCTATCAATATAATTTTCCCTTAATGGGATCAATAATATTCTAAACAGTTCTATTTAGTTTTAGTTTAATAAATAAACTTAACAGTGGATGTTCTGGGACTGGATGCATCAGCTTGTGATGTATTTTGACAGTTTAACAGGAGCAATTAGTATTCAAATCAAAGGGAATTTTTATTCTAAATAAACCTGTCAAACATACAACTAAATGTTGTATTCATATTTTTTCTGCAAATTTTGAACAAAATATTAATTTGTGCACAACTTTGTACTTACGAGGACGACTTTGTCTATGACAACAACAATTTCTTTGTGAATATGTTTCTTTTTGACAGCCATTTTGCCCCATGTGAATGCACTATAGAAAAAGTGGCACAAATCATAGTCGAGACATGAAATCTCATTTTTTTTATGACTTATTTTCTCAGACATTGTGAACAAGAATAAGGATCTGGTGGAGGGACTTTTGTGCTGGTAATCAGGACATCGCGCCCCATCCATCTTGACATGAGTCGAATTACCTCAGTGGACACGGTCTGGATCCTCCAAGTATTAGCCTCAAGTCTTGTTAGTGGTGCAGACGAGCTCCATAGTAAATGGAGCGCCAGGTATTGACGGGGCTGTCATTACCTTTCTTTGGGAATCAGCCAAAGTGCTCCATCTCCCTCAGTGGTCCTCCATCACCTCCAACATGCCTATTTATGGAGCCGTGTAATAGCCGTTAAAGGCGCAAAAAGAATCACTGAAAAAGAAGGACAGAAAGGGAATAAGAAAAAGAGTGACGCCCAGACCGAACTGTGCTGTTCTGCAGGTGTTGGTAAATATGCTCCGTATCTGAGCAGGTGAAGTCCATCAGTGTGAAGACGACTTTTGTTCTTTGACGTTTCTGCCTCTTCTCTCATACTCTTCACTTGCAGCTGTGTCTTTGTGAGTCACCGGAGTTTAGAGGAGTCACGCATTTAGCAAAAGATCTTTCCTCTCAGCATAACCCTCATCAAGTACAGGCAATGCGCACACACACACAAACATCCAAGTATCGTGACGAACTGTTAACCCCCAGCTCAACTACCCACCTCTGGATCATTCTTTGAGGTTGATCTGCCCTGACGGCTTTGCAACAGCAGTGTGCAGCCGCTTTCCTGCGCGCCAGTGTGCCGGTCTAACCTGCAGTCTGCATGCAAATTTGGTTCATGCCATTGTGAGCGCTGATGGCAATGGGTGGACGTGTAGGACCAAAAACGATTCATAGAAACTGCTCACAGGGAAAATTGAAGAATTTCTGTCCTTAAAGCAGACTTTCAAAACATTATCTGATGCAATACTATCAAAACAACAAGGAGAGTATTTTCTGGACAATGTTGAAAGATAATAGATTATTGAAAATGTGTATTTTGAGGCATTTTTCTGTTTACAATAAAAAGAAAATAAGCTCAGAAATGGCTTGCCAACTACCTGCTAAACCTCTTGTTTTCTTTGTAAGCCTTTTTTCGAGGAAGATTGCAGCCTTCTTTGAGGTCACATACATTTTTGGGCCAGAATCGAATAAAAACTGATTAAAAGTCCATGAAATATTAATTTCTGCCGTTTGAGTACATGGCTTTAAAAGAATTGCATGCATAATTGATTTTGTAAAAGAAATGTTTAAATTTTTCTACTAAAATAAGCTTATTTATGGTTTAGCGAGCTGACATTTGTCTAATATTCATACTGAAGGGATTTTTTTTTAAATATATATAAACTTTTGATTATAAGAGTTTTGCACCTCAAATTTTTTGTTTTTGTTCATATGGCAGGTTGAATGATCCAATAAGTTTAATTTTAAATGAGCGTGCTCATAAAAGGCTTCATTGGAGGACTATACATAGTTTTGGGCCATATAGAATTTTTCATGTCATGATACAGTTTTTTTTTTCCATATTGGCCAATAACAATAAATGTCACGATATAAACCAAATAACTATACCTGTCAAATTTGAACAATCAATGGCTCAAAAAAGAAATGTGTAATCATCAGCAGGTTGTTTAGATTTAAATATTTATTTCTTATCATACTTAACTGTTTTTCAGTTCCATTAAAAACAAAGCATCAATCCTACAAGTATATTCAAATGTTTTCAGGCATTACTGAACAAACATAAAATTATAACAGTATTTTACACAGAAATACCTTAGGCCACGTGTATCAAAGTCAAGGCCCTCTGGGTAATTCTATCTGGCCCTCCAGAGAATTTTATTTTATCGTTATTAAATCACCAGATTTTATCTTGCGTTTATTTCTAACTTGTATAATTTTGACAAAAATGTTTTTATGGAGAGTAAAATGTTGAAAGTTTTAAGGTTTGAGTTGATTTATTCTGTAAATTTAGTCCTGCATTTTTATTATTCATAAACGCGTTAAAAAGTTAAGGTTTTAAAGTTTAAAACATTGGAAATCTGCAAACTTTTTGGCATTTTCTAAGATTTTTTTAGACAGTTTGAGTTTAGCAAATATTTCAGCTACATGTTAGCTGTTTTGGCTAATTTAGGCTTTTTCAGTTCTTTTAGGATATTTTGAAGTTAAACTATTTTTCAACTAGATGCTAGCTGTTTTGGGTAACCCATTTTTTTTTTTAGAATAATTTGGCACTTGGCTTATATTTTAGCCAGCTTTTAGCTTCAGCGTTTTCAGCTGTCAATTTCAGCATCTTAAGTGGCCAAATTCTGCTTCATCATTAACATTAGCATTATCGCAGGTATTTTTATATATCTAGTCATGAACTATGTAAACAAGTAACGGTTTTAAAGTTTTAAAAATATGGTTTCAGTGGGTTCAATTTGTTGCATGTACTTAAATCAGCACTTTTTATTAAACTTTTGGTTATTTCTATAAGTCCAGAGGGGTTGTCTTGCAGTTTGACTGGATTCTGTTTAAAAAAAAAAAAGACCAGATGTTTCGCTGCTTCATCAGCCAAAACTAAGCGTCACACTGAGAAAATTAACGGATGTGACTGCGAGGTTGTTGTGTCTCACGTGCATTTGTTTACCTTGCATGCAGACAATAAAAGTGGAGAAGTTAAAAAAAAAAAAACATAAACAAAATGAGAGATAATAAACATAAGAAATCAGATGCAAACATTTACTCGCTATGTGGCGGCTAACACTCTAACTTTTACTCTCCAAAGACGAGAACATTTTGGCAACTGGCGAGTTTCCCTTCAAAATAAAAGTCTGTTGCGACAAACTATCAAGAAAAAGTTCTATCGTTATAGTTTGATTGCCCAGCCCTAACTACAAAAATTCTTCTTAATCGTCCTACAGTTTTAAACAAACAGACTCCCTGCTGTGTCTACATGATGTCATTTATGACTCACTGTTGCACGACGGGACAGAAGGACACCTTGTCAAACAACAAAACGCAGGAAACAGGAAGGTTTTCCAACCACAAAAAAATGAGTATTAATTCAACCAAAATTACTGTTTAGAAATAAAAAGAAGACATAACTTGCTGCTATTTAGGCAAAAATAATATTGCAAGCTTGCAGAAGGAGGAGCTGTTTCCTGTTCAACCTGAAGAAGCGTTTAATGTTCGTCGATGTTCATTTTCTTGCTCTTGTTGAGTTTTGTTTTCACTTCCTGCTTCCCTCTCTAGCACATAGAATTCACTCCCTATAGACCCTTAACTAACTGGAGCAGGAAACGGCTCAATTGCCCACAGTTTCATGCATTCAGAGCTGGAGCAACACTGAATATGAACCTGTGCAAGCACATCATGTTCACCAGAACGGCACTGGGGAAGCTTGCCTGCATTATTTCTGTGTGCTGTGAGCAGAAGAGCAATTTGTGATTTTCCACCACAGTTGATATAACTTCCAGAGGAAGCCCACAAAACTCTAATTGTCACGCTCTCAGTGTGAATGGAAGTGTGGGAAACCTATTGACCCTGCCTCCAAAGAGCCCGCTTCATTATTACACCTTTTGTTCTCAAAGTAGACGTCTTAAAGATCTGATGAAAATTCTGCCCTGGCTGATTTCAGCTAGATGACATGCGATTAATTTTTTTGTGTGAACAATTATTGTAACATGTAATTAATTAATTAGTTTTATTCCCAAATATTTTTACCTAATAACTGCCTAATTTTGAGATCTTTTTTTTTTATGTTGTGACATTTTGGCGCAAAAAAAAACCATGAAATTACAACAAAAAAATGGCTTTATGAAGTTTTTCTAATATAACTGACTTAAATACTTTACTTTTACACCAACACTTCTCAATCTCGAACAAAAAAGGGGAAAGAAAAAAAAAAAAAAATCAGGCCACAATGCTCTGATTCAGGGTGTCAAACTCAATCGCACAAGGGGCCAAAATCCAAAACACACCTTAGGTCGCGGGCTGAACATGATAAACATTTATTAAACACTTTAAAACTAAATTTAAAAAAACTGCAAAATTGTAACTTTAACACAATTATGAAGTAGATGTAGCATTACCTGCGATAATGCTATAGCTTGAATGCTGTGAGCTAAATTTGGCTGCTGAAGAGGCTGAAATTAATAGCTAAAAACACAAAAGCTGATAAATTAAATCACTCAAGCCTATAGCTGAAAACGTTAAAGCTGATAGCCAGCTAAAATATTAGCTTAAATGACAAATTAGCATAAAAAAGAAAAAAAAGCTGAATGCTAAAAGTCCAAAAAGCTTGAAGAATGTGATTTTGAGGAATATTATTTCAGAATAAATCAATCCAAACCTTAAATAACTTTAAATAATTTACTCTCCATAAATATATTTTTTTGTCAAAATTATACAAGTTAGAAATGAGTGGAAGGTAACATTAATAACGATAAAATAAAATGATCTGGAGGGCCGGATATGATTACCCGGAGGGCCGGATCCGGCCCCCGGACCTCGACTTTGACATGCGTAATTTAACATCTAAAAACTGTTTTTCTAAACAATCCAGAAACTGACCACAAATTACAAAATTAAACCCTGAACATACATGTTGACATATCTTTGTCTACATTTTACGTTCCATGTGATCAGCCTCCAATTTACCTCATTAATTCATAGCAAACACCTCGATGACTCTATTCTCTACTTTATTTAGCTTATCTTAATTCACTTGTTTGGAGAGCCACTGTTTTTTCGTTGTAACACAAATCCTTGTGAAACAATGACATTAAAGATCATTCTGATTCTGATTCTGATTCTAATAGATAATAGCTGTTACGTTGTGGGCTTCTTCGGGATGGTTCTGTAAATAACTACAAAGTCGCACATTGACGACGTCACAACAGCAATGCGGTGCATACATAGCGGTACACAGCCACCAAGAGAGGCACCGGAAGCAAAGTAAGAGGTGTTTTGAGCTAAGAAATAAAAGCGTTCAAGCAAGTAAACAACTGGATCTTTGGTTTTTAATATCTGGGAACACAATAATTTTTTGATAAAAATTAGATTAATGCAATAAAAAAAAGAAAACTTGTAATTCATTTTTAATTGGGATTAACGTGATAATTTGACACCTATAATTCAAAAATGTTCTGATATTGGAGGACATGTATAAAGAAAATTAAGCTTAAAATTGCATTTTGAAGTTGTGAATCAAAGGCTGATGAAAAAAATTACAAAAAAAGAAGGTACACTAGGAGGGCCTTCAGCTTCCTGCTCCGCTCCATTCTGATGCATCCATGTGCAGACAAATAGATCCATGTAAGTCTTTGTTGTCGTCTGAGCTGCAATCTTTGTAAAACTGAAAGATTCAAGACTGTTGGAGATGGATTTTTGTTGCACTGGTATTGTTAGTCTGCGAGTGTGAGGGACTGTAAGATAGAGAGAGGGTGTAGACAGATGGGTGACGGGAAAGGGGCCAGGGTCGCTTTGCCCCAACCGGCCCGCCCACAACTTTGAGGCGAATTTCTGATGAACTCCTGCCGATCTGCAGAAACTATGTCCTAGAAAATGACACAGGTTGTTTGATTTGCGCCTAAGAACGGCATAAGGATGATCAAAAGAGCACTGGAAACTAGGCTGTGTTGATAGTTTTATTTCAAAGCTCAAAGATGTCCTTTTCTTTCAACTAAACAAAGTGTTACATGAATTCTGACTTCTGCATTCTCAAATTATTTATTTATACATTTAAACTGAGATAGAAGGATAAACCCCTAGAGATGAAACATGTCCTTTTCAATGGGTTTCCATTTCAAGAAATAATAAATGACAGAGTAGAAACCAAACAAGATAGTAAAAACAAATATTAAATACACATAATAAAACACATACACACACATAACCGGACAGGCTCTCAGTATCCACCCCTATCCCACATAACACTTCAGAATGTTAAAATAAATACATTTGCAAAAGTCAAACAAAAAACAAAAACTGAACTGATAAAAGAAAAAGCAAGTCACAGACAGCTAAAACTAAAGCAAAGACAATAGGAGGTTGACAAAAAAAAATTCAGAAATTAAAAGCAAACACAAGTATGTTTGAGATGGATTAACAGAACGATGGCAGAGATGTAATGGAACGTAGAGATACAGAGAGATTGTTCCAGAAATTGAGAGCTTTGACACAAAAGCATTTTTCTCAGATAGTTTTTTACCTCTTGGAACACAGAAGAATACCTGATTATATGATGTAAATTATGTTGGGAACTAAAAGGAACAAGGTGCCGTTTCAAATAAAAAAGGAAGATCAAGATAAATGCATAGTGAAAGTAAATTGAAGCCAGTGAAATTGTCCTCTAGCTGATTATGAAAGCCAACCCAGTTGTTCAAACCGTACGCAGTGATAAGTAGTATCGGGACAGTGGAGAACAAAGCGACACAGAGTTGTAGACGACATTAAGTGAGTTTAGGCAGGCTGAAGAAGCGTTGAAGTAAGTAAATAATCAGCATGATTTTGGTCTTTTTCTTATATGAAAGTTAAAGCAGTGAACTGACTGATAGAGTGATTTAAGTAGTTGAATTTACTGGTGAATGACTGAATATGAGTTTGAAAAGATAAATTAGGTTCAAACCAGGCACCAAGATATTTAAGAGTTTGATTCCCCTAAAGGAGAGGAGTCCAAAAAATGCAAATTAAGATTTAAACTACCTGGGTTTATTGTTTTAGTCTGAAAAAGCATGCGATATGTTTTTGTTTTATTCAAAATAAGCTTATTAGAAATCAACCAATGTTGGACTGAGTCCAAGTAATGCTGTAAGCCGTTAATGTCAGTGATGTTTGGTTTGGAGCAATAAATTATTGTATCATCGGCATAGAGATGGATATTACAGTTTGAATAGGAATTTGGAAGGTCATTCATGAAAATTGAAAACAAAAGTGGCCCCAGCGAAGAACCTTGGGGAACACCGTTATAGATTCCAGTGAAATCAGACTCCCTAAGACACACACACTGACAGTGATAGTGAAGGTAAGAATTAAACCAGAGAAGAGAGGAATGAGATTGCAAACAATTTGTCCAGAAGAAGGAGATGATCATCCAGGTCAAATGCTTTGGAGACGTCCAAGATAATGGTTAGATATTATTGATCCTCTAGAATACATATAAACACACTCATAACCTTTTTCTTTTACTATTGTTGAATTTAAAGTAAATAATTACACAGCCTTTCAGGAAAAAAAAACCAAAATCTGAAGGTATGTGACAGAAATGACTCGTATAAAGATAGCATTTGATTATTTTTTTCCTTCAATGCCCTGTGTCAACAGCTAGCTAACCTTTCCTCCCACACAAGCTGACTAATAAGAGTGCTATAACTCACTATACATGCAGCTATCCTAACAGACAAAATAATGAGGAAATCAGCCTCAGAAAGGGTCATTTACATAATTCCTTAGTTTGAAAAAAAAAATGTTAATTTAATATTTTTTTAACTTAACTTTTACAAATATGCCTTTTCGGCTGTGATAATGTTGAGTACCCTGATCAACTGCCTCTTGATTTAATGCTGATTGTCATTTTTCTGAACTATTTCACATTTAATTATCTTGAGATCTCTGAAATCTCCCCAAACTCCTTATCTTTTGGAGAAAGTGGGGTTAAATCTTTAAGTTTCAACTAAGCTAATTTAGTTGAATGAGTTGTATATGTTTTCACCTGCTGTAAAAGCAATGATGTTTGTTTTTTTTTTTTTTTTTAAAGTTACCTTCACGCACGTGGAAGTTGACTGGTAAGATCAAACCTCCACATATGTGGGCAGCATCAAAAATAAAATTTTAAAAAGTTGATGTTTTTAAGTGAAGAATGCTAACATACTGTACATTAATCGGACAAACGAGCCCTCAGCTTGCATTTGGGAATTTGAAGCATCCATGAGCAAATGTTGCAGTTTCTTCAATGATCACTGAAGGTTGGTTTTCTAAAGGAGTTCACTTCAGAGTGTTTGTTGTAACGCAATGGAGATCTGTGAAGTCGCAAACTGTCAAAATCAATAGTAGTTTTTGGTTAGTTACCTTGGATTTGGATGACTACATAAATAAAACAGAAGCTACACAACCTGCATGTCCTCATATTAAAAAAATAAAAAAAAGATGTAGGCTATGTCTGGATTCCCACCCCAAACCTCTAAAACAAAACCCAAAGGACTGTGTAGTTCCCTGGGTTTTAACAGAAATTTGGACACAGTGCTGCTCACTACTTTTCTTTCACTTTTCCAAACACCAGATATGACGTCACAGATTTCACCAAGTGAAAATCGAATCAAAACGACCATTTCACAACATCTATTTGTGACTCCAATGTATTCTGATGATGAAAATGTGGATGGTTTATTAAAAGAAAAAAAAGAACACAAACACTTTTTTAGTTTTTGCACAATTTCCCTGCAATGCATTGTGGTTTATATTCACGAATGTAAAGAGCATCGATACACACTAGTTTTTCAGAAATAATTGGGGGAAGTTTATGGGGCACTTAATTTTGGTTTCAGACAACACAACAAAATGGCAAACTCACTACATAGTGAGTAGGGAAGGAATTTGGACACAACCCTAGGGTACAGAAAAACTGATATTGGGGGATGTGGTGCAGACCAATGACATCATCATTAAAAGACATTTGAATGTCTTCGGTTGGGTTGGAATTCTTTCACTACTTTGAGCACTGTATAGGGTATTTGCCAGATTGTCATAAATTACAATTCCAAAATCCAGGGCTCTATACATTTCCTGAAGTCTCTGAATTGATTAACAAATATAGACCACAATGCATTGCATTTGAACAAATTTGATCAAAAGAACTAATTGATCCCAACACAGTTAAAGTGCTTTTTTGCCATAGCTCAAAACTATCAATAGTTAACAGATAATGAATGTCACTGAAATTCAACAAATAACGCTATTACTGGTCTAGTGTAAGAGGCACTACAGGGCCTAATGGCTGACAGCAGGATAGATCTGTTAAAGTGCCTGTGACTGTTTCAGCCTCTGACTGAAGAGCTGCTCAGTGCAGCCATGGTTCCATGCGGAGAATGACGAGAATTGTCATTGATGGATTCTAGTTTCGGTAACATCTTCCTCTCACCCACCCCCACAGTCACAGACATTCCAGAACGGAGCTGGATCTCCCTGTCAGTTTATCGATTCTCTTCCTGTTCCTGTCGGTGCATTCCCCCCCCTCCCCAACAACACGCTCAGTAGAAAAGGGCAGATGCAACAACACCATCACAAAAAAACTCTCCAAGAGTCCTGCAAACTCTGAAGGACCCACTCTCCTACGATCTCCGGTTTATTGTTGCCAAGCGACAACAGCTGAGTGTGTAAACGATGCACCTGCAGACCGCTCCAGACTGAGAAGTGGTGGAAAATAGACCAAAAAACAAAAAAAAAAGTCCATCCAATAAAAGGTTAAACAGCAAGAGAGCAACAAAATTAAAACTATAGTGACCATGGTGCCATTTAAAAAAATAAATAATTAAAAATCCACATTATGTAGCATGGGTCCCCGCAAAGTTGTGGCTGTGGAAGCCACGGATTGTTTAGTTAAAACCCCTTACCCATTTTTCCTTGATTCTATGGTGTTACTAAACTCTACACCTGTAATATACTCTCGGACTCCAAGTGGCGCTGTTAGCACTTGCAGCTATGAGTGAAAAAAAAACCCAAGTAAGTCAGTTTGTCACTGTTTTTTTTTCTTGAAATTCCCAAGAGCCTTCACTGTCACTTCTGATGCTTTTACGTATTTTTCTGCTAGCCAAAATGTAGCGACAACGACAAAAAGTCTCAAGAGCAGCTCCACGTCTCTCATTGGGATCCAAGTTTACTCTTTTCAAGACGGTTAGTTTTAGCTTGCTCTTGTTTTACAATCAAAAATGGCCAGTGTATGGATGCGTTTGTGACTCAAAAATAAAAAATCAATACTGGAAATGCTATTTCATTTTCTAAATGTACCTATATTACTTGTCTCTTAAATGAAATGAAAAAACAATTATCAAAACTGCTTTTTCCATTTCTTCTTCAATAAAGCTCGTTCTGTAACTTAATTAAAATGATAAAGAAAATTACATTTGACATTTTCATAAAGTTCGTTGGTAAATTTGTACTAAAATTCAATCAGAAATGTCAATTTTGAAAATTAAAATGCTAAAACATGCTGTAAATTGCAAAGGGGAGACGCCATTGTGAAAAAAAAAAATACAAAAAAAAAATTGTCATACTTACACATACACTGTTTGAAATGTGTTGAAAGTCTTTAATGTCCTACTATCAATAAAGATTTGGTTATTCTGGACACTGCAAGAGTACTGGCACAAACCTTTAGCGTTAACAGATCCTTTGCTTGAGTTTTTTTTTTTTTTTGCTGCCGCAGTGAGTTTGATTTAACAACTTCAAACTCTGTCCCCTTCTTTTGCTCCCCATTACAAAAATGTGCTTTTTTTTATGGCTGCCGCAGCTCTTAGCAGCCCGGCGAAAGTCTCACCGAGCTGCACATAAAGGAAGAGCGACACAATCGTTTCATCACAGATGAAAGGACAAGAAAGGACGGGAAGAGAAAGAGGATGTACCTTGAAGAATCATCTGAGCCGACCAACGACCAGAGCTGCTTTCTCCTCCAAACCCTCTTATACCTCTGTCCGTGTTTGCCCCTTTCAGAGATGCTTGTGCCTCATTATCTCATTGTCAGGCAGCTGCTGAAGAGTGTGTGTCATTAGCCTTCATCTGACACAGCTGCACAGGCTACAGCTGGTCAATAAACACCCTCCTTCAGAGAGAATCATGCCAGCAGCGCTGTGCAGCCTCGGTCCATGTCCTGCTGCGACGCTGACGGCTGAGGCTCAGAATGTGATGTGTACGCCCTGTCAGCCCGCTAATTTGCTCTCCTTCCTCCTCCTCTCTCTTCCAGATGAGATCAACTCGGAAAGTGTCAGTGTGGCCCGTGGCTTTCGTGGGGGGGTTGCGGTACGAGTCCCCCAAGGTAAACGCAGCCGGAAAGGTCTACGGCTGGAAGACGGTGTTTGACCCGCATCGGCCGTTTGCCATCGACATGGCCGGCTTTGCCATCAACCTGAAGCTCATCCTCTTCAAGCCACAGGCGTACTTTAAGCTCCGCGGAGTGAAGGGAGGCTATCAGGAGAGCAGTTTGCTCCGAGAACTCGTCACTCTCAATGACCTCGAGCCTAAAGCAGCCAATTGCACTAAGGTAATTCCTTTATTCAGGTTGACAGGGGTGGAGTGGTTTGTATGTCCAACCTTAAATAACTTACCAAGTTGCTGAAGGCAAAAAAGTCAGGAAGCTATTTTTTTTTTTTTAAGTAATTAAGAAGTTACACAGTTTTTGTATATCTACATTCTAGTAGTAGTAATATTCTTAGTACTTTTAGTAGTGTATGTGTACAGTGCAGTCATACAACTGCAAATTAAAATATGAAACATATGTTAACTTTATCTGTAAGTTTGGTGGTAATATCACATGTTCTGCACTATACATTGAGTGTTTTTTTTTTTTTTTTTAAACTATAGAACTATAAGGCACATTAAACAAAACTTAAGTGTCATAGTCAGTCAGACTTTATTAACTTTTTTCACAGTACCTCCAGGACTAGCTTAAACACGCTACGTTAGCCGTGGTAGCACATTTACAATACAATACTCCCAACTTTGTTCGCAACGTATATTAAAAAAAAAAGCCTGATACATTACTGTGACTATGCTAACTCCTAACCTTGTTAGTAACACATTTAAAAATAAGTAGTCTGACAGCTACCAGTTGGCACATTTACAGTAAAGCACAACCTTGATTGCTACGCATAAAATTATAGACCGATACAACAAAAATAAACATTACCATGACTTTGCTAGCTCCCAACTTTGTTTGCAACATGTGAAAAAAATGTTGACCACGCCCGAATTCCCAATTAATCCCAATCCGTTAAAAAACTATTTAGATTTTAAAAGCAATTCAGACACCGTTGTAAACCGTAGTCATTGAATAGATAAGGCGTTCCAGATTTTTTATCAGGTGTTTTTTTTTTTTTTTTTTTTTTTTAAATAATTAAGGCTTTTAAGTGTGCCGTATGGTGCGGACAATAAAGGACACAGCCTTTTAAAAGGTATAAATGTGAGATTTGTGAAAAACTACTTTTCTGTGAGCTAATTCAGTTTTGTAATTGCAGTAAAATTAAAGTATGTGGCCAAAAAGCAGTTGGACACATTTTTATCTTACCTCATGTGCTCCTCACAGGTAAAAATTACCTAATTTAAAAGAAACCTTTATGTCAGTTAAAAAATCTTATATCTCCCCATCCAGTATTTCTTTCAAATATAAGGTAACTTTCCATCTTTTTTTTTTCTCTTGATCATAATTAGAAATTTAAGCCTTTAGTTGTATAGTACTCATATGTTATTAGAAATACAAAATAAGAGAATTTGTGTCCATATTTAACAATACTTTTTGGAATAATTTTTGGGGGAAAATAAAAATTTAGTTTTTGTTATTTTTCACAATGTATTTTTCAAATGTATGTCCTCTTTCATATTTGTGTGAGATTAATTTCTCAAGGTTTCATTTGTTTACCATTGCAAAAAAAACCCACTAATTTATTCAGTGTAAACACAGCTTTTCTGCTGCTGCTTCTTTTTTTTTTCTAAACTGTATTGAAAAGATCAAACTCTTACTTCAATCATAGTTTTATTGACACTTGCAGTGTTTCACATCATAAACAACATCTTACAGATTTCCTTGAAAGAAGATGTGATTTTTTTTTTTTCTCCCTTTCGCACCAGAAAAGCTCATTTTCAATCATCGCCAAGACAGACAGGACAAACAAAAGCTCTCAGAGTCTAAACTTATAGATTAAACCATCATGAGTTTGAGTGTAAGACCTGACAAAGCCTCAACGACCGAGAAATCCATGACTGTTTTCAGTCAAAAGTCCTTGTAAAGGTGATTTTTCTAACATCAGCACAGCAGATAAACTATTCGGTAACAATCAGCATCATCGATTCCTGCCCACTCTTCACTTTAAAATGTCCATAAATATACATCTTAGTGAGAGGCTTTAGGATCTCAGCGGTTCGATGTTCTCTGTACCTCTTCCACCATCCCATCGTTCAGCGGTTGCCCTGAGTCACTAAGCCTTTCACCGGGAAAGGAGGAATCGGCCAGAGGGCTTCAGCCGGCCAATATCCTCACGACAAGCGCTCTTACTTACACAGACAAAGAGGGAGAGGAGAAGAAAAGAAAGGAAATGGAGGCACTTTCAGCCAGGTTTTTCTCCAGCTCTCCCTCTGCCATTCACCAGGCTAAATGAAAAGAGGGTATTCAGGGAACAAGCTCACGGAGCGGAATTGGACTTGGTGGCGGAGGTAGAGACATCACACTGATTACAGATTAGCACAAGGACGGATGGGAGGGAGGGAGGGTGAGAGTAAGAAATAAAGTGGAAAGTCGTGCATGTGCATCTCTGTTCCTTATAATCTTCCACTTCAGATGTGAGCGTGACTGTTAACCTCCCCCACCACACCTGAGCAAAGTGGGAGTGGGCTCCTGGCACTTCTCATGCATAATTCATGACCGCTGCCAAGCCGAGATAAAAGGAAAGTACCGGAGAGCAGCGAGAGGGGAACTGAGCTTGACACTTTCAGTTTGCTTTCCTTCTCTATTCTCTTTGGCCATCGTTTTCCTGGATGTTTGTTCTGCCTCTGGAGGCCAGGCCGCGCCGGCATGAGGGCTTTACAGAACAAAACAATGGCGTGCGCTGAAGGGTACAAAGAATTTGGAGCAAAACCACAAAGAATCCAACTTTGGCACATTTTGGCTCGCCGTTATGGTGACTAAATGCAGGCTGAGCAGAGAGGGTTACATCACCCTCGTAAGGAAACTCACTGTTTCTTCTCCTCTGATGGGAGGTTCATGCTCAAGTGGCTCTTTACACAGAGATGGCCCCCGTGGTGGTTTATGGACTGCCAGAGCCGTTTCCAGAATCGACTGTTTTTGAGAACACGAAGCGGAAAGTGGGAGCTGAAAGGCAGCGGAGACTGAATGAGTGCATTAAGGGAACAGCATGTTACTAATGTTTCTCTTGTTTGTGTTTCCACGCTGCTTTCTCACCAGATATTGGTTTGGCACACAAGAACAGAGAAGCCCGTCCTCGTCAACGAGGGGAAAAAAGGATTCACAGACCCAAACGTGGAGATTTGACCCATTCCCCAACAGTATGTGGCGAGTAGTGATATCAATACGAGCTTTGTGTGTTTATTCACTCAACAATGTCATTTCTGAGTTGAACATTGATGAATGACTCGTCCAACAAACACCAGTTACTTTGTCAGTGAATTTTTTGTATTTATTATCAGTTTATTTTTATAATAATTTATTTTTGTTAAGTTATTTCTAATGAAGACCCACTCCATTTTCGTAGAGTTTTTTTAAAATTCCAGTGTTACAATTGTTTTGTTCATAGACTATTATTTTTTTTTTTTAATTGTCGTTTTCTAGGACATAGATTCTGCCAAGCAGCAGGAGTTAATTAGAAATTTGCCTCCAAGTTTGGGGCAGGACTGTAGCTGCGGTGCAACCCCTTTCCCCTCACCATTGCTGAGAGTTCCTAGATGACCCGACCCTCATATTGACGTGTGATCCCTCCCATGACAAAGGTGGACAGGATTTTAAGTCTGCCACAGACACCAGAGAAGAGAAAAAAAAAAGTTCAGCCCGCTGTCATGTGGGGTCCAGATGACCCCACTTTTTATGTTAACATTGCTAGGGGAGCACAAGGGTTACGACCATTTTGGGGGTCTATGTACAAAACTCAAGGCCACTGAACGTGCGTTGAAAGTGAAACTGGTTGAACTAATCAGGGGCTCAAATTTCGTAGTGATGTAAGGACAACGTCAATGACATGCAATGAGTTTCACAGCTAGTGCGTCAGATTTACAAACATATGAACTCTACAGAGTAGTTTGTTCACAATTTGATTGACAACAGTTCATTTTTTCCACAAATTCCTGAGTTTAGATACGTAATCCTCCATTTAGAAAATGATGCTAAACAATATTAAAGAATATCTGGATAGCTGAACTTGACTTGCTACCGCTAACTCTGTCAGTCTTTAGCGACAGTGTCAAATCATCGGCACCCTCTGCCTGGAGCCATGTGTACTGCCTGCATCAGCCTAATGTATTTTTAAAGCACACTTTTAGCGAAGACTAAATGAGTCACCAACGGGCACAGATGTAATCAGACATATGGTGAGAAATAGAAAAATGAAGGAATTAAGAATAAAGCATCTTTAATGATGATAGACTGAAACATTACAGCGTCTGCGCTGACGGATCCTGCTCCCTCACCTGCCGATTTCATCAGGAAAATCGTAAATTCACTTTTTTTTTTTTTTAAACTGAAGAAATGCTAAGAACCAGCACTAAAAAAAGTACTCATAGATGGTGTTAAATTTTCTTAATATTGGTCCTCTATCATGAGAGAAACGCTAGAAAACACACCATTTTCATTAGTTTGTCTTCAAAGCACAATTACAACAGCTGCTGTATGTTATTAAATGGCAACACATAAGTAAACAGGTTTGAAAGAAATTAAATGAAGCTGCAACTCTCCTTCTCACACCTTTATAATCCTTCTTTTGCAGGTGGCTGGCCTCAGACCTACAAGGAGAGAAATCTGTTGAGGTGCGACCAGCGCTTTAGTCCAAATCATCAGGAAAATAGGGAATGCTGAAGAGCAATTATTCCTCTGGAGTGACACTGACGCGTCTAAAAAGGACCACAAAAAAAAGGAGGACAAATATATATATATATATCCTATGAAAGCACAGCTTTGTACAAGGCAGCCGTCATTATTGGAGTCTTCAGGAGAAGAGATTTCCTCAAAGAATTGCGACTGAACGTTAAATGACTGAGAAAATAAAGACAGCACAATAGGAAAAGCATACAACACATTCAAGCTAAAAAAAATAAAATCCTTGACCTCAAATGAAAAAAAAGATAAAAACTGCAAATGAAACACAAGCAGGCCTGGGTTTGCAGATGGCACACAAGAGAAGTTCCACTTGGAATTGAAGGACTGCATCATCAGCCTTGAAGAAAAACAAGCCCAAGGACAAAGACTTCCCATGTGGATTTTTCCATCGGAAAAACACAAACAGCAAACGAAGGAATGTTCTTTTGATAACTAGAATTGTGTGCTTTAATTTAACTGGTTTAGGCATTTTACAAACATTTGATCTGCTAGTTCAGCACTCTTAACATCATTTACTGTTGTGTTGTCATTTCCCCATTTTATAGCGTCATTAGAGTGGATGCATTTACACTGAGCTTTCTGGGGGGTGAACAAAAAACATTTTTGAAAGGTCAAAATCGTGACGGTCTTTTAGCATTTCCGCTACACACATGTTCATAGAGGAATGGATGAACAGAAACGTACTGTAATTGATGTTTTTATACATAAAAGTAAAACAGAATCAAATTTTTTTCCCCTTTTTGACAAATTTAAAGGCACATCCGAACCAGACTCTATAGAAAAACGAGTCAGGTTTATAATGAAGTGATATTTGTGTCACTACAATGTGAACAAGTCAGTTTTTAAATAAAATTTTATTTTAAAAAGAAAAAACAAAATATTCATTTTTTTTTAACAAAACTTTCCAAGTAGCAAATTAAAATATGAAATATTTGCATTTGTGATACAACTTATTTCAGATGTCTTGCATCACTTTCTCCCCAGCTTTATGTGTTCTCACCTCTGATCTCCATGTGATATTTCTGCCGCTAAACCAGCCAATCAGAGACGAGAGGGGTCATGCTGATTGATCTCGATCGGGGATGGACAACTCCAGGCCTCAAGTGCCGAACACCTGCTTGTTTTCAAACATAACCTGCTCTGTAATATTCTAATGGGCTGGAAACACCTGAAGAAGGTCATCAGTCATTAAGTAGGATTGGAATATCTGGAAATCATGCAGAGACGCCAGTCCTTGACGCCTGGAGTTGCCGGTCCCTGGTCTAGAAGTTGTATTTTTCTGCATTCTACTCAGAAAGAAATGGGCCAGAATGCCTGAAGATAAAAGAATCCTGCCCCGAACATATGTAGTGTCTGCCCAAACCTCCTCAACGCAAGGCAGAGACGATGATTGGAGAGAATCTAGATCAGTGGTCCCCGTTTTTTTTTTCAGGCCACAGACTGATTTGAATCATTTGAAGTTGGTATTTTTAAACTTCTGGTTTCTGAAAATCTATTTTCAAAATAAATTGCTACAGGAAGCGATTTAAAGTCTAAAAATAGTTTTGTTTTTTTTTTTTACTAATGAAGATTTAATGAAACCAAGTTATTGATTTATAAAAGTAGTTTCTAATTTGAAAAATCCATTTCATTATTTTTTTTTCCCCCATAAAATAAAATCCCATTTTAACACTCAATCCTTTCAGGACAAAACGTTTTAGCATATTTTATATTAACATATTTTACATAAATCCTCATTCATTGGGTATTTTTTTTCCAACACAAAGGATCATTTTCTGTGCTAAAGTTTTTTTTCTTTTTTTTTTTTTTTTTCATTTTTATTCATTAAAAAACATACAATATAAACTTGAGTTGTAAACTCAAGCATGATAGAAAAGGAAGGAAAAAAAATGAAAAGGGGACAGAAAGAAGAAAAACTTACAAGTTTCTGAATGGATGCCTTGATTCCGTCTCGCTGTAGGATAAATTCTCAAATGTCTATTGTACAAGTTTCCACAAATTAGCAACTTTATTTGATTCAATTCATTCTCAGTAAAATATTTGCGGCTGGTTTAAACTTTGAGGAAAAGTTTCCCTTTAAGGTCAAAGTGGAGGCTAACATCGCTAGCTTCAGCTACGTCTGACTTTTAAGGTGCGATGGATAAATAAAGCAAAATAAAATGACACAACTGTCGTAAAACTGGTATAAACTTGAATCCACTTTGTCCCCAACTTTACTATCTGTGTGTCAAACAATCGAGTCTGCCACTGCATATCGGACAGAGCAGCTTCTCCGACTGGATAACAACAGTCTCCATAATTCCCCATGTCGAGGAAAACTCCCAGTTTTGTCTTTAAGCAGCAGCTTTATTGGGCTCGGAAGTTGAAGGCTCTTTAGGTTTCCTCGCTGGCTCTTTTTCCCCAAAGAAACATTACAAATATGTTTTAATGTTTGCTTTTTGTTACTTTTTGGCTACTAGCTTGGCAATCCAGCTAGCCGCTATAAGTCACGTGACCAAGGCGAATGTTATGAACAGAATCAGTCAGTTTTCCAAAATAAAACTTCCTTCAGGATCAGAAAATAAACTAAGTCGGAATAATTGAAGTTAGCAAAATGTTTATTTATTTCTGTATGTGGCCCGGCACATCCTCTCGTCTGTGATAGGCTGGTTTGGTCACACAAATATCACACCGAGGTCAGAGTTGCAGACACAAAATCAAATAGAGCGAGAAAGCGAGATGAGAGAAAACCTTTGTCGCAGAAGTGGGTTTTGAAAGCAAACCTTTCATTTACTTATTTGCCATTTTTGAAAGATTTGTTTTTAAAACTTTTTTATGTTAAGACTGTGATTCTTGTAGTGGCACAGATATCACTTCATAAAGTTTGAGACAAGAAAAAAAGAGAATTAACTCACACTTTACTCACATGTAGCTGTTTTGGGGCTAAATGGGGAAAAAAAAAGGGAGTTTCAGTAAATTAAAGCATCCCCTCGTCTATGCACATTCAACCTACAGTCCGCATTCTCAGATATGTTTATTTCAAGAACAAAAAGGCAAAATAGCAGCAGCTGGAAGTCACGAAAACAGCAAAAATCTTTGAGTAGTATTATTTTGGATGCATGGCCCAAATAATGTGATTTTCTTCCACATATAAAGTCAGGTGGGAAGAAAGAATAGACAAGCACAATAAAAAAAAATAAATAAAATGAAGCTTATTTTTTAAATGATGCTTTATGTTTATTACGAGATGGTCATATCTTGGAGGTTTTACTCTGGTACACGTGGCGGCGAGGCAGGGAAAACTTGAAGCTATTTTATACATTACGGCGTGACAGAACATGTACTCTGCTTCACAAATCACACACATTTTATCTAACGCTGGCCAGAGCGCACACGCCGCCCCCATACCAAGAATCCTGATATAAACTGCTGCACTATTAACAAAAAAAACAAACTTTTTTGACTTGAAACCTACAAACACCCTCACTGATGCATGGTGTTAACAGGATCAGCCATTTAGACCACCAGCTATCCTCCCATTATTTATTCAAAATCAGATTTAATATATTTATTTATGGAAACATATGTATTTATTTGAAGTGTGGATGTGCAATTTAATTACAGCAGCTGTTTTTCCAGCTGCTTGAAAAAAGCAACAAAAAAAAACCAAACCGCATGCTCACTCCACACATGGTTTATCACATCCATCAACTGACTGTTTGCCACACTCCACTGGCTTTCTTTAATCAAATAATCCATCTAACACTGCAATGAAATGAAAGGCGCAGTCTTTGATGGAAAAAATGCCTCCTTGTATGGAGGAAAAAAAAGCAAATTATGTTCATGTTGTTGTATACTTTTCAAGTGAAGCGAATCTGCTCCCATCTTCTAAATGTTGCTTTTGTCAAGGTGCAGGCAAACTCCTGTCCTGTGGTGTGCAGATCAGCATGTGGTTTGGGCCGGTTTAACCGGATTCCGTGATGTTACTGGATGTGAAGGGTCCTGAAGCGGCGGAATTGTTCACACTTTCACCCTGAATGTGATGTTGTTACAACTTGACAGTAAAAAAAAAAAAAAAAAAATCTGTTTTTTTTTTTCAATGTTTTTTTTGTTTCCCCTCTGAATTAAATAAACAGCAATATTTCCCATAGAAATCTACTGAAGCCGACCTTCCCGCAGCAAAACTTCAGCCTCAGCGTTTCATGTTTGTTAATAAGTGTCACATTCGAGGGGGGGGGGCTTCTCTAAGGCACATTCACACACACACGATCAACTCCTCCTTTTTCTTCATCTCCACCGTCCTCTTCCAGCCTCATGTGACTCACATTTTATGCATGTGATTCTTAAGGATGTTAATTTGCCACAGCGATTCTGTCTGAGAGAGAAAAAAAATGTTAGTTCAATTGAAATAAATAAAACTAGAAGAATCTAGTCTGGTGTGGAGTCTTTGACCTTCAGCGGTTTCTTCCTTTACATCATCAGGGGAGAAGATTTGGCGCTCTGACCTTGTGAATTAAATGACCGTCTCCGAAATATTCCTAAGAACTTCCTCGGAGTGGCTCCAGCAGGAAGCCATCGACACAGCAGTTATTTTAGACCTCGGAAAGGTCTTCTGCCCATGTGGGGGCTTCCTGACTTTTACCAAAATAAATGACTTCATACTGATCACAGCGTGAGGCTCCGCCCCCCGACTGGAGTGCATTTCTGTCATATACATAAAATCAAATAAATATCAAATCCAAGAACATTAAAAACCCCAAAGGATTACATAAAAATGTCAAACGGTATCAAGCGCCTGCTGTTTTTTTTAATTAAAAGATCTCATTTATTTTATTTTATTGCATCAATAGCATAAAGATAATTAAACTACCTCCATTTCAGCATCAGTTTTACCTTATAATTTAACTTTTTTTTGTAACTTTTCTTTTTTTAATGTATATGCATTTTGGTTTTTTCACTTAATCATGCAAATTGTTACTTTTTTGCATATTAATTTACATTGCGTCATCAGAAGATGGCTGGCAGTGGTAAAAACAAAATGAGAAAGCAAAAAAATGTTTGTTGGGTCTCCCATCAAGGTCAAATCAAACTTTATTTAAACATTTTCACACAATTTGAACATTTTTCAGAAAAATTAGTAAAAAAAGAAAAAAATTATATTTTAATTATTTACATTGAAAAAGCAAAAACGCCGATACGAGCTTATAAAAACGTGTTTTTTTTAAAAGGTCAAAAATTAAATCACAATGGAGAAAAAAAAAAAAAAGAAAAGACAAAGATCCCCGTCTCTTGTGGGTTCTGCCGACCCGGGCGGAGTACCTGATCCAGTGTAAACACAGTTCACAACAGCTGCTCCCAGAAGCCCTCCGGGGGCCGGAGGTTGTCCTCCAGTTCCGTCTCTCACTGGACATCGACAGTCATGCCATAGTCAGGGCTGCTGCTGAACTGGATTTTACCATCTGTTTCCAGCTCTTCAAACACGAGGATCTGTGAGCGAGCACAAACGGACGTTTAGTTAAGGTCACCACAGGTCAGCTGAAGTGGGTCAAAAAAACCCACACTAATAACATTTTAAGGGCTAAGTCGGCCAATCAACACTCTTTCTTTAATTGCATCAAGTCTTTCAGAAAAAAACAGACTTAATAGAGCTGAGGACTGATCACCCATCTTTCTTCATTTTCAAGCAAAAATAAATTATCAATTGCAAATTTCTGAACGTGCACATATTTGTCAATCCCAAAACAATAATGACATCTAAATCCTCCTTTTGACTTAACAACGGATTACAAGTAGCATAAAATTTATGTGTACAACACCTTGCAGAAAACACATTTTCCCCAAAACAGAATATTTTAGTTGTCAGCAACCTTTTTCTGCCCATTAGTGTCCTGTAATGGCCTGTATAAGGCTGAAGTTGGTATCTGATTTTTTTTTCCTTTAGCTTCCAATTTCTTCAAACTTTTGAGAGTAAACTTTGTTTTCCTTTTGTTTTAAATACCTGCAGCTGCTTTAAACTTTATTTGTGCATTTTGGAATCATTAAAATGTGATATAGATTTTTCCTTAACCGGGCGGTTCGTACACTCTTTCAGAAATGTTTTTTTTTTTGGACTTCTCCAAAATCTTTCACTAAATTTCAAAAAATTAAAAAATAAACACATTTTAGTCAGATTATTACAGTTGGTGCTACTTAACCCTAGTGCTTTCTTATAGGATCCAGATGACTCTTACATTGATGTGTGATCTATCCCATGAAAAGGGATTTATTGAGTCTTCAGGATTTTATATCTACATACACCAAAGAAGATAAAAAAATCCTTGGAAAAACAAAAAAAGTTCCCTGCGCTGTCTTGTGGGGTCCAGATGACCCCACTTTAAATTTAAACATGCCTAGGATAGCACAAGAGTTAATTAAACCAAGATGCGTATTAAAACTAGTGCTGTCATGTGATTACATTTTTTTGTGCAATTAACAAATAATGACCTGTAATTAATTAATCTAATCTTTAATCAAACTTACTTTTTGTTGTCAAAAGCCTCTTTTTAGGTATTTTTATTTAAACGTGTGATATTGTAGCACAGGAACAACAAAAATTGACTTAATGAACTTTATAAAACTTTATGAGAAAATATAGGGTAAAAATCTGAAAAAAATGTAGTGAAAATTATGAGAAATTACACCAAAAAAGTTTTTCAGAAACATTTCAAGCTTTGCATTTTTCATTTCCAAACTTTTTCTGTTTTTTCATGACCGTATAAACTCTGCGTAACCAATAACTGTCAAAGTGGAAGCTAAAAATATCTGCGCTAACTTCAGCCTTGTTTGACTTTTAAGGTGCGACAGATACATTTTAAATGAATGTAATGGAAATTTGTATTTTTTCTTTAAATAATAAACAGAATCCATAAGTGACGCAACTTTATAAGCAGCATCTTTATATCGTTAGACACCTGGTTGATGAATATTATGCAATATTAAAAATATTATTATGTTATGTGGAGACAACTGTTGTAATCAGTCCATATTTAGAGTAAAAACTCCTGGTTTTTGTCTGTTAAATGCAGATTTCTTTTATTTTGAAGTCAAAGACTCTTCTTCTGTTTCCTCACTAACTCTTTTCTACAAAATCAAACTTTCCAAATACTTTTAATTTTTTTAAAATTTTTTAAAAGATCATTGAAGGAAATTGCTCCTTTCATTTGAGAAGAACTGGTTTCCGGACGAACAAAGTCCCAAAAATAGATACATTTTGTGCTCTGTGTTTGAGATTAAGATCGTGTAGAGTTATTAGACAACTGAACCCTCTATTCAGTAACAAATAATAGCAAGCTAAGAAAACATGGAGGGTAATTAGCTGTTGAAGGTCAAACGCTGTACCTCATTGTCCCATCTGTTGAGCCAGGCACCTGGGACGTAGAGCGTCTGCTGCGGGCCGACAGACCAGTAGCGGCCCAAGTTCCTCCCATTGACAAAAACGACACCTTTGTTCCAGCCCTGCAAACACAACCAGCTGCTACTTACAAAGAAAAATGTAAGCCTAAACAAACCCTTCTTTCAAGTTTTCTTTTTCTATCTGATGTTCTATAAACTCTGGGTTGCTGGTGATTATAGCTTTTCTCTAAATCGTTGGTGCTGCAGTTAGAAAAAAATCCAGGAACTGTAACACCGGGGAAATTACTGTTCTACAGGCGCTTGTCTCATTTAATCAATAACTGCATTATGCAGGAGAGCAAGAAAACATCTGAGCGTCTTTATAAATAGAAGCGTGCAAGAAATCATCTGACCTAACCAACAGGGCAAAGCGTTAGAATTATGCAGAGAAGCGCAATACATCATAAGCAAGTCAGCGCTTCATAAAGCCGAACGCTTGTTTATGCTGGGAAAAGCAATGAGATCAAGATTGAAGACGATCCTAACATGTCATATTTTACATCAAATGGATTTTTCATTTTTCAATATTTGTAGAGGAGCTAAAAACTAAACACCATGTAGAAAAGACGCACTTTGCTCTAACGTTTCAACCTCGGCTAAAACAAGTGGCTCTGAATAGACGACAGGCTGGTTGAGAGGTCTCATTAGACGTGGTGCTGAACAGCAGCTGCTACTTACAGGGAGTTTGATAAAAGTGTCTTTAGGAGAGCTGCTCAGATAGAGTCTGGTTTGGAAAAAAGCAGGGAAAGAGGGTTTCTCTCGCATAGATGTCCAGTGACTTGAGCTTTGAAGCCTGCAAGACAACAAAAAAAAATCTTTTATTGATAAAATTTACACAAACAATAAAATTACATGAGGATCTAAAACGTGTAATTCCTTAAAGGGTAATAGCTAGTTTACTAGTATTTATTTCATGACTTTTTTGGTGAATATCCCAGAAAGGGTTATTAATACTTAATAGTTTGTTGATCCCTGCTTTAAGGTAAAGGGTTCAGTTAGAAAGGTCTTCCACTCTTGACATTTTCAAGATAAGGCAAAAAAAAAAAAGAACAAGTTTGTCAAATACAGCTAGAAAATTTCTAGCATAATTGTAAAATTCAATACCAACTGAATGATCAGAAAAATAATAAGCCAAGGTTTATGTGACAAAACACTTAAAATAACAATTAAAACTGCACAAAAAGAGCAGTTTAATATTATATCAATAAATGTCCTTGAGGTGCTCATCTTGAGCGATTTATGTATTGAAACCGCTGGATATCCTCTTATGGGATGAGTGGCACAGTATAGATCTCCATCTGGGCTTTAACGATGACTTAGCAGACAGATGGCGTGCTCCTTAGTCACCAGTTTGAATCTGTCTCAATGTAGAACACAGAAACTAACTTGACAGTTTTTATATACTATGCGACATTTGAATAGTCAAGCAGGCAGCAGCGGCATGCACGCATGAAAACGTCAGATGACTTATAAAAATTTAATTCAAGGAGTTTTGAATGACATGTTTTTACAAGATGGTAAATTTGGTTGATTGTGCTTCAAAAAGGTCCTTAAACTCGGTAGATTGTAATTTCTATAGTGTATTTTCAATGACAGCAGTGTTTTGTCATTATGTACTCATTTGTGTCTTAGCCACAACTGCCCTTACAAGTGGATACAAACAGTCTGCTGGCAAACTTGTACGAAGCACAGAAGTGACCTGCAAGAAATATCAAAGTTGTAGACCGCTTGATGACCCATGTTCACAAACATTTGTTTCCACAGGTATGCTGCGGGAGATAGGGGTAGTAAACGCATACTACACGCGAGGGTAAGAAAGGGTGAAGTAGTAGAGACGCAGGCGTGTCATACAGATTTTTAATTTTTTCAAATCCTGCACACTTCACAAGCCCATTTCATTGAAAATGGCTGCTTGAGTGTGCGTTTTTGAAGCCGGTGTGGACATAGCTTAAGACATGCACAAATTAAACAATCAGAGTGTGGTTTGTGTCTGCATTAGGAGTCCTACATGCACTTATGTATCACCCTTACACCCTAAACGTGCACCATTTGCAGTTAGTGGTCAGTACGCACCTTACCAATGACTAGAGTGTGGTGTAAGCATCATTCGTACGACACAAGTGCGTGTAACTTACATTATCCTACAAATACTTCACGAGAGATTTACCACACGCACCACAATATAGTGGGAACAGCAATCGAGGAAACTATTATGGTGCATTCACACCGAATGCGTCAGGGGCGTCAAGTCTCAATGTTAAGTCAATATAAAGGGTAAGACGTGGTGCATCGCAAATTGGACGTTGGGCGCGGCAAACCGCGTTGAGTGCCTCAACCAATCAGGGACTCAGCTTTGGGCATGCAACATTTTCAGTGACTACATCAAAGAGTAGAAATAATCATTCAAGATGGCCGCTCGATGCAAGGATTTTTGTCATGAACTTCCATGCATTTTCTCAGGTCACGGGGAGCCACTGGTTTTCCGGAGACTGTCCCAGTTACTGTTGGGCGAAAGGGGGGATGCATCCTGGACAGATTACCAGCCCGTCACAGAGCTCATTGAGGTGGATCAACGGCTATGCAAGCCAGCTGCCCAATGCATAGCGTAGCGAGCTCCGCCCCCCAGGCTCCAGCAGAGCTGATAGCGATTGCTGCCCAGGTGCCCAGCAGATTTAGCGAGGTCTACTGCCCAGGCTGTGGTTCCTGGGGCAGCGGAGCCTTCTCTGCTTGCCCGCCGACTTCTGATGTTTTTCCTATTTTCATAAAGACAATATAAAAAGATTCCCCAGTTTTATTTTAATTTCCCCGCTCTTGGGTTAATGCTCAAACTGGACCACAGACGGAAATAACGTTTGAAACGGCCCTTGAGGTGCGGCTATCGCTGGACAAGTGAAGTACACAGTACCCAGAGACTCTGACAGATCTGGTGAGAACAAACATGGCGATGAGCTTGCAGACACCTCTGTAGAGCTCTCTAAAATATATAAACCCAAGCTGTTCCCTCAACATCATCCATGTTTTCCATGATATAGCAATAAATAAATCCCAGAACAACTTCAGCAAATGCTCCGCGGCAGGCTCGTCAAGCAGTAAATTTGACGGCCTCAAAAGAGAGGCAGCAGACGTAAATTTGGCGCGCCTGCCGTGTTGGGTGTGAATGCAGCATAAGACAAACCTGCCCCCCCCCAAAAAAATAGATGTAGCTGCTTCTCTCTATGACCCTCTAAGGACCTGGACAGGCCAAAAACCCCAAAACCCGCTGTCACCCCTCATAGAGGTACTCCAATATAACCTGCAGCAACACTTCAATTAATCTTTTTTTTTCTTATTTTACAACTTTTAAACTGTGTTTACTTGTTTTTATTTTTTGATGGGTTCTTGTCAGGAACTTTGAGATGCAACAAAAGTGCTAAAAAAAAAAAAAGTGTAAAAAAAAAAAGACTCTAGACAAGGAGGAAATGTTTTGTCTTCCAAATTTCGCCATCACACTTCCTTCTGTAATCGTATTAGGCAGGGAGGTAATCAGACAGAGTGAATCAGAGGCAGGCAGGTGTAATGACAGAGAAACACAAACATGGAAAGGAACACAAGGATAATTGAAAGACACAAACCTGTTTACAAAGTCTGGCTTCATATCCAAACTGTGAATAATGAAGTCTCGAAGGATGTTTGCATTTAACTGGATATCTCCAACAATGCCTGAAAGGTAAAACAAAGCATCTTTCGGTTTCTTTGAAGGAAACTAACGAACAGCATGCAAATATTCACACTCAACTGAAAGCAGAAGTTCTGGCAGGATTTTTGCAGAACATTGATAGATTGTAAAACACTTTTTGTACCTTTGCGCTGGTCATCCATAGTTTTCCCATAATTCACTCGTCCACAATTCTCCACAAGTAGACCTAAAGTTCGCTTCCCCTTGAGAAAATTACAATCAATAGTGAAAATTTGCAATAACTTCTCTGGACAAAAATTATGCAAGTATGAGAAGGATAATGCAAAGACAAAGCGTTTTGAGAAACATGAAAATCAATGTAGGGATTTTTTTGTACGACTTTAGGATTTAAATTGTTCAATAGTAACAACTTTATGTCTTTAGCTATGTAAATCCCACAATATAAAAAAAATTGAAAGAAAATTCAGAATTTTTTGGAATCAAATCATTTTTTTAACCCTTTGGTGAAATCTGCATTAAAAATAGACATAGTCATAGAAAATTAGAATTAGAAATTTAAGGAGTTCCTTAGGGAAAAAAAAATATCTTTTATCTGTTTTTAATGTTTGGACTTCCTTTTTGTTTGTATTCAACATTATATTTTGTAACAAAACACCCACGTAGGTTTCTTAGTAAAATAATGTCAGAATTTGTAATAATAATTATATAATTACTATTTTTATTATTATACAATTTGTAATGATAATGTAATAATAATTAAAATGAAAAGAGGGAGGGGAAAAATCGATTAAAATCGAAAATCAAATCTGGAAGGAAAAAAAAAAAATCAGATTTCCTTTTGGCCATATCGCCCAGCTCAACTACACATCAGACTTCCAGCTTTGTTTGCAATTCTTTTAGACCAACTTTTATTCTTTCATCCTTTATTTATTGCTTTAGCATGTATAGCTTTTCTTTTTTTTGTCTTGTCAGTATTGCTTTAGCAAGTTATAGTTTTTTTTTATTGTTTTTCTTTTATCTTGTGTGTGGAATCAGCAGACCCAATAAAATCCTCTGGTATAATTTTAAGTATTTCTATCCATCCCTCCATCCATATGAAAAAAATGACTAATATTGCATACAAAACTGTTAGTCTGACTCTTCTAACTCCCAACTTTGTTTGCAACACTTAATAAAAAAAAAACAGTCCAACATCGCTACACATTAGCCGCATTAGCATACCCAAACTTGTTTGCAACATGTAAAAAAATAGATGGACTTTTTGAAAGATCGTTGACATCTCAAAATCACTTGGACATCAATAAACACAAACAGAATTATTCCATACATAAGGCTCTCAACATTATAAGTCATGGCCTTTTAAATGTGCCCAACACTGTGGAAAATAAGGTATATAGGCTTGAAACCAATTTCTGGGTTCAACACTATGTAAACTGATGCTAATTCTCATTACCTTTCCATCAGGTATTGAAAGCTCTTGCTCCTTATAGTCCAGAACACCAACAAACTGTTTTTCCACAAAAACCTACAAGAACAACAACATAAAAAAGCAATTTGAACTGACAATCATGAAATAGTTTGTCATAGAATCGAGAAACAAGAAAAACTGTTTATCTTTGACATACTTGTTTAAAACTTTCTGCTATAAACCTCTGCACCAAGATAAAATCAGATTTTGATTTATTTAAACTAAAGTTCAACTTTGCTTTCAGTTCTCTACAAGAACACAGTGAGGTGTGATGACTAGCAAGCAGTTCACAGCTTTCCAGGCACAAATGTTCACACTAACAAGCTGCAACGTGTGACCGCAGCTCCGCGGAGTGGCTCTGTTGTCCGGATCCTCACCAGCGCTCGGTCTCTGATGTTGTTCAGAGATTTGAGGGTTCCTCCACTGCTGATGATTGTCTCGTATAGCGTGTAGCCATATGCTTGACCGTTGTTATTGTTGACTGGGAGGTTCTCCATGTTCAGCGGCTTCTCTGACTTGAAGGGCTACGAGGGGGGCAAAACAGGTAAGAGAGGCAAAGAGGTCAGCCGTTGTTTACACAACTGGTGTGTTTACGTGCAGTGAAGGAATTCAGACATAGCCTATGCTTCATTATTTTGGAAATAAAACAACCACACTGTGACTTCACTTTTTGTTTCCCTCTGAATTTTTCAATCTTTAACTCTCTGTGATCTTCAAATCTTTTGCTCTGGACTGGCAGTGACAGAGTCATCTTCAATACTTAAAAAAAGTCTGCCAGAGTGTGGGGTCGTATCGCTGATTTTGTGTTCACATAAGATCAATTCAGAAGAGTAAATAATTCTTACAACTATTTCTTCACTACACTATTATCTGCAGCCCCTAACCATGTATTTCCAAGAGTCAAATGAAGAAACATGCATTTCGGTCTTAAAAATGCTGTCGAGGAAAATGCAAAGATTTTCAAGTGCTTCCTCTCATCATCACTGCTTTTACTGAATAATATTCTTTATAGATCCATTTTTATATTTATAAAGCAGCCTCAGAAATCTTTAGTGTAAAGGCTTTGATTGATGAATCCATTGACACGGTGAATGTCATGTCTTTAAAGAGCTATAAAGAGCTCCTCTCACCATGAGTTTTCTGATATTTTTGAAATGTCAAATTCTGATTCTCTCCATTTATAGTAAATTTTATAGTGATTTCCCGTCAGTCGCCAAATCACAAAGTCACAGGATGGACTTGATCCAGAATCTGAAGTTCTAAACTCAATATTTTATCAGGTGGAATTTTATTCTACACAAAACTTTATGACCTTATGTATTATTTTCCCATGTGACTCCAAACATAAAGAATAAAATGTGATTATCTGACTCTAAAAACCCAGTCGAACAGTGAGAGCAGTTTTTGAACAAGGGTATCCTGCTGGTCAGGAGTGCAGTAATTGTCATATCAAGAGAAGCAAATTACTCTGACGGAGAGTGAATAATTAATGTTGGAAGTAACTGCCACAAAAGCTGGTTAGAACATAAATGCCTTGACACGTTGGGTGTAAAATGGAAATAATGGACTAGTGGATATACAAGGCAAAAATTCAAAATATTACGAAGCTACTTTGCCCAATTTCTAATCAAATCATTACATTTGGTATAAGCCATAGTGACTTTAAAGGTCATTCTTAGTAAGATACTTAATATAAACGCATTTTAAACCACACTAAAGTATGTCTCCGGCTTTGTATAAAAAGTCGATTTTGCTCCATTATAGATGTATTCCTTAAAATAAAGTTATTTTTTAAAAGTTTAATGTTATTTGTTTGGTTATTTTGTCTAATAAAGTGTATTAAAGGTATTTATATCTAATAATTTGACTAATGAATCTGTAAGATTTTACTTTTTGCACAGTGAGATATATTAAAAAAAAAAGATAATATGACTCAATTTAGCATATTTTAAACCAGTTGTAGCATACGTGCTAATGTAGAAAAAGTCTTCAGCACCATTAGCAGAGCACTGTTGGACCCCAATTCATGCCCATTAGAACAGGACCTGGTCAGTGAATGGGTCATCAAAGTCAGGGTTAATGTTCTGAAATAATTTTTTCAGAGACACAACACACAAATTTGTAAAACACTTTTAAATGAACCTAATGGTAGGATTTGGGAAAGTTGTGAGTAAAAACACACAGGATGCAAACCTCCTTATAATGCAGCAAATAAGCTTGTGCTTCTTCATTCTCAGTTTAACGTACTTGTGGATTTTTTCCAGTCATGTGACTCTTCCAGTTTATCACAAAAACTTTGTCAACTCAAGACACTTGTATGAAGTTTTTGCGTCCGAAGGAGGTGCTGCGCTGCTGAGGTGTATCTCCGCACAGCGGAACTCCCTCCTCCACGCTAGGGAGGGAGTTCCGCTGCTCTCCCCCTCCCCAAGAGGAGCAACCCCCCTTCTCTTCATGCCTCTGCATGGAGAAATGTCAACCGCCAACTCTGAAGTGGCTAAAAAAATCCTGATATGCTGAGGAAAATAAACGCGGAGGATAATTATCATCTAAAGAAGTTGTTTATTATTTGATTAAGAAACATTTTAAGGGACAGAGGACTGACACTCCTCATAAAGTACGCTGTCGCTGTGGCTCCGGTACAGTCTTTTGTTCTGAATTAAAAATTAACTATTTCTGTTGAGCAGTACTCCAGTGTTCTTTAATAAATGTTCTACAAAGCATGTTCAGAAGTGTTTTTGATGAGTATTAACTGGTAACAGACATGCTTCAGCCGCAAAGATGTCATTTCTCCTTATTCGCGGATTCCGGGAGGTCTCCAGTGTCTAACCCCCGCAAATAAGTGGAGTTACCATATGGCAGTGCCTTGACAACCATACATAAAAAATTACATTTTTTTTTTGTATTGCTTTAAAGCTTAACCTCGTTTTTAGCTTTACTTTAAACTACAGAGAGCACTTTTCTTATGGGGTAAAATGTTTACAGTTCTAGATTTGGGCCAGTCACCTTCTCAGTGAGGTCCAGAATGCTCCACAGGGAGATGTGCTGCCGGACGATTACCGGGCGGTACGAGTTTCTCTCTGTGGCCGCGGGTAGTTTAGGTAGAGCTGTGCCTGAAAAATAAAGAATAAATTGCAGCTTTTAGTGTTCATTTATTCACATTTATTCAATCAATATGGTTGCTTAAATAAAATAAACTTGTTATATATTATATCAGAATATACTCCATGATCTATTTGCGCTCATTTAATTTTTACTCAAAGCCTTGCAGAGGAAATTTTGATTTAAAAACGTTAAAGTCAGAGATTCTTCATCTACAGCATTTAAATGACATTAATGAGCAGTTAAGATAAAAAAAAAGAAAGTGTCTATTCGCATGTAATTTTCGAGTCACGTTGCGGCCAGTGCAAAACTTTTGTCTTGGTCACACTTTTTTTTAAGATCCCGCCAGGAAGCCATGAGCCCACCCCCCATCCAGGGAAAAATTTCAATCGTCTGCAGTTTTGCAAGAAAATATGAACCCGCAACACTTTTATTCTAAGAGACAGCAGGACTGTCCAATTTTGTAAGTTCATTCTAAGAGGAGCAGGACTCTCCAAAAAGTTTTTGCTGAAGAACATGACGGATGAAGGAGCGCCGGACATTTCTGTAGGGAAAAGATTTCAACCATTCGCCAGTTTCGCAAATGCCTTGGGAAACAAACGTGAAGTCTTTTACTGCGGTCAAATGAGCCACCGTTCGCATTTCTGTGGTCAAATCAGGGGCCACCGAATTTTTTTTTGCAGGTTTCATACAAAACTTACGGTAGCAGGTCCTTGCTCGCTGGAAAATCCTTGAGAGCGGAGCCTCAGGATATGTGATATTACTCCTCATCAATGCATACAACTATTAAAGCATAGGATAAAATGTGAAATTGACTTACTGTTTTATTGTTTTTTAGCTGCACTTTTTAAGTGCGGCCAACATGATTTTCCACAAGTTTTTGGGCTGCTCGCTCATATTTACGTGCGAATAACATCAGCCTAAAAAAAAAATCCTTTGCATGTACTTCTAAGCCTCACAGGGCAAGACCTGATCACAGAGTTACAACAGTCCTTCGTTTTCTAATCTCCAAGTGTCTGAAATTTAGAAGGGAGAAAATAAGCTAATACCACGTTTACATTTTTCTGTAAATAAAAATGGTATTAAAGTAGGATCATTTTTTAATTCATCAATAAACACTCTTTTTTAATAGATCAAATAATAGATAAAACGAATGCTTCAACTAATTACATATAACATGTAAAGAACATAAGTAAACCATTTTTTTCCTTAAAAAGGAGCCACGAGGAATGAAGATGTCATCTAGTGAAACCAAAAATGAAAGCAAAACTGGATCAAATGTTCTGTAGAATCACACGCATGAATAAATCAGTTAAACTACTGTAGCTGCTTGAGCTGACTGGTAAAAAAAGATAGATTTTTTTCAATAAAGAAACCATAATTAAGACCTTAGGGGCAACAAAATTCTTTTTACAGAGGTGCACATACAAGCCTAAAAAATAAAAAGTGTTTCCAACTTAAGGAAAGTCATGAGCCCATTGCACAAATGATGGGAAAACTTATTTTTGTTCCCAGCACCTCTGAAATCTGATACACCTGAGGGGACGGAACTCTAAAAACAGTCCAAAATACACCAGATTGTTTTATTTGATCTTTTTTTATGTATTAAAACACAAAATCAAAAAATGTGGTAAAAGCAAAATCTCAACTGTGTGGGGGCTTTGATGAAGGTTATGAAAAAGGACTTCTGAGCTCCTCCCCCACACGGAGGAGTTAAAGAATCTCTGGCTCTTTGAGGGTGCATTGATGTGGATGCTCTTTTGCAGTAAAGAGGAATAAACTGCAAAACTCTCAGTATTCTATGTTGCAACCCACACCTATTGTTGCATGTAAAATTAAAAATTTGTCATTTGACTCCAGCTTTCAAAGGGATAGAGGTGTCCCACACCTATAAAAAGTTAGAGACACGCTAATCCGTATAAACTTGGTTTGGGTTTTTTGCATGTCATCTACATTAGTACATTTTTCCTTTTTTTTTTTTTTTTTTTTTTTGAAAGAACTTCCCTAACATGAATATTTTTGTTCTTGTTTTCCATGTCAATCTGGCATTTTTGAACAAAAGTATATGGAATCAGGATTCCTGTTCAATAAACTCAAACCAAAAGCATAAGGCCTAGCTAATTTAACATAGTTTTCAATCAAACGTTATTAACACATTATTCATGCATCTCTTGCTTTATGTCAACCAGTGACAACCATAACATACATTTGCTTCAAACTAAGAACATTCCCTGAAGTCAAAATTGTCCCAATTTCTGCATCACTTAAACCTCAAAAATGAGAACTAAAAGGAATGGTTGAAACCAATGTGTCAGTTTAGATTTGACCTAAAACACACACAAAAAAGATCCAGAAGTGAATTGGGTAAAGGGTGACTGAGCTGCACCTCTCATCTTATCATCATTATAAGGACCCTCTAAACCTTAAAATTATAATTGTTTAATTGTCCCTACATATCACCCATGGTGTTCCAGCAGCGTAGACGAGGGGGATGAGGGTCCGGGATCACTCTTTCACACCTTCATTGTGGCTCAAAGAAAATTGAAACGTTCTCCATTTTAAATAGTAACATATTTTTAGACTACAAGCCACATCAACCAAAGGGAAACGGATCAACTTTATTATTAATATGTATCACTCCTCCAGGCACCTGACTACAGTACCCATAATCCTCCAGCAATTCATCATACGGTTTGTTGTTAACCAAAGTCGAACTAAAACGTTTTGTCAGAACTTTGAGCACCGTTTACCACAGAAAATTCCTCTGAGGTCAGTAAGGATAACCAGAGTTTGTACTGAAGGCACAACCAATCATAAGGGGGTATTTTTAAAAAATAAAATCCAAAATATGAAGCATGCCTTAAAATTGTAGTTTTAGTTAGACAAGTTAACAAATTTCTGGCTGAGATGCAGCAACCACAGTAAAGTGAACCTACACGTTCTCACTTTCAACTCGTCAAATATTGAAGTTTGGTCAAGGCCCCTCCGCGTCACTTCTTGACGTTTTGGATGTCCCCGTTGTTTTTTGACGTGCTGGCTGTTTGTAAAATCAAGGGTCCACAGCCCCTCGGGACATGGTACTGGCTGCGGTACCGGCCACAGATTGGTCCTCGGGACACGTCCAGTTCAGGTACCCAAATCCATTACTGGTACCCTAACCCGGCACCGGACATGGTACCAGACGCGGTACCTGGGGGCAAACCGGGCACAGACGCAATACCGGATGCGAACCAGAACTGGGTTAGGGTACCATTTGCGTCACGTCCCGTTACTGGACCGGTTCCGGTTCCTGGCCCATGAGGTTGGGGACTCCTGATTTAATGGGAACAGCCAGAACATCAAAATACAAAGAGTTGGGGAGACCCAAAGCGTCAATTTTTAACGAGGAGGGTTCCTTAACCAAACATCAAAATGTGATGAGTTGAGAGTGAGAATACGTTGAATTATATATGTGTAGACGTATCATAAGGGCTGAAGGTTGCAGATCCCTGGCTTGGACATTAACTGTTAAGAGCATTATGTCTGTGCTGGCTCTTCAACATTTTGAGATGTATTTCTATACATTTTTACTATAAAAAAAGGACTTTCTTGGTGTTAGGTTTAATGCAAATCAGTCTGATATAAGGCTATGCAAAAATAAAAAAACAGCACGAGGCGAAGTGGAACTGACATAATGTACATGACTTAACAGTGCCGAAACATCATGCACATCTAATTAAAAAACTAGGTCACGCATTATTGTTTACAGTTGTGATGGAAAATATACGTTTACGTATACATTTCATCTTTACAATTAAGTGTGTCTAACCTTTGTGCACAGCCGTGAGGCCACAAGCTTTATTTTCTTATTGTCAGGACGCCTTGATCACAGTGTATAAACATTTTGACTTCCTTAGAACATCTTGTCCATATTAGATATGGCGCTTACGTTCCTATCCTAAGTTTCTGATTAAAGTTGTTTGTATGGCTCTATAAAATACGAATGTCCTTCATCACAGGCAGGGCTCTGCAGACCTCTCCTCCATGCTTGCAAGACGTGTACTTTTCTCTGCTCTGTTTTAATAAACATTCTTAAAACCGTTTGACAACATTTCTTTATTCCATCGGATCCAACTATTTTTCCACCACAATCTTGGCGTCACGAACAGGATTCCTCGTGTGTTCGTCGGAGGATCGGACCAGAGGGACTAGCTGTCCTGAATCACAAAGATTCAGCCTCATCTCACCAAATCCAAAAGAGTGACGAGGACTGTGGTCCGTGATCTCGATCGACCGCGACGGAATCATCGGACTTCGGTGGACAAATAGATCCGGTGAGGAAGATTCTATTCTAAAATATTTCCTTGGTAATAATTTTTTTTGCATAGGTTGATTTGGAACATTAATAACCACTGGCTTTTGCCCCTGAAAATAAGTCAAGCGTTTTTAAAAATAAAAAAAAAAAGATGCCATTTGCTGAAACCCATCATAAGAGAGTCCTGTGCGCGTAATCTGATCAATTATCGCAAAACCAGGTATCAGTAAATTTCATAAGTGAGTCCCGTGAATATAACTTGATCCGTTATATGAGACCGGGTAGCATGAACCTGTGACCCACGTCGTGGGAAATCAGGGAATTAGATACGAAGTAAAAATTTCATAAGTGAGTCCCGTGAGTATAGCTTGATCCGTTTTACAAGACCGGGTAGCAGAACTCTGTGACCCACGTCGTGGGAAATCAGAGAATTAGATAAACGGTGCACCAGAAGCTTCTGGAAGACCGACGAATTACTGTGACCCAACAATCGAGACCAGGCAGGCCCCGCGATATACATATATCGGAGGATAGGCATATGTGCATATATATATAGGCGCATGTCACTTACATGCGCATACATATATATAATTAAAGTCCTGTGAGATTAGTTCGGGAAGACCAGAATATGGGTAATGCAAATGAGAAACAGAGCGGAGGTTCAGACTCAAGTCTGGTCACGTCCATGAAAGTGCAGCATGGTGTTAAATGTTGTGAGTTTATGGATTACTGGTGTCAGAAACATGGGTTCCCCGAAGGAAGTTCTTTGAGTTAAAGCTAACTAGGGAAACTCAGAAAAAAACCTAAATGAAGAGAAGACAAAAAATGATGTATGAGCAAAAAAAAAAAAAAAAAGAGCAAAGGAGGTTAAGCTCATGGATGAAATGAATGAGTGTTTGAAAGTTTGGGAAACGGAGTGTGAGAGATGGAAAAGGCCTGCAAGACTGTGACTACCCTGAAAAAAAAAAAAAAAAAAAAGAAAAAGATAACAAAGAAAAGTCTGATAAACCATCTACAAGTATGAAACTCTCTCAGCACCCTTTTGTTCTCTTCTACACAGAATCTCTGGAGTGCTGCAGTCGGATCGAGTCTGGACTCTGCCCCTCCTCCACGCCGGCCACTGCTAGCTCAACCGGGTTAGCCAGAAACACCCAGTGATGATGCAGACCAGAACGCAACAGCAGCATCCATGCAACCTGAGATGAACCAGCAGCGACAGCAGAAGCAGAGCAGATGCCCCCCTCCTCCTGTGAAAGCGGAGGAAGTTAGGCTCCAGCCTTCAGCTCCTGCTGAAGTGGTGTTATCAGCTCCTGCTCACAACACCAGCTTTGGAAAGGCAAAACAAGGAGAGCAGCAGCAGGAGGAAGGCCTGACAGTACTAACAGCTCCTATGGTTCAAGTTTCCGGCCCAACTCCAGCGACTGCGCCTGCGCTGCTGATGACGTCGTAGCTGCATCCAAGCACCTGCCCAAACCAGAAAAAGGTGGGAAGATCTTGGTGTGAACCCTGGAGGACTTTGTCAGAGACTATGTGCCCAGCTCTGGGGAAATGGCTAGAGTGATGCTGAATATTCTGAGCCAATCCCAGTTTTCCACTCTGAGGAGTCACTTCAACATCCGATGTCAGCCTGCGACTCACGACTGGCATGATCCTACCAACCAGAATGCAGCAAATATGGCCTATAGAAAATGGCAAGAGGAATTGATAGCGGCTGTTCGTGTCCATTTCCCTGTCCGGTGCGACCACGCAAAGGTCGGTGCCTGCAAACAACGTGAGGAGGAAGATGTGGACGAGTTCCTTGACCGGCTGCAAACCACTTATGACAACCACAGTGGATTGGTCAAGCCTGATGGCTTCCCTCAGGGGGACATGACACCGTATGAGACCCTCCTCATACAGTACTTCATCAACAATCTCCAGAAACCCCTCAGCAGCGCCATAAAAGACTCTTGCGTTGGCTGTGAGGACGGCACTGTCCGTCTGGCCGAAGTGACTCGCCATGCCAGGCACGAACAGCGCCGCCAGCGGGGAAAGGAGGCCAAAGAAAAAAAGACACCACCTCACACCCCTGCTGACTATGCTGCAATGAACGCATGCTTCCATTGTGGAGCCCATGGACATTGGTCAAAGAACTGTCCACTCAAAGCCCAGAACCACAGTGGGCGTGGACATCAGAACCAACAGGACCTCCTCTTCGGTGTCAATGCGGAAACTCCCAGGGTTCCTCCCACCATCAAGAAGCAGACTGAGGAGAAGGAGGGGTTAGAGGTCTGGATTCGGTGCCGGCTGTGGCCTCCCTGCTCAGATAAGAACGCACACACACTTACACATTTACACCTCCCCACAGATGATGACACTCTGTGTCTCCCTATGACAACAGTAACTATCTCAGACAGGCCTTTGGAGTTTATTGAGAACATTTCTCGGTACCCCTCACATGTACCAATCCTGAACAGCTCTGTTCTCACACACTTTTCTTATTCCCTCTTGCTGACACTTTAGTCTGATGAGTCATGAATTATTATTGAAGTTAGGCCTTCCACTCCTCTCCTGATGGAATGACTGTTGAACCAAAGCGTGAATGTGTTCATACTATGGTTAATCAATCTTTCCTCCAAGATACCCAGTGCTCTTATCAATGGCAGATCTACTATGAACAACAGAATGAGCTTGTAGCCTTAGCTAAAGACAGAGTTACTTTCCCAGATCAGCTGATGCTACCAGAAAATGTTCATTGTACTGCCTAAGTTTTTTCAGGGGACCCAGACCCAGTGCATAAAACTGTGTTTTTGAAAAGTGTGAATGATTGTTTGTCTGTGTGCAGTCTTTTCTGGACTGCGACGCGCTGTGCGATGTTTGTTTCTGTTTTATTATTTTTTAGATTCCAGGAAGTGACCCTCACATTTCCTTGTCCAAAAGCCCCACTGATAAATGAAAGATTTGGGTTCCTGGACTAGAGCGTGCAACCATGCTCTAGATTGGCAGCGTGAGCCTGGCAGCTCGATTTTTTTTTTCTTCTTCACTACAGGCCTTCCGCCTGGATCTCCCAAAACGTTGAACTGCCTTCGAAATATTTTTTGCCTTTTGCGAAGATGAGAAGCCACGCCCCTACCTGTTGGCCCTTGATGTTTCCATTCCTGAACTGGAAGGCGTTCCTGATTGTGTATGGGCCAAACATAAATTTGATGTTGGACTCATACGAAACTGTGAACCTTTGGTCGTAAAGCCCAAGTCTCACTTCAGACCCCGACGAGCTCAGTACCCCTTGAAGCCTGAAGCGATTGCAGGCATCACCCCAGTTTTTAACTCATTTTTGGAAGCAGGTATAGTCATCCCTTGTGATGATTCTCCTGCTAACCCCCCGATTTTGCCTGTTAAAAAGTTTCGCCCTCCTCCAGTCTCTGAGGAATGGCGCTTTGTCCAAGATCTGACCTCTGTCAATGCAGCTGTACATGCACGTGCTCCATCTGTCCCAAATCCCTGCACCCTTTTGTCTAATGTACTACCTAACTCTTGGTGGTTCTCTGTCCTTTATCTTTCTAATGCCTTTTTTTCTGTTCCTGTTCACCCAGACTCTCAGTTCTGGTTTGCATTTCAGTTTAATGGGTGAGGGTACACCTTCACCCACATGCTACAGGGCTACTGTTAATCACCTACAGTTCACAACAGAGCTCTCGCCCACTCTCTCTCCTCTTTCTGCCCGTCTGCACAGCTCAAAGCCACAAAGTCAGCAGACAAAAAATTGCAGTTTGCCAGAGAAGAAGTCACGTTCCTTGGACATGTTGTCAGTGCAGAAGGTAAAAGCCTGTCCTCCAAACATCTCACTGCAATCCAACAGGCGCCGAGACCGGAGACTGTTAAGCAACTCCTGTCTTTCGTTGGGTTGTGCTCCTACTGTAGAATTTTTGTTCCAAACTTTTCAGAATTAACCAAGCCCCGAGGTGAGTTAACCAAATCTAAACCAATGAGTTCTAAAGTGCAGTGGACAAAAGAAGCTGAGAGTTTGTTCACATCACTGAAACTTGCTCTCCAATCTCCTCCCACTTTAGGCCTGGTGGATCCATGCCAGGCCATTCACATAGACTGTGAAGGAGAGAGGGGGCTGCATGACCTCTGACCTCCTCCAGGATCATGGTGGAACTCTCAGACCAGACACTTATTTCTCCTGTAAGCTTGATCCTGTTGCTGCTGGACTTCTTCATTGCCTGCGTGCCATTGCTGGGGCGGAGAAGACCCTTGCAGCTTCCAGAGATCTTGTGGGTTGCTCACTTCTGACACTTCTGGTCCCCATGAGGTCCACCTCATCCTGGCGGAACGCAGGTCATCGCACTTTTCCCTTCCCAGTTTCCTCAGTATAAACTTGTTTGCTCGAGCTGCCGAATTTCACTGTTAAAAGGTTTTCGGTCCTAAATCCAGCCCAGCCACTGTGCTGCTCACACCTGACGAGGGTCTCCCTCATGACTGTGCTGCTGAACTCTGACTGACGGCCCGCTCTGACCTGACAGGACTGACCAACCGCTCCAGAACCAGAGCTTGTGTGTTTTTGTTTTGTGGTCCTGTCTCTGAATGTTACTGTGCGGGTTATTTCCATCTGCATGGCTCATGGGACTGCATGAGTCCGCGTCTCTGTCCTCCCATGAGCCTGCTTGGGCACTTTACATTTATTTTTTATTATTGCGTCCAGCGTGAAAGTTACACATTGAATTTGTGATTATTAGCAACCGGCAATTTTCGATTAAAATATAAACTAATTATGATAGGAAGTATCTCTGGCAGTTGAACATTCACTTGTGTGCTTCCAAAACAGAACTTAAAAGAGGAAAAGTTGCAGAAGCTCAGAGAAAATGTTTTTGTTAAGCTTATCTCTCTGTTAGGAAAACAAAGCCTGAAGGCCCACAAGAGTCTGCTGGCGCAAGCTGCGCAAGCAGAGAAGATGGAGGGTCACAGACAAGAGCTGTGATCAAACTTGTTTTCATTTTTAATGTGAATTATTACAACTGTTTTCCCAAGGTTCTCATGTTGTTCTTTTCACAGTTTAAAGGATTCTGAAATGTCGTCATCATCTCCTTCCATGTCTCTGTGGCCTGTTTTGATACAGTGAAACCAGAGATGTGGAAGTAACCTGCCTTTCCTCCCAGGACGGAGTGTGTGATCAACTGATATGATGGAGAAAAACCATAGGAAATTTTTATTTGTTGTATATGTATTTGTTGATTACTGTTGACTCTTTGCAGAATTTCCAGAAGCCTGACCAGCAACAGCTAACCCTAACCCTAATCCTAATCCAAACGTTCTCTCTGATTCTGACCAAATGTCTAATCAATCCTTTCTTTCCTCACTACAGTTTTCCGGGTCAATCGGACAACAGGTCTTATTGTACGGTTGTTTATTGAATTGATCTAACTTTTAGAGCATCAATTGGCAGAAATCTGTGCACAGAACAAATTTAAATGGGTTTAAGCGCTTTTTACTTCTCTCATTACTGTCAAATGTGTTGTGTATGCTAACACTCAGTTCAGACGCAACGAGCTCTATTACTAGGTTATAATAGTTCCCAAGGACCTGTGCACAACCTCTGAGGGTGGATGTAGAACCCATCAGGTGAGTATGAGGCAAATCTTAATGAGATGGAGGCTTTGTGTTAGCTTTTGCGTCCCAGGTTAGAGGCCGGGCTCCAGACTCTGACAGGCGGTGAAACCACGAGCACTGGCTGAGCCTCTTCCAGGTCCTCCTCACCATGCAGACCGCAGTCGAGATTCGTGGGCGAGATCGCTGGGCGAGCTCCTTGGGTTTGTGCATCGTGCTGCCAGAGGGTCCCACCCCCAGACCAACACCGAGCCCCAGACCTGCAGCTCCTGAACAGCGGACTGGCCTGTCCGGCTGCATCGCCGGGGAGAAACAGTGTGGAGTGAAATAGCGTCCCACTGCGACAGTAGCGTGCCAAGCTCCAACCCTTCAGCCTCACCTTGAAGAATCCCCGCCCCTGGCATCCATTCAGAGAGTTTGGCTGGCCCCTGAGAGGCCCCACCTGCCTCCTCTTCTTCCTGTCCATCATCATCGTGTTCCCCATTCTCTGGATGCTCGAACCCCCTTCGTCTCCGTCCCCTGCTGCCCCCTCATCGAGCAACTCAACTTCCCTCTCCCCTTCTCTGAATGACACCTCCACTGCCCCTCCGTCCAGGCCTCCAATCGAGCCCCCGCATCAGCCGCTGATTCTTCTCCCCCGTCTTGCGTCCACAAAGGCATTGGTGCAGAGGACTGCAATCTCGTTCAACACCTCCACCTTCCCCCTGCCTGTCCAACCCCCCAGAATTGCGTCCTGGAATAACTCTTCCTGTTTCCACATGACTGTTTGTTTATAGGCCCGGCGCCACAAAAGACCCCTTCACTTCTTTCTCCATCTGTAGCAATATTACCACTGTGTTTGATGTAACTGCTTTGTTTGGTGTTTTGACAATTGGTCCACATTTTACTTCACAGCATGCTGTTATTGTTCGTAACAGGGGGCCGACAGTTGATGATTGCTTCAAGGTGATGTCAGGTATTTCAGGTTCTACTAATAATTGATTTCTCTTGGCAGAACAGGTTGGCAGTTCAGCGGACTCTGGTTGTGTTGTTTGCTTGGATCCCTGGCCGCTTTTGAGGATTGTTCCTCTGCCACCCGCCCTGAGTTTCTACTGCATGTCCTGTTTGTTGTCTCCCGTTAACTTCTGGGACGAGGTCCCCTCCCCTCTTTGACGTTGATGTTGCTGTAGGTGTGTTTTCTTGTTTTGCTAATAGTTTTGCAGGTCACATCCTGGTTGGTCCCCTTCACTCCTCCTGCCTGCCACAGTTGTGTTTGTGTCTCCCATGGATCGCCCCGATGCTCGTCCTGTTCGCCTTAGGTGCTCTGTTGATGATTCTTCCTCAGGTCCTACTTATATTGATGTGATTGCCGTTTCCAAAGGTGTTCCAGAGGTGTTCCAGATGAGTGCAAGTTTGTCGATCAGGTCGCTGCAGGGTTTGAGTCTGCCCTTTGGTGGTGCACTATTATTTAAACTGTTGTTAATTACGTTCATTCTCCGATAGGTCAGCTGATCAGAGCTGTTGATGGCCTGCGCACATTCAGTTCTAAGTTGGAGGTACATTCAGGCGTTAATACATCTGTATGGGATTTTTAGGAGTCAATTTTTGGGAAATATCAGGCCCTTGTTGCTTTAGTTCTTATGTCCTTAGCTGTGTTTTCCTCTCTTGTCGTCCTCTGTGGGTGTTGCTACATTCCCTACATTCGTGCTCTTCTGATTTATATTTTTAACATATTTTTTAACGAGACTTTCAGCAGGTGCGTCCCGCCTCGTTGTCTGATTTTGAGCTGGATTCTGATCCGGACTATTTCTCCTCATCTGGTGATTATGATAATGGTAATACAGTTGTTAATTATTGTTATTATTATTTTCTTTAATTAATATTAATTAATTGATTGGGCTTCGTTAGTTTTATTGATCGATTGATTCATTAGGCCTCATTGATTTGACTAGTTTAGGGACAGACTTGTTGAATTTTATTGAGTTGGTTGGTCTTTGGTTGAATTTTTAGAGTTAATTGGTTTGATTGGGCTTTGATTGATTTTTTTTTGGTTGATTTTTTTTTAATCATGGTTCTGCTTTGAAATGAGGTCCCAGTGTTTTGCATTGCTTTTACCGGCTTGTGTTTCATGGAGTTTGATTTTGTGTTTTTCTAATCGTAATTTTCGCCTTTGTGTTGTTCCTGTTAGGAACAAAGGGGTGGAGTGTGATGGAAAATATACGTTTACGTATACATTTCATCTTTACAATTAAGTGTGTCTAACCTTTGTGCACAGCCGTGAGGCCACAAGCTTTATTTTCTTATTGTCAGGACGCCTTGATCACAGTGTATAAACATTTTGACTTCCTTAGAACATCTTGTCCATATTAGATATGGCGCTTACGTTCCTATCCTAAGTTTCTGATTAAAGTTGTTTGTATGGCTCTATAAAATACGAATGTCCTTCATCACAGGCAGGGCTCTGCAGACCTCTCCTCCATGCTTGCAAGACGTGTACTTTTCTCTGCTCTGTTTTAATAAACATTCTTAAAACCGTTTGACAACATTTCTTTATTCCATCGGATCCAACTATTTTTCCACCACACAGTCTAGAAGACAAAACATTCTCAGACTCCCGCTCATATTCAGGCCACTGCTCATTGTTCAGCAGACTACAAAACCTGTGAGAGAATCGAGCTCAGGAAGGCTTTAAAGTTGTGCTCCACAAACATGACATGAAGCTAATTTTGGTGCTGTATTCGCTTCCCATAAAAAGTTCGTTTTGACACAAAAGCTATGACTTATTCTCATTTTACAAATGAGTAAAATTCCATATACAACATGACAGATAAAATAAGATGCGTGCTTGTAATCCTGTACAAAGTTCTTTACCCAACAGAGAACAAGTTCTAGGAGAATACATCGACATGAAAGAGAATGAGGAGAAGGTGCAGCCACACTCACCGTGGTGGTGGCTGAATAAATTCCTCAGAAGATGATACTTGGTGGTGTAATCCCCCGCCTCGGATAATGGAGCGTCGTAATCTGAAAGATAATGCACTATCAGAACAGCAGGCTTCGGAGCCGGGGAGCGGCGGGGTTGCCTCAGAGCGTTGCAGATGCTTTCTCTGCACTCCTCTATCAAACATCTTCAGACAGCAATGGGCCGAAACACATTCTGGGCTGTCTCGACAGTGAACACCAAAAAAGGTAAAATATTTTCAAAATAAGAAAAAGTTTTCAAAGGGACAAAATCATGCATAAATCAACTTTTTTTTTTTTAGCTTTTAAGTGCATTATAATGTTCATTCCTCTCTATAAACTACTCCCAAGGTGGTATTTTGATCCATTCATGTATTTATAAGCACCACAGCTCTCTGGGCATCACCCCTCCCAACCTATGGAAACAAATGGATCCTCACATTGTGATGTCACACAGTGAGAACAGCCCCTTCCAGGAAGAGTTTGTGCTGCCAACACTGCTCCTAACAGAGTTTCTCGGAAGAACCCTTCCAATTTAAATGCACAACATGAACATGAATCTTTGCAAAAGTTTGGATGTTGTTTGTTTTTGTGGGCAAACGTTCTCTCTCTCTCTCAATCTCTCTCGAATATGCCAAACTCCCCACCCCCGTGGCCGAAGAATCTAGGTTACCAATTCACATTCATCACAAAAATATATCTTGTAAAATATATTAAAGAACATTTGAGTATTGCTCAACATAAAGTTGTTTTTTTTAAATTTAGAACAAAAGACCGCCGCAGCGACCCCATGCTTTACGATGCAGATCAGGAGTGTCACTCTGTGCCTTAAAATCGTGGTTCCTCTTTCTTCAAATAACACAACACCTGTAACGTATGATAATTATTCTCCGCGATTATCTTCCTTAGTACATCAGGATCTTTTTCGACCGCTTCTGAGTCATCTGATGCCATTTCTCCATGGAGAGAGGATGGGGCGCTCCTCTCACAGAGCAGACGCCACCCCTCCGTGCTCCGAGTGGGGCTCCGCTCTGTGGAGATGCACCTCAGCAGCGCAGCACCTCCTTCGGATGCAAAAATTTCATGCAAGCATCTCGAGTTGTTGAGTTTTGTGACAAACCGGAAGAGTCACGTGACTGAAAAAAAGATTTTGAATAAAAAAATGCGAATAAGCAGGGGAACACTGTTTTCACATTATTATCATTTTATGGAAACAGTGTAATTGTGAAATTGTCTGGGTTTTTCTTTTTTTTTTTTACATTTCTAGATTTTTTATTAATATTTGCAAATGTGTGTAATGGAAACGCAGCTGTAGATAAGCCCTGTTGGTCGAATTTTGAAAGCGAATACGTTTTTGTTCCTTGTGCTGTTTAACAATTGTCTTACAGCACAATTTGAACTCCTAAACACTTTTTTTGTTTTTACAAATGTTTAAACATAGTATTTCATACATCAAGCTTTAAGTTTGATACTTTGGTCCAGTTTAAAGTGCATTTCTTTAAGGCACAGAACAACTAAGTTCTTTCTTCCCAATTAGTTTTAAGATGTAATCTGATTACAGGGAGTTTTGGAGGAGATAAAATATCCTTCATGCTAATGTCAATATACATGCATTTGCAGATAGAAGAGTATATGGCAGGGGTGTCAAACTCAATCTCACATCGGCCCAAAATCCAAAACACACCTTAGGTCATGGGCCAAACAGGATACACATTTATTGAACACTCTAAAACTAAAGTTTTTAATTTTAAAAAAAGTCGCTTTTTAACATAATTATGAATAGTGAATATAACGGTATATGAGTAATAACAACAAAATAAAATTATCTTGAGGGCTAGATATAATTACGCTGGATCCAGCCCCTGGGCCTCGACTTTGACACGAGGTAAATTATATATAAATATCTTTTTAAATAACTCGCATTATGTTTGTGTTGTCAGTTATAGTTGGGATGCACAGCATTCATGTTTAGTTTGGTATATTTCTGCGTCAATCCCTGTCAAAACAAGCACTGTAAGACATACCATAGCTTGTTACCATGGGTGCTGGTGACGGCCTTCCCACTGCAAAAGCACCACTCATGAAACCAAAATTGGTCCCTCCGTGGAACATGTAAAGGTTGATGGACATGTCCAGCTTCAGAATTTCTGTGACGACAGCCGTCATGTCTGTAAAGAAAGTCAAAGACGGAAAAAATATGAAAACTGTTTTATTTTTGTTTCCATTTGTTGTCAGATGAAGAGTAAAACACAAGTAAGAAGAAGACATTTCTATTTAAATAAACTTACATAAATTATTGTAATTCTAGGGCAAGTAGTAGCAGTTAAGGAAAAAAAAAAGCTTTTGGACTTTCAGTGGCACAGAAGTGTGGGAAGGAAATGAATGAATAAAAGAAAAAAGCTTCAGAAGCATTGGGTTTATTTATACCCACGCTCCTTTTCCTACATCTTATGTGCACAATGGTTTGTGCCAAACAAGATTAATAAATACTGTTAAAAAAATACTCAGTAATGATGCTTCTTATTCACTGTGTCACATAAAAATCGTTGCAGAACTTTTTAAAACATATTCATGCAGCCTTGCTCATGTTAAATCCTTAACCCGTTCCACATCCATTACCCAAAACTCAAAAACAGTTGTTGCAGTTTATTTAATTAACCTTTCTTTTAACAGGAGGATCAATTGAAAAGGGATTCTCATTTATAATGATGACCTGGAAAGAAGGAACAGCAAATGTAAGTTAAACCAGCCATCAAAACAAAAAAGCAGCATAATTCCTAAAACCACATAACCAGAATAATTCTTATGAATAATCTGGTGTTTTCTACTTATTTAGGCCCCACATTGAGTTGGTCTTTTCGTTGTTTTCTTTGCCATACAAGTTAAATGTATTGTACTATCCTTCACTGGCTAAAACTCTGTCTTAAGTTATACGTGGAGTTCTTCTAAAATGTGATCCCAATTACAGGTTTTTATATTTTATTTTATTTTACTTTGAAATGTCGTGTCTGTCAGGTGTGATGAGGGTATTAATGTTGTAGTGTCTAAATAAATACGACAATCACTCTGAGCTCTGACTGTGGTTGGGAGTGGAGTCTGAAGGATAAAGGAATTGTTTCGCAAGTTTCTACAAATGGGCTCTAAAATGTGCAGCCATTAAACGCACATCAAAAGGTGAACCACTTGTGCTTGGAACTCGGATTTGGTAGCGTCCTCTTCGAAACACGGAAATGCCAATCGTTTGAGTTGATCGTGAACAAAAAATGTATTTTAGTGGTTTGGTTCAATCAAAATCAACGTGATTTTCACCACTTTGCTGTTTAGCACCAAACCTCTTCCAACTGTAGGTGGCGGACATGTGCTAGTACGGTCCCCAACCCTTTTCAGGACACGGACCGGTTTAAATTTGACAATATTTTCATGGACCGTTCTGAACACAGCCAAAGTTGGCCTTTTAAGCTTCTGATTTATGAAAATCTATTTTCAAGATAAAATGCTACTACGATACATTTTGTTTAAAAAAGTCAAAAATATCAAAAGATATTTTTATGCAGATGAAGAAGATCCAATGAAAAGTTGTTGAATTGTAGAAAATCAAAAAAAAAGATCCATAAAAGTACATGTTTTTCCCCCCATAGAATGTCCTTTTAACCCTCAATCCAGGCTCTGATTTTCATCAAATTTGTCTCAACATAAATCCTCATTAGTTTTTCAACACAAAGGATCATTTTTTTCTGACGTTTCTGAACAGATGTTTCCCTAATTCAACGACACAACCGTCATAAAACTGGTATTTTCTAAATTAAATATGAACGTGAATCCACCGTGTCTCCCATTGTATTATGTGTGTGTGAAACAGTGGAGAGTCTGTCGCTGCGTATTAGACAGAGCCGCTTCTGCTACATGAGAACGGTCTGTATGAGGAGGAAAACTCCCCATTTTGTCTGCAAACATAAACTTTATTGTTCTTTAAAGTCGAAGGCTCTGACACGGTTTCCTCACAGACTCCCGACGAAATTTTCCAAATACATTTTATTGTTTGTTTTTTTTGCATTTAGCTTTCACCTACTTAGCAATCTAGTTAGCAATGCTAGTTAGCTGCTTTAAGTCACGTGACCCAGACGGATGTTGTGAACAGAATCCAAAAGTGTTTAAAAATAAAACTTCATTCAGGATCAGAAAGAAAAACCAAAACTGAAATAATTTAAGTTAGCTCATTTATTTTTTTATTTCTGTCGGCGGTCCGGTGCCAAAAGACCCACGGACCGGTGCGGGTCCACGGCCCATGGGGTTGGGGGGACCACTGTGATAATACACAGTAGAAAAAGAATAAGTTGTCTCTTCCTGCACGTCCTATGTAAACAAATAGCATCAAGCGCGTCACAGTGTGAACTTTCATAAAGACATCATGTAATGGTGAGTCTTACCCTCAGCAGGAAATACATGATGAAGACCACCCCATAAATCAAACCAGCCAGACCAATACTCCATCACCATCTTTGGTTTCTGGGGCTGAAATGCAATACCAGGAGGTTGATGTGAATAAACTCCCAGCAACACAACAGAATGCTTTTTCCCTTTCTGGATCTAACGATGTACATGAAATAACATTGTTAAGTAACAATGACACGCTTTGATTGAATAAAAACACCTGATGTGAGTTTATGGAAACTAAAAAAAACAAGCAGGACGGTGGGTCTTGGGGCAAACAGAATAATATAAAATTTAACAAAAAAAAAATGTGGAGGTTTTTGAGATTACCGGTATTTGGTAAACTATTGACTATAAGAGTGTACTTTTAAAATTCCCAGCTTTTTCCAACGAGAAAAAAAATCATACGTTTATTTTGTGGCAAACTTAACAAGCCAATTTTTATTATCTAGATGATCCAGTCTAATGGGATCATAGCCATAGAAAATTGAAATTAAATCAAGCAAAATGGGTTATGTCTATATCAACGCAAAAATATCATGAAGCTCTGCAATATAAAATGTATAAAAAGGTAAGACTTGGTAGACAATATTGACTTTAAAAATGAGTAAAGATAGAGGAGAGAAAAGAAAAAGCAGATTTACTGAGGTGTGTTTTAAAAAGAGAAATAAAATAAAACTCACTTGAATTTGTTCAAGATACTTGATTTCCTCTGGATCCAGTCTCTGAAAATTTATCGTTTCTAGAGCTTCCAATACAAAAAAAACCCAGGAAAATAATTATTTCACTAAACATTTCAGTCATCCTTTATATCAAAAAGATAAAAGGCTTTCTGAAATACATTTTAATCATTCAAAAAATACAGCAAAAAATGGAAAAATATGTTTTCATAGTCTAACAGCAACATAACCAAGTCTGACACTGTTAAAGTAGAATACCTTCAATACTAAATGGTTTTAAATCAATGATTTTTTTAAAGCCCTCTTAATAATAATTACCAATGCATCTGTTTAGAAATCATTAGTCAAATTTCTGTCTCATCTCCTCATCTGAAATACAGAAACACCAATTTTCTGCAGCTTCACAGGATTCACGAAAAACAAAACGATCTTGAACTGCAGATGCGTGAATTCAGATCCGTCCTTGTCCAAGACCTCTTGGCAATTTATGAAATAATAAAATAAAAAAAGCTCATTTAACAAACCTCCTTTCACTCCCCCAAGCTTTAGCCCATCCTTGTTATCGGAGGTCAGCAGCAGCTCTGTGATGCCCCTGGACAATAACGCCTTGAGAGGAAGAGGAGGATAAAAGAGATGACTAAACAAAAAATTCATTCATAATGTGTCCTTTCTTATTTTTTGTAAATTCTGAAAGCAGGGTTAATGGGTTTTTAAAAACAGGATTTCTTACCTCCTTGATAAAAGGCATGTACTCTTCATCAGTGGCATGGGAACCATATTCATTCTCCACTTGAACTGCTATGATTGGGCCTCCATGGGAGTACTGCTCATCAATTAACCAATGAAACGAGGAGACAAGATAGTGAGATACACACTCAATACCTTCCTCTCAAGACTAAATCTTAAAAATAATGTCATATTTAGATAAAAGACATTAACAATATACACAGGTCAGTAATAAAAAAATAAGCATTGAAATAAAGACATTCAAAAGTTTTTCCAACATTTTTACACAACATAACAGACAATTCATTGTGCCCTGTAATAATAAGATGCATATGGATTAAAATAAAAAGCTTTTTTATAATCCCTTCCCTTCTCACTATATAGTCAATTTTCTATTTTCTAGTGCTCTCCAAATGTAATTCCAAAATCAAGTGCCCTAGAAATTTCCAAGAAGCTTTTTTAAAAAACCAGTGTGCATCAATTATATACGTCTATGGCATCAATGCTCACTAGATTAGCAAATACAGACCACAATGTATGGCGTTTAAACAATTTAAAAAAAAAAACATGTTTTGGGCTATGTGCTTGTTTTGGCCTTACCTACTAAAAAAAATAATTATAGAGCGGGACTATCTAGTGTCCTCATTTTGGTTTTCTAAACACCGGATGTGACGTTACAAATTTCCCGCATTGAATAAATACAAACATTTCACGACGTCTGTTTGAGACTCCACTGTGTCCTAATGATGAAAATGTGGGTGATTTATTAAAAAATTACATTTAAATTTTTTTTTTCCGCAAAAATTGTTTGACTGTAATACATTGTCGTCTATATTCGCAAATGAGCTGAGCATCGATGCCTGCTAGTTTTTCACGAAGACTTCTGGGAAGTTAGTGCACTCTATTTTGGAATTGTAGATTCGGACTGCTCTAGAAAATGTCATACTATGGAAGGAATTCTAATGTAGCCTTAATGTAATTTTTAACAAATGCGGTTTGTATCTCAACAGACTGGAGAGATGAAAATAAGCACACAAACAACGTACAACACACAAAAAACAAACACACACAGACCCACACAAACAGATCAAAGTAGTTGGAAGACAACGGTGTTTAGGCGTCTAAAACACAATCACCGAGATAGAGGCAGTTGGTGACAAGTCAATATGGACAATGTCAAATTAATTGTAGAAGCTCTAAATAACCACAGCTGAGCAGAAACACCTGTTGACCGTCATGTAAAAATACGTGTGAGGTGCTGGAGGTGAAGCGGATACCACGTGCACCGCTTCACGTCTGATGTGAATTAGCGGTCCCTGTTCCTCCGGTGTGAATCCGGCATCATGTTCCTCGATCCCCTATAGACCACATGTGTCAAAGGCCCAGATCATTTTGTTTCACTTATTTCTAACTTGTATAATTTTGACGACAAACATTTTTATGGAGAGTAAAATATTGAAAGTTTTTTTAAGGTTTGAGTTGATATATTCTGGAACAATATTCCTGCCTGTTTTTATTCATAATTAAAAAAAGTTGTGATTTTAAAGCTTTAAAAATTGGCATTCTGCTAGCTTTTTGGACTATTTTGGCTTTTACTAAGATTTTTTTGGCTATTTTAGAGTTTAGCTAATATTTCAGCTACACGCTAGCTGTTTTGGCTAATTTAGGCTTTTTTTTTTTTAGGATATTTTGGAGTTAGGCTAATATATACATGCTAGCTGTTTTTGCTCATTCAGGCTTTTTTTCAGTTTTTTTTAGGATATTTTGAAGTTTACCTAATCTTTCAATGACATGCTAGCTGTTTTGGCTAACCTAAGGTTTTGTTTATATATATTGTTTTTTTAGGCTAATTTGGCATTTAGCTACTGCAATATTTTAGCTGGCTATCAGCATCAGCATCTTCAGTGGCCAAATTCGGCTTACAGCATTTATACCAGCATTATTGCCGGTCATTTTATATATCTAGTCATTAATGTCAACAAGTTAAGGTTTTTAAGTTTTAAAAATGTAGTTTTACTGTGTTCACTAAATGTTTATCCTGTTAAGGAGTGTTTTGGATTTTGACCCCCTATGGAATTGCAATTGACACCCCTGCCCTATACCCATAAAGGGGTGCAACAGGATGGATCACAAGGACTTGTTTTTTACCCATCTTTCCATTAATGATATTAAATTGTACATGGTTAGAGTACAAATTAAGGTATTTGCTTGTATATCCGTTAGGTTTTTACTTAACAGGCTTAAAATAAATCTTCTAACATGGGCTTTACTTTAGTTTGCAATCTCAAACCGGAAAGGTAGTCGGGAATCCACCTGTGTTTTCTGTATGCCAAGTAAATTAGCCGACTTTGATAAGAGCTGGAAGTTAAAATTGGGATTGATGGTGTGAAATATGAAGGTCAGACAAGTACTGATAAAGTTCATTAGCCAGGAGCAATTCATTTTACAGAGCAAGCAAGTGTCTGATTGGAGATCAAGAGGGATTACCTGCTCAGTAAGAGCACTGCTCCTGAGGACAGAGGTTTAAAAAAAGAAAAAAAAACAGCTGAAGCTTTGAAGGAGTTTCAAAAGCTCATGGTAAAAAAAAGGTTAAAATCAAAAGGTAAAGCATTTTCTTCTGACAGCGTGACAGATACAGAGAAATCCCACCACAAACTGACAAATCCTGATCTTTGTAGCAGGAATTTTCTTTTAAACCAGAATCAAGGAAGTATAAGTGCAAGAATTTCCTGCAGAATGTGAGCTGCACCATTCAGCCATCTCTGGACCACCACTTTCCCAAAATAAAACGATCCAGCACAAATATTCAAATGACCGCCAGAAGATGTTCTCATACCGATAATTATTTAGTGGATAATTTGATATTATGAGATACTGTCAAATTTCCAGAAAGTGACAGTAAACAAATCAGTGCAGACAGATTAAAATTATAAATTGAACAGAGTTAATTTCTGTTTTTATCTCATACTAGCTCAAACTCTGACAGAGCATAACAAGCTCTTTTACCTTGAGGCAGACAGCTGCCACACGGCATTACCGCAAATGCTGGTGAAAAACAGTTTTACGGCCAGTTCTAAATACTGCACAGTCAAAAGAGTTTTCTCCTCAACCACAACGCATAGAAAAATCAGGAATATTTACCTGAAAAGACATTTTAAAAGTAAGGTAAAGGGAAGACCAATGGAAATAGTGTTTGGTATTTTTTAACATGTTCTTGTATTTAAAGAAAATAAAGCTTACTGTTAAATTTTAGTTTTGAGTAAAAATTCAAATTATAAAATTATTTAAAGACAAACTCCAATGAAAATAGTGTTTTTGGTATTTTTAACATGTTCTTGTGGCATTTTTTTCTCATGAGGGTGAACATATATATAAAATAATTTAGGTTTAAAATGGCAATTTTGAAGATTTCTTTATTCAAATCGTGATGGATCAGCAGCAGACGAAAACCTGCAGTTTGAAAAAACTTGGAGTTTGTTACGCAATAACTGCCATGGGTGGATCAAAGTCTACCGCCTCTGCTTCTATTCTAAATCTTCCACTTACAAACAAATGCATCCATTAACGTCTTAATTTTCCTCGTCGGCGCAGGTTTCTGGCTCAAAACTTTCATAGCTCCAATATTGCTTGCTGTTTTTCGCTATGCCAATGTTAGCTTGGGGTTGGGAGGGTCTTTAAAGTCCACCTATGACAATTTTTTTTAAATGTTCCCAGTAGTGTTTTAATAATTATTTTGACATTTTTACCACAATTCCACAACCTCAATGTCTTAAAAAGCCATTCTCCATGTTGATCTGAAGCCTCCGTTTCCAAAATCTCCTCTGAGGGGGTAGTGGCTTTTGGAGCTGATTTTGGCTTTAAAACGTCACAATCATAATTAAAAGACCAATAGGAACACTTTTAGATCATAAGATGATCAGAGTGGGACTTTAAGCTTCTTTGTGATTTTGCTAACATGAAGAGTACCTGGTATGGAACAACTTTCTTAATGAGGTGATCAAAGTAGGAGTTGACCGCCTCTGTGAATCCTGGGTAGGTCGTTCTCAGCCTCATGTTCTGGTCTCGCAGAAGCCAACTAAAAAAAACAGAGAACCAGTTTGTGCAGTATCCCTTCAGTTAAAAAAAAAAGAAAAAAAAAAAACACGTCACTCTAAGCATGATTTCTGTTTCAGCCCTGAAGTCACGTTTCACTCCTCCTCTGTATAAACACTTCATTTGGATAATCATCAAACAAACACACCCCGAGCGTGCACCCATGAGGGCAGGACAAATCCAAAAGTACCTGTGCCGAGTCTTTTCCTGCCAACAGTAACTCTTTAAACAGATTAGATTTATTATCAATTACAAAAGTAAATGAATTCTTCCTTAACGCCAGACAGCTTGTCAGCCTCAATTACTGCCGTCACTGCGAGGCTTTAACCGCTTGTGTCAGAATAAGTGAAGACGTTAACGTCAATGATGGAGGTTTTAAGGACTTCGACTAATTTCTCTTGGATTCAACTATTAGCAAAAGAAAAATAACATATTATTTGTCTCAATAATTGATCCTCAATCTAACTAGAAGGATTAATTTAAAACATCTGTTTTATATTGAGGCATCGTGTAATAGGAAATATTGTTGCAACTTGAAAAAAATAAAATTATTTTAAATCATTTTATTATTTGCTTTTAGGGTTTTTTTTTTTTTTTTGTTACCTGGGGAGTCCACCAAAATCCCATTCAGCACAGATGTACGGTCCTGGACGTAAAATCACCCAAATGCCCAAGCTGGCTGCAAGGCGAAGGTAGGCTCTAGAGGCAGAAAAAAAAACAAACAAAAGGTCTCCTTCTTAACAGCAGTTGCTTAAATAGGCAACAGCAACCATAATGCAACGACAAACCCATCTTTAACCCAACAATATATCAAAAGCTTTTTTACATTATTTCAAATTCCCCTAAAAATGAAGGTAGATCTGGTCAGCAGGTTTACACCCTCAAAACAACATTAGTGGCACAACAGTGCCCTCCTCAGGACAAACTCTGCACTCCATTGAAACCTCAGATCTGCTTTCTGTCCTTACTGCAAGTCGAGCTCCCCTTCAAAGTCAAACACCCCTCGCTCCGGCTCGTGCAGGTTCCACGGCACATAGCTGAAAACACAAGAAAAGTGCAGGTTATTCTCTGTCAAGACAGCATTTTTGATCGCCATTTTTAAGTGTTTTTATTGCATTAGATAACACTTCCCTCATTTTTTATAAACTTTTGCTTTGATAAGAAAGTAAAAGCTGAAAATATTATGTGAATTTAGTAACACAGTTCATTTCTAGAGTGGATACAGACCAGTCCAGTGTAATGAAAAGCTTTGAGAAAGAGTTAAAAAAAAATGCACTAAGGACACGCTTTAATCTAACAAAAAGACCACGTCTCTAGGTTTGCTGAAACAAGTTATCCCCTTTTCCATACTTTTGTTGCTACGTTTTGATCAAATATCTTGTCTGCATACTGGGATGGCTTGTAGAGATGGTGCCATATATTTTTTAAAGTAATCTTTTGATCTATTTCAAAAGTATTTCTAATGGCATTTTAATCAGTATTATAATGTTTTTAACCAAAATTTAAAAACATGTCATTCTCCTGCTAACCCAACATTAACTAAACAAAAAATAAAAAATGACGAGCAATTTGGAGCTTTCCATATGTAGTTTTGATTCAGATTCAAACTCGGAGAAAGAAAACAAAGATGTACGTGGATCTATTTATCTGCAAGTGGATCCATCGGAATGGACATAACAACTACAAGCTATTTCAAACTGCTTTTGTCAGCTTCCTTTTCAGAGTAATTTGAATAAAGAAGTAATCATTTTTAAGCTATTATCACCATAATGAGAAAATGCACACAAGAACGTGTTAAAAACACCTTTTCATTTTTTTTTTTTTTACGGTGAGGACTATAGCCTCGTTTCCACTGAGCAGTCTGGTGCGGTTTGTTTTCACGGCGCTAATCGCTAAACGATTATTTGAATAGTCCACTAATCACTGATTAACTTTTCTGATTAGTCAACTAATTGTGTCATGTTCAAAGTGGATGTAAAACACATTTTATCCATCATTGGCTTTAAACTAACAAAAATGAAGACATTAAAGATGATAGTTTATTAAACTTTTAGTGAATGGTGCAGCCTCTGTCCCTCATTAGTTTCTGGTATTAAAACAATAATAAACTAGAAAGGTTGCACTACCTGTGATACTACTAGTGTGAATGCTTTTTGCTGAAGATGCTGAAACTTTTTGCTAAAAATGGTGACACAATTTCCTTTAACTGTGCAGAGATTTGCTAAAAATGCTAAACCTATCCGCAACATGTTAAATTTGCTTAAAGACAGGAAATTTCATTAAAGAAATATGAAAAGCGCTGAAGTTGACCTCAATTTCCAAAACTTGCCAATTTTGCAAAAATATTTAGTGTGGTTTAAATATGAGCTCAACTCCAAATTAGCCCAAAAAAACCTTAGATGCGAAATTAGCCAAAAAAAGCTAGCTCGTTGCTCAAATACTAGCTAAACTTCAAAATAGCCAAAATTCCCCAGTAAACTAAATTAGCCAAAAAAGTTAGCCTGTTGCTAAAATAGAAGCTAAACACTAAATTAACCTGTAAAACCTCAGTAGAAAACAAATTAGTCAATAATGTTAGCTTGTTAGTAAAATACTAGCAAAACTCCAATTTTTTTGAAAATTACAATAAAATATTAAAACATAGCCCATGAATATTTTCAAAGGTTTGTTGCTAATCTAAAATACTCCAAATTTTGAAATTTGAAGACGATTGCATTAATTTCCTATGGATCATATTTTGTTCAATATTTCAAAAACTATGTTGTTAATGAATACCAAAAATACAAGCAGTAATGTCCTGAACAAGCTGAATCTTTCGATGCCAACAGCAGGAGAAACACTATAGAAACACTGTACAAAGAATTCACACAATTAAATGAGGTTTGCATCTGAAACAAGGAACTATTTTTCACAGAAGAAAGTTTTGGTCCAAATAATAAAAAAAAAGTGCATTTTTTGGTGCTGAACGCTCATAGCTTTGTTCAACTTTACAACACTCTAACTCCATATAATATAAAGTAATAACTAATTGACTATTAAATTCATCGTCGACTATTTTAATAGTTACTTAGTCAACTAATCGTGGCAATCCTAATCGTATATAACAGGAATTTAATGTTTGACAGAAGATCGTAAAGACCACCATAAATAGGAAAATGGAATTGCTAGCTTACCGCTCTATTGATGCTTTCTAATGTAGTCATCACTTATCAGCGGTTGGCAATAGCGACTCAACCGTCCCATCCTATTTTTCTATGGCCCAACGACAGATGGGGTCCTCAAGAGGTACGGGTCAGAACTGTTTAATGGGTCCATTTAACAATGGAAACGTTCAAAATACCGGACTGAACCGGACCGTACTGTACCAGACTGCTCAGTGGAAACAAGGCTTAAGTCATCTAGTAATAGGGATACGTTATCAATCTTTATTAACCAAGAAAAACGTTACAACAATGGCCTGTGAATGATTTGCAGACAATATTGATGGTTTTTATTACTTTACAACTTTTGCTCGTCAGGCTTTTCACTGCACCCCCAGCATAAATGAAAAGAAACATTTCAATACTTTGCTTGCTTGAGGTGCACAGAATCTGTGAATGCTAAATTATTGCTATGCTCCAAATAAATTGGAGCGTAGATAATCCATAAATTGGATTGATAAAATAAATATAATTTTTTTCTTTGCTAACAAAAATGGAAGATGTTGAATAGAATAGAATAGAATAGAATAGAATAGAATAGAATAGAATAGAATAGAATAGAATAGAATAGAATAGAATAGAATTTATTAATCCCTTTGGCAGTCCTCAGGGAAATTCAGGATGCTACCAGAGGTAAAAATGATTCATGATATTTCATTCAGCATACCTGTAGGTTTCAGTTTACAGGTTTGCTTATTTATAGGAGTCCCAGCACAGCCTGTGAAGGTGTGAATGAATATCTACGTGTGCCGTAAGCAGCCCGGATACTTGATAACTCCCACAGCCTAACCGCCTCAGAGGACCTACGTGGTGAGAGTGTTGAGGCCACAGGCCTTCAGCTTCAGCAGACGGTCCTCCCAGTAGGCTTTGGGGACGCGGAAGTAATGGATGGAGCCTCCGAGGATGAGGAAGGGTTTCTTCTCCAAGGTGAAATGAGACGAGTCGGCCCTCAGTCCTTCAATGACTTGATGCATTTTTACTTCTGGCTGGTTCCTGAGGAGCACATAAAGAAATTAAAAAATATGCATTAAAAAATAAAGAATATACTTTAAATGAATTCAAATAAAATCAAAATCTACTAGATAACATACTGGTTTTCCATTATAACAGCTTGCACCTGCAGGGAAAGCTCTTTTGCACAACTAGAGGTTAGTCTTGGGTTATCACTGCATTTTTATTAATCATTGAAGGAAAGCCACGCCCACATTTTTATTAGAGATTTAAAAAATAGATTCCCAGCTGAATTGCTCTCCTTCTGTATGGATTTGACCATCAATCATAGTGCTTTCTTACGCAAACTGCCCGTCCGCAGTGACAGCGGTTATTTGATCTGTCTGGGACGGCGGCGCGTGAGGGAGCCCGCTCCCACGAGGTGCTTTAATTCACCGTGAAGGCCGGGTGAAAGTTCACGGACTGTCATGAGATTTTTTCCACCAAGAAATCGCTCAGAAACCATTAACTGGCGGCAGATATTTCACGCGTAAAGGGGCGGAGTTCCATTCGCAGTTTTAGTTTTACGCACGTCCAGCGGGGACTTTGAGCGTTCGGCTGGCTTACCTTCTCAGATGATAAACAAATATTACCAGGACGGCGATGCAAAGCAGGGAAAAGTATCGCTGCTTGAGGGACAGTCGGACACAAAACCCAGAGTTTTCCATCGGAACCGCCGCCGTCAGTCCCTCCTTACAGCTTCTTCATGCTTTTATTTCCAGAGCGTTTGTTTGGGACGTGACAACAACCAGGAGCAGCCGCGGGAGCAGGCGATCCTGTCGCACAACTTCATGCTGTTACGCAAAAAAAAAAAAAAAAAAAAAAAAAAACGAGTCTAACATGTAGTGCAAATGAATTAATACCAGCACGACTGAAGTGCTTCTTCCGGGACCAACCCGTCGAATCAACAAACAAGCTGATGGAAAAAAAGCTCTCACTTCATCCTATCAGCTGATCTGGTTTTAAGGCTTTTATTTTCTAAAGTTGTCAATGCGATGATTCAAAGCAACAAGCTGCAACCGGAGTGTAAGGGACCGTAACAAAATTACAAGATTTTTACTAAAAGGAAAAAAAAGAATACATATTTTCAAAATATTTGACTTTTGCCAAAACTATTTAATATGGTGGCTCTGAAGTGCAAATCAAATCAACAAGTCACTACAAAGAAAAAAAAACGGACATCAAAATGTAAAAACAAAAATATGTTTGTAAAACAATTTAAAAAACTGCTTTTTTTAGGCCATGGTTTCTGAAATTGTTTTTTTTTCTAAAGTGTAAGGATTTTTTTTTTTTTTACATTTTTTGTTACTTTGTTTTATTTTATTCATTTATTTATGTATGTTTTTATTTCTTTTAATTGTTATGATTTTTAAAATACTTTTGCGTCAAGTGATTAGTTGATATGATTTGGACTTAAGGGCCACCGTAACTATTACTAATACTCACAAACATCATCAACTTAATTTATAGTGTTTTAACACAATTGAAATTAAACAAAGAGCCATACATTTAAAGCTTAACATAATTTAAACTGTTTAAAGTCCCCCTATGACAAAACTAGAAGGTAAACAGAATCAGAACTTGTATATCAAATAATATGTCACGTATGACCAAATGCTTGCCAAAAAAAAAAAAAGAGTATAAATCTTTAAATGAAATGGATAGTGGATTGTCTATTGTGCCCCAAAATGTTTTAAAGCTTTGAGGCACAGAAAAAAAAAGGCCCGTCCACTATAAACGTCCTGTCAGACCTCGGTACCTCTAGAACAGGGGTCCCCAACATTTGTAAAACGGAGGGCTACTTCATGGGTACTAGGTCATGCGAAGGGCTACCATTTTGATACAACCAATTTAGTTGTTGTTATACATTATTAATAATGAATAATGATACCCCTCCATGTAAAGACAAGGATTTCTCACCATAATTATCAATAATAACAACTAGGAAACAAATATCAAAATTCAGCACTTAATTAATCTCAGCCATACATTTTCAGATTATGAAAAGTTTCCCTATTTTCACTACATTGTACCAATTATGTAATGTTAAAGAAAAATCTACTTTTTAAACAAATCTTTTCAAATTATGAACTAATGACCAAATCTTCAGTATTTGATCTTTGAAGTGGATTAGGTCAGAGGTTCACGAAGCATGAACATATTTTTAAGACCTTTTCATTATTAAATCTATGTAATTAAAGTGTAATTTAAAAAAATGCAACAGAATAACATTTAATTTTAGATGCAGCTCACATGTGAGTTTCACTATTTTTAAAAGAGCCCTGAGGGCACCTTGTGGGGTCCTTGAGGGCTACCTGGTGCCCGCGGGCACCACGTTGGTGACCCCTGCTCTAGAAGAAGCTACATTTCCATATTTTTCAAATTTAAATATACACGTTTTTCGGAACAGAGCAAAGTACATGTGGTAGTGGTCCCTTGTCTTTTAATCTTAAGTAAAGGTTATCTCTCAAAGCTGCTCATTTTATTGCCTTATGAACTATGTCCTGTGTTAAAGATAGCAAAGGGTGCTGTATTTAGTGTGGAGCTGAGACCAAAGATTAGCTTTTTTTTTCCTTTAAAAATTGATGAATTCCAATTTCTTAGATGCTTTTTTTTAAACCTCTTACAGACACACCGGACACGTGACCAGCATTCTTGAATTTACTTTTAGCTCAATGTGTTCACACTGAATAAGGAAAGAGGGACTTTTTCTTCTTTTTTTTTTTTTACTGTTTATAGCGCATGTCCGCCACCTACAGTACTTGGTGCTAAATGTTGACACAATACAAATTTTGTGACTCTCGTTCCAGGCTTTTCCTTTAAAAGCTCTATTCCGATATATGAAAGACTTGATGTCATATACTTCTGGCGGGGCACAAACCGCAATTTTCAAACTGTCTCTGTGAATAAAAGGACACCATCCATATGGCACTACAAAATCTGAGCCCCTAATTGGTCAAAGTTTGACCTGGTTTAACCTTTAACGCACGTTCAATGGCCACGCATTTTGAATAAAGATCCCGAAAACAATTTTAAAAAAGTCCACGTTAACATGAGAGTTTTAAACGTGTATTTTTATTGGAAGTTTCCAAATTTCAACTTAATCCATGAATAGAATAGAATAGAATAGAATTGAAGAGCCATCTCCAGAGGACTGACTGCACTACATCTCCCAGAAACCCCAGCGCACAGTTCCTGAATGCTGCTCAGCTATCTCTCTAATTAGCCAAACACCCACTGGACACTTAAGAACTGACCGGAACTTCTGTGTGCCTGACCCTGGTTTGTCTCTGATTGCCTGCTGCCTGCCCCGACCTGACTCGACCTGACCCTCGCATGGACTTTGACAACTCTGGTCTTTCTTTCAAGATTCAAGATACTTTATTATTCCCATGGGGGGAAATTCATTAAGATACTCTTTTGATGATCCCATGCTCGTGATTGGCCTCTGCCTGTCTGACCCTGATTTAGCTTTGTGGACTTTCAGCTGTTCTTAGATCCTGTCTGAACAAATACACCTACTGGACGTGGAACCAGTTGTCTGCCCATTTGTGACAGTTTTATTGTCATCATGTCAAGGTGCTTTAGGAATCATAGGAAGAAGACAATATTAAAAGCAATATAAAAGCAGACCAAATATGTGTATGTGCCTGTATACAGATGTCGTGGCGTTTGACAGGCTTCATCTAGGAGCCTGATGCTCCTTGGGTAATAACTGTCTTTGAGTCTATTGGTCCTGGCTTTCTGGGATGTATGTTTCCTCCCTGAAGTTTGATTAAGTGTGTCAATATTTTCATCACCCTGATGATCTTCTTGTCCAAAGTCGAGCAAGCGGCAAATCAAACACTTGCTTAGAGCATCAGCACTGGTTCTATGGTGGCTAATCTGAAGCAACAAGACAATGAACCAACTAAAAATGAGAAAAAAAATATCTGTAATGGTTTCATTTTAAATCCACATAATGATTTGAGCATCTACCTATCTATTGTAACACAGTGTAATATTATGGGGTCTTTTTCTCCAACCAAGAGAGTGAAAAAGGGATGGAAAAAGACTGAGACAAAGAGACAAAGAAAGAGAGCGTGCATTACTACTGTTGTTCTGAAACAACAATGGTTTCCCTTATCTGTGGTGTTTGAGGCCTCCCGGCACCATCTGTCTCTGGAAGGTTCTCTGGTAAGCTTGGCACCGAGGCACAGCAATCACAGCCTTTTTGATGCTATTTGGGTTCTTATATATGGAATATTCCTGTCATTATTTGGTAAGGTTTTCCAACTTTCAATCTCTTTTAAGGTTTTTGTGTTTCGTATTTGTGTAACTTTTGTATCTGTGTTAAGACGAGCAGCCATAAATATATTTTTCTCTTTCTGCCTTCCAGATTCTACTTTACAGTTTTGACTATGAGTCGTCCGGGTTTGAGAGCCGACTCGAGTCAGTTCACACTGGAAGGAGAACCGTTTCAGATCCTGGGAGGCTCTGTGCACTATTTCCGAGTCCCGAAACCCTACTGGAGGGACCGTCTGCTGAAGGTGAAGGCCTGTGGCCTCAACACTCTCACAACGTAAGTTGTACTAATTTTTAATTTATAAAGATATAAAAAAAAATCAAAACAATAGTTCTTAAAGACCCACTGATGAAAATGGTGCAATATGCCATTGAAAAAAGAGCGTAGTTGTGGCATAGACAGTACAGTGGGTGGGGCATAAGCTCTTAGCTAACAGTCCCGCCCACAACTCAGAGTTCTAAAGAACTTTTGCCGCTCTGCAGAAACTATGTCCTTGACACAAGTATTTTGATTTTAGCAAAAAAAAAAGGCATAATCATATTTAAAAGACTACTGGGAACACTTGGATCAAATTAGGATCGGAGTGGGACTTGAAGCTAGTTGAGATCTTTGAACTTCAGACTGACAGAATCTCCTCACAGATATGTGCCGTGGAACCTGCACGAACCTGAGAGAGGAACCTTTAATTTTCAGGATCAGCTTGACCTAAAGTAAGGCACGCTTTCTGTTTTATCAAATGTAAAGAAATAAACCAAAGATTTGATTCACAAACATTCAGGTGTGAGTCGTATTTCTGTGTCTGGTTCAGGTCTTACATCCATTTAGCAGCAGAAATGGGACTGTGGGTCATCTTGCGCCCTGGGCCTTACATCTGTGCTGAATGGGACTTGGGAGGCTTACCAAGGTGATATGTTTCATGTCTGCTGCTGTTTT